>JBBGZY010000314.1:6019642-6653214 GCA_037952925.1 Lithobates clamitans
ACAGGCCATTAGTATGTCTGGTAGGCCAACAAGGAGAGGCAGACAGTTACAAGCCAATAAAAGAGGGCAAGCAGGCTCTGTGTCTAGAGGCAACAGTGCTGGTCGTGGAGACGGTGCATCCTCATCAGCACGTGGCCGTGGGACACGCTTGGCCTTTTTTTCCGCAGCTGGTCGTGTTTAGCTGCAACATGCAGAAGACTGGGTCGAGTGGATGACCAAGCCGTCCTCATCCTCCTCATCCTCTCTCACCCATGCTCAGGGTACTTTGTCTGGCAAAGCAGCTGCCAACGCGGCCTCTTCCCTCGGCTCAATGGCATCAGTGACTCCTTCCCTAGCCCCACCATGTCCTCCTGAGGAGTCCCTCAAACTGTTTGACCACAGTGTTGGGTACATGCTCCAGGAGGATGCCCAGCATTTAGAAGGCTCTGATGATGATACTGAGCTAGATGAAGGCAGTAACGTGAGCACGGACAAAGAGGGTGCCCAAGAAGGACAGCAATCTGGCAGGTTTGCTCCAGTGATGAGGAGGGAGGGGATGATGAGGTCACTGACTCAACGTGGGTGACTGATAGGAGAGAGAAGGAGGAGGAGGCGGCACATCACCAACGAGGCAGGATGCCCTCCAGGGGCCAGCCTAAGGGCAGCACATTGACTGCATCACACCCCAAAGCTCTGCATGTGCAGGGCGCTGCTGTCTCTGCGCGTTATTCCAAAAGTTCTTTGGTGTGGGCCTTTTTTGAGACGAGTGCATCAGATCGCACTGCTGCTATTTGCAACATATGTCTCAAGCGTATCTCGCGTGGCCAAAACATCTCCCGCTTGGGCACCACATGTTTGACCAGACATATGTTGACCTGCCATGCAGTTCATTGGCAAGCGTATCTAAAAGACCCACACCAAAGAACAAAGAGGACCTCTCCTTGCTCCTCATCAGCTGAGATCTCCAACCCCACTATACCTTCAGTCCTCTCTGAGACCTGCACTGAGAGGAATGAAGGTATAGAATTAGGTGTGTCACAGCCAAGTACTTGTGGGCAATCTGCTTTCGGTACACCAACATCAGATTGTACCAGGCAAATTTCCATGCCCCAGCTTCTGCACCGCCAAAAGAAGTTTGCTTCCAGCCATGCACATGCCCAGCGGTTGAATGCTAGCTTGGCAAAATTGCTAGCACTTCAACTGCTGCCTTTTCAGTTGGTAGACTCTGCCCCCTTCCGTGAGTTTGTAGAATGTGCGGTTCCTCAGTGGCAGGTACCCAAACGCCACTTTTTCTCACGGAAGGTGATTCCGGCTCTCTACCGGCATGTGGAAGGCAATGTCTTGGCCTCACTGGACAGGGCGGTCAGCGGTAAGCTGCATATTACTGCTGACTCATGGTCCAGCAGACATGAACAGGGACATTACCTAAGTTTCACCGCGCATTGGGTGACTCTGCTGGCAGCTGGGAAGGATGCAGGACAAGGTGCAGTAGTGTTGCAGGTTGTTCTGCCACCACGCCTCCAAAATGCCACTACTGATGATTGTGACACACCTCTCTCCTCCACCCCCTCCTCTTCTTCTTCTCCATGGTCTCTTCCTGTGCCTTGTCCTCGGAACCAGCGGTGTTCCATAGCCGTTCAAGGGGATACGCAAGTATGCAGGCCAAAAGATGCCATGCGGTGCTTGAGCTGGTGTGCTTGGGGGACAGGAGCCACACTGGGGCAGAGGTTCTGTCAGCTCTGCAGGGACAGGTTCAGAGGTGGTTGACGCCATGCCAACTTAAGGCAGGAATGGTGGTTTGCGACAATGGCACCAACCTCCTCTCTGCCTTCCGACACGGACAAATGACCCATGTGCCTGTTTGGCGCACATCCTTAACTTGGTGGTGCAGCAGTTCTTGGGCAGGTACCCGGGCTTTCAGTATGTCCTGAGGCAGGCCAGGAAAGTCTGTGTGCATTTCCGCCGGTCATATAATGCCAGTGCTTGGCTGGCAGACCTCGAAAAGGAGTTTAACCTGCCCAAGAACCGCCTAATCTGTGACATGCTCACCAGGTGGAACTTAATGTTGGCCATGCTGCAGCGGCTGTACACGCAGCAGAGGGCCATCAATGAGTACCTGTGCGACTATGGCACCAGGACAAGGTCAGGGGAGCTTGTTTTTTTTCCCCACGCCAGGGGGCCATGATCAGGAATGCATGCACTGTCCTGTCACCATTTGAGGAGGCCACGAGGATGATGAGCAGTGACAGTGCATGCATCAGTGACACTGTCCCCCTCGTCCACCTTTTGGAGCACACGCTGCGTGGAATAATGGACAGGGCACTTGAGGCAGAAGAGAGGCAGGAAGAGGAGGACTTCCTTAGCTCTCAAGGCCCCCTTTATCCAGACAGTGTTCCTGCATGCCCGCCGATCACACAGGAAGAGGACGAGGAGGAGGAGGATTGTGTCAGTATGGAGGTGGAGTCTGGCACTCAGCATCAGCAGCAGTCTTTAAGGGATCAGTCCCAAGAAACACATGGACTTGTACGTGGCTGGGAGGAGGTGGCTGCGGACCATGTCATCCTTAGTGACCCAGAGGACTCCGGACCGAATGCCTCAGCAAACCTATGCTGCATGGCCTCCCTGATCCTGCAAAGCCTGCGTAAGGATCCTCGTATTCGTGGTATCAAGGAGAAGGACCAATACTGGCTGGCAACCCTCATTGATCCACGTTACAAGGGTAAGGTTGTGGACCTTATCTTGCCATCGCAGAGGGAGCAGAGGATGAAACATCTTCGGGAGGCCTTGCAGAAAGGTCTGTGCAACGCATTCCCAGAGACTGGGAGGTTACAAACTCCTGTTTCTGGACAACGTGTTGCTGAGGCTTCGGTCAGTCAAAGAAGGAGCGGTGGAGAAGGTGGCCGTCTGACTGATGCGTTCAGACAATTTTTTAGTCCGCAGCCCCAAGTTATGATCGGTTCCAGCAATCATCGCCAGCTTCTGTTTTACATGGTGCAGGAATACCTCGGGGCAATTTCTGACTTGGACACCTTTCCCACCGAAAATCCTCTGGTTTACTGGGTCTTGAGGATGGATCACTGGCCAGAGCTTGCACAGTATGCAATTGAGCTACTGGCCTGTCCTGCATCCAGCGTTCTTTTGGAACGCACATTCAGTGCTGCTGGAGGCTTTGTAACCGATCACAGGGTGCGTCTGTCCACCGACTCAGTCGATCGACTGACCTTCATAAAAATGAATCAGTCTTGGATCACCACCAGCTACCAAGCACCTGATGCTGATGTAACTGAATAACTTTTTTTGAAATCTCAGTTCCCTTCAAAGACTGCCTATGCTGATGCTGAGTGACTATCCTGAGTAATTATCCTCTTCCTCCTCAATGATCATGCTGATAGCTTGTAAGAACATTTTTGGTTCTGGGCGCCGCCACCAGTGCCTAAGGCCCAATTTTTCAGCCCCTGTTTAACAGGGGCGTGTAATTACAATTTTTGATGCAATACTTTGCAGCAGGGCTCGTTTCTGTGTTCCAACTAGAGTATCTGTGAGGGGTTGCAGTGTTGTGGCACCAGTGCCTAAGGCCCAATTTTTCAGCTCCTGTTCAACAGGGGCATGTAATTACAATTCCTGATCTAATATTTCACAGCAGGGCCCGTTTCTGCGCCCACCAAGAGCGAGTGAGGACTTGCAGTGTTGTGGCACTAGCACCACCAAAGGCCCAATTTTTCTGCCCCTGTTCAACAGAGGCATGTAATTACAATTCTTGATCTAATATTTCACAGCAGGGCCCTGTGAGGGCTTACAGTGTTGTGGCCACAACAACACCTAAGGCCCAAATTTCTGCTGAGTATATAGTGCAGGCCCCTACTTTCAAACATCCTATTTACAAAGACTCCTACTTGCAAACGGAAGGAGACAACAGGAAGTGAGATGAAATCTACCCTTAGGAAGGGAAATTCTATCCTGTAAGTGTTAATATGGGAAAAACGTTTCTCCTTTCCACTGATGCTTTATCACCAATCTTTGTTTCACAAAAAAACCCCAAATTTTCAAAAAACATTTGTCATTGGGACAAAAAATATGAGGTGAAATCTTCTGAAGAGGAGCACAGACAGCAAAACAAATGTCATAGGGGTGATAACCCTTCCCTATGTTTTCCAAAAAGCTTAAAATAGATTTTTTGGCTGGAGCTAAACACGTTAAAAATGTACCAGTTCAAAATTACAAACAGATTCTACTTAACAACAAACCTACAGTCCCTGTCTTGTTTGCACCGCCTGTATACTGCTGTTCAGAGTACAGAGCCTGTATACTGCTGTTTCATTTTTTAATTTGGGTGCGGGGTTCCCCTTAATATCCATATAAGACCCAAAGGGCCTGGTAATGGACTGGGGGGTACCCATGGCGTTTGTCTCACTGATTTTCATCCATATTGCCAGGACCCGACATTACATTAAAGCCGCAAGCAGTTTTAAATGACTTTTTTTTCTTTTAAAAATCACATTTGTGCAGGGACTGTTCTAAGCACGGGAAACACACGTCACTTTACAGGCACACTATAGACACCCCCAGGTACGATATTTAAAGGAATATTTCACTTTTTTTTTTTTTACTTTAAGCATCATTAAAATCACTGCTCCCGAAAAAACGGCCGTTTTTAATAGTTTTTTTTGCATTGATACATGTCCCCTGGGGCAGGACCCGGGTCCCCAAACCCTTTTTAGGACAATACCATGCAAATTAGCCTTTAAAATGAGGCACGTTTGATTTCGAACGTTCGAGTCCCATAGACGTCAATGGGGTTCTAACATTCGTGCAAATTTTCGGTCCATTCGCAGGTTCTGGTGCGAACCGAACCGGGGGTGTTCGTGTCATCCCTATTCACCAATGCAAAGACCAGGATTGTCAGGACAGGAGGGACAATAATACTGAGTGTCACGCCTATATCCGCGCTTGCTGCAGACACAACATCTTCTTTGGGGGGCTCGTTGGGTAGGGGTACTCGGGAGGACATACGGAAAATGCCTCTCATGCAGCCGGCTTACTGCATTTGGTTGGAGAAGGTGAGGTGGAGCACCGTCTGGAAACAGAAGGGCTCTGACGATCTCTTCCTGGAATTTAGGGAAGGATCCAGTCTGTCCTAAAGCTCTGTATAGCACATGAGCGTTCAGCAAAGCCAATTGAAATAAATAAACAGACCCTTTTTTGTACCAGCGTCTGGCCTTACGGGCAACTTGGTACGGCGCCAACAACTAGTCGTTGAGGTCCACCCCTCCCATGTTAAGGTTATATTCGTGGACACAGAGGGGTTTCTCCACAACACCAGTCGCCGTATGAATTTGTACCATCGTGTCTGCATGAAGAGAGGTAAGAACGTAAACATTCTTATTATCTCTCCACTTCATAGCGAGCAAGTTATTACACTTGAAGCAGGCTCTCTCCCCCAGCCTAAGACGGGAATCTGCAAGCCGCTGGGGATAGCCCCAGCGATTAGGTCGCACGGTGCCACATGCTCCAATCTGTTGATCAAAAAGGTGACTAAAAAGTGGCACGTTCGTGTAATAATTGTCCACGTACAAGTGGTACCCCTTTCTGAAAAAGGGTGACAGCAAGTCCCACACAATCTTACCAGTGCTTCCTATGTAGTCAGGGCAGTTTGTCGGCTCTACGCAACTATCTTTGCCCTCGTAAACCATAAAACTATATGTATAGTCTGTGGCCCTGTCACAGAGCTTATACATCTTGACCCCGTATTTGGCACGCTTGCTGGGAAGATACTGTTTGAATGACAAACCGCCAGAAAACTTAATCAGGGACTCATCAACGCAGACAACTTGATGGGGAGTAGTCTGCAAAATGTTGCTTGAAGTGGTTTACGAGGGGCCGACTTTTGTAGAGCCGATCGTATCCAGGGTCTCCACGAGGACGACAGAGTTCATTGTTGTTAAAGTGCATGAACCGCAAAATCTGCTCATATCGTGCCCTGGTCATGGAGGCAGAGAACAAGGGCATATGGCGAATTGGGTCAGTGGACCAATATGACCACAACTCACTCTTTTTAATTATGCCCATGTTGAGGGGAAGGCCCAGAAAGATCTTAAATTTGGAAACCATAATTGGTTTCCAATCTCTGGCAAGGGAGGACTGGGGAATAGTGGTGATGTGTTAACCAGCGTACAAATTGCTTTGGTCCATAATAGATCTATAGAGATCTTCGGTGAAAAACAGCAAATAAAACTCAAGTGACGTAAAATCAACTGTTTCCACCTGAATGCCGGGTTGGCCAGTGAATGGGGGAAGTACTGGTGCTGCAGAAGTGGTGGGTTCCCAATTAGGATTGGCGAATGCAGCAGGAAGGGCACTATGGGCACGACGGGCCTGTGTTCGTCTTCTTGGTGGCAGCGGGACACTACTTGTGCTTGCCACCTCACCAGCTTGAACTGCACTTATGAGACTCGCCACATCACCAAGTGTTACTGCAGTGCTGGATGTACGACCAGGGTGTACTAGGCCGCTGGTGCTTGCCAGTTCACCAGAAGGAATAGTGGCTCTAGTACTGCTCTGCCCCATATGAGGGACCTGCGATTCTTGCACCTCAACAACAGCAGAAGATCGGGGTCTGGTACGCCTGACCTTGGCAGGGACCACAACTCCATCGTCAGAGCTATCTGTCATGGAGCCGCTGTCCTCTACAGGATCATATTCTGAGCCTGAATCTGACAGATGAGTGACTTCCTCTTCACTATCTGTCATGTTCAGAAACGTGTAGGCCTCTTCACCTTTGATTTGCCATTTTGGGCTCTAAATTTAGTGGTACACTAGTGAGACTCACAGGCAAAAAAGCTCCTGACTGTTAGCGACTGTATCAAAACGCTACCAACAAAAACTGTTAGCGATGCGAGCGATTTTTGGGAACCCTAAACTGCTGGGGACCCTAGTATAGATCCAAACAGATCAGATATTGATCTGTTCAGATACTATACCACTAAGGGAGGTGTATGCTGCGTGCATGGGTGTTAGCGGTACTGGCACTAACCTGATGCTGCCTGGGGTGACGCAGACATTATCTGACCCTAAAACTTAACTTATATCACCACCGGGCGATCAGGGGGTTAAACCTTTATTAGGTAATAAACGGAGGGTGCCCTGAAACTATAAAAAATAAACTAGCTAACCAGCGTCACCCGTAACACTTATAGGGTGATCACTGGTGAAAGGATTAACTAGGCAGCAATCAGGGGGTTAAAACCTTTATTGGGTAGTATATGGGGGTCCCTGATGCTATAAAAAGCTGACGGCAAACCTATATACTTACCTCCCTAACTAGCATCACCTGTGACACTAATACAGCGATCAGAAAAACGATTGCTTAGCGACACTGGCGACGGGGGGTGATAAAGGGGTTAACCTTTATTAGGGGGGGTTAGGTGGGTATCCTAGACCTAAAGGGGGCTACCACTTACTTTCCTAACACCTATAACTGTCACAAACTGACACCAATGCAATAATCAGAAAAAAAAAATTGCTATTGGTGTCACTGTGACAGTGAGTACAGGGGGGTGATCGGGGGGTGAAATGTGTGCCTAGAGTGTTTTACTGTTAATGTAGTGTTTGGTGCACTTACTTGATGTCTTCTCTCCTCAGTGCCGGAACGAAAAGACCGGCTCGAGGAGAGATGACATCACTTCCTCTGCCGCTGTTTACATTTCAGAGGCAGAGGAAGAATGTCATTTGCTGTGAGCGATTGCGAGGGGGTGGCCACGAATGGATGGCCTCCCCCTCACCTCTGATCACTCGGGGACAGATGCCGACCGCCTCGGGCTCAGGGACCCCAAGAAGAGACAACCCCCACCATCATTTGCTTCTTTGCGGTTTTCCCATTACCGCTAGGTAAGGGGCCACTGCTTACTGTTATGTGATTCATGCAAGAAGAGGACACACACCTTTTTTCAATTCAGGCACCCCACTTTGCTATTTGCACATTGGCCCTTTTTATTTTTTCTAAAGAAGACATAATAACACTGAACCCTCTGTTTACTCTTCACTTATGCACACAGTTGCATGACTTTTGAACTTCTTTGTAATATTTTCAGACTCAGTTTGATCGATCTATTGTTGTGACACTATCCGATTGCGATGTGATTGGAGTGTGTATGTCACATACCACTGTGCACTGCTTATGCAATTTTTGCACGTTTTCACAGGAAGTTTTTTATATTGCTGTGGTTTGCACATTGATCTATTTGCACTTTATATATAGGGCTGTACACATTACTCAGAAGTAATTTAGTACTTTATGATCTTTTTTGCACAATTAGTCATATTGTTGGTTTTATGCTTATTTATTGCTATATTTTGCACATTTATTTATTCACATTTTACATTTAGTTTTTGCACATGAGTATATATTTATATTGAATGTCTACAGATAGAATGTATTTATTGCAGTATTTTGCACATTTATTTTGTTTGCACTATCCGTCAGGGTAATAGCATTTGCTAATAGGGATGAGCTTCGTGTTCGAGTCGAACCCATGTTCGACTCGAACATCGGCTGTTCGGTCGTTCGCCGAATTGCGAACGATATGGGCCGTTCGCGCCAAATTCGCGTGGCGCGTCACGGCCCATAATTCACTGCGGCATCGCAGTGCATTGCTTGCTGATGATTGGCCAAGCATGCACTATGACCCTCATGCTTGGCCAATCACAGCGCCGCCTTAACAGAGAGCCGTAATTGGCCAAAGCCAAGGAGGCTTTGGCCAATTATGGCTCAGGAGATTTAGTACACGCCCCACACTATATAAGGCCGCCTGCATGGCGACCCTGTGCAGTGCGTTCCGGTGTGCTGAGAAATAGAGAGAGAGGGAGAGAGACAGTGTCATTTCATTTGAGTTAGCAAGATTAGGCAGGACAGTCAGTCAGTTAGCTGCACTTAAAGTGTATTGTGTATATATATATATATATATATATATATATATATATATATATATATATATATATATATATATATATATATATATATATATACACACTGTATTCAGTTTAGCTAGATCCGTTCCTGTTATCTTCTAGACTATTTACATTTGGTGCAGTGCATCCTGCTCACAGTGTTCAGCTAGATTCGTTCCTGTTATCTTCCTACTGACAGGCAGGCTTGTCTTGTTACAGTATTTTGAAGAAAATTACTGGTGTTCTTTTGATCCTATTAGTACCACAGTCAGGCAGCTAGACTATTTACATTTAGTGCAGTGCGTCCTGCTCACAGTGTTCAGCTAGATCCGTTCCTGTTATCTTCTTACTGACAGGCAGGCTTGTCTTGTTACAGTATTTTGAAGAAAATCACTGGTGTTCTTTTGATCCTATTAGTACCACAGTCAGGCAGCTAGACTATTTACATTTAGTGCAGTGCGTCCTGCTCACAGTGTTCAGCTAAACCTACAAGTTAGTGGGGTGCTTCCACCTTACAGTGTTCAGCTAAACCTACAAGCTAGTGGGGTGCGTCCACCTCAGAGTGTTCAGCTAGATCCGTTTCTGTTATCTTCTTACTGACAGGCAGGCTTGTCTTGTTACAGTAAATACAGCTACCTGAAGAAAATTGCTGGTGTTCTTTTGATCCTATTAGTACCACAGTCAGGCAGCTAGACTATTTACAGTTAGTGCAGTGCGTCCTGCTCACAGTGTTGAGCTAAACCTACAAGTTAGTGGGGTGCGTCCACCTCACAGTGTTCAGCTAAAGCTACCTGTAGAAGGTTGGTGGTGTTCTCATACTACAGGCAGGCAGTTGATTTTGCTAGCTGCAGTATCAGTACATATATATATATATATATATATATATCCCAGCTTAGTGCAGCTACAGGCCATTAGTATGTCTGGAAGGCCAAGAAGGAGAGGCAGACAGTCACAAGCCAATAAGAGAGGGCAAGCAGGCTCTGTGTCTAGTGCTGGTCGTGGAGACGGTGCATCCTCATCAGCACGTGGCCATGGGACACGCTTGGCCTTTTTTTCGGCAGCTGGACATGTTGAGCCGCAACATGCGGAAGACTTGGTCGAGTGGATGACCAAGCCGTCCTCATCCTCCTCATCCTCTCTCACCCATGCCCAGGGTACTTTGTCTCTCTCACCCATGCCCAGGGTACTTTGTCTGGCAAAGCAGCAGCCTCTTCCCTTGGCTCAATGTCATCAGTGACTCCTTCCCTAGCCCCACCATGTCCTCCTGAGGAGTCCCTCGAACTGTTTGACCACAGTGTTGGGTACATGCTCCAGGAGGATGCCCAGCGTTTGGAAGGCTCTGATGATAAAACTAAGCTCGATGAAGGCAGTAACATGAGCACGGACAGAGGGGGTGCCCAAGAAGGACAGCAATCTGGCAGTCATGCTCCCCCTGCTGCAGCATACTGCCAGGTTTGCTCCAGTGATGAGGAGGGAGGGGATGATGAGGTCACTGACTCAACGTGGGTGCCTGATGGGAGAGAGGAGGAGGAGGAGGCGGCACATCACCAACGGATGCCCTCCAGGGGCCAGCCTAAGGGCAGCACATTGACTGCATCACACCCCAAAGCTCCACATGTGCAGGGCGCTGCAGTCTCTGCACGTTATTCAAAAAGTTCTTTGGTGTGGGCCTCTTTTGAGACGAGTGCATCAGATCGCACCGCTGCTATTTGCAACATATGTCTCAAGCGTATCTCACGTGGCCAAAACATCTCCCGCTTGGGTACCACATGCTTGACCAGACATATGTTGACCTGCCATGCAGTTCGTTGGCAAGCGTATCTAAAAGAACCACACCAAAGAACAAAGAGGACCTCTCCTTGCTCCTCATCAGCTGAGATTTCCAACCCCACTAGACCTTCAGTCCTCTCTGAGACCTGCACTGAGAGGAATGAAGGTGTAGAATTAGGTGTGTCACAGCCAAGTACTTGTGGGCAATCTGCTTTTGGTACACCGACGTCAGGATTGTACCAGGCAAGTTTCCCTGCCCCAGCTGCTGCACTGCCGAAAGAAGTTTGCTCCCAGCCATCCACATGCCCAGCGGTTGAATGCTAGCTTGGCAAAATTGCTAGCACTTCAACTGCTGCCTTTTCAGTTGGTAGACTCTGCCCCCTTCCGTGAGTTTGTGGAATGTGCGGTTCCTCAGTGGCAGGTACCCAAACACCACTTTATCTCACGGAAGGCGATTCCGGCTCTCTACCGGCATGTGGAAGGCAATGTCCATGCCTCGCTGGACAGGGCGGTCAGTGGTAAGGTGCATATTACCGCTGACTCATGGTCCAGCAGGCATGGACAGGGACGTTACCTAAGTTTCAACGCGCATTGGGTGACTCTGCTGGCAGCTGGGAAGGATGCAGGACAAGGTGCAGTAGTGTTGGAGGTTGTTCCGCCACCACGCCTCCAAAATGCTAATGATTGTGACACACCTCTCTCCTCCACCCCCTCCTCTTCTTCTTCCTCCATGGCCTCTTCCTCGGAACCAGCGGTGCTCCGTAGTCGTTCAAGGGGCTACGCAAGTACACAGGCCAAAAGATGCCATGCGGTGCTTGAGCTGGTGTGCTTGGGGGACAGGAGCCACACTGGGGCAGAGGTTCTGTCAGCTCTGCAGGGGCAGGTTCAGAGGTGGTTGACGCCATGCCAACTTAAGGCAGGAATGGTGGTTTGCGACAATGGCACCAACCTCCTCTCTGCCCTCCGACAAGGACAAATGACCCATGTGCCCTGTTTGGCTCACGTCCTTAACTTGGTGGTGCAGCGGTTCTTGGGCAGGTACCCGGGCTTACAGGATGTCCTGAGGCAGGCCAGGAAAGTCTGTGTGCATTTCCGCCGGTCATATAATGCCAGTGCTCGGCTGACGGACCTCCAAAAGGAGTATAACCTGCCCAAGAACCACCTAATCTGTGACATGCCCACCAGGTGGAACTCAACGTTGGCCATGCTGCAGCAGCTGCACACACAGCAGAGGGCCATCAATGAGTACCTGTGCAACTATGGCACCATGACAGGGTCAGGGGAGCTTGTTTTTTTTTTCCCCACGCCAGTGGGCCATGATCAGGGATGCATGCACTGTCCTGTCACCATTTGAGGAGGCCACGAGGATGGTGAGCAGTGACAGTGCATGCATCAGTGACACTGTCCCCCTTATCCACCTGTTGGAGCACACGCTGCGTGGAATAATGGACAGGGCACTTGAGGCAGAACAGAGGCAGGAAGAGGAGGACTTACTTAGCTCTCAAGGCCCCCTTTATCCAGACAGTGTTCCTGCATGCCCGCCGATCACACAGGAAGAGGATGAGGAGGAGAAGGAGGAGGAGGAGGAAGACTGTGTCAGTATGGAGGTGGAGCCTGGCACTCAGCATCAGCAGCAGTCTTTAAGGGATCAGTCCCAAGAAACACATGGACTTGTACGTGGCTGGGAGGAGGTGGCTGCGGACCATGTCGTCCTTAGTGACCCAGAGGACTCCGGACCGAATGCCTCAGCAAACCAACGCTGCATGGCCTCCCTGATCCTGCAAAGCCTGCGTAAGGATCCTCATATTCGTGGTATCAAGGAGAAGGACCAATACTGGCTGGCAACCCTCCTTGATCCACGTTACAAGGGTAAGGTTGCAGACCTTATCTTGCCATCGCAGAGGGAGCAGAGGATGAAACATCTTCGGGAGGCCTTGCAGAAAGGTCTGTGCAACGCGTTCCCAGAGACTGGGAGGTTACAAACTCCTGTTTCTGGACAACGTGTTGCTGAGGCTTCGGTCAGTCAAAGAAGGAGCGGTGGAGAAGGTGGCCATCTGACCGATGCGCTAAGACAATTTTTTGGTCCGCAGCCCCAAGGTATGATCGGTTCCAGCAACCATCGCCAGCGTCTGTTTTACATGGTGCAGGAATACCTAGGGGCAAGATCAGGCTTGGACACCTTTCCCACCGAAAATCCTCTGGGTTACTGGGTCTTGAGGATGGATCACTGGCCAGAGCTTGCACAGTATGCAATTAAGCTACTGGCCTGTCCTGCATTCAGCGTTCTTTCGGAACGCACATTCAGTGCTGCTGGAGGCGTGGTAAACGATCACAGGGTGCGTCTGTCCACTGACTCGGTCGATCGACTGACCTTCCTAAAAATGAATCAGTCTTGGATCACCACCAGCTACCAAGCACCTGATGCTGATGTAACCGAATAATTTTTTTTGAAATCTCAGATCCCTTCAAAGACTGCCTATGCTGATGCTGAGTGACTATCCCTGAGTAAGTATCCTCTTCCTCCTCAATCATCACGCTGATAGCTTGTAAGAACATTTTTGGTTCTGGGCACCACCACCAGTGCCTAAGGCACAATTTTTCAGGCCCTGTTTAACAGGGGCCTGTAATTACAATTTTTGATGTAATACTTTGCAGCAGGGCTCGTTCCTGCATTCCAACTAGAGTGTCTGTGAGGGGTTGCAGTGTTGTGGCACCAGCACCAGTGCCTAAGGCCTAATTTTTCAGATCCTGTTCAACAGGGGCATGTAATTACAATTCTTGATCTAATATTTCACAGCAGGGCCCTGTGAGGGCTTACAGTGTTGTGGCCACAGCAACACCTAAGGCCCAAATTTCTGCTGAGTATATAGGGCAGGACCCTACTTTCAAATATCTAACTTACAAACGACTCCTACTTGCAAACGGAAGGAGACAACAGGAAGTGAGATGAAATCTACCCCTAGGAAGGGAAATTCTCTCCTGTAAGAGTTAATATGGGAAAAACATTTCTCCTTTCCACTGATGCTTTCCAATCCTTGTTCCACAAAAAAACCCAAATTTTCAAAAAACATTTTTCATTGGGACAAAAAGTGAGGTGAAATCTTCTGAAGAGGAGGAAAGACAGCAAAACAAATGTCACAGGGGTGATAACCCTTCCCTATGTTTTCCAAAAAGCTTAAAAAAGATTTTTTGGCTGGAGCTAAACACGTTAAAAATGTACCCGTTCAAAATTACAGAGATTCTACTTAACAACAAACCTACAGTCCCTGTCTTGTTTGCACCGCCTGTATACTGCTGTTCAGAGTATATAGGGCCTGGTGGCCCCACACCTTTCCTTATTTTAATTTGGGTGCGGGGTTCCCCTTAATATCCATACAAGACCCAAAGGGCCTGGTAATGGACTGGGGGGTACCCATGCCGTTTGTCTCACTGATTTTCATCCATATTGCCAGGACCCGACATTACATTAAACCCGCAAGCAGTTTTAAATGAGATTTTTTCCTTTAAAAATGACATTTGTGCAGGGACTGTTCTAAACACGGGAAACACGCGTCACTTTACAGGCATACTATAGACACCCCCCAGGTACGATATTTAAAGGAATATTTCACTTTTTTTTTTTTACTTTAAGCATCATTAAAATCACTGCTCCCGAAAAAACGGCCGTTTTTAAAAGTTTTTTTTGCATTGATACATGTTCCCTGGGGTAGGACCCGGGTCCCCAAACCCTTTTTAGGACAATACCATGCAAATTAGCCTTTAAAATGAGCACTTTTGATTTCGAACGTTCGAGTCCCATAGACATCAATGGGGTTCTAACGTTCGTGCGAACTTTCGGTCCGTTCGCAGGTTCTGGTGCGAACCGAACCGGGGGGTGTTCGGCTCATCCCTATTTGCTAATTTATTTGGGATCGCCCTTCAATATTACTAGTGGTTTACACCACACCATAATATACAATACCTTGTTACTAGTGGTTTACACCACACCATAACATACAATACCTTGTTGCTGGCAGCTTTCAGCTCACACTGCAGCATTTACTTCATACTGCTACCTGTAGCAGCATTTTTTCATTCCTCTTGGATAGCGCAGCACCCACCACCCCTACCTTTTTCATTGGCTAATTGGCATTCACCTATTTTCAGAATATGCTGCTTTGGCTAATAGTCATTTTCACCAATTCAATCTTTTAGTATTTCTCTGTGGGATTTGAACCCATGATTCCTTCAAAGCCTGAGTTTTTTAAGGTAGAATTGCTGACCACTAGCCTATTGGGTGTAGCACAATCATACATAGAAAATACATTTACCAATGTTTGATTCTATACAATAATGTTTTGCATTTCAGCCATTGATATTATAGTAACAACCATGCTCACGCTGATGTGCAATTGGCTAATAGGCGTTCGACTCTTTTCAGCATATGCTGCTGAGTCTAATGCAAGCTTTCATTAGGTGATACCATCTGTGTGATTTTCAGCCATTTGAGCACAATTGTGTTGAGAACATACGTTTACTAGTATTTGATGGTGGGACTACTTTATATTCTAGGTATAATAGTACTCAGCACAGTGACTTAGGCCCCTTTCACACTTGTGCGACCTGAAAGTTGCGCAATTTTGATGCGACTTTAAATAATGACTGTGAAATCTTGAGGTCTATGGATGCAGGAGTCGCAGGGAAAGGCACGCACCTTTCCCACGATTTTGCATCAGCAATTTTGCCGCAATTCCAGAGAATGCCGGTGTAAACTTGGGGTCTATGGAAAATCATGGGTGTGACTTGCTATGCCACTCAGATGTCCAAAGTAGCACAAGTGTGAAAGGGGCCTCAGCCCGACTTTGTGAGCGATTTCAGAGACATCAGTGCACTTTCCTGCACAGATGTCTAGTGAAATCACATAGGTCCCAGCTGTCCCTGATTTGGAACAAAGTCCCTCTTTCCTCCTCATTTGTCCCTCATTTTGGCCTGATCTGTATAGTTGTATATAAAATGCACTTTTTATCTTTCAAAAAGGGTTTCCCAGTGCTAAACCTTTCATCTAATTTCTTTTTTTTTTTTTTTTTTTTTCTTGCTACCTCAGTGAATCTTATAAGAGACTTAATCCACCTTATCAGTGTCATCCACGTCCCTTCAGCTTTTCACATCATTGTAGCTTAATTGACAAGAATCCAAAACATTTATTATCAATAAAAAAAAACAGAAAGATAAATACAATACGTAAGAAGAGGAAACGTATAAGGTTCATACTCAGGGACTAAACCCTTTCCCTATTGCCTCTACCTTACCCTATATGTCTCCCCAAACCCTACCCTCCCACCACAACCCCCCCCTCCCTCCCCCTCTCCCCCCCCATCATCTGTGCACCCCAAGCCAACTTTATTCTCTTTAGTTAAATCTAAATTTCAATCCCTCAGAAATACTCCACTGTTTTTTAAATTCATTCCAACACTGCCAGATGTTATTCTCTCCCATTGTATCACCCTCTATCTCATAGTTCTCTTCCTCCATCAGACGGATACCTTCAACTTCGTTGACCCAGTCCCATATTGATGGGGTTTCTACCTTCTGCCACTTTTTTGGTATAGATTTTTTTGCCGCATTCAGCAAGTGTGGAACCAATGACTCTTTATATTTTTTGACCTCCCCTCCTACTGCATGATGTAATACCTCCCAAGGATCAGCTTTTACTTCTATCTTTGTTATTTCTTTAATGAGCCCCAGAATTTTTTCCCAGTATCTTTTAATTTGTGGGCAGTTCCACCATACATGAGCCATATTGCCCACTCCTTTACATCCCCTCCAACACTCCGGTGTCTTATCCCTTTGGTATTTACATGTTTTGTCAGGGGTATCATACCACCCTGTCAATATTTTGTAATTCATTTCGGCAACATTGGTGTCGATCGACGAACGGTGTACCAGTTCTAGTATTTTCCTTAAAGTGTTACTATCTATCTGTGATCCCAATTCCCTTTCCCATTTTGTGATGTATGGAGGCACCTCCAGCCTACCCATCCTCAACCCCATCTTGTAGATTTTTGATATTATACCCTTCGTATTGCTTATCAGACACAGCTTCTCCAACTCTGAGAGCTCTTTTCCAGACCTTATTGGCCGTGGCAGACTATCAACAAAATGGCTTAGCTGGAGATATCTCCATTCATCTATCGCCCAGGCTTCTCTATTATGCTTTAATTCGTGAAACGTAACAATCTTTCCCCCTTTTATTATATCTCTTAGCTGTGCATTTCCTTTCTTGATCCAGTGACCACCTATTATAATTTTCCCCGGTGCAAAATAATCATTTTCCCTCAGTGAAATTAAAGGAGAATTAAATGTCTTATTTATTTGTTTATATATTATGTCCCATGCTCTTATAACCACCTTCGTCAGTGTGTGTGTACCTCCGTCTAATAATCTATAATGTGGGGGATTCCAAATTATGTGCCCTAAATGTGTCTTACTTAATTTATTTTCTATATTCACCCATCTCTTGTGTTTATTTTCTCTGACCCACTCGATCGCTCTCGACACCAATATTGCCCTATAATATCCCTGGATGTCAGGAACCGCCAAACCTCCTTTTTTTTTTTCCTGTTTTCTAATTTCTAAATTGCTTTGTTTGTAAATTTCCAAAGCCAATCTAAAAGAATATTATTGGTAAAAAAAAGCACTTAGAGATTTAACTAATATTTTTTTTTTTTTTAATAATTCTCCTTTAAGAAGGTGTTTTAGGAGGTGTGTCCTATGGCTACATACTTTTGCTAATAGGTGTCCCTTATACCCATCTCAAAAAGTTGGGAGGTAAGAAATCGCCCCCTGAAGTCGCCCAAGGTAGTGGAGGAACTACTTTTGTGGCGTTGCACTAATTTGGACAGTTCTATTGCCATCAATAGGTGCCGATTTGGCCTGCAATTTGACATGTCAATTCAGAGCTATGCGAACATGGGTGAAGTTGCATAGATATGAATGTAAATCATGGGGGACAACTTTTCATGTGACTCTGAGGTCCAAAGCTGCATGAAAACTCACCCAAGTGTGAAAGCAACCTAATGAAATTAATTGATAACACCTTTGAATAAGGCCCCATTTGCAATTTGACTTTCAAATTGCACAGCTTTGCCATGACGTGAAGCAATGTCTGTGTAATCTTGTGGTGTATGGACCTCAAATCGCATCAAAGTCAAACCACAATAGTGCAGAGACAAATTTGCCACACTTTCAGGATGCACAAGTGACAATAGGGCCAAATTCAAAGGTGTTATCCTTGAATCTAATTTACACTGCTGCAACCTGAAAGTCATACTATTTTGCTGCCATGTTGCCGCTGCAACTTGGCCCAAACTTCTGGAAATGCCTGTGTAATTTTGCACCCTATATACCTCAAGTCACATCAAAGTAGTAAAGGGACTACTTTGAAGTTGGTGCAATTTAAAATAGCACAGATATGAATGGTTATCATTGAGAATCATGGGGTACAACTTGTCATGTAACTCAGAGGTCCAAATTTGCTGGAAAAGTCGCCCAACTGTGAAACAAGTTATATATATTTTAATAAAAGGAGTTCTCATTCATACTTGCATAGTCCTTACTGATTTACATCAGCAAAACAAATTCAGGAAGTGATGTGTGCACATGAGCCAGAAGCAAATGTGTGGTGATGCCAAACAAATCAATGAACCCCACCCACACCACATCTAACTACCACATTGAGTAAGCACAAGTACATATCTTACACTTACCTGGCAAATCAGCAGCAGCTCCTCTTTGCTAAAGAGTGACCTCGCCATGTCCACCTAGATCAGTGGTTCTCAACTCCAGTCCTCAGGACCCACCAACAGGCCAGATTTTAAGTATTACCTTGGGGAGATGCAGACTAAAATACTGCAATCACTGAGCAGCAAATGATATCACCTGTGATGTATTTCAGTTATCTTGCAAACCTGGCCTGTTAGTGGGTCCTGAGGACCGGAGTTGAGAATCACTGACCTAGATGGAGGTCCTGACCAGCTCCAGAACTTCCGGGCGCATACAGTGACTGACTTCCTGGGTCAGAAGGTGAAAACACTCTCTTTTGATCGCAGCTGTGAATAATTGATCACAACCATGATTAGTATTTTTTATTTTTGTTTATTTGCAGATATGCAAATCTGTATTTCCACATATGATATTTGAAGGTAAACTTAAGGGAGTTTGAAAAGAAATGGTGTCCCTGGGATAGCAGCAGGTGAATTTCAAAGACAAAAGGCCCAGTTTGAGCCCTGGTTCACACTGACAGCAGGAGGAAATTGTTCAGCTGAACTCACATAATTTAATTTCCTCATGTCTGTCCTGACTGCGGGGGGGGGGCAATATCAGAGACATCTGTGCAGGTTTCTGCACTAATAGCAATACAAATCTTACTCCAAAGTCACACCAATTAGAACAGTGCAATTGCCATCGATTTGATATGTCAAATCGCACCAATGTGAACCAGAGCTGACACATTCAAACACTGCCTATCCACCAGCTGAATTCATTACCTGCAATTCTCCACAGCTGTTATATATAAAGATTCCACCTTTATCACTTACTTGCAGGTGTGTGATTTAGGTTTACATTGGAGTGATTTGAGAGATCAAATCACATGACAAGTCACAGCCTTGTTCCTGCAGTTCCTGCACTACTTTTGCTGATTTCAGGTGTGACTTCAATAGAAATCTGTATGAAGCCACACAGATGTCTATCAAGTAGCACCTGGAATTGCGCTGACCTTGCTACTTTGAAATTGGGCTACTTCAAGCAAAGTTGCCAGATTTCAAAGTAGCATCAATGTGAACCAGGGCGAAGAGACTAGTTTTTTGGTGCACAAATACATATAGAAATTATAAGATATAAAAAGATGTTATACTTCCCCAAAACCATCACCCCCAAATTTAAAATTAAAAGAAAGAAAAGAAAAAAAACAAAACAAAAAATAAAAAAACACCACAAACAAGCTCAATAATGTACTTTTATTTTGCCAGCAGAAACAAAATTATGTGCATTTACTAGCTTCAAAAAAAAAAAATCTCTACAGGATATATGGGGCTACATTTAGCAAAACAGTTAGCAATTGGATTTTAAGGGCCCTGCTCATAGGAGCTTACAATCTAAAATTTGTCTAAACCTTAGAGTGGACACAGCTTTACTTTCAGTGTATAACGGGCAACACATCACATTTTTATCTGCAAGATTATAGAAACATACTTAACAGTCATTATTCTTACAAAGCATTCCAACATAATATTAAAAAAGGCACTTATTCAAAACACCCACCACCACCCCACAATCCACACATACTGTACATATATTGGTGACCATGTTCTGCTGGAAGCTGCATTTCTGTGTACATGATGAAGCAATGAGATCAAAGAGTAGAAGGTCAGCACATTCTCCCAAACCATGTTTTCATGGTCAGGCAGGAACAATACACACAACATTCACAGCATGGCCACAAAAACCCACTTTTGATGGGAAAAAAATGCACAAGAATTTCAGCAAACAACCCTAGTTGGGCATTTGTCAATATGCAATAGGGATGAGCTTCGCGTTCGAGTCGAACTCATGTTCGACTCGAGCATTGGCTGTTCGCAAGTTCGCTGAACAGCGAACAATTTGGGCTGTTCGCGGCAAATTCGAATGCCGCGGAACACCCTTCAAAAGTCTATGGGAGAAATCAAAAGTGCTAATTTTAAAGGCTTATATGCAAGCTATTGTCATAAAAAGTGTTTGGGGACCCGGGTCCTGCCCCAAGGGACATGGATCAATGCAAAAAAAGTTTTAAAAACGGCCGTTTTTCAGGAGCAGTGATTTTAATAATGCTTAAAGTCAAACAATAAAAGTGTAATATCCCTTTAAATTTCCTAGCTGGGGGGTGTCTATAGTATGCCTGTAAAGGGGTGCATGTTTCCCGTGTTTAGAACAGTCTGACAGCAAAATGACATTTCGAAGGAAACAACCCATTTAAAACTACTCGCGGCTATTGCATTGCCAACAATACACATAGAAGTTCATTGATAAAAACGGCATAGGAATTCCCCACAGGGGAACCCCGAACCAAAGTTAAAAAAAATAAATGACGTGGGAGTCCCCCTAAATTCCATACCAGGCCCTTCAGGTCTGGTATGGATATTAAGGGGAACCCCAGCCAAAATTTAAAAAAAAATGACGTGGGGTTCCCCCTAAATTCCATACCAGTCTGGTATGGATTTTGAGGGGAACCCCGCGCCAAAAAAAAAAAAATCGGCGTGGGGTCCCCCCAAAAATCCATACCAGACCCTTATCCAGGCATGCAACCTGGCAGGCCGCAGGAAAAGAGGGGGGATGAGAGTGCGTACCAGGCCACATGCCCTCAACATTGGGAGGGTGCTTTGGGGTAGCCCCCCAAATCACCTTGTCCCCATGTTGATGAGGACAAGGGCCTCATCCCCACAACCCTGGTAGGTGGTTGTGGGGTCTGCGGGCGGGGGGCTTATCGGAATCTGGAAGCCCCCTTTAACAAGGGGACCCCCAAATCCCGGCCCCCCCTGTGTGAAATGGTAAGGGGGTAATTACCCCTACCATTTCACTAAAAAACTGTCAAAAATGTTAAAAATGACAAGAGACAGTTTTTGACAATTCCTTTATTTAAATGCTTCTTCTTTCTTCCATCTTCCTTCATCTTCTTCTTCTTCTGGTTCTTCTGGTTCTTCCTCCGGCGTTCTCGTCCAGCATCTCCTCTGCGGCGTCTTCCATCTTCTTCTCCACGGGCCGCTCCACACCCATGACATGGGGGGAGGCTCCCGCTCTTCACAGCAATTTTTTTTTAAATTTTGGCCGGGGTTCCCCTTAATATCCATACCAGACCTGAAGGTTCTGGTATGGAATTTAGGGGGAACCCCACATCATTTTTTTTTAAATTTTGGCCGGGGTTCCCCTTTATATCCATACCAGACCTGAAGGGCCTGGTATGGAATTTAGGGGGACTGCCACGTCATTTTTTTTTTATTTTGGTTCGGGGTTCCCCTGTGGGGAATTCCCATGCCGTTTTTATCAATGAACTTCTATGTGAATTGTCGGCAATGCAATAGCCGCGAGTAGTTTTATATGGGTTTTTTCCTTCGAAATGTCATTTTGCTGTCAGACTGTTCTAAACACGGGTAACATGCGCCCCTTTACAGGCATACTATAGACACCCCCCAGCTACGAAATTTAAAGGGATATTACACTTTTATTTTTTGACTTTAAGCATTATTAAAATCACTGCTCCTGAAAAAACGGCCGTTTTTAAAACTTTTTTTTGCATTGATCCATGTCCCCTGGGGCAGGACCCGGGTCCCCAAACACTTTTTATGACAATAACTTGCATATAAGCCTTTAAAATTAGCACTTTTGATTATTCATGTTCGTGTCCCATAGACTTTAATGGTGTTTGCATGTTCGAACAAACTTTTTTCCTGTTCGCATGTTCTGGTGCGAACTGAACAGGGGGTGTTCGGCTCATAAAAGAAAAAAGCAGTACAGCGCTAAAAATAAACTAAATAAAAAGTCCAACATAAACTAATAGCAGGCAAATGTCCAGTGATTCCTCCGGTGATTCAGGTGACAAGGGTAAACGAGAAGTGACTAAAGTGACAAATAAGGACCTCCACCTTCAGTGACACCAGCCGCTCACCTCAATGGATGGACCCCTGAGTATATCAGTCAGGTCAGAAACAGCTGTTCCCTCACAGGGGAAATAACACAGACAGATAGCGACAGCAGCAGCAGCAGCCTGGGGATGTCAGCTCTCAGTGGTCAGCGTACAGGTAGATGGTCACATGTAAAAATTCAAGAAAGGATCTAGTGCTCTCCGTATGATAATAAACCAATTTATTAAAATTATAAGAAAGACACTCACATTGTAAAGCACTGTACCCCAGTGCGAAGGAGAGAAGCATGAACGGAGCGGATGTCCCAATGCAGGATGAACGAGCGGAGAGCGCGGGTGACGTCACGATCAAAGCACGTGGATGCCGTACGCGTTACGTCCCTCAAAGTGGGCGGGACTTCATCAGCGGCATATAATTTATACATTTTAGTCATTTAGTTATGTTTCTGTGGCAATGTATCATTGTCTTCTAACATTAATGTACTCACACCCATGACTACTCCATAAAAATAGATACTTCCTGGTTTGTTTGTTTGACCCGGGTTACTATGGTGACGGGCGCACTCAGGCTTATTGGTAGTATGGGAGGAGCTCATTAAACCACTTCCTGTTTCTGGTTATGAGCAGTCGGATTGGGTTGCCATGGAGAAGAGTACACAGTCGTGCCCATTGGTTGATCAGGAAGAGCGGATTTGCATTTAAGTGGCGTCCTTGCGCTTAGCCGTTGCCGCTGATGAAGTCCCGCCCACTTTGAGGGACGTAACGCGTACGGCATCCACGTGCTTTGATCGTGACGTCACCCGCGCTCTCCGCTCGTTCATCCTGCATTGGGACATCCGCTCCGTTCATGCTTCTCTCCTTCGCACTGGGGTACAGTGCTTTACAATGTGAGTGTCTTTCTTATAATTTTAATAAATTGGTTTATTATCATACGGAGAGCACTAGATCCTTTCTTGAATTTTTACATGTGACCATCTACCTGTACGCTGACCACTGAGAGCTGACATCCCCAGGCTGCTGCTGCTGCTGTCGCTATCTGTCTGTGTTATTTCCCCTGTGAGGGAACAGCTGTTTCTGACCTGACTGATATACTCAGGGGTCCATCCATTGAGGTGAGCGGCTGGTGTCACTGAAGGTGGAGGTCCTTATTTGTCACTTTAGTCACTTCTCGTTTACCCTTGTCACCTGAATCACCGGAGGAATCACTGGACATTTGCCTGCTATTAGTTTATGTTGGACTTTTTATTTAGTTTATTTTTAGCGCTGTACTGCTTTTTTCTTTTATGTTTATATGGGATTTGGTAAATTTAACCCTCAGTGTCACAGCCGCTTTTCAGCTAGGTTTTGGTTTGCGCTGGTTGATCTCCCTATATATTGGTGTTCGGCTCATCCCTAATATGCACAATATCATTTCTTCTCCCCCACAAATCACAGCAAAAAACCTGACCTTCACAGGCCAAACAAACCCCCCTACAGCAGCCCTTTATGTAAGAGAGGTTGTATTGTTAGCACACTGACACACGCCCAATAGAAGTACACGCCCACCAGTATCTTTCAATCTGTCTCTTCATGTATGTTTAAAGTGATTGCACCTGATGAGCAGGAACACTTAATACTATTTGCAACTGTGTTAGCCCTTGGCTATGCGCATCAAATCTCCAACTACAGGCCAAAGATCGAAGTCTATTTGCATGCACATAAACAAAGCAACAGTTTTCCAAGCATATGTACCTGTGCAGTGTAAACTATACAATTTTAAATGTCCAAGTCCCTAGGCATGATTAGTGCTAACAAACATTGGGGATTATTTACGAAAGGCAAATCCACTTTGCACTAAAAGTGCAAACTACAAGTGCAAAGTGCACTTGAAAATGCACTGAAAGTGCACTTGGAAGTGCAGTCGCTGTAGATCTGAGGGGGACATGCAAGGAAAATAAAAAACAGCATTTTAGCTTGAACATTATTGGATGATAAAATCAGCAAGTGCGCTTGGAAGCGCAGTCACTGTAGATCAGATCTTCCCCTCTGATCTACAGTGACTGCGCTTCCAAGTGCACTTTCAGTGCAATTTCAAGTGCACTTTGCACTTGTAGTGCAAAGGGGATTTGCCGTTCGTAAATAACCCCCATTAACATCAGTCCCTGACTGCAATGAGATTCCAATCTAAAGTCCAAAATTAACATTTTTTTTTTTACATTAGAGATTATTTCGACAGGAGACAAATACAATGCCAGCATGTCTTTGGATTGTAGTGAGAAACCCATACAGGGAGAACATATAAAACTCAACACAAGCATTAGCATGTTGGGGAATTGAACCAGCAACCCCAGTACTGCTAGACAGAATTTCTACCCACTTTGTGGGAACAGTTTGGGGATGGCCCCTTCCTGTTCCAACATAACTGCACACCAGTGCACAAAGCAAGGTCCATAAAGACATGGATGAGTGAGTTTGGGGTGGAGGAACTTGACTGGCCTGCACAGAGTCCTGACCTCAAACCGATAGAACACCTTTTGGCTGAATTAGAGTAGAGATTGCGAGCCAGGCCTTCTCATCCAACATCAGTGCCTTCCAGAAGCTGTTCTAGCTGCAAAGGGTGGGTCAAATCAAATGTTAACCCTACGGACTAAGACTGGGCTGCCATTAAAGGTCATGTGTGTTTGTGTAAATGCAGGTGTCCCAATACTTTTGGCAAGACAGTGTATCTGGCAAGATTTAAAATGGTGGTGCCTACACATAAATACTACATTTAGACATAGTTTTAGAATCTCGAAACCCCCAGTTAACAAGGGGACCCCCAGATCCTGCCCCCCATTTTAATTTGTAATGGGTACATTGTACCCCGACCATTTCGCATAAAAAAGGGTCAAAATGTTAAAAAACCCAAGACACATCTTGGGACAAGTCCTTTATTAAAAATTAAAAAAATAAAAATGTCCCATAAAGTCCATTCATCTTCTTCTCTCGCTCCGCTGAACCGGAGAAAAAATCCACAGGCAGCCACCGATCCGCCTCTATGGGAGGCACCCACCGTAATGACCGTCCTCTTAGGTGAGTTATTTTATAACTGAGGGCAGGGCCATATTGTGATGACTCCACCCCCTCTTACGCATGGGGACTTCCCAATGGCTTCCCCGTGGTGTAAGACGTAATTTACCTAAATGGGTGGCCCCACCCCCCTCTGACACCACGGGGAAGCCATTGGGAAGTCCCCGTGCGTCAGAAGGGGCAGGGTCACCCAGGCTACCCCAAAGCACCCTCCCCATGTTAAGGGCATGTGGCTTGGTACGGTTCAGGGGGGGCGCTCTCTCATCCCCCCTCTTTTCCTGCGGCCTGCCAGGTTGCATGCTCGGATAAGGGTCTGGTATGGATTTTTGGGGGGACCCCCACACCATTTTTTTCTAAATTTTGGTGCGGGATTCCTCTTAAAATCCACACCAAACCTGAAGGGTCTGATATGGATTTTGAGGGGGACCCCTATGCCATTTTTAAAAAAAAGTTTGGCACAGGGTTCCCTTTAATATTAGGCCTGGTATGGAATTTGGAGGGACCCCCACGCAATTTTCTTTTAAAATTTTGGTTCGGGGTTCCCCTTAATATTCATACCAGACCTAAAGGGCCAGGTATGGATTTTTGGAGGGACCGACGTGCCATTTTTTTCAATGACTTTTATCTGTATTGCCGAGACCCTACAATTCATTATAGCCGCAAGAAGTTTTAAAGGACTTTTTTTTCCTTTACAAATTTCATTTTGTGCAGGGACTATTCTAAACATGGGAAAAATGTGTCAATTTACAGGCATACTATAGACACCCCCCAGGTAGGAAATTTAAAGGAATATTTCACTTTTATTGTTTCACTTTAAGCATTATTAAAATCACTGCTCCCGAAAAAACGTCCGTTTTTAAAACTTTTTTTGCATTGATACATGTGCCCTGGGGCAGGACCCAGGTCCCCAAACACGTTTTAAGAAAATAACTTGCATATTAACCCTTAAAATTAGCACTTTTTCTCATTCGTGTCCCATAGATTTTAACGGTGTTCGCGTGTTCGAACAAATTTTTTGCCTGTTCACATGTTCTGCTGCGAACCAAACCGAGGGGTGTTCGGTTCATCCCTACTCATCAGTGCCCATCAGTGCAGCCTATCAGTGCCCATCAATGCTGCCTCATCAATTTCCATCTGTGCAGCCTATCAGTGCCCAACAATGATGCCTCATCAGTGCAGCCTCATCAGCGCACATCAGTGAAGGAGAATAATTACCTGTTTGAAAAAGATTTTATCAAACTATGAAAAAGGGTTTTTTTTTTGTTTTTTATTTGTGTATTTAGCAAACAATAAAAACCCCAGTGGTGAATAAATTGCACCAAAAGAAAGCTCTATTTATGTGAAAAAATAATAAAAATTCTGTTTGGGTACAGTGTTGCATGACAATTGTCATTCAAATTGCAAAAGCGCTGAAAGATGAAAATTGGTCTGGTCAGGAAGGGGGTAAAAGTGCCCAGTGGGCAAGTGGTTAAAAAAGTGGATACAAATGGATATGTTCATTTAAAAGAAACCATCTTAAAGGTTGGAAAAAAAAATATAATGTTTGGATAATTCCAACGTATTCAAAAAAATTGCTCTGCTATAAAAGATTTCCATACACAGTCTGCCAAACTCTCCAGACTTTTTTTGTATCAGGTAAACTTTTTTGTCTGTGATACAACAAAATAAAGTACAACATACAGTAGTCCAATATAAAGACCACTCTAACCTTAACAGATAATAGAAAATAGTAACAAACAATCTTGTACCTTTTAAATATGACTATAATGATGCCTTAACACTCTCCAGTGCATGCATTCCATCACCGATTCTTCTATATCCCTGTTAAGAGGTTAACATTTTCAATAGCCTAGTTGAATAGATCAGATACCTAGGTCCGACTCCAGTTCTCAGTCCCCAATGGAAAAATAATCCATTGGTGAAATATTCTGAAGAGGGAAACCACTTATCTCACATTTTTAGTACAACCTCTGTGCTTATATGTCAGTTCTTCCCCTTTCAATAGAGGGTTAACCATATCCCTCCATTGCTGCATGGTGAGAGAAGATGAAAGCCACTTTTGTAGTATCAGTTTACGAGCTAGGTATAAGGCCCTTGTCCACAAAAAGCTAAAAAGGTAATTTAGGATCAGGGTGTGCCAACACAGGAGCAGAAACAAAGGCAGCCTTGAGACTCTCAAAGGCCTTAATGGACTCCGGAGACCAACTCTGTGGGTTACCGTCCTTTCTGGTCAAATCAGTAAGGGGCTTGACCAGAGATGAGAAGTTACAAATAAACTTCCGATAATAGTTGTCAAAGCCCAGAAAACGCTGCAAAGGACTTAAACCCACGGGTCGGGGCCACTGTATGACTGCTGAAAGTTTCTCTGGGTCCATCGAAAAACCAGCAGGAATTTAACCTGTTCAAAATGGAATTCACACTTTTCCAATTTACAATAGAGATTGTTCTCTCTTAGTCTCTGAAGCACACGACAGACATCTGTGTGGTTGCTTTCCAGGGACTTGGAAAATATGAGGATACTGTCGAGATAAACCACCACACATAACTGCAACAAATCTCGGAGGACATCGTTAATGAACTCCTGGAAAACTGCCGGAGCGTTACAAAGGCCAAAAGGCATTAGAAGATACTCATAATGACCTGATCTGGTAATAAACACAGTTTTCCACTTTAATCCTGACGAGATTGTATGCCCCTCTCAAATAAAGCTTTGTGAAAACTGTTGCTCCCTTGAGGCGGTCAAATAACTTCGTAATCAATGGAATGGGATAGGCATTCTTAATCCTGAAATGATTGAGACCCCTATAATCGATACTAGGTCTCAGTTCACCACTCTTCTTCTTCATAAAAAAGAAACCAGCACCAGTAGGAGATGAGGATTTGTGGATGAAACCTCGAAAAAGTGCATCTGCAACATACTACTCCATGGCCTTATCCTCCAAGACCGACAAAGGGTAAACCTGGCACCAGGTTGAAGGTCAATTGCGCAATCATACGACTGGTGTGGAGGCAAAGTACTGGCAGAAGTACAGTTTATCACACTTGTTTAATAATGATAAAAAGGTAAGCAGAGTATGCATAGTCAATACATATCCAGAGTTCAGTAACCAGATCAGGTAGTCAGCCAATGCCAATGTCAGAGAGCCAGAGATCAGCATAGTAGTACAGCAAGCAGGATCAGGAGCCAGAAGAGACGTCAGCTGAGCAAGTCTTCAACAGGAATGCAGAATAAGTCTCTGAGATGTAACCAAAGGTGAAGGCAGAGATGAAGTGAGCTGGATGGCTTCAAGTAGCCAGGACTGACGAGCAGATCATCAACAGCTGAGTCACCATGGAGAGAAAGGAGCTGGCAATTAGATTACAGCTGAGCGGCCAGCTCAGAGAAGGAAGGGCTGAGCCCAGCCCTGACACTTGGTTGGTATTTTGGGACTAGGTTAGTGATATAGCTGGGGGGAAGAGTTATGGATGGCTTTGTAAATGATTTTTAGTACTTTGAATTTTATTTATTGGGTGAGTGGAAGCCAGTGGAGGGATTGGCAGAGAGGGGTGGAGGACACTGAATGGTTGGTAAGGTGGATGAGTCTGGCAACAGCATTCATGATGGATTGAAGAGGTGATCGTCTATGCAAAGGTAATCCAATGAGGAGGGAGTTGCAGTAGTTGAGGCGAGAGATAACCAGGGAGTGAATTAGAAGCTTGTTGGTGTCATTAGTTAAAAAGGGGCATATTCTGGAAATGTTGCAGAGGCTAAGGCGGCATGATTTGGACAGGGATTGTATGTGGGCCTGAAAGGACAGTTCAGAGTCTAAGGTTACCCCTAGCATGTGGGGACGGACTGATAGATGTGTCATTGATCTTGATAGAGAAGTCAGGGGAGGGGGCATGTGGGGGAGGAAATATTAAGAGCTCAGTTTTAGATAGATTCAGTTTGAGGAAGTGGTTTGACATCCAGGCTGATATGTCTGTTTTTAAATCAGTGATGCGAAAGGAGTTTGATGGGGTGAGCTGAGGGGCAGAGAGATAGCTTTGGGTGTCATCAGCATATAAATGGTAGTGAAAGCCATGGGAGGCCATCAGCTGACCCAGGGAGGACGTGTAGATTGAGAATATTAGAGGTCCAAGGACAGAACCTTGGGGGGACCCCAACGGTAAGAGGAGTTGGAGAGGAGGAAGTGGAGTTGTAAGTGACACTGAAGGTGCGATGAGATAGGTAAGATTCTGGAGAGTTGGTTATAGAGGTAATACTCGAGGCGGGTGCCTGCACAGAGACTGGAGCAGCAGCAGGGACGGCCTGCAACACAGGTTGTACTGGAGCAGCCACAGCGGGAGATTCCAGGTGAGCCATGCTACTCAATAGCGTTTGTAACGCCATGGCAAACGGATCCATGTGGTGATTCTGCTCATTCAATCTGGAGAAAATATTACCAACAAATGGATTGACTGTATCTTTTGAATTCATGGTCTTCGCCTACTGTCAGAAACCATGAATCAGATCGAGACAAAAGTACAGTTAAATCACACTTGTTTAATAATAAAAGTAAACAGAACAAACATAGTCAAAACATAGCCAAAGTTTGGTAACCGGAACGGATAGTCAGCCAAGCCAGAAAGTCAGGGATCAGTGTAGTGGAACAGCAAGCAGGATCTGGAGCCAGAAGGGATGTCAGCCAAGCAAGTCTTTAACAGGAACGCGGGAGATAGTCTCTGTGATGTTGACGAAGGCAAACGCAGAGATCCTCTGGGCTGAATGGCTTAACCAGTTGCTGCCCACCATATAGCAAATTGATGGTGGCAAAGTGGTTTCAATATCCTGACCGGACGTCATATAATGTGATCAGGATATTAGGCCGCTGCACGCCCCCGAGGGCGCGCATCGCGGCGATCGTTGTTGCGGTGTGTCAGTCTGACACACCACAACTCCGATCTAGGTAAAGAGTCTCTGACGGAAACTCTTTACCACATAATCAGCCGTATCCAATCACAGCTGATCACGATGTAAATAGGAAGAGCCAGTGATAGGCTTTTACTCACTCGCATCTGACAGACGCGAGTAGAGGCGAGCCGATCGGCTGCTCTCCTGACAGGGGGGTTCTCTGCTGATTGTTTATCAGCACAGCCCCCCTCAGATCCCACCCAGGACCACCAGGGAAGCCACCCAGGACCACCAGAATGGCCATCCACACTGGACCACCAGGTATGCCCCCTAGACCCCCAGGGAAATACCAATCTGTGCCCAGGCAGCTGCCAATCAATGCCCAGGCAGCTGCCAATCAGTGCCCACTCCAATGCCTACCACTGCCAGTGCCACAGGGATGCCTATCAGTGCCTCATATCAGTGCCACGTATCAGTGCCCATCAGTGCCACATATCAGTGCCAGCAGTGCCGCCTATCAGTGCCCATCAGTGCTTCCTATCAGTGCCACCCATAAGAACCCATCTTTGCAGCCTTTCAGTGCCCATCAGTGTCGCCTATCAGTGCCCATCAGTGCCCACCGGTGCCCCCCAGTGCCACCCATGAGTGCCCATCAGTGCCGCCTATCAATGCCCATCAGTGCTGCATATAAGTTCCACCCATCAGTGCCGCCTACCAGTGCCCATCAGTGCCGCATATCAGTGCCCATCATCTGTGCCCGTCAGTGCCCACTCATTGGTGCCACCTCATCGGTGCCGCCTTATCAGTGCCTGTCAGTGAAAGAGAAAACTTACTTATTTACAAAAATTTTTAACAGAAACCAAAGCAAAACTTTTATTTTTTTCAAAATTTTTGGTATTTTTTTATTTGTTTAGCAAAAAATAAAAACCGCAGAGGTGATAAAATACCACCAAAAGAAAGCTTTATTTGTGGGAACAAAATGATAAAAATTTAGTTTGGGTACAGTGTAGCATGACCGCGCAATTGTCATTCAAACTGCGACAGCGCTGAAAGCTGAAAATTGGTCTGGGCAGGAAGGTGTATAAGTGCCTTGTATTAAAGTGGTTAAGTAGGCAGGACTGACGAGCAGAATATCATCAACAGGTGCGTAACTGTGGAGAGATAGAAGCTGGCAATTAGCTGACAGCTGAGCAGCCAGCTCAGAGAAGGAAGGGCTGAGCTCAGCCCTGACACCAAGGCATCCTGATGCACCATGCAAATTTCAAAATAGTTTAGCACCTAGTAGACTAAAAACAGTCAAAAAAGCAAACAAAAACCTCATACAAAAAGATCTCCACAATAAAACATTAACAGGAAGTTATAGGTGCGTCCTCCTCTGTGCCTCACATGTAATACTATCAGCAGCAAGAAATTCCAAAGAAAGAGTCAAGAAATTTATTTCCATGAGCACATTGACGTCCTACCTAATTTAAAGAGTTGTAAAGGCAGAAGGTTTTTTTATCTTAATGCATTCTATGCATTAAGATAAAAAACCTTCTGTGTGTAGCAGCCCCCCAGCCGCCCCCAATTACCCTCTGACCTACCTGACCTCCTTCTCTCTCCAGCAATGTTCACAATCCCCTCAGCCATTCAGTACACTCCTCCTGATTGGCTGAGACAAAGCAATGGTGCTATTGGCTCCTGCGGCTGTCAATCAAATTGAGTCAGCCAATCAGGGGAGTTAGGGGGACTAGGTCGGGGCTCCGTGTCTGAATGGATACACGGAGCTCTGACTCAGCTTGGGTGACAACCTGTAATGAGCTGCTGGGTGAGGGGCACCTTAAAGGAGGGAGGGACTAGAAGCACCAAAGAGGGACCCGAGAAGAGGAGGATCTGGGCTGCTCTGTGCAAAACCAACTGCACAGAGGAGGTAAGTAACATGATTTTTTTTTTATTTTTTAAGCAAGCCTTTACAATCATTTTAAGTCCTTGCTAACCTGTGACACTGATAATGTTATCTATCTATTAGAATACCCATATGGACTACAGCTTGTAGGCAGGACTACCCAAAATCTCAGAGAATAAACTGATCAACACAGAAGAAACATCATGAGCGTTTAATGAAACATGATTTGTCCAGACATTAGGCATTGCACAATGATAAATCTGACACCAAAGTAAAGGTCACACCTACAGAGCAGGCCCCCATTCAAAAAAATATGACAGATACAATAAACTCAAAGGAAGAAGACCCTTCATCCTGTTGGTGTCAATGTGATTACAGAAATCAAAGAAGATTAAACACCCATACAGGTACCTGAACTGCATCAACCACTTTAGAATTCAAATATCTTCCTTTACTATTGTTGTTCTGCTAGTCTATTGTTGTTGCTATCAGCATATCATCATTCAGTTATGATTTCAGTCCTCCTATACCTTGCATCACTGACATCATTCTTCAATGATACTTTATTTCTGTGCATTAGGTCTTGTTCCATGAACTTCAAGTTCATTATTTGGGAGGTGTTTTACACCAGAAGACAGTGCAGGCTTCCTGCGTTTTGTGAACGTTTTCCCGCATGTTTTCAATACATGCTGTCCTTGCGATCTGCTGCAGGGATCCATGTGTTCTCAATGACATCCCAAACACAAGCTGTAAGTATTGTCCATTTTGCCTGCACCAGATCACATGGTGCCATAGTGGCGTGTGTTCTGGTTTGTGGTGCATTTTCAAAAAGTAGTACAAACACTGCTTTTGGTGCAATGCAGTGTGACACTGGCCCATTTTATTGGGTGAACTGGGATGCATAAGTGCATAGGCAGCATTCCTGGGCGATTCTAGTGTTAATTTAATATTTTTTTTATAATAATTTATTTAGACTTACATTGTTTATTTACCATTATTTATGTATGCGCTAGTTCACCAATTTTCTAATCAACACAAGTATGAGCTCCTAATTAGATCTTTTTGTTTCAATTTCAGTAATACATTCTTTGCAACAAAATGCTGATGCACACATTCTTTAGATAATTTTTATTTTACAAGCAGCTTTGATCTTTTCCCAACCAGTGCATACAATGTTAATCCTCTGTAATAAATCAGCACAATTACACATTTCCCAATGGGGCATTTCTAAAGAACAGCTACTTCAGGCATGCCCTGTCAGCTGGAACGCATATTACTGGAAGTTCTCTCCCTTGCTGACACGCATGCCATTTGTTTATTTAAACACCACACAGACAGAGCATGTGCCTTCTAGCACACTCACAAACAGCATGAGAGACAGATCACATCTGGTTAACCACTTCATGCCCAAGCCAATTTTAAGTTCTGTTGCTTTTTGAATGACAATTGCACAGTCATGCATCATTTTTTATAAACAAACAAAAAAATTGAAAATTTTGGAACAAAACAAGTTTTTCTTAGTTTTTTGTTATACAATTTATAAAAAAAGTATTTTTTCTTCTTTACTGATGTGCACTGATGAGGCTGCACTGATATTCACTGATGAGGCTGCGCTGATGAAGCGGCACTGATGAGGTTGCACTAATGAGCACTGATAGCCTGCACTCATGGACACTGATGGGCACTGATGAGAAGGCACTGATAGGTGGCACTGATAGGCTGCACTAATGGGCACTGATTGGCACTGATGAGGTTAACTGATAATCAGGGCACTGATTATCAGTTTTAACAATGTACTCACTGTGCCCTGTCACACTTGCCAGTTATTGGCTCTCGTTTCTTCACACAGAGACAGTGTGTGAGGAAAGAAATGCTGACAACTGGCAAGTCTGTTTACATGTGACCAGCTGTGATTGGACACTGATCACATGGAAAAGGGTCACTGTGATTGGCCCTTTACCGCAATCTGTGATCAGCTGACATGTGATCGTCCAAAGGACACAGCAGTCACACAGCGCGTCCCAGGGGCGCTCAGGAGGCACCCACGTGGGAGAACATGCATGGAGGTAGAGAGCCACACTTTTATCTGTCTTTTGGCTTCAGCTTGGGCAGAAACCAGTTAAAAGTAACCTGAAATTCCATCTATTTTTTTTACCAACTTGGGAGTTTAACAGTACATGCAAACACATATAATTGATTTCAGACATATAATATAAACAAGGAAATAATTAAAAAAATATTTTTATTGATATTGATTTTTATTATCCCTATATAATGGAGTATATGTATTGCTTTATACGTGTTTATGATGACATTTTATAGTTCAAAGCGTGTTTTTTATGATTGATCACATTTGTATAATGCATGTGTATATTATTATTGTTTTTGGTGCTGCTGTTATCATGTGAACTTATAGAATATTAATAATGTTTGATCACTTGAATTTGACAACCACTGTAAGAGATATCATAAACAAACACACACACATATATATATAATATAAGATATTTAGTGTATATATACTGTATATATATATATATATATATATATATATATATATGTATATGTATATATATATATATATATATATATATATATATATACCATATTTATCGGCATATAACACGCACAGGCATATAGCACGCACATTCATTTTAAGAGGGAAGTTTCAGGAAGAAAAACTTAAATTTTAAATAAGGAACTTTGAAGCAAAATAAGGGTCAGGGCCCATCTGCAGTCTCACAATTGCCATCAATGCAGCCTGATCAATGCCCATCTGCAGCCTCACAAGTGCCATCAACCCAGTCTCATCAGTCCACATCAATGCAGCCTCACTATTGCCATCATTGCCATCAATGCAGCCTGATTGATGCCCATCTGCAGCCTAGAGGGGACAGGGAGGGGGGCGGGATGAGCGCCGACAGATTACATACAGTGAGAATCTCCTATGATAGACAGAACAATGATCCAATGGCAGCCCAGGAGATGGGACTTCCTATTACAGAGGCTGCCAAGTAAACAGGAGATTCTCACTGTATGTAATCTGACAGCGCTCGTCCCGCCCCCTTCCCTGTCCCCTCTGAGGCAGCTAAAATTGAAGAATTGAAGTATTAGCGTATAACACGCACACGCTATTTGCACCCGATTTTCATGGTGAAAAAGTGAGTGTTATACGCCAATAAATACAGTGTATATATATATATATATATATATATATATATATATATATATATATATATATATATATATATATATATATATATATAAAAATATAATTATATATGGTGTTTATACTATTCTGTGAGAAATAAATACCAAATTAATGAAGAATCCACTCCTCAGCTCTTCTCTTTCATTTGAACACCTCTGCTGACACCACACACACCACTTTTGGGGCTCATAAACCTCTTACTGTCAACACACTGGAATCTGAAGACCGCACAGCATAGAATTATCCCAATCACCCCACCGAGCATTCAGAGCGACCTTACTCTGCACAGGAACAGACATATTCCCTGTAGGCTTTTACTCCAGGTTGTCTGATCCCCCATATGGGGCCCAACAACCTCACAGATGTGTTTCTTTCTACATTTAATCAAATTATCTATCAAACTACTACACCATTAGGAACTCTCCTGTGTCTCTTTTTTTCTTGTTTCTTTTTTCCACAATAATCATAATGTGAGATGCCCATTGGCCCACCAAAATAAAAAAAAATGCATTAACATATTCATAAGTCCCATTACTTTATACCCACTGAATGATACAGTAGATGAATGGAATCTCCCAGGTTCCATTCTTGGTATGCTGTATTTGGGCATGACCATGTAAAATCAATCAAATGCAGTTAGAATATGAAAAAAGTATAATAATGTATAAACAGTTTATGTAAACCATTTTACCATTGTGGCATACTATGTATATATAATGATTTGATCTATTTCAGATACGCAGGAGGATCTGTAACTACCAATACTTACAGAGGAAACTGATTTTGATAAAAAAAGGCTAGCTTCTTTTACCTTTGATATGGTATTGGTTCACCATTATATGACAATATTGGCAGGCCTTGTTTTGATGAATATATGTCCATTGGTGAGACTTTTAGGCTCCATTTCTTTGTGTATACAGGCGTGTTTTTAATACTCTTTATAAAATAGAATAAAATAAAATATGTCTTTATTTTTTGTTGTCAAGGTAATGTTTTTTGTAAACAGTGAAACAATAGTTCAGTTTAATTGAAACTGCGTTTTTACCATTTTTACATGGGGAGACATTAAGACCAGAAAGAGAAGGAGGAAGAGAGGGGAGAGGGGAGGTGGTGAAGATACTAAATGGGATGGGATTTTGGGAAGCTAGAGGGAAAACAAGGGGAACATAAGGTGATATAAGGGAATGGTGAATGGGAAGATGGGAAGGGTGAATGCAGCACAAATGAATAATGGAAAATCTCAAAGAAGGTAGCATAATGAGTTTGAGGAGGGGCTTATATGTGAGGGAAACTACATTTTGGAGGAGGGGAGAGCAAAAGCATCAAAATGGGATTAAGAGGAAAGAAACTAATTATTGTGAATGGGAGGGAGAAAACAATCAGTGGGACTAAATTGTGAATGGAGGGGGTGAAGAGGGAGTAAACCTTATTTTTGGTAGAGACAGAGACAATCATTTGCACATGCACAGATCCAACATTGTGGCATTGTGGATAGATCCAATATCCAATGAACATTTTTTTCGTTATCATTGTCATGGCAATTTAGCATGGGATCAAAATGAATATTCCCATAAGATAAATATTTCTGGCTTTCTATGAATTTAAATTATTAGCATAATAAACTTTGTATTGTATTTACATACAATAATTAACATACATTTCTAGCACTGATATTTCAGAATTTTATACAGAGAATAAGTACAATTAACATTAGTATCTGCATCAGAGGAGTACAGGGGGTGTGCCAGGTGTGCATGGGCACACCCTAATCACTATGTGCGGATTCCCCCTAATGTCCAGGCTTCCCCTGTGTTACAGATCCCCCCCCAGCAGTGCTGCTGGCTTCCCTCCTCTCCCACTGGCTACTGTGGGGGTTGTTTCAGAATGTTGGGGGAATACACATTTTGACTGCATTGATTAGAGGTAGAATTAGTGTTTTACTGTAATGGTGTGCCGGTATATCAGAGTGATGAAAAAGGAATTGGGCTGGGGTATGTTCTAAAGAGTATGTGGAAATCAACTCTGTTAATTCTTGGACTTGTAACCAAAATAGTTGGATTAATGGACATGACCATAGGATGTGTAACAAGGTGCCTGGTTCTCTGGCACATCTCCAGAATTTGTTGGGAAAGGAAGAATAATACTTGTTTAGAATCACTGGGGTTCTGTATCAGAGAGTCAGGGTCTTGTAATTTTTTTCTTGCATAGAGACATTTAAGAAGCCTTTATGGGCAATTATAAATATACGTTCCCATTGGTCTTCTGATAACTCTGAATGTATTTCTTTTTCCCATGTTGTGCAAGCCTTTCCAGCCTTAGGGGAGATATCTGCAAACAGCATGGTATAAATACTGGAGATCAAATGTTGTTGGGGGCTAGATTGGAAGCATAAATGTTCAAATGGACCGAATGTTCATGAAATTGAGAAATCACGGTTGATCTCTTGTAGAAAGTGGTGGATTTGGAAGTAGGTCCAGAGTGAGAGAAGGTTGTTGGTGAGATTAGGCAGAGCCTATACGAAAAAATTGATGTGCTAATATTTCTGGGTGTTGCCATTGATTTGTTAGGAATTGTGCAGACATACCAGGGAGGAAGGCAGGGTTTAGTCTTATAGGAGTAAAGGGTCCCGGAATGGAGGAGATGTGTAATTTTTTACATGTCTCCCTGAAACAATGAAGTTTCTGGTCAATGAGAGGGTGTTCCTTTAGAGTGGATGGGGATATGGCTAAGTGACAACCAGGGTGCCGATCGTAATGGTAGAGGGGATAGGGAGTTTTCTAGTCGAACCCAATCTTTGCAGTGACTATGTAGTGCCCAATCAACAGTTCTGGAAAGATGGCAGGCCCAGTAGTACATCTTGAGTTCTGGAAGACCAATACCCCATTTCGTTATGGGTCATGTCAAATGGTCATGTTATTCTCGGGTGTTTTTGTTTCCATAGAAATCCTGTACATATCCTTTTATAAGATAGGAAAAAGGATGGGTGGAGTTTAATGGGAATAGTTTGTAGGATGTACAAAATATTGGGTAGGATATTCATTTTTAAGATTGCTGCGTGGCTGAAGCAGGAAAATTGTAGTTTGTTCCATTTTTTAAGATCTTCTGATATAGTTTTGAGAATGGGTATATAGTTTTTGGTGAAAAGATTGGAAAGGTTTGTTGTTAGGAAGATCCCTAGGTATTTAATCGCATTGTGTCGCCATTGAAAGGGAAAACTATTTTTACAATGTGTAAGCGTCTCTCGTGGAAGAACGATATTAAGAGAGTGGGATTTTGTCAAATTAATTTTGAAGTTGGAAAGGTGCTGGAAAAGTTTTCAGTCTTTCCATAGTTTTGGGATTGATATGTGTGGTTCGCTTAGGGATAGAAAGATGTCGTCGGCAAAAGCCGCTAATTTATATATGCGGTCTGCTATGGGTATACCTTTGATGTTCCTGTGTTGTTGTTCCTGAGGCAACATAAGAGTGGCTCCAGGGTTAGTACAAATAGAATAGGGGAGAGTGGGCAGCCCTGTCTCGTCCCACTGGTTATGGAGAAGGCGTTCGACAAATGACCATTGACATAATGTGTGGCAGGTAGGGCCAAGGGCCAAGGTATTTTTCGGCTATCACACCTAAGTGTGAATAGGAGAAAGTCCTGAGGATAATAGTATCCGGGGGGATAGGACAGTGACTGTGGTTTTGGGGGTAGTGGAGGAAGGTAGGAGAAGGGTGAAGAAAGAGATATAAAGAAAGAGAAAGGAAAAATGTATATTAAAAAATAAAAAATAAATAAAAGGGGGGGGAGAGGAGAGAGTGGCAAAAGAACGTGGGGGGGGGGGAGAGAGGGTAATCTGATAACAAGGGGGTAGAAAGGGGGAGGGGTGAGTAAGGGTACCACTAAGAGTGGAGAAAAGAGAGGAGAGGAAGTGTTCCTGAGGTAAGGAAGGATCCAAAGACCTTCCTTATGGGTTGTTACGCGGTTCGGCAGAGGTCAACGGGAATAAATGGGTTCCCGTCATGTGGAGAAGCAGAAGGTGTCAGTATTGAGTGAGTAGATGGGTAAATAAAGTCCTCTAGTCTACCAGAGATAGGTGAGTATTGTAGACAAATGGAGGAGCCCTTGGATTTTAGCACCAAACGGAGAGACTATGGTTCAACAAATGGAGAACTCAATTACAAGGTCAGTAGAAAATTATAAAACAAAACATAATGTGAACTCATCTGAAGACTGTGTAGATTGATATATAACGGCTCATTTTAAAGTGAGACAGCACCAGTATTGTGAAAGTATGGACTTTTTATCTAAAGAAACAGTGAACTTAATTCTTTTGTGAAAAAAATAAATAAGTGCTTTTTCTTTATGAATATCTTCGCTGTATAAACCTAGCAACTAGCAAACCTAGTGTGTGTGCGGTCGACCTCCAGTCTATGATTGGGTTTCGGATAGCCGGTATTAGAGATGGACCTTTCCAACTCACCTGAGCGTACGATTGCATGACAAGTGATGAAGTAGGAAACATTATGCAAATCATATATAGAAATTGGTCCCACACATCAGAGAGTTACCGTGGTTGAATCGCTTAGCTAAAGAAAAAAAAAGAAAAAAATCCTTGCGTGAAACTGAGTATTTAGTCATTAATTATGCACAACAAAGGGGAGATATAACAGTCTCCAACAAGAACCAACAACAATAAACAATTAACAATAAACAATATCCCCCCTTTATTAGCATTCTCGGCTTACCAAGCGACTTTGCCTAGTCTGGAGACCGTAAAGTGATTTGGTATGCCCTTGGGTATGGAGGATGGGGGAAATCACATGGAGGATGCGACTACAGGGGTAGGGCACATCTAAGAGGGATCCAATGTGGGGCAGCTTAATGGTTGCATTGGTCGTGAGTAGGGATGAGCTTCGTGTTCGAGTCGAACCCATGTTCGACTCGAACATCGGCTGTTCGACCGTCCGTCGAATTGCGAACGATATGGGCCGTTCGCGCCAAATTCGTGTGGCGCGTCACGGCCCATAATTCACTGCGGCATCGCAGTGCATTGCTGGCTGATGATTGGCCAAGCATGCACTATGACCCGCATGCTTGGCCAATCACAGCGCCGTCAGTAGAGAGAGCTGTAATTGGCCAAAGCCAGGGTGGCTTTGGCCAATTATGGCTCAGGGGATTTAGTACACACCCCACACTATATAAGGCCGCCTGCACGGCGGCCCTGTGTAGTGTGTGTTCCGGTGTGCTGAGCGATAGAGAGAGAGAGAGACAGTGTCATTTGATTTGAGTTAGATAGATTAGGCAGAACAGTCAGTCAGTTAGCTGCACTTACAGTGTATTGTGTATATATATGCATCCCAGGTGTTGCATATATATATATACACTGTATTCAGTTTAGCTAGATCCGTTCCTGTTATCTTCTATCTAGACTATTTACATTCAGTGCAGTGTGTCCTGCTCACAGTGTTCAGCTAGATCCGTTCCTGCTATTTACATTCAGTACAGTGCTTCCTGCTCACAGTGTTCAGCTAGATCCGTTCCTGCTATTTACATTCAGTGCAGTGCGTGCTGCTCACAGTGTTCAGCTAGATCCGTTCCTGCTATTTACATTCAGTGCAGTGTGTCCTGCTCACAGTGTTCAGCTAGATCCGTTCCTGCTATTTACATTCAGTACAGTGCTTCCTGCTCACAGTGTTCAGCTAGATCCGTTCCTGCTATTTACATTCAGTGCAGTGCGTGCTGCTCACAGTGTTCAGCTAGATCCGTTCCTGCTATTTACATTCAGTGCAGTGCGTCCTGCTCACAGTGTTCAGCTAGATCCGTTCCTGCTATTTACATTCAGTGCAGTGCGTCCTGCTCACAGTGTTCAGCTAGATCCGTTCCTGGTATTTACATTTAGTGCAGTGCGTCCTGCTCACAGTGTTCAGCTAGATCCGTTCCTGCTATTTACATTCAGTGCAGTGCGTGCTGCTCACAGTGTTCAGCTAGATCCGTTCCTGCTATTTACATTCAGTGCAGTGCGTCCTGCTCACAGTGTTCAGCTAGATCCGTTCCTGCTATTTACATTCAGTGCAGTGCGTCCTGCTCACAGTGTTCAGCTAGATCCGTTCCTGCTATTTACATTCAGTGCAGTGCGTCCTGCTCACAGTGTTTAGCTACATCCGTTCCTGCTGTTTACATTCAGTGCAGTGCGTCCTGCTCACAGTGTTCAGCTAGATCCGTTCCTGCTATTTACATTCAGTGCAGTGCGTCCTGCTCACAGTGTTCAGCTAGATCCGTTCCTGCTATTTACATTCAGTGCAGTGCGTCCTGCTCACAGTGTTCAGCTAGATCCTTTCCTGCTATTTACATTCAGTGCAGTGCGTCCTGCTCACAGTGTTCAGCTAGATCCGTTCCTGCTATTTACATTCAGTGCAGTGCATCCTGCTCACAGTGTTTAGCTACATCCGTTCCTGCTGTTTACATTCAGTGCAGTGCGTCCTGCTCACAGTGTTCAGCTAGATCCGTTCCTGCTATTTACATTCAGTGCAGTGCGTCCTGCTCACAGTGTTTAGCTACATCCGTTCCTGCTGTTTACATTCAGTGCAGTGCGTCCTGCTCACAGTGTTCAGCTAGATCCGTTCCTGCTATTTACATTCAGTGCAGTGCGTCCTGCTCACAGTGTTCAGCTAGATCCGTTCCTGCTATTTACATTCAGTGCAGTGCGTCCTGCTCACAGTGTTCAGCTAGATCCGTTCCTGCTATTTACATTCAGTGCAGTGCGTCCTGCTCACAGTGTTCAGCTAGATCCGTTCCTGCTATTTACATTCAGTGCAGTGCGTCCTGCTCACAGTGTTTAGCTACATCCGTTCCTGCTGTTTACATTCAGTGCAGTGCGTCCTGCTCACAGTGTTCAGCTAGATCCGTTCCTGCTATTTACATTCAGTGCAGTGCGTCCTGCTCACAGTGTTCAGCTAGATCCGTTCCTGCTATTTACATTCAGTGCAGTGCGTCCTGCTCACAGTGTTCAGCTAGATCCGTTCCTGCTATTTACATTCAGTGCAGTGCGTCCTGCTCACAGTGTTCAGCTAGATCCGTTCCTGCTATTTACATTCAGTGCAGTGCGTCCTGCTCACAGTGTTTAGCTACATCCGTTCCTGCTGTTTACATTCAGTGCAGTGCGTCCTGCTCACAGTGTTCAGCTAGATCCATTCCTGCTATTTACATTCAGTGCAGTGCGTCCTGCTCACAGTGTTCAGCTAGATCCGTTCCTGCTATTTACATTCAGTGCAGTGCGTCCTGCTCACAGTGTTCAGCTAGATCCGTTCCTGCTATATACATTTAGTGCAGTACGTCCTGCTCACAGTGTTCAGCTAGATCCGTTCCTGTTATCTTCCTACTGACAGGCAGGCTTGTCTGGTTACAGTATATAAAGCTACCTGAAGAAAATTACAGGTGTTCTTTTTGATCCTATTAGTACCACGGTCAGGCAGCTAGACTATTTACATTTAGTACAGTGTGTCCTGCTCACAGTGTTCAGCTAGATCCGTTCCTGTTATTTACATTCAGTGCAGTGCGTCCTGCTCACAGTGTTCAGCTAGATCCGTTCCTGCTATTTACATTCAGTGCAGTGCGTCCTGCTCACAGTGTTCAGCTAGATCCGTTCCTGCTATTTACATTCAGTGCAGTGCGTCCTGCTCACAGTGTTCAGCTAGATCCGTTCCTGCTATATACATTTAGTGCAGTACGTCCTGCTCACAGTGTTCAGCTAGATCCGTTCCTGTTATCTTCCTACTGACAGGCAGGCTTGTCTGGTTACAGTATATAAAGCTACCTGAAGAAAATTACAGGTGTTCTTTTTGATCCTATTAGTACCACGGTCAGGCAGCTAGACTATTTACATTTAGTACAGTGTGTCCTGCTCACAGTGTTCAGCTAGATCCGTTCCTGTTATTTACATTCAGTGCAGTGCGTCCTGCTCACAGTGTTCAGCTAGATCCGTTCCTGCTATTTACATTCAGTGCAGTGCGTCCTGCTCACAGTGTTCAGCTAGATCCGTTCCTGTTATTTACATTCAGTGCAGTGCGTCCTGCTCACAGTGTTCAGCTAGATCCGTTCCTGCTATTTACATTCAGTGCAGTGCGTCCTGCTCACAGTGTTTAGCTACATCCGTTCCTGCTGTTTACATTCAGTGCAGTGCGTCCTGCTCACAGTGTTCAGCTAGATCCGTTCCTGCTATTTACATTCAGTGCAGTGCGTCCTGCTCACAGTGTTCAGCTAGATCCGTTCCTGCTATATACATTTAGTGCAGTACGTCCTGCTCACAGTGTTCAGCTAGATCCGTTCCTGTTATCTTCCTACTGACAGGCAGGCTTGTCTGGTTACAGTATATAAAGCTACCTGAAGAAAATTACAGGTGTTCTATCCCAGCTTAGTGCAGCTACAGGCCATTAGTATGTCTGGAAGGCCAAGAAGGAGAGGCAGACAGTCACAAGCCAATAAGAGAGGGCAAGCAGGCTCTGTGTCTAGTGCTGGTCGTGGAGACGGTGCATCCTCATCAGCACGTGGCCATGGGACACGCTTGGCCTTTTTTTCGGCAGCTGGCCGTGTTGAGCCGCAACATGCGGAAGACTTGGTCGAGTGGATGACCAAGCCGTCCTCATCCTCCTCATCCTCTCTCACCCATGCCCAGGGTGCTTTGTCTGGCAAAGCAGCGGCCTCTTCCCTCAGCTCAATGTCATCAGTGACTCCTTCCCTAGCTCCACCATGTCCTCATGAGGATTCCCTCGAACTGTTTGACCACAGTGTTGGGTACATGCTCCAGGAGGATGCCCAGCGTTTGGAAGGCTCTGATGATGATACTGAGCTCAATGAAGGCAGTAACATGAGCACGGACAGAGGGGGTGCCCAAGAAGGACAGCAATCTGGCAGTCATGCTCCCCCTGCTGCAGCATACTGCCAGGTTTGCTCCAGTGATGAGGAGGGAGGGGATGATGAGGTCACTGACTCAACGTGGGTGCCTGATAGGAGAGAGGAGGAGGAGGAGGAGGAGGAGGAGGTGGCACATCACCAACTAGGCAGGATGCCCTCCAGGGGCCAGCCTAAGGGCAGCACATTGACTGCATCACACCCCAAAGCTCCACATGTGCAGGGCGCTGCAGTCTCTGCGCGTTATTCAAAAAGTTCTTTGGTGTGGGCCTTTTTTGAGACGAGTGCATCAGATCGCACCGCTGCTATTTGCAATATATGTCTCAAGCGTATCTCGCGTGGCCAAAACATCTCCCGCTTGGGTACCACATGCTTGACCAGACATATGTTGACCTGCCATGCAGTTCGTTGGCAAGCGTATCTAAAAGACCCACACCAAAGAACAAAGACGATCTCTCCTTGCTCCTCATCAGCTGAGATTTCCAACCCCACTAGACCTTCAGTCCTCTCTGCGACCTGCAGTGAGAGGAATGAAGGTGTAGAATTAGGTGTGTCACAGCCAAGTACTTATGGGCAATCTGCTTTTGGTACACCGACGTCAGATTGTACCAGGCAAATTTCCCTGCCCCAGCTGCTGCACCGCCGAAAGAAGTTTGCTCCCAGCCATCCACATGCCCAGCGGTTGAATGCTAGCTTGGCAAAATTGCTAGCACTTCAACTGCTGCCTTTTCAGTTGGTAGACTCTGCCCCCTTCCGTGAGTTTGTGGAATGTGCGGTTCCTCAGTGGCAGGTACCCAAACGCCACTTTTTCTCACGGAAGGCGATTCCGGCTCTCTACCGGCATGTGGAAGGCAATGTCCATGCCTCGCTGGACAGGGCGGTCAGCGGTAAGGTGCATATTACCGCTGACTCATGGTCCAGCAGGCATGGACAGGGACGTTACTTAAGTTTCACGGCGCATTGGGTGACTCTGCTGGCAGCTGGGAAGGATGCAGGACAAGGTGCAGTAGTGTTGGAGGTTGTTCCGCCACCACGCCTCCAAAATGCTGATTGTGACACACCTCTCTCCTCCACCCCCTCCTCTTCTTCTTCCTCCATGGCCTCTTCCTCGGAACCAGCGGTGCTCCGTAGGCGTTCAAGGGGCTACGCAAGTACGCAGGCCAAAAGATGCCATGCGGTGCTTGAGCTGGTGTGCTTGGGGGACAGGAGCCACACTGGGGCAGAGGTTCTGTCAGCTCTGCAGGGGCAGGTTCAGAGGTGGTTGACGCCACGCCAACTTAAGGCAGGAATGGTGGTTTGCGACAATGGCACCAACCTCCTCTCTGCCCTCCGACAGGGACAACTGACCCATGTGCCCTGTTTGGCTCACGTCCTTAACTTGGTGGTGCAGCGGTTCTTGGGCAGGTACCCGGGCTTACAGGATGTCCTGAGGCAGGCCAGGAAAGTCTGTGTGCATTTCCGCCGGTCATATAATGCCAGTGCTCGGCTGACGGACCTCCAAAAGGAGTTTAACCTGCCCAAGAACCGCCTAATCTGTGACATGCCCACCAGGTGGAACTCGACGTTGGCCATGCTGCAGCGGCTGCACACGCAGCAGAGGGCCATCAATGAGTACCTGTGCGACTATGGCACCAGGACAGGGTCAGGGGACCTTGGTTTTTTTTCCCCACGCCAGTGGGCCATGATCAGGGATGCATGCACTGTCCTGTCACCATTCGAGGAGGCCACGAGGATGGTGAGCACTGACAGTGCATGCATCAGTGACACTGTCCCCCTTGTCCACCTGTTGGAGCACACGCTGCGTGGAATAATGGACAGGGCACTTGAGGCAGAACAGAGGCAGGAAGAGGAGGACTTCCTTAGCTCTCAAGGCCCCCTTTATCCAGACAGTGTTCCTGCGTGCCCGCCGATCACACAGGAAGAGGACGAGGAGGAGGAGGAGGAGGAGGAGGAAGATTGTGTCAGTATGGAGGTGGAGCCTGGCACTCAGCATCAGCAGTCTTTAAGGGATCAGTCCCAAGGAACACATGGACTTGTACGTGGCTGGGAGGAGGTGGCTGCGGACGTTGTTGTCCTTAGTGACCCAGAGGACTCCGGACCGAATGCCTCAGCAAACCTACGCTGCATGGCCTCCCTGATCCTGCAAAGCCTGCGTAAGGATCCTCGTATTCGTGGTATCAAGGAGAAGGACCAATACTGGCTGGCAACCCTCCTTGATCCACGTTACAAGGGTAAGGTTGCGGACCTTATCTTGCCATCGCAGAGGGAGCAGAGGATGAAACATCTTCGGGAGGCCTTGCAGAAAGGTCTGTGCAACGCGTTCCCAGAGACTGGGAGGTTACAAACTCCTGTTTCTGGACAACGTGTTGCTGAGGCTTCGGTCAGTCAAAGAAGGAGCGGTGGAGAAGGTGGCCGTCTGACCGATGCGTTCAGACAATTTTTTGGTCCGCAGCCCCAAGGTATGATCGGTTCCAGCAACCATCGCCAGCGTCTGTTTTACATGGTGCAGGAATACCTAGGGGCAAGATCAGACTTGGACACCTTTCCCACCGAAAATCCTCTGGGTTACTGGGTCTTGAGGATGGATCACTGGCCAGAGCTTGCACAGTATGCAATTGAGCTACTGGCCTGTCCTGCATCCAGCGTTCTTTCGGAACGCACATTCAGTGCTGCTGGAGGCGTGGTAACCGATCACAGGGTGCGTCTGTCCACCGACTCGGTCGATCGGCTGACCTTCATAAAAATGAATCAGTCTTGGATCACCACCAGCTACCAAGCACCTGATGCAGATGTAACCGAATAATTTTTTTTGAAATCTCAGATCCCTTCAAAGACTGCCTATGCTGATGCTGAGTGACTATCCCTGAGTAATTATCCTCTTCCTCCTCAATCATCACGCTGATAGCTTGTAAGAACATTTTTGGTTCTGGGCGCCACCACCAGTGCCTAAGGCACAATTTTTCAGCCCCTGTTTAACAGGGGCGTGTAATTACAATTTTTGATGTAATACTTTGCAGCAGGGCTCGTTCCTGCATTCCAACTAGAGTGTCTGTGAGGGGTTGCAGTGTTGTGGCACCAGCACCAGTGCCTAAGACCCAATTTTTCAGCCCCTGTCTAACAGGGGCGTGTAATTACAATTTTTGATGCAATACTTTGCAGCAGGGCTTGTTCCTGCGTTTCAACTAGAGTGTCTGTGAGGGGTTGCAGTGTTGTGGCACCAGCACCAGTGCCTAAGACCCAATTTTTCTGCCCCTGTCTAACAGGGGCGTGTAATTACAATTTTTGATGCAATACTTTGCAGCAGGGCTCGTTCCTGCGTTCCAACTAGAGTGTCTGTGAGGGGTTGCAGTGTTGTGGCACCAGCACCAGTGCCTAAGGCCTAATTTTTCAGCTCCTGTTCAACAGGGGCATGTAATTACAATTCTTGATCTAATATTTCACAGCAGGGCCCTGTGAGGGCTTACAGTGTTTTGGCCACAGCAACACCTAAGGCCCAAATTTCTGCTGAGTATATAGGGCAGGACCCTACTTTCAAACATCTAACTTACAAACGACTCCTACTTGCAAACGGAAGGAGACAACAGGAAGTGAGATGAAATCTACCCCTAAGGAAGGGAAATTCTCTCCTGTAAGAGTTAATATGGGAAAACAATTTTTCCTTTCCACTGATGCTTTCCAATCCTTGTTCCACAAAAAAACACAAATTTTCAAAAAACATTTTTCATTGGGACAAAAAAGTGAGGTGAAATCTTCTGAAGAGGAGGAAAGACGCAAAACAAATGTCACAGGGGTGATAACCCTTCCCTATGTTTTCCAAAAAGCTTAGAAAAGATTTTTTGGCTGGAGCTAAACACATTAAAAATGTTCAAAATTACAAACAGATTCTACTTAACAACAAACCTACAGTCCCTGTCTTGTTTGCACCGCCTGTATACTGCTGTTCAGAGTATATAGGGACCTTTCCTTATTTTAATTTGGGTGCGGGGTTCCCCTTAATATCCATACAAGACCCAAAGGGCCTGGTAATGGACTGGGGGGTACCCATGCCGTTTGTCTCACTGATTTTCATCCATATTGCCATGACCCGACATGACATTAAACCCGCAAGCAGTTTTAAATGAGATTTTTTCCTTTAAAAATGACATTTGGTGCAGGGACTGTTCTAAACATGGGAAACACGCGTCACTTTACAGGCATACTATAGACACCCCCCAGGTACGATATTTAAAGGAATATTTCACTTTTTTTTTTTTACTTTAAGCATCATTAAAATCACTGCTCCCGAAAAAACGGCCGTTTTTAAAAGTTTTTTTTGCATTGATACATGTCCCCTGGGGTAGGACCCGGGTCCCCAAACCCTTTTTAGGACAATACCATGCAAATTAGCCTTTAAAATGAGCACTTTTGATTTCGAACGTTCGAGTCCCATAGACGTCAATGGGGTTCTAACGTTCGTGCGAACTTGCGGTCCGTTCGCGGGTTCTGGTGCGAACCGAACCGGGGGGTGTTCGGCTCATCCCTAGTCGTGAGGCCTATTCTCAGCTGTAAACTGATTTTTAAGAAGGGGGGATTAAGTGCATATAGAAGTATTCTCTCAATGAGAGGGATAAATTGCCTTGAGCTGGTTTGTGAGGGGTAATGTGATAATATGAGTCTATTTTAGATTCCGTGTGAAGTCGCCTCTTTGGGGAGGGATTCTCTAAGCAGTATATACCACAAAGAACAGTTTTTCAAAAGAGAAAAAGACAGCAACAGGCTCCTCTTATTAAGACTGTTAACATTTAATAGCAAGTTAGCATTAAAACACTCACATGTACAGACATGATTGTCCAGCTCAGTGGAGTCCAGTATTAGCCATGAGTGATCTCTGCAGTCTGAGGGGAAAATAGCTCTATTCCTCTGTGCTATCGGCTTGCCGGTCCACAGCGCACTTCTGGGATTCGGTCGCGATCCAGAACGAGGCTTGCAGTGCGGCTGCAAGCCTCGTTCAAAAAAACAGATACTAAGTTAAGTTTATAAAAGACATATATACATAAAAAACACACATTCAGTGTTCACTAGTCAAATGTCAATTGGGGAATTAATTAAAAACTACATTAAATAAATATTGCTGAGATTTAATATGGAAAAACAGAGAAAGGAATAGGGAAAAAAAAAATCATTTTTAATTGTAACTATTTATATTATTTTATGGGATATTGTTAATGTATGTACTATATTTTATTTTAATATATTATTTTAGTACTAAGACTTGCTGGCTGTAAATCCAATGTAAGCTACTAGGATAAGTTGATAAATAAAAAGTATTTAAAAAGTATTTATCAATAAAAATATTCAAATATATAAATATTTTAAAACGATGAATAATAAATCAAATTATTTTTAATAGTAGGTTCACATGGACACATAAGTATCTATTGCAATATGTGGAGGATCATAAAATGGGAGGGAAAAAAGCAGAGGGGGATGGGGACGGGATTAGGAGAGGGAGGAAGAGAAGGGAGGGCGGAGGGGGGGAGGGAAAGGGGGGGAGAGGGAAAAAAATGGGAGGAAGGGGGGAAGGAAAGAGGGGAAGGGTAAAGAAAGGGAAGGGGTGTGATTACTTACGGACTACTTGAAGAGGCCCACCAACCCCAAGATCTTTACACAAGACTATATGGCTTATAGGGGATCAACATGTAACATCACCTAAAGCAAAAAAGGAAAGTTGATAAATAGGTTTAATAACGTAACATTACTGTATTACAAAATTGTTGAGATTTCCAACTCCTCATTGATTCCACCAGGATTTAAATTATCAAGTGAATAAATCCAGAAGGTCTCGCGTTCACACAATTTGTGAAATCTTTCTGCCTCAGAAAGATTTTTGGGTATTTTCTCTAGGATCCATACTTCGAGGCCTTCTGTAGATTTATTGTGATGTTCTGCAAAATGACATGGGACACTATGCTTATCCTTGCCTACCTCTATCTTTCTCCAGTGCTCACCAAACCTTTGCCTTAGGGGGCGTATAGTGCGCCCCACGTATATTAGGTTGCAAGGACAACTAAGGCCATATACTACAAAGTCAGAACTGCAATTGTAAAATTCTCCCAAAACATAAATTTTTCCTTTTGTGGAAAATTGCTTATTCCCTTGTTTGACAAACCTACAAGTTTTGCACAATGGATTTTTGCACCGGAACATGCCCTTTAAAGGTATCAAGCAGGCATGCACCGGTGTATTTTCCTTTAATGACTTTAATTTGCTGGGCACAATTGTATTTTTTATGTTGGGAGCCTTTTTTATAGGTGATTCTGGGATAATCAGGCAAAAGTTGTCTAAGATGTGGGTCCTCAAGAAGAATTGGCCAATGCTTCTTGAAGATTGCCTCCATTTTGGAGAAATTGGTATGGAATCTGGTGATAAAGCGACCAGATTGATCAAAGCTTTTTTTGTTTTTGTGATCAACCGGAGGAGTATGCTGCAAGTAATGTTTTTTGGCCTGGTCTACCAAAGATTCCGGATAATGGCTAATACTGGACTCCCCTGCGCTGGACAATCATGTCTTTACATGTGAGTGTTTTAATGCTAACTTGCTATTAAATGTTAAGAGTCTTACTAAGAGGCGCCTGTTGCTGTCTTTTTTTCTCTTACATATTGGAGTGACTTCATCTCCCCCCACAAGGCTGCCCTGCTACATAGACTGTATATTCTCACAAAGAGCTTCATTGGCTCAAATGGCTATTTGGTGAACTTGCATTGTATTCTGTGTTTCCCATACTGTGACTTGCTCTGCTATTTGTTATTGAGTTTTTCAAACGAGGCCTATGGATTAATACAAGAAGCCATTATCATGAGTACTCCAACTATGTAATCCAGTGGAAAGAGTGTTATGAGCCGTGGGGGATTGAGAAGGGATTGGGTAGGGGGGGAGAGGGGATAAGGAAGTGGAGAGGATATGGTAAGGGGGAGCCTGTAGTCCTAGAAATTAGGCACCTCACAGCATGTACATGCTAAACTTGTGTGTCAATGTTCAAGTTATCATTGGCTATTATGCATTGCAAAGGTTTCGTTTCCATCAGGGAAGGTGTTCAAGCGTCATGGTGAGTTCTTGCATCTTGGGTAGAAGTTTGATAATGAAGTGGAGAGAGGCCTGGTATCTAGACATGGGTGAACATTGGGGTCAAGTGGCAATTGCATTTTCCTGTTCATCTCAGTTTGAGGGAGGGTGTGGGAATGTGACCCACTAGGGATAAAAAGATTTTTCCCCCAATCAAAAAGACTGGGGAGACAGTGAACTTGGCATTTGAAATGTGGATCAGTTTATCTCTAATGGTGATATTCTTTGTGAAGGTACCTTTTGATGGAAATTGTGAAAACAGGGTAGCTTAACATGGTATCAAAGATATATCAGGTTTGAAGGTTTCAGGTGAAAAAGGAAAAAACATGATTGATCATTCTGGACCTCCATGACAAGGTCTTCTGTGGGCTGGAGAAGCCATGGGACTATTATTTGTGGTGTTCCTGGATACTGAGGATGCAGCGGGTCTAGGTGAGTTGGACCTGCGTCGCCGCATGTGGAATTCATCGAGGACTGGGATGGCATCTGTGGGGGTAGATCTCCTGAGGTGAGGAGGGCGGAGGGTTTTATACCAGTCAGGTAATTCAATGCTGGGTATGTTTAGTGTCTCACAAAAGACAGGTAAGTCCTATGGCACCCGCAAGTTGGCCGTGCAGCCTTATGCTGAGGCAGATAGACAGAAGGGAAATTTCCAGTGGTACTTGATTCCGTTGGCATAGTAGGTCAAGGAGGGGATGCAGGTCTCTTCTATTTTGGAGAGTAATGGGTGAGAGTTCTTGAATTTTTTTTATTTCTGTGCCTTGGTATAGTAGGCTGCGGTGATCCCTGGCCCTTCGCAGGATTTCTTCCTTCAGTTTAAAGTTAACCAGGCAGCATACTATGTCTCTGGGAGAGTCAGTGTCTCTTCCCCTGGGTCTGAGAGCTCTGTGCAGATGCTTATAGTCAATGGGGTATTCAGGGGGTCTGCCTAAAAGATAATGGAATATGGCTATAGGAGCCTGGGCCAATTGGTTATGGACAATTGTTTCAGGAAGGCCTCTTACCCGAATGTTGTGACGCCGACCACGATTGTCCAGGTCTTCCATGTATCTGTGAAGGTCTCTGAGCTGGACATTGTGTGACTGGGAGGATGCCTGGAGTTGATGAATGGCAGTTTCATTATGCAATGTCGTCTATTCTATGTCATCCATACGCATTGCCATGGTCTGGATGTCTCTACTGAGGTCTGTGATCGCCATTGCCAATGTGGCTTTTATATCTTCTGCCACTGATCGCAGGTCTCGGATACTCAGGGGCTGATCTGCAGCCGTGCCTGGCATAGAGGAGTGAGCCTGGTGTCTGCCCAAGGGGCTGAGGCTGGAGGAGCGTGCTGCGTTTGTGTAGGCCCAAGATAAAGCCGGGCCTCGCGTGGCTGCATCTGGAAGACCACCGGTATACTGCGGCTCATCTGGGATTCGGTTCCCCTGGGTGATTGAGACCGAGTTGGGGATAAGTTCCCCTTTGGTTTCCCATGTCTGTAGGGGAAAATGGCTCTGCTAGACTGAGAGAGGCACCTCTGGAGACAGAAGCACAGGAATTATGCGGCCATTAGAGTCCGGCACCAAACCACGCCCCTGTTATATGCAAATATGTATTATTTGTATCCATTTGCATAGCTGTTATTGTTTAACTGCTTCAGCTTTTACCCCCTTCCTGACCAGAGCACTTGTTTGCGATTCAACACTGTGTAGCTTTAACTGACAATTGCGCGGTCGTGCGACATTGCACCCAAACAAAATTGACATCCTTTTTTCCTACAAATAGAGCTTTCTTTTGGTGGTATTTGATCACCTCTGCATTTTTTTTTGCGCTATAAACAAAAAAAAGCGACAATTTTGAACAAAAACGTGATGAAGTGGTTAAGTGTGTCCTAGGGAGTGATTCTAACTGTGGGGGGGGTGGGCTTCAACTCACATAACAGCGAGCACAAGGCAGAATGGGAAATGCCTTGTTTACATAGGCACTTCCCTGTTCTGCGGCTCCGTGACACGATCACCGAAAGACCGGCGGACATTGAGTCCGCCGGTCCCACGGCACGGTCACGCTGTACGCGGCGGGCCCTCGCACGCACGCTAGCCCCTCCATTTAAAGGGGACATACAGGTATGCCCATTTGCCCACCGCTGCCATTGTGCCAACATATATCAGCGTGCAGCGGTCAGCAAGTGGTTAATTTGACATATTTCCTTTAAATTATAACTTAAACTAAATGTAAAAATAACACTCCTTACGCTTAATAAGATAAAGCTATCTACCCATGAAAAGAAAAAGGATTTCTCTCATATACCCTCAAGATTTTGCAAAGAATCAGGTCGTCCCGAAAAGAAAAAGAAAAACAGAATATTCCAAACTTCTCAACTAAAATTATACTAATCAAAATAAACAACATAAATAGAAAAAAACAGGAAAGATGAACAAACAAAACACCTATAAAAAAAATTGAAAGAATGTTCTTCTGTCGACTGTGCCCACATCCCAACATCAATATAAGGTACTATCATATCACAGCAGACAGCAGACTTAATTTAAATATATGTCCAAATAAAATACGGTAGCTCTGCCAAAGAAAAGTATCAGTCTTTTAATAGCTCACTGTTGCATTTTTCTATTTTTGAAGACCACTTTTTTGCTTGGAGTTTATAAAATGTTGCCATTTACCTTGGCAGGGGTGGAAATGGTTGGAATGAATAGGGTGGTGGTCCAGAGGCAAGGAGTAATTTTCTCTTTTTTTGATAGGACAAAGCACATTCAATTGCGCCTAGTTTATTTGAATGCTATTTAGCCACCATGTATGTTTTGGCTCCTGGGATTGTTCTTACACACATAAATAAATAAAAAACTGCTACAGGAATAGCACACGACCTAAGCATATGTCAACATATGTTTGGAATTCCATTTTTATATTTTCTTCTATTATATGACTTTTCTGTTCATCTAATTTTAATATTTTAAAAATGTATTCCAATACATTGGTTTAGTTTGACAATGGATTTACAAACCTCTGACATTTGATAATAAGATTAACTGTATGTTGAAGTGAAATTAAACATCTGATATGATAAAATATAATATGAAGCCACACAGTGTAGAAATGCTGTTGCTAAATTTAAATCATAAATATATTGGCTTGGCTTTATACAGAAATAACATTGTTCAAGGCAAGCCTTCTGGAACAATTTCTAAACAAAGCACTTATAGTAAGTCACTTTGAACAGTCTCCTTTCATTTGTCTCTTTACATTTAGATCACGGGTTTGCACATTCTCTTAAAAAATTCATGTGTGTTTTTCTGCACCCTGTAGTAAATTGAAATTAAAATTTTGCACATCAAATATGCCTGTAGAGACATTATACATTCATGTTAACTGATCACCTAGCTCAACATTGCTATTTTGAAAGTCACAACAGGAAAAATTAAAGCTTAGTTAAACAGATATAAAGGACCACATTTTAATTGAAATAAAAAGTGAAAAAAATAATTAACAATCCACAAGTGTTGCGATAAAAATCCAAATTACTCTCCTGCACAGGATCACCACTTGGCACCATGTTGCATGTAAGGATTTCTCAAAAAAAAAAAAAATGCTCCACATGGTGTAAAATCCTTTTAAAATGTATTACAATATAAAATATTGCACTTGTAGCATCTGCTGATTACATGCGCCTTAGCCTTAGGTTTAGTATGTGGGCCGGCACACAAACAAACAGAACTCGTCCCTCTAGGACACATGCGAGATTGGTGACATCATTGGATTTTGAGAAAGGCCTTGGCTGGGCTAAAGCCACAAGTACTAACAACCCCTTGTAATTAGGGGTCCACAGGAGCTGGTAAGCGAGTTTTACAGCTGATGGTGGAGGCACTGATGTTTAAGATCACTACAAGGTGGTGGATGGTGGAGATCGACACCAGGAATATATTATCACAACACATGTGGCTTGTTTAATAATTTTAATCAGAATTTATGATGTTTGTTTGATTAGTACGATCCTATGATTTTGACATTTTAATTGATCTATGTACTCCTTGGTGAATTATCAATTACATTTTTAAATAAGGCAAAAAGAGTGCTAATTGCAAAGTACAATAATCCATAACAACCATGCAGAATTCACTTTACTGAATTATAATCAGTATAAGGTATGAGTACTACTCTTGTACTAAGCTCTTGGATTTTGCTCTTTAATTGATTCTTTCACTTTGTCAAATAAACCTGGGAATTTTATATGTAATACAATTAGCACTGATACCCACCCAGTTGACTGCAAATGTCCACTGTTCATTTGACAACCCCGTGCAATACAGTAGATTGCTCCTTGCTCCTGATGAGTGGATAGAAGTCCACAAAACGTTGTTGAGCTTATTTTGATGCATCCATCTCATATTTATGATTCTAGATGGTTTTTATTGCTCTACCAACCTGATATAATGTTATGCCTACTCCATTTGGGAGACTGTGATGTATAATATTTACTTTCTGTGTCATGTTGGTGACTATCCTCAATATGTATGTTGATACTTTGTATTTTATATGCCAATGTGCTATTATGCGTTTGTATGGGTTGATCCATGCCCTATCTTTGGTCTAATAAAGAATACAATTTTTTACATATGTATATGATTTTGTCTGGCTCTACCCCACGCACCTCATCTAAACTCCCACCCTCCCCCCTCTTTTTTGCAAAAACAAACAGGGATGGAGGTGCAATATTCCCCGTTGCATCTCATTTAAAGTCCCAAAAATATTCCCTTTTTTCTTTGATACTGATTAGGGATGGAGGTGTGGTTCAAGAGCCTCTACTTCCTTGTATCTGACCCCTAGTGGTCAAGTTACCATATACCACATTGAACACAGCTGATTTTGATGGACACACTGCTGCTGTAATTGTCTCTACTCCCTTGAGCTGAATTGGTTCAGTGTGTTCTGCAGCCGACAGGTTTTTTGTTTGCACGGGAGCTGCGATGGATGCTGCATGCCTTCCCTCTCCCCTCCTTCCCACACATTATGGGGATGGGGGATTGGGCGGGCGATTTCACCGTGCATCGGTGCCACACCTTCCACTCCATGCGTGCGACGCCCAGTGGGCGTCCCTTCATGCAGGCGTGTGCTATTTAAGCTTGGCTGGCACATGGTGAGTAGGTCCGGCTGCTGCCGTGCTGTCTCTCCCTTGTTGTCATGCCAGTGTGACGCTGGATGGGACCCTGGCTGCTGGGCTCACCCTGCAGTTCCCCTTCAGTGACCTTTTCTCAGCAGTCCCACATTGCACTGCATTTTTGGTTCATATCCCATTAGGACCTACAGGGGTAAATACATAGCAAGCTCTTGATTTATTCTTAAATTCCTCTATAACAAGCATTACTAATATTTCCTTACTTTAGTTTTCATTAACTTCTCCTGATTTCAGAAATCTCATCTCCTCTTCCCTATTCTTACTATATGGACACCCTATTTTTTCATTCTGTTCACCTTTTTGATATTCTCCACAATATACTTCTATACCATGGTGATAGGTCTACTCTATATGACATTTCTTTTTATTTATACCAATATGGTAACAAACCACTTACTTCATTGTACACAATACAGAAATCCCATCCACAGTTACATCAAGATTTTTCCATACACATTTTTTTTGGGGGGACTGCGTGTGTGCTCCTGATCCATGCTTGGGTCCTTTCTTCAGCTCCGGTGCTGGACATAATTATCAGTCTGACCTTCGGCAGGTAGTATTGCATGGCCTAGTATAAGCTCTTATGTGAGTACTTTCAGTTATGGCCGTTTATTTGTTCATCATCATCTTTAATCCCTCTACCCCTCCAGTCTGTGGTTATATCAAACTATAATGGTGATTTTTTTTTCCCCCTTTTAGAATATGGATGCACTTGCTCCTGATGTCCCTGATATAATGTTATGCCTACTCCATTTGGGGGACTGTGATGTATAATATTTACTTTCTGTGTCATGTTGGTGACTATCCTCAATATGTATGTTGATACTTTTTATTCTATATGCCAATGTGCTGTTATGTGTTTATATGGGTTGATCCATGCCCTATCTGTGGTCTAATAAAGAATACAATTTTTTACATATGTATATGGTTTTGTCTGGCTCTACCCCATGCACCTCATCTAAAGTCCCCCCCCCTCTTTTTTGCAAAAGAAACCAGGGATGGAGGCGCAATATTTTCCGTTGCATCTTATTTAAAGTCCCCAAAATATTCCCTTTTTTCTTTAATACAGTAGATTGTGATTCTCAACTGGGTGGGTATCAGTGAGCAAGATATATCAGTTAACTGCAATGGAGGAAAATAGGATGACCCCACTGTCTATGTTTTCTATGTCTGTATGGAATTTCAAATCTTCTGGGAGGTAAGATGGTTCACATATACTGTATGTATCTCAAATATGAGTCTAACCATTTAGCTAGAGTTTAACCTCAAAACAGATTAGATATGTAGAATATTAAATGTGTTTCATACACTGTATTGGCAAAATATTAATATCAGTAACCTTTAAAACTCAAATCTATCTATCTAGTTAACTCATAAAGGCCATGTGACTTTGAGCATACTGGCTTACGTAAATGAAATAAACTAGTATGCTCTGTTTTACCGCAAAGCAGTACATAGGTGCAGAAATATTTTTTTCTTCATTCATAAAAGTATGAAGGCAATTTAACTGTAATTTTTGTTTTTCTTAAAGATGAATTATTAGAGAGGACGTGACTGGATGTGAGCAAGGCAGGACATGCTTCCCAGGAACTACACATCTCTCCTGCAAAATCATCTGTTTTTAGGAGCTTTCCTGCCCGCTTTCTGGTACCGGTGGTACCGGACATTGGTGCAGCGCTCCTGAAAATGAAAAAGGGGGCATCCAGGTCTGGGCATCAGACGCCAAAGTGTCAGCACCAGACCCGCTTCACACGCAGCCCGGAAGCAGGCTCCACCCCCACCATCTCCTCATTCAGCTAACAGCACCAAGAAGCAGGCCAGGAAGATGGCAAATGTGGCTTCAGCACAAGATCCTGGCTCTGGAGGTTCCCTGTCTGCCTTTCCTGAGCAGGAGAATGCTCAAGACGCCATTACCAGACCCATCCTGGAAGCGACTGATGCTGGCAAGGCGGCAGTGATAGTGAACATTGATCACATAGCCACTGAGTGCACACTAATCTGGCATGATCTGGATAAGATAAGAGGCAGACTCACGGTAGCTGAGGACAGGATATCAGAGGTAGAAGATGCTTCCCATTCCCAGGGCACCCACTTATCCGAGTTACATGACCTGGTGAAAATGCTGCAAAATGGAGCTGATGGCGCAGAAGACAGGCAGAGAAGGAACAATGTGAGAGTGGTGGGCTGCCAGAGGGGGCTGAAGGGGCTCAGCCCACCACGTTTGCTGAACAGTTCTTCAAACAGCTATTGGATTTGGGGGAGCTTCCTCCAACTTATGTGGTCAAATGGGCCCACAGGGTTACCACAGGTAGACGTCCCCCTGGTGAGTTCCCTCATCCATTTCTAGTCAGATTCCTCAATTATAGGGACAGAGACAGGATTTTAGCAGAATCCAGGAAACACCAGGAACTGAGGTTTGAAAATACCTGGGTAATGTTATTCCCTGATTTCTCTGCTGAAACCCCCCAAAAAAGTGGTGCTCTTTCAACAATATCCGGAAAAGAATACGTGATAAGAATATCCAATACAGGATGTTATACCCTGGCAGGTTGCATGTCCAGCACAATTTTTTTAAAGTTTTTTTTTTTTTCTCTTTCAAATTATTTTATTGGTTTTTGCAGAGCAATACAGAGTACAATTGAGAGACTGTACGTCGTGCAACGACGTAGAGTATAACTAGAAATAAAACAACAAAAATTTGCAAACAGGCATTATACATAAAAGTCAGCAGTTTGTCATTGGTTTGAGCGCGCTCAGATGGTCATGGGTATATCATTTCGTTGTATTATGGTTGCAATACTTTGCAGTTAGGGCCTCTTCTCCCCTCGCAACACCCCGCTTGGGATCTTTTTGTGCTGCAAGGGGAGAGCGGCTCCCACGTGAACTTTGTTAAGTACAGAGAGTTTCCAGTTGTGATAAGGTGTTAAGTTTCTATAGTAGTCGAGATGTAACTCGCATGTCTAAGATATGGTAAACAGATTGCTCGGTCAAGAAGGTCTAGGGTTGAGTTTTGGGAGTCTGGGTTTGGGGTGCAGCATTAGTCCAGTCAGTCCAGGGAGACCATTGTTTACTGGCTTGTGTGACTCGACCATTGCTGGTGGCCACCATCATTTCGTAGCTGAAGTGTAGTGATACCAGGTCAATGGTTTGTGTTATGTTTGGTGGTATATCTGACTTCCAATTCCGTGTTATATTGAGTCTGGAAGCCAAGAGAATATGAGTTATTGTGTGTCTGAGAGGTCCAGGTATGTTTTCTATGGTTAAATTTAGAAGCGCCAATTCTGGTGAGGGTGGGATAGGGCTCTTTGTAATGTCGGCTATCAGAGCAAACGTGTCTAACCAGAATTTTCGGATGAGGGGGCATGCCCAGAAAATATGAATCATGTCTCCTCTAGATGCTTTGCATCTCCAGCAAGTCATGGGAGTGTGGGAGTGGAAGGTAGCTAACTTTACTGGGGTTAAGTACCAGCGGAGCGAGATTTTTTGGGTGAGTTCCCAGAGTGATGAACATTGGGTTACTTTGTAGGTGGACTTGAGGGCCAGTTGCCATTGTGCGTCAGAGAAGGTACTGCTAAGATCTTTTTCCCATTGGTAATGGGGGATCAACTTAGTAAAGGATCTTTTCCCTTGTAGCAGGGTGTAGAAGTAGGATATACCTTTGGGCTTTGGAGTGGGGTTTGTGAGGAATTGCCAGGATTTTTGAGGGATATTGTAAAGGGGGCGAGGAAGTTTACTTAGGCAGTGGTGTATACGAAGGAATGTAAATCTTTCCCCGTCTGGCAGATTGTATTCTGTTTGTAGTTGGGAGAAGGATTTAATTTGATTTCCTTGTAATAGGAGGTGTATCGAGTGTATTCCATTGATGGACCAGTTGGAGAGTCTGAGGTCAGGTGATAAATGATGTAGTGACTCCAGGGGAATATGGAGGCGTGTGTTGGGGGGGTGCATTCTGAGAGGGCGAGCATTTTTTTCCAGGCATAGACTGATGCCTTCATAGTCGGGGAGATGGAGGGTGAGACATAAGAGCCCAGAGGGGTACTCATTAACCAGTTTTTTAGGTTTGGGCATACTAGTGAGAAATTTTCTATCTGGGCCCATAGAGATTGATTTGTGGGTTGGAACCACTCTGGGAGTTGCGCGAGTATGGCCGCTAGGTAGTAGTCTCTAAAATCTATGGATCCTGTGCCTCCCGCTAGTCTGTGTTTAATTAATTTGGCGTGTGCGCATCTGGGCTTTTTCCCGTTCCAAAGAAACTTGGTAAAGAGTGATTGGAGAGACTTAAAGAACGAGGCGGGAATTGGGATTGGTAGTGTTCGGAAGTAGTATAATATTTGAGGTAGACATGTCATCTTGAAGGCTGCTAGCCTCCCCGACCATGAGAGCTCGTGTTTTGTGATTTGTTGTGAATCAGTTGTGATTTTGTGAAGGAGTGGGAGAAAGTTAGATGAGTATAAATTCTTTGTCGTTTTCGGGAGTTGGGTTCCCAGGTATGTGATTTCTTTGTCTGCCCATGTGAAGGAGTATTGTGCCTGGAGTAAGTTCTTAGTGGTGGCATCTATGTTGATGTCTAGAATGGAGGATTTGGATGTGTTTAATTTATAGTACGATACTTTGCTGAACCAATTTAATGTGGATTGTACTTCTGCTAGTGATGTTGTGGGATTAGTAAGTATTAAGATAACATCGTCCGCGAAGAGACTAATTTTATGGGTGACGGGGCCTATTTGTATTCCGGATATGGTAGTGTTGGATCTAATGTGCTGTGCTAGAGGTTCCATTAATAAATTGAAGATGAGTGGGGACAGGGGGCATCCTTGACGCGTTCCATTTGTGATTGGGAATGGTTTTGAAAGCATACCTTCCGTGAATACTTGGGCCGAAGGGGTGGTATACATAGCTAGTATGGCTCTAAGGATGTGGTCTCTGAAACCAAATTTCTGAAGGACCAATTCTAGGTAGGTCCAGTGAACCCTGTCGAACGCCTTCTCTGCATCCAAGGACAAGAGCAGAGAAGGCGTTCCGGTGGATTCTGCGTGGTGAATCAGGTTGATCATTCTTCTGGTGGCATCTGGTGCCTGTCTTCCTTTGGTGAATCCTGTCTGGTCTCTATGTATGAGGGTGGGTATAATATCTAAAAGGCGTGTGGTGATTGTCTTAGCATAAATTTTCAGGTCAAGGTTGAGTAGGGATATTGGTCTAAAGTTTTTGGGGGAGTCTGGGTCTTTCCCTGGTTTGGGAATCGTAACTATTAGTGCATTCAGGTAATCATTCGGAAAATTGGAAGAGGAGGCAGCGTTGTTAAATAGCTCAGTAATATGTGGGACTATCTGTGGGGAATACTGTTTGTAGTATTCGGCTGTTAGACCGTCAGGACCTGGGGCTTTCCCATTAGGTAGGGAATCAATTGATGTCTGAACTTCCTGTTCTGTAAAGGGCTTATTTAAATTATCTAGTTGAGTGCCTGTTAGGGTGGGTAATTGAATAGATTGGAGAAAATGATTGATCTCGGCTGATGTTGGTTGCGGTGTGTTAGTATCACGTTTTAAGTTGTAAAGGTCGCTATAGTAATCGCTGAAAGCGTTAGCTATTTCCTGAGGATTGGACTGGGGGATATTCGTGTGGGGGTGGATAATCTGAGATATTTTAGACTTGAGTCTTCTGCCTCTGAGTTTCAACGCTAGATTTTTACCTGCCTTGTTGGAGGTGGCGTAGGAAGTGGCTTTTAACTTACGCTGGAGGTATTCAAATGAGTGGAGGAGCAAGGTTTTCAGTTCTTGCCGTAGATTCAATAATTGGATGGTTTGTGGGGGTTGGGGGTTGGCTTTATGTTGTTGTTCTAGGGAGGTGATTTGGGATGTTAGTTCATCTAAACGCTGCGTCCTCTTTTTTTTGTGAAGGGAGCTCATTTTAATCAACATACCTCTAATATAGGCCTTGTGGGCACTCCATACCACCCCATGGTCAGACACTGTGCCTTTGTTTATAGAAAAAAATTCAGTGAGAAGGTTGGAGATTTCTGTTGTGTATTTTTCATTTTGTAGTATAAAATTGTTTGCTCGCCACAGGAATGTGTTGCGTTGTGGAGTGGAATCTGAGATAGTAATAGATATTGGGGCGTGGTCTGACCATGTTGTGGCGTGGATTTCAGATTTGCATATATTCTGAAGGAGCCACTTGTCGGTGACAAATAGATCAATTCGCGAATACGAATTATGCACGTGAGAATAGTAGGTAAAGTCCTTTTCTGAGCCGTGGTGGCAGCGCCATACATCAAATAGTTCCTGTGAGGACAAAAGATTTTTCAGTGGCGATATACGCCTCTTCGCCGGAGACGTAGTGTCCATGGTGACATCAGGAGCAATATTGAAATCCCCACATAGGATTAGGTGTCCTTTTTTTATCTGCTTGATTAGACGTAGAACCTTATGGAGGAATTTCTTTTGGTGGGAGTTCGGTGCATAAATGTTGGAAAGGGTATAAAAGACTTTGTTGATGGAGCATACTAAAATTAAGTAGCGACCTTCAGGGTCGATTAGTATCTGGGATAGTTGGAAGTCCACTGTGTCTTTTATTGCTATCATGACGCCTTTGGATTTGGTGGAGTGACAGGCATGGAAGATATGTGGGAACTGACGATTGGTGCATAGTGGAGAGTCTGATTTTATCAGATGTGTCTCTTGAATACACAAGATGTCGCTCTGTAGAGCATTGGCAGATTTCCAAAGAGAGTGGCGTTTGGCTGGATGGTTCAGGCCTTTAGCATTAAGCGATAATATATTTAGTGGCATGGTGTTGGGAGGTGTAGGTAGGTTGGTGTGGGAAGTCACTTACAGTTAGACGACCTGGTTTACTTGCCGGAGGAGCTTGGTGACTGTAGCAGTTGGTGGATGGTGGTCTGTCGCTGGAGCCAGTAGAGGGAGGATAATAGAGCTGCAGATAGAGCAAAATGTTAATGACAGTTAACGATACAGTGCCAATGAGCAAACCGCTGAAAAGGTAACTTTGCAAAAAGTGAAAAGGGAGACGTAGAGGAGGTGTATCACACCGCTTCAACCTCTAAATGGGGGTTTAAACAGTTAGTAACAAGAGGAGCTGAGTAATCAGTGGAACAATTCGTCTAACTCCAGGGGATGTGCTGTACCGTAGTTAGGCCTATTACGGTATTAACTGTGAAGCCACCTCAGCTGGGGTGGTGATCCATGCGGCTGCGGGCCTGAGATGTGCCGGTGCGAGTTGGTGGGCTCTTGGGGGGTTCCAGAATTATTCCCCAGTTATGGAGGAGGTGCAGGCCTTTGTGCAGATCATGTATGACGTGGGATTGCCCATTTCTAGTGACCAGGATAGTTGCTGGATACCGCCATTTGTATGGTATTTTGTGGTTTTGAAGCCCTTTGGTTATCGGGTTTAGGTTTCTTCTTTGTTGGAGAGTATATTTAGATAGAACCGGGAAAAATTGAATTCCCGTGTACGGAGCAGGCAGTGGTGACTTATTTTTAACCCCCAGCAGGAGTTTTTCTTTGACATGGAAGAAGTGGACCCTCATCAAGACATCTCTGGGGATGGAGGCAGCTAGGTGGGATGGCTTGGCTATTCTGTGTATTCTGTCGATGATTATGTCCCTGGGGGATGCTTCTGGGACTATGACATGCATCATTTCTTTCGCATAGCGTGGTAGATCTGCAGGTAGTATGGATTCAGGGACTCCGCGCAGTTTGATATTGTTCCTGCGAGATCTGTCCTCTAAATCGGCCAGCTTGGCGCGCATCCATGTCTGTTCCTCTCTCATATCAGCACATACATCCATGACCTCATTCACTTTGGAAGTGCAGTCACTCATGTCATTTTCAATGCATGTCACTCTGTCATCCATTGAGTGTATGTCTGAGGAGATTTTTGCAAACAGTGAGGAGAGATCTGTCATAAGGGAGGTCTGCAGTGAGAGCAGCATGTCCTTTAATGTGGTATCCATAACAGGCTGGCCTGAGGTGGGGAAAGCTGCCATGGATGAGTGCAGGGCCTGGTTGCTGAGAAGGGAGTTGAAAGCCTGGGCCTCAATTTGTGGGATGGGCGGCCGCTGCGGCGGCGCATCGAGCCTCATTTTAGCCTTAGCAGGGCTATTCAGGAGGGTGTCACCCTCCGGGGGGTGAGGGGGTAAGGCTGGGGGGTCTGATGTAGCCGGATCTGCCAGGAATTCGTCCGGCAGATCCGTGTATGTGTCCCGCGGCGCGGCATGGCCGGCGCCATCTTGGAGATCACTGACCTGCTCCGCCGGTTTGTAGGAGAATTCAGTGAGTTTTTTTGGTTGATACTCCGGGTTTCTCTTCCTAGACGTGCTGGCCATGGTCCCCGGTGTCTTGGAGGCTAGGATGGCACTGGATGAGCTTCTCTGTGCGGCCTGAGTGGTTGCTATATCTCCCCTGTGAGACGAGCTGTGGTATCAGGCGTCCATCTACAGCTCCGGTCGGCCACGCCCCCAATTTTTTTAAAGTTTTTGATAACCCAATTGAAGCTTGCGACTGGCTGGACAGGAATCCCTGAAGATTGCCCCGGACCAGGTAAGTATTTGCTCTTCCATTTTGTTGCACCTGTTGTGCCTTGACCTGGTCCTCTATTTTTTCCTTGAAGGGGATGTATTCCTGATCCCTCATGTTTCAGTACCACAATAATGAGCCCAACATGTGATGTGTATCATACGCCACTAGACAGCGCCAGATAATCAATTATCCAGTCACTTGTCTTTTTCTTTACTATTCAAATGTTGCACTATACTGCTCTTTGCTCCATTTTCTTTCTATTAGGCGGAAGTTTCTGGAAGTCACAGGAACATTTGATCTGTTGGCCACTTGAATCTCGGTTAAACGTCCAAGTATTTTTTCTTTTGTTCATGTTTGGAACTAAAGCTACATACCAGACTTTTTTTTAAATCTCTTTTTCCTTTTATTTTTTAGTCCTGGTATAATAGCATGGGGGGTTTGTTTTTGTTATTATTTTTGTGCTGTTACATACTCAGTTCCCAGCTCTCACAGATATGGTGGCACCCTCTATGGGTGGTGGTGCCCATTTGCTTCAGGACACCATATAGCTTTATATTCACTTGGGCTCTTGGGCTCCAGTTATGTATTGATTAAGATATTTGGTCATAAAAGGGAGAACACATGAAGCGCCACCTGAGTGTAGTATTAGAAACAGCTTTAATGGCAAGGTAACAAAACTCACTAACAAGAAGTAAGAGCATAAAAGGCTCATCTGTATAGGTATGTGGAGTACATCTGGAGGTCCCTGGATTCGGATCCGGTCACTGTGTGTTACTGTGTATTGGTCTGGTCGCTCAGCGCGTCCTGTGGCCACCAAGAGGGAGCCGGAACCAGCGTCAGACACTCGTGGATGATGTCACGGGTCACAGGCGCACATCCGGGGGAACTTCCACAAAGAGAGAGGAAAGGACTGGCAGGCTACTCGCTCGGAGCTTCAACTTCTTCTATTGGCCTGGATTGGCAATGTCCTAATGGTAATATTTATATTAAAGCGCTGTGGGACAACAGGTCCCAGCACGGACAAAAGTATTGAAAAATTATGTTTGGGGGACAAGTATAGGACTACTAGCTAAGGGCAGCATAGGAATTGGACAATAAAATCATTAAATAAAACCAATGAAACAGACGGCCAGACAAAAAAATTAAAATTAGTAAAATCAAATACAATAAAAATAAATAAAAATAAAGATTAAAATTCCCAAAGCTCACCCCTGGTTACAACTACCAACGTATGTGGATCTTGAACGACTAATATATATATATACAGTGGGGGCGGAAACTATTCAGACCCCCTTAAATTCTTCACTCTTTGTTATATTGCAGCCATTTGCTAAAATCATTTAAGTGCATTTTTTTCCTCATTAATGTACACACAACACCCCATATTGACAGAAAAACACAGAATTGTTGACATTTTTGCAGATTTATTAAAAAAGAAAAACTGAAATATCACACGGTCCTAAGACAGCCATGAGTCTTCTTGGGAAAGATGCAACAAGTTTTTCACACCTGGATTTGGGGATCCTCTGCCATTCCTCCTTGCAGATCCTCTCCAGTTCTGTCAGGTTGGATGGTAAACTTTGGTGGACCGCCATTTTTAGGTCTCTCCAGAGATGCTCAATTGGGTTTAAGTCAGGGCTCTGGCTGGGCCATTCAAGAACAATCACGGCCAAATCCTTGAGGTATTACACTGAGTAATGCCGCATACACACGGTCGGACTTTTCAGCTACAAAAGTCCGACAGCCGTCTGACAGACTTTCGACAGACTTTCGACAGACTTTCGACGGACTTTTGGCGGACTTTCAACAGACTTTCTAATGACCGGACTTGCCTACACACGATCACACCAAAGTCCGACGGATTCGTAAGTGATGACATACACTGGACTAAAATAAGGAAGTTGATAGCCAGTAGCCAATAGCTGTCCTTGCGTGGGATTTTGTCCGTCGGACTAGCATACAGACGAGCGGATTTCTGGGTCCAACGGAGTTACGACGTAAAATTTGTTCCAAATCTAAAGTCCGTCGGATTTGCGACTGATAAAGTCCGCTGAAGGTCCGGTGAAGCCCACACACGATCGGATTGTCCGCCGGATTTGGTCCGTCGGCGTCCGTCGGACAAGTCAGGTCGAAAAATCCGACCGTGTGTACGCGACATAACTGGTGCACTTTTGTCCAGGGATACATGTGTAGAAGTGAAGGGGAAGGTTGTCACTTGAATACTTAATTAGAGCTATTGTTAGTCAGAATGAATCTCTGATGTACCTGTAAATGTTGGCCATGTTGGCCGTGTGAATGGCTTAGTGTTGTGCCGAGTCATTTCTCTAATGTGTGTTTTCTTTAAAACCTAATAAAAAGAACTTTACAAAAAAAAAAAAGATGAATTATTAATTAATGAGGTAATTATAAACATTAATTATCAGGTAATAAAAACCTCTTAAAATCCAATCTTTCTGTCATTTTCCCTTATATGTTCCTAAAATTTACCAAGTTAAAAAATTTTAAATATAAAACGTGCAGCACTAATAAATGTAGAATGCAAAAATGTGATGAAACAAAATTTCTATCTCTCCACCCAATGCATCTATAATTATCTAAAGCTAAATATCTATACCTAATAGAATACATGTAATTAATCATTGTAAACTAATAAAGGTGAAACTGAGAATAGTTCATACATCTGCCTACAGTACAAATCATATAATAAATACATGCAAGCACATAAATAATAAGTGAAAAACGTTCACGTCGACACATAAATAAAAAAGTTTCATGAATAAACATTCCTTTTTGTGCAACAAAACTGATGAAATAGTAATTCCACCTTTACACCCAAAGTGTATGTGAATCCACTCACCTTGCTATTGACCTCCAAACTATAAAAAGGTCTAAACAGGCACAGGTACGTAAAATGATGGTTTCCAGCTTCAGTAGCATATTCCACATAAAGCTTAGCCTCCAAGGGGACAGATACTTATTAAACGCTCCCTCAAAACAATAAAAACACATCTAGTACTCTCCATTTTAACCAATTTGTTAAAAGAAAAAAAAATACAAGTGCACTCACTTAAAGATAAAAATATCCAACTAAGTGTTAAACTTGCAATGAGGATAAAGAACAATGGAACTGCAGATACTGTCACTGCCACCAGTAATCCCAATAGCTACACACCTGTACTCACAAATATGATAACATGGTGATGACAGGCTCCACCCTTATGTGTTACATCCCCAGGGAGGATGATTTTTTTTTCTAAATCCAAGTTTGATAAGGTGGTCTTTCTTTATTTGACCATATGAAGCTGCACTTTAATTGCAGGTAATTGTGTAAATAATATATGTAACTAATATTAAGGATTTCCAGGCATCCTTTGTCACTGTATTTTATTATTTATTACTCCATCTAATGTTGCAGCTCTCTCTAGCAATCCCTAGAGATCAACTGTGAAATGGTAAAAACTCTCCTAATCCTTATATTTACTTATGCTTCCCTTGTTTTCCTATTGGCTGGTACTATTTTTTTATTGCCCTATTATTACTGTATCCAGAAAAACTGTGTAGGAACCAACTTTACCTTTAAAAATCTGATTTCAAGGCTGAGTTTTCAAAACTGCCACTAGGGATTGCTAGAGAGCAGCGACATAAGAGGGAGCAATAACTGTTGACTGCCGTTCTGAGATATACGTCACAGAAAGTAAAACTTCATCTTGACAGATAATTTGTCCTTGTAAAATTGTTTTCCTGACTGTGATAGAACCCACTGTTACTGTGTGTTTTGGAAGGGGCTGTGGGCTGGCCTCCTACCCACAGACTATGGCCCAGCAGAGAACGAGAGACTTATACACGATCGGAAATGCCACCAGCAAAACTCCATTGAAAGCTTTTGGTCGGAAAATGCGACCGTGTGTATGCTCCATCTGACTTTTGCTGGTGGAAATCCAGCCAGCAAAAGATTGAGAGCATGTTCTCTATTTTTCGGTTGGAAAAAGTTCCTATCCAAAAATGTGATCGTCTGTATGCAATTCGGACTCGCAAAAAATCACGCATGCTCAGAATCAAGTACGAGACGGAAGCGCGGTCACTCTGTAAATTTTTGGATCTTTTTATGCAATGCATTCTTTTGTTCTTTATAATGCTAGAATAATGAATTTGTTTTGCTGTTGATATTCACACAGAGTTCTGACAAACGTATTTCTTTATTATTTCTCGTGATCTCATGAATAATCTTTTTGGTTTTTAAAGCCAGATCGCCATAATAATGTTTAGAATTATTTTTTATAGTCATCTTTATTTGTAATCAAGATCTTCTGTTTTTTTATTATTTTTAAATTATTTTCTAGTGATCTTCATAATTTTTTTTTTGTGTGTCAAGTTTCCACAACAACATTATTATCTTGTATTTTTAAAGCTCAAGGAGGTTGGTTGTTGTCCCTTGTTAATTTGACATTGTATTTTTGAAATGCACCTGCCTACTAACAAACAAACTGTCCTTTTTGAAGAAAAACACATAGGCAAGTATTTTCTTATAAAAATTCTCCATTTATTCTGGCTCATAACAAAATAAAGAGGAAGGCAACGCTGGAGAAACTGCTTGAATTTGCGAAGCCTTTGTACCCAAGGGCACACATCAACTCTTTGTAACTAAAAATTGGTAGCCTGAGAAGTCCATATAATAGGGAGCACAATCTGGTCCAGGACTCCCAAAGATCAGGAACAGCAGTATATGACATATATGTCCCCAGGCTGTGGTACTACAACAGCCTGCATCTTCTGTCAGACCAGACTGAACCTAGGCCATCACACTCTTGTCTTCCTTAGATGCTTCCTTCCACACTTCCCTGCAGCTTCCCCTACAAGTCTACCTCCTTGGAGGCTGTGGCTCTGGAGGTGGACTTGTGGCAGGAAGAGGAGGAGGATGGGCGAGCACACATAAGTGCATGTTCTCACTAATTTGGCCCCTCAACCCCTTCTGAAGGGCCTGAAAAATAATATTCTCACACATGAGGCATTGGCCCCCCTCCATTTGCTGCAATTTTGCAGCTACATAGCAGCCATAGGCCTCCTCAGCATCGGAGGGTGTTTTCAGGGCCACATTAGCATCCTTAATGAGGCTCAGTGCTGCCTCCTCCACGTTACTCCTCTTCCTGGCCTTTTTTGTTGTAAGGTGGAGGGGAGGCACCTGGGATTGGGTGAGACTACTGTGCCTGGCTACCTCCTGGCTGACACTTACCCCCGCCTGCTCCTGGCTGACACATTCCAGAGCCTCATCCTGGCTGAGGTCTTCCCATGTATGAAAAAGGGACATAGTTTTAGTTTATTGTTCATCAATCATACACAATTTTCAGCTCATTACTGTTGCAAATTGAATGTTAAGAAATAGAAAAGACTATCATTCTGAGCCCAGCATTTTTCATTCATGTCACAATCATTTTTGGCCCCTACTGTCTATTGATATGTAAAACACTTTTTGTTAAATCATTCATTTGTTATCAATAATAACATCTAGTTAACCACTTGCCGACCGCCTCACGCTGATATACATCGGCTTGTGTCTGGAAGCGATGAGAAGCAAGGGGGAGACCATCCATTCGTGGCCCCCCCATCGCGATCGCTCCCAGCCAATCAGCTTCTTCCTCTGCTGCTGTATGCTAAACAGCAGCAAAGGAAATGATGTCATCTCTCCTCGCCTCTGTATTTTCCCGCGCCGAGGAGAGAAGACATCAATGTGAGTGCACAACACTACACACTCAGTAGAACATGCCAGGCACACAAAACACCCCCCCCCCGATCCCCCCCGATCACCCCCTAATCACCCCCCCGTCACACTGACACCAAGCAGTTTTGGTTTTTTTTTGTTTTTTTTTCTGATTACTGCATGGTGTCAGTTTGTGACAGTTAGTGTGGTAGGGCAGTTAGTGGTAGCCCCCTTTAGGTCTAGAGTACCCCCTAATACCCCCTAATAATGTTTTAACCCCTTGATCACCCCCCGTCGCCAGTGTCAGTAAGCGATCACTGTTCTGATCGCTGTATTTGTGTCACTGGTGACGCTAGTTAGGGAGGTAAATATTTAAGTTCGCCGTCAGCGTTTTATAGCATCAGGAACCGCCATATACTACCTAATAAAGGTTTTAACCCCTTGATTGCCCCCTAGTTAACCCTTTCATCACTGATCACCGTATAACTGTTATGGGTGATGCTGGTTAGTTCGTTTATTTTTTATAGTGTCAGGGCACCCGCCGTTTATTACCGAATAAAGGTTTAGCCTCCTGATCGCCCGGCAGTGATATGCGTCACCCCGGGCAGTGTCAGATTAGCGCCAGTACCGCTAACACCCACGCACGCAGCATACGCCTCCCTTAGTGGTATAGTGTCTGAACGGATCAATATCTGATCTGATCAGATCTATTTTAGCGTCCCCAGCAGTTTAGGGTTCCCAAAAATGCAGTGTTAGTGAGATCAGCCCAGAAACCTGCTAGCACCTGCATTTTGCCCCTCCGCCCGGCCCATCCCAGCCCACCCAAGTGCAGTATCAATCGATCACTGTCACTTACAAAACACTAAACGCATAACTGCAGCATTCGCAGAGTCAGGCCTGATCCCTGCAATCGCTAACAGTATTTTTGGTAGATTTTGGTGAACTGGTAAGCACAAGCCCCAAGCAACATCAGGTTACGCCAGTAGCGCTAACACCCACGCACACACCGTACACCTCCCTTAGTGGTATAGTATCTGAACGGATCAATATCTGATCTGATCAGATCTATACTAGCGTCCCCAGCAGTTTAGGGTTCCCAAAAACGCAGTGTTAGCGGGATCAGCCCAGATACCTGCTAGCACCTGCGTTTTGCCCCTCCGCCCGGCCCAGCCCAGCCCACCCAAGTGCAGTATCAATCAATCACTGTCACTTACAAAACACTAAATGCATAACTGCAGCATTCGCAGAGTCAGGCCTGATCCCTGCGATCGCTAACAGTTTTTTGGTAGCGTTTTGGTGAACTGGCAAGCACCAGCAGCCTAGTACACCCCGGTCGTAGTCAAGCCAGCACTGTAGTAACACTTGGTGACGTGGCGAGTCTCATAAGTGCAGTTCAAGCTGGTGAGGTGGCAAGCACAAGTAGTGTCCCACTGCACCAAGAAGAAGACAAACAGGCCCGTCGTGCCCATAATGCCCTTACTGCTGCATTCGCCAATCCTAATAATTGGGAACCCACCACTTCTGCAGCACCCGTACTTCACATCCCCAACCAAATGCAGTCGGCAGAATGAGAGGCATTTTTATGTCCTCCCGAGTACCCCTACCCAACGAACCCCCCCAAAAAAGATGTCGTGTCTGCAGCAAGCGCGGATATAGGCGTGACACCCGCTATTATTGTCCCTCCTGTCCTGACAATCCTGGTCTTTGCATTGGTGAATGTTTTGAACACTACCATGCACTAGTTAAGTATTAGCGTAGGGTACAGCATTGCACAGACTAGGCACACTTTCACAGGGTCTCCCAAGATGCCATCGCATTTTGAGAACCTAGAACCGGTTACAGTTATAAAAGATACAGTTACAAAAAAAGTGTAAAAAAAACACAAAAAAACATATATAATAAAAAAAAAAAGTTGTCGTTTTATTGTTCTCTCTCTCTCTCTATTCTCTCTCTATTGTTCTGCTCTTTTTTACTGTATTCTATTCTGCAATGTTTTATTGTTATTATGTTTTATCAAGTTTTTTATACTTTACCGTTTACTGTGTTTTATTGTTAACAATTTTTTGTCTTCAGGTACGCAATTCACGACTTTGAGTGGTTATACCAGAATGATGCCTGCAGGTTTAGGTATCATCTTGGTATCATTCTTTTCAGCCAGCGGTTGGCTTTCATGTAAAAGCAATCCTAGCAGCTAATTAGTCTCTAGACTGCTTTTACAAGCAGTGGGAGGGAATGCCCCCCCACCGTCTTCCGTGTTTTTCTCTGGCTCTCCTGTCTCAACAGGGAACCTGAGAATGCAGCCGGTGATTCAGCCAGCTGACCATAGAGCTGATCAGAGACCAGAGTGGCTCCAAACATCTCTATGGCCTAAGAAACCGGAAGCTACGAGCATTTCATGACTTAGATTTTGCCGGATGTAAACAGCGCCATTGGGAAATTGGGAAAGCATTTTATCACACCGATCTTGGTGTGGTCAGATGCTTTGAGGGCAGAGGAGAGATCTAGGGTCTAATAGACCCCAATTTTTTCAAAAAAGAGTACCTGTCACTACCTATTGCTATCATAGGGGATATTTACATTCCCTGGGATAACAATAAAAATGATTTAAAAAAAATGAAAGAAACAGTTTAAAAATAAGATAAAAAAGCAAAAAAAAATAAAGGAAAAAAAAAGCACCCCTCTCCTCCCCTGCTCTCGCGCTAAGGCGAACGCAAGCGTCGGTCTGGCGTCAAATGTAAACAGCAATTGCACCATGCATGTGAGGTATCACCGCGAAGGTCAGATCGAGGGTAGTAGTTTTAGTCTAGACCTCCTCTGTAAATCTAAAGTGGTAACCTGTAAAGGCTTTTAAAGGCTTTTAAAAATGTATTTATTTTGTTGCCACTGCACAATTTTAAAGCATGTCATGTTTGCTATCCATGTACTCGGCCTAAGATCATATTTTTTTATTTCATCAAACATTTGGGCAATATAGTGTGTTTTAGTGCATTAAAATTTAAAAAATTGTGTTTTTTCCCTAAAAAATGTGTTTGAAAAATCGCTGCGCAAATACTGTGTGAAAAAAAATGAAACACCCACCATTTTAATCTGTAGGGCATTTGCTTTAAAAAAATATATAATGTTTGGGGGTTCAAAGTAATTTTCTTGCAAAAAAAAATAATTTTTTCTAGTAAACAAAAAGTGTCAGAAAGGGCTTGATCTTCAAGTGGTTAGAAGAGTTGGTGATGTGTGACATAAGCTTCTAAATGTTGTGCATAAAATGCCAGGACAGTTCAAAACCCCCCCAAATGACCCAATTTTGGAAAGTAGACACCCCAAGCTATTTACTGAGAGGCATGTCGAATCCATGGAATATTTTATATTGTGTCACAAGTTGCGGGAAAAAGACAAATTTTTTTTTTTTGCACAAAGTTGTCACTAAATGATATATTGCTCAAACATGCCATGGGAATATGTGAAATTACACCCCAAAATACATTCTGTTGCTTCTCCCGAGTACGGGGATACTACATGTGTGAGACTTTTTGGGAGCCTAGCCGCGCACGGGACCCCGAAAACCAAGCACCGCCTTCAGGCTTTCTAAGGGTGTAAATTTTTTATTTCACTCTTGACTGCCTATCACAGTTTCGAAGGCCATGGAATGCCCAGGTGGCACAACCCCCCCCCCCAAATGACCCTATTTTGGAAAGTAGACACCCCAAGCTATTTGCTGAGAGGTATAGTGAGTATTTTGCAGACCTCACTTTTTGTCACAAAGTTTTGAAAATTGAAAAAAGAAAAAAAACATTTTTTTTTCTTGTCTTTCTTAATTTTCAAAAACAAATGAGAGCTGCAAAATACTCACGATGCCTCTCAGCAAATAGCTCGGGGTGTCTACTTTCCAAAATGGGGTCATTTGGGGGGGGGGTTGTGCCACCTGGGCATTCCATGGCCTCCGAAACTGTGATAGGCAGTGAAGAGTGAAATTAAAAATTTACACCCTTAGAAAACCTGAAGGCGGTGATTGGTTTTCGGGGCCCCGTGCGCGGTTAGCCTCCCAAAAAGTCCCACACATGTGGTATCCCCATACTCAGGAGAAGCAGCTAAATGTATTTTGGGGTGCAATTCCACATATGCCCATGGCCTGTGTGAGCAATATATCATTTAGTGACAACTTTGTGCAAAAAAATAAAATGTGTCACTTGCCTGCAACTTGTGTCAAAATATAAAATATTCCATGGACTCAACATGCCTCTCAGCACATAGCTTGGGGTGTCTACTTTCCAAAATGGGGTCATTTGGGGGGGTTTGTGCCATCTGGGCATTTTATGGCCTTCTAAACTGTGATAGGTAGTGAGGAGTGAAATCAAACATTTACGCCCTTAGAAATCCTGAAGGCGGTGATTGGTTTTCGGGGCCCTGTACGCGGCTAGGCTCCCAAAAAGCCCCACACATGTGGTATCCCCGTATTTAGGAGAAGCAGCTGAATGTATTTTGGGGTGCAATTCCACATATGCCCATGGCCTGTGTAAGCAATATATCATTTAGTGACAACTTTTTGTAATTTTTTTTTTTGTCATTATTCAATCACTTGGGACAAAAAAATTATTATTCAATGGGCTCAACATGCCACTTAGCAATTTCCTTGGGGTGTCTACTTTCCAAAATGGGGTCATTTGGGAGGGTTTGTACTGCCGTGCCATTTTAGCACCTCAAGAAATGACATAAGCAGTCATAAACTAAAAGCTGTGTAAATTACAATAAATGTACCTAGTTTGTAGACGCTATAACTTTTGCGCAAACCAATAAATATACGCTTATTGACATTTTTTTTACCAAAGACATGTGGTCGAATACATTTTGGCCTAAATGTATGACTAAAATTGAGTTTATTGGATTTTTTTTATAATAAAAAGTAGAAAATGTCATTTTTTTTCAAAATTTTCGGTCTTTTTCCGTTTATAGCGCAAAAATTAAAAACTGCAGAGGTTATCAAATAACATCAAAAGAAAGCTCTATTTGTTGGAAAAAAAGGACGCAAATTTTGTTTGGGTACAGCATTGCATGACCACGCAATTAGCAGTTAAAGCGACGCAGTGCCAAATTGTAAAAAGTGTGGTCAGGAAGGGGGTAAATCCTAACGGGGCTGAAGTGGTTAACAACAATAATTTTAGGACAATAAATACTGTATGTTAAAAAATACTATACCTGGCTCCAGCTGGGCTCCTCAACTTCTTCCAGGATGGAAGGCCCAGGTTGGTCCTCGGAAGCCTCAGCTGGGGTTGAGGGAAGGGTTGAGGAAAGGGTGGATTTAAGTGTAGAAAGTGATTCCCTGGCCTCAATCTGGTCTTCCAGAAACCACATCCTGTTGTAGTACCACACACACTGGGTACATACAAATCCTTTGCTGCTGCTCCTGATTTCATGGAAACCTGGACCTTATTAAGCTCCTTCCTATACGTGCTTCTCAAGCTACCAATTTTCTTATCCACAAACTCGATGCCTGCGTCGGGGACCTGCGCCTTCACAAATTGCAGCAGTTTCTCCAGTGATGCCTTCCTAGCTGGTTTATTTCGATATAAGGGGTTTTTAACCTCCCACAAATTTCTCATATCCCTGTATCTGTCTATGAACTGGCCCATGAATTTTGGGTCTTTGAATTGTTTCATATTTGCTGCAAGACAAAACACAAACAAAAACACTAATATCAGGCTAAACTCTCCTAATCTTATCCCAATTTAGGCCTCAATCTCGAATCAGTATAGGCCACTGATGTCCAGAGTTAAAATGTTACCTTCATTCTCACGATCGGCACTTCCTCCACTCACAGATCATACGTATAACACATGCGTGTTAGCTTTATATACACTGCGCATGCGTGTAACTCTGCCTGCGTCGCCCGCCCCTGATGTTCTTTCTAGAATATTCCCCGCCCCTTCTCTTTCATTACAGTGGGAGAGGAACATGGCAAAGACACAACAGGTGTGTAATAACAGTAATGAGGAGGAAAGCCCAGAGCCAAAAACTTCCCCATCCCGCAGGAGATTTAAGGCCTCATGGTGGACATGGTGGACATCTTGAAGAGGGCCGACTATGATGGGAAGTATGGACCTTACCTAAACCCAAATGTGAGAAATGCCAAGATCATGTCTAAAGTTGTGAAGAGTCTTCACAGGAATTTTGGGGTACAACAATCCAAGGAACAATTGAGGAAACGCTGAAATTGAGGGAGCAGGATCAGTACAGAAGGATCAAGAAAGTGCTTCTAAAAAGTAACTACTTGTTGTGTGTTCCTATTATTATTATTACTTGCTTGCTGCTCCATGTGCTTTTCTTTACTGTTGTACAGTTTAAAATGGCTACTTTCATTTTCGTGGGCACAGTAATCGGTCACAGTAAACATCATTCATTTGCCAACTAAATATGATGTTTTGGGCAGATACAGGGTTAACTACATTTGGTCATGCTAATTTGTATTAAAAGAAGTTTCTCAGGACCCAGGAGCACTAGTGTGGGACACAAGAACAAACTTTTTAGGGTGTCCCACACAAGTACTCCAGGGAATACTTGGGGTGTCTCCATGTGTGAAACTTGTCCAAAAAAGGTAAGTATTCTCGCTTTGGTAAAAAAAAATCATGTCTTCAGTTTGGAACTCTGCCAAAACAGACAATTGTACCCCACTTCCAAGCAATGCTTCATATTCCTATTTCTGGCCTCAAATATCGGTTTGCTAAGTATACCTTTTCTTTCATTCTCTAGGGGAGAAAAGACTCCGGACGGACGAATAACAACAAAATGACACCATTTTCTATTTTTGGGGACCATTTTCTTCTAATTTTTGACACATTTTAAAAGCCAAATTTTGAAGATGCACACAGTGTGTCAACATGTGCTATCTGCCATTAGGGGATATCATTGTACACGTTTTGTGGGTGCAACCCCTTGCTTGTAACTCAAGTAGGTGAGAGGAAGTGGTTTCACCCCCAAAACACGTCCATTGATCCCCCATGATGGGAGATAGCACATGTTGACATTAGGCAAGGGATCAGGAGGGAAATCCCCAGTTTGACTCCCAATTTGTGTGAATCTTCAAAATGTGGCTTTTACAGGGGAGACATCACCCCATCTGATGAAGGCAATATCAACACATTTTGACACTATATATGTCTGATATTGCCTTCAGTTTTTCAATGTTGAACTTTGTAAGTTCCTGAGTTGTGTATGTTATGTTTTAGACATGCCTGTTTATGTACTAAAAAAATATTCAAGGTAAAACTTTATAAAAACAAGATGTTGTTTTTTTACCCAAAAATGTTTTACAACGCACATGTGAATGTGCACTGAGTAAAAGGTTTTATACTCAACAATGTGTGGCTTCTTCTTTCAATGCTCAATACCACTTTTTGTATTAAGTTGGTGTTTACAGTGACAATGGGTGTTATTTAATAATGGACACTACAAGTGCTCTAGGAGAACCTAGGAGACAGCTAAAAGAAACACAAGCAGTAAATCAAAATCAATTTATTAAAATCATTTTATCAGAACAACATTTTTTTAATATCTAAAATAATTACAAATTTGCTGGCATAGCAATGGCCCCCCTACCTGTAAAATAATCAACATATTTTTTACATACTTCACGGGCGGTTTGGGGGGGCAAGCCAGGACGGCCAGCTTTCAGGGCCGTCATTGTAGTTTCTGGAAGTCCGGCCTCAGGCCCAACTGAGGCAACATAATTCGGAGCATTTCTCTTTAACCAGTTGCCGGCCGCATAATGCAGATATACTGCGGCAGAATGGCACGGGCAGGCAAAATCACGTACCTGGTACGTGGTGTCCGAGGCATTCGGCTTCTGACTGGGAGCGTTCAGAGATGAGGGGGAGGCCATTCATTCGTGCCCCCCCTCGCAATCGCTCCCAGCGAATGAGAATCTTCCCCTGCCTCTGTATAGTACACAGAGGCAGAGGAAGTGATGTCATCTCTCCTCAACTCGGTAATTTCCATTCCAGCACCGAGGAGAGAAGACATCCGAGTGAGTTACACCAACACACACAAACAGTAGAACATGCCAGGCATACTTTACATCCCCCTTTACCCCCCGATCCCCGTGATCACCCCCTAATCACCCCTCCCCCCTGTCACACTGACACCAAGCAGTTTTTTTTTCTGATTACTGCATTGGTGTCAGTTTGTGACAGTTAGTGTGGTAGGGCAGTTAGTGTTAGCCCCCTTTAGGTTTAGGATACCCCCCTAACCCCCCTAATAAGGTTTTAACCCCTTGATCACCCCTCATCGCCAGTGTCACTAAGCGATCATTTTTCTGATCGCTGTATTAGTGTCACTGGTGACGCTAGTGAGGGAGGTAAATATTTAGGTTCGCCGTCAGCGTTTTATAGCGACAGGGACCCCCATATACTACCTAATAAAGGTTTTAACCCCTTGATTGCCCCCTAGTTAACCGTTTCACCAGTGATCACCGTATAACCGTTACGGGTGACGCTGGTTAGTTCGTTTATTTTTTATAGTGTCAGGGCACCCGCCGATTAATACCGAATAAAGGTTTAGCCCCCTGATCGCCCAGCGGTGATATAAGTTAGGTTTTAGGGTCAGATAAGGTCTGCGTCGCCCCAGGCAGCGTCAGGTTAGCGCCAGTAGCACAAATACCCACGGATGCACCATACACCTCCCTTAGTGGTATAGTATCTGAACGGATCAATATCTGATCCGATCAAAACTAGCGTCCCCAGCAGTTTAGGGTTCCCAAAAATGCAGTGTTAGCGGGATCAGCCCAGATACCTGCTAGCACCTGTGTTTTGCCCCTCCGCCCGGCCCAGCCCAGCCCACCCAAGTGCAGTATCGATCGATCACTGACACTTACAAAACACTAAACGCATAACTGCAGCGTTCGCAGAGTCAAGCCTGATCCCTGTGATTGCTAACAGTTTTTTTGGTAGCGTTTTGGTGAACTGGCAAGCACCAGCCCCAGGCAGCGTCAGGTTAGTGCCAGTTGCGCTAACACCCATGCACGCACCGTACACCTCCCTTAGTAGTATAGTATCTGAACAGATCAATATCTGATCCGATCAGATCTATACTAGCGTCCCCAGCAGTTAAGGGTTCCCAAAAACGCAGTGTTAGCGGGATCAGCCCAGATACCTGCTAGCACCTGCGTTTTGCCCCTCCGCCCAGCCCAGCCCACCCAAGTGCAGTATTGATCGATCAATGACTCAGCGTTCGCAGAGTTAGGCCTGATCCCTGCGATCGCTAACAGTTTTTTTGGTAGCGTTTTGGTGAACTGGCAAGCGCCAGCGGCCTAGTACACCCCGGTCGTAGTCAAACCAGCACTGCGGTAACACTTGGTGACGTGGCGAATCCCATAAGTGCAGTTCAAGCTGGTGAGGTGGCAAGCACAAGTAGTGCACAAGTAGTGTCCCGCTGCCACCAAGAAGAAGACAAACACAGGCCCGTCATGCCTATAGTGCCCTTCCTGCTGCATTCGCCAATCCTGATTGGGAACCCACAGCTTCTGCAGCACCCGTACTTCCCCCATTCACATCCCCAACCAAATGCAGTTGGCTGCATGAGAGGCATTTTCTTTATGTCCTCCCGAGTACCCCTACCCGACGAACCCCACCAAAAAAGATGTCGTGTCTGCAGCAAAAGGCGTGAAACCCGCTATTATTTTCCCTCCTGTCCTGACAATCCTGGTCTTTGCATTGGTGAATGTTTTGAACACTATCATGCACTAGTTATTAGCGTAGGGTACAGCACTGCACAGACTAGGCACACTTTCACAGGGTCTCCCAAGATGCCATTGCATTTTGAGAGACCCGAATCTGGAACAGGTTACAGTTTTAAAAAGTTACAAAAAAAGTGTAAAAAAACAAAAAAACAAAAAAAAATATAAAATAAAAAAAACAAAAATAGTTGTCGTTTTATTGTTCTCTCTCGCTCTATTCTCTCTCTATTGTTCTGCTCTTTTTTTACTGTATTCTATTCTGCAATGTTTTATTGTTGTTATGTTTTATCATGTTTACTTTTCAGGTATGTAATTTTTTATACTTTACTGTTTACTGTGTTTTATTGTTAACCATTTTTTTGTTTTCAGGTATGCCATTCACGACTTTGAGTGGTTATACCAGAATGATGCCTGCAGGTTTAGGTATCATCTTGGTATCATTCTTTTCAGCCAGCGGTCGACTTTCATCTAAAAGCAATCCTAGCAGCTATGTAGCCTCTAGACTGCTTTTACAAGCAGTGGGAGGAAATGTCCCCCCCACCGTCATCCATGTTTTTCTCTGGCTCTCCCGTCCCAACAGGGAACCTGAGAATGCAGCCGGTGATTTGACCAGCTGACCATAGAGCTGATCAGAGACCAGAATGGCTCCAATCATCTCTATGGCCTAATAAACTGGAAGATACGAGCATTTCATAACTTAGATTTTGCCGATGTAAACAGCGCCATTGGGAAATTGGGAAAGCATTTTATCACACCGATCTTGGTGTGGTCAGATGCTTTGAGGGCAGAGGAGAGATCTAGTGTCTAATCATTTTTTTTTAAAAAAGAGTACCTGTCACTACCTATTGCTATCATAGGGGATATTTACATTTCCTGGCATAACAATAAAAATGATTAAAAAAAATGAAAGGAACAGTTTAAAAGTAAGATAAAAAAGCAAAAAAATAATAAAGAAGAAAAAAAAAAAGCACCCCTATCCCCCCTGCTCTTGTGCAAAAGCGAATGCAAGCGTTGGTCTAGCATCAAATGTAAACAGCAATTGCACCATGCATGTGAGGTATCACCGCAAAGGTCAGATTGAGTGCAGTAATTTTATCAGTAGACCTCCTCTGTAAATCTAAAGTGGTAACCTGTAAAGGCTTTTAAAGGCTTTTAAAAATGTATGTAGTTTGTCGCCACTGCACGTTTGTGCGCAATTTTAAAGCATGTCATGTTTGGTATCCATGTACTCGGCCTAAGATCATCTTTTTTATTTCATCAAACATTTGGGCAACATAGTGTGTTTTAGTGCATTCAAATTAAAAAAGTGTGTTTTTTTCCCCAAAAAATGTGTTTGAAAAATTGCTGCGCAAATACTGTGAAAAAAAAAAATTAAACGCCCACCATTTTAAGTTGTAGGGCCTTTACTTTAAAAAATATATAATGTTTGGGGGTTAAAAGTAATTTTCTTGCAAAAAAAAAAAAATTTTCATGTAAACAAATAGTGTCAGAAAGGGCTTTGTCTTCAAGTGGTTAGAAGAGTGGGTTATGTGTGACATAAGCTTCTAAATGTTGTGCATAAAATGCCAGGACAGTTCAAAACCCACCAAATGACCCCATTTTGGAAAGTAGATACCCCAAGCTATTTGCTGAGAGGTATAGTCAGTATTTTGCAGACCTCACTTTTTGTCACAAAGTTTTGAAAATTGAAAAAAGAAAAAAAATATTTTTTCTTGTCTTTCTTCATTTTCAAAAACAAATTAGAACTGCAAAATACTCACCATGCCTCTCAGCAAATAGCTTGGGGTGTCTACTTTCCAAAATTGGGTCATTTGGGGGGGGGGGGTTTGTGCCATCTGGGCTTTCCATGGCCTCCGAAACTGTGATAGGCAGTGAGGAGTGAAATCAAAAATTTACGCTCCCAATAAGTCCCACACATGTGGTATCCCCATACTCAGGAGAAGTAGCTAATTGTATTTTGGGGAGCAATCCCACATATGCCCATGGCCTGTGTGAGCAATATATCATTTAGTGACAACTTTGTGCAAAAAAAAAAAAAAAAATTGTCACTTTCCCGCAACTTGTGTCAAAATATAAAATATTCCATGGACTCAACATGCCTCTCAACAAATAGCTTGGGGTGTCTACTTTCCAAAATGGGGTCATTTGGGGGGGGTTTGTGCCATCTGGGCATTTTATGGCCTTCAAACCTGTGATAGGTAGTGAGGAGTGAAATCAAACATTTACGCCCTTAGAAATCCTGAAGGCGGTGATTGTTTTAGGGGCCCCGTACGCGGCAAGGCTCCCAAAAATTCCCACACACGTAATATCCCCATACTCAGGAGAAGTAGCTAAATGTATTTTGGTGTGCAATTCCACATATGCCCATGGCCTGTGTGAGCAATATATTATTTAGTGACAACTTTATGCAAAAAGAAAAAATTGTCACTTTCCCGCAACTTGTGTCAAAATATAAAATATTCCATGGACTCAACATGTCTCTCAGCACATAGCTTGGGGTGTCTACTTTACTTTCCAAAATGGGGTCATTTGGGGGTATTTTGTGCCATCTGGGCATTTTATGGCCTTCAAAATGTGATAGGTAGTGAGGAGTGAAATCAAAAATTTACGCCCTTAGAAATCCTGAAGGCGGTGATTGGTTTTCGGGGCCGTGTACGCGGCTAGGCTCCCAAAAAGTCCCACACATGTGGTATAATGTTAAAATAATACAGTCAGCGCAAAAATATAACTAACACGGAATGTAAGCTGCTGTGAATTGAAGGTAAACATATAAAACCTCCGGAAACATATAATACAATAAAGCAGTGCAGCGCTAAACTAAAAATCCATTAACACAGTCCCTTTATGATAGAATCAGTTGTAGATAGGAAAACAGTTCTCCACTGTGATGATATAGGTGCTCAAAAATTATTCCATGCAGTGCTACGCATCCGTGATACCACCACCGGCCAGCCAAACCGCTCACCTCAGCAAATGGACCCCTGAGCTAACAGATAGGTCAAACCAGCATGTACCACGCTAGGTGGAAGGGAATGGAGACTTGTCTGGAAAGATGGTCCCACGGTAGTGGAGATGGCACTCCAAATTGCAGATCATATCACAAACACAGCACTAAGCCCTAGTGCTGGGATACAGGTAAAATGTCATCAAAGGATAACGTGGGTTAAATGGCGGCTGCAGTGATGTCAGAAAGCTCCCGCACGCGTATCGTCCTCCTCTGGACTTCATCAGCAGTTAATGGAGATAAAAAACATCACATCTATATATATAGAGCCCAAAAAAATCTATTTCCTGTAAGGTAAAACACCCCCCTAGGGAACCGTCCAATCAGCTCCAGCTATCATGGGGTCAAAAGGATTGCTTCCTACCAAGCATATCAAGTCACTATGGTAACTCAGGCTCATGTGTGATGATGCCCCGTCATGTGACATAAAAACATAGGAAACACCTATTAGCAAAAAGATAGGGTTTCACAGGCCATCATGACGTCATCACCGCCGGGACGGCCGATCATGTGACCCTCTATTTTTTAGTATAATCTGACACTGGAACTCCCTCTGACGCAGAGCCCCACCCCCAGTGTTCAGAGCATGTGGGTGTCGTATATTTTTCAGTCTGGGAATCGATGTATACCTTATGTACATTATTGACATGGGGGGTTGTGTGCAATTTGATTGTGAATCGATATTTCCGGCTTTATAATATTGTAACATGTACATCCATATGGGTTGTAAAGTATAGGGTGGGTATGTTGTGGTGGCTGCAGTGAGGTCGTTAGTATAGCACATGGGGATGTTTCCACGTGCGGATTTTATAATTATGATTTTTTTTCTATTAATATAATTTTTAAATCCCCTTCCCATTCCTCTAGCTGTGGGCATATAATGTAAATAGGAATACAGTTCTATTCATGAGCCCAGTATTTGACAATAGAGTGGAGACATTAGGGTGTTATAACCAATCAATATTAAACAGGCTTAATAAAGGTGGAAGCCCCAACTTGCAGATCGCCATAGGGACAGCCTGAGTAGGAGGCTACTGGGGACGGCGCTGTGTATGTGTTTGCGTTCCAGCCCTGATAGGGGAATCACATGACCAGCCGTCCTGGCGTCGGTGACGTCATGACAACCGCTCTAGTTATCAAGGGGAGCGTCCTGCCTCTGGAGCGTTCTGTTTTCGTTTCTAGCCTGTATTAACACGCTGAATTGAGACCACATGACTGGCCGTCCTGACGTCAATGACGTCACGGCGGCCGTCCAAATACACACCCATAAGGGGCGTTCTTAGGGAACGACGGCCTGAGAGGGAGGCTCTGAACACTGGGGGTGGGGCTCTGCGTCAGAGGGAGTTCCAGTGTCAGATTATACTAAAAAATAGAGGGTCACATGATCGGCCGTCCCGGCGGTGATGACGTCATGACGGCCTGTGAAACCCTATCTTTTTGCTAATAGGTGTTTCCTATGTTTTTATGTCACATGACCGGGCATCATCACACATGAGCCTGAGTTACCATAGTGACTTGATATGCTTGGTAGGAAGCAATCCTTTTGACCCCATGATAGTGGAGCTGATTGGACGGTTCCCTAGGGGGGTGTTTTACCTTACAGGAAATAGATTTTTTTGGGCTCTATATATATAGATGTGATGTTTTTTATCTCCATTAACCGCTGATAAAGTCCAGAGGAGGACGATACGCGTGCGGGAGCTTTCTGACATCACTGCAGCCGCCATTTAACCCACGTTATCCTTTGATGACATTTTACCTGTATCCCAGCACTAGGGCTTAGTGCTGTGTTTGTGATATGATCTGCAATTTGGAGTGCCATCTCCACTACCGTGGGACCATCTTTCCAGACAAGTCTCCATTCCCTTCCACCTAGCGTGGTACATGCTGGTTTGACCTATCTGTTAGCTCAGGGGTCCATTTGCTGAGGTGAGCGGTTTGGCTGGCCGGTGGTGGTATCACGGATGCGTAGCACTGCATGGAATAATTTTTGAGCACCTATATCATCACAGTGGAGAACTGTTTTCCTATCTACAACTGATTCTATCATAAAGGGACATGTGGCTGAATACATTTTGGCCTAAATGTATGACTAAAATTGAGTTTATTGTAGAGTAGAAAATATCTTTTTTTTCAAAATTTTCGGTCTTTTTCCATTTATGCGCAAAAAATAAAAACCACAGAGGTGATCAAATACCATCAAAAGAATGCATAACCACGCAATTAGTAGTTAAAGCAACGCAGTGCCAAATTGTAAAAAGTGCTCTGGTCAGGAAGGGGGTAAATCCTTCCGGGGCTGAAGTGGTTAAAAAGTTGTGAAGTATGCAGCATGCTAGAACTGTGTGGTTCAGTTTGTACTCCGCCATATTTATTGCTGTAAGAAATAGGCGGAACCGGCTGGCCATTATCCCAAAGGCAATCTCCTCGACCCTTCTGGCTCTGGCCAGCCGTTAATTAAAAACCCTCTTCTCCGGGGTGAGGGTCATCTGGGGGAATGGCCTCATCAGTTGATTACCCATACCAAATTTTTTATCAGTGATAAAAACAAATGGGAGTTCTTCCACGTTCTCTTCCACAGGTGGCAATCCCAAGCCACCACTCTAGACACATGTTTAGAACTCTGTCTGGGCAAAGACTCCACCATCTGACATCTGGCCATTCTTCTCCACATAGAGAAACTCGTATGTCGCCGACACCACCGCCATCAACACAATACTATGAAACCCCTTATAGTTAAAATAGTATGACCACGAGTGGGGTGGTGGGACGATGTGGACATGCTTCCCATCGATTACCCCTCCACAGTTGGGAAAGTCCAAACAATGAGCAATTTGGGAAGCCACAGTCTGCCATTCCTGTGGCTTTGAAGGAAACTGTGGAGTCAAAAAAGAAAAAAAATATTAGTACTTGTGTACATAACATTGCAAGCAGATTAGACACAAACATTCTTGGCCAACATCAGTATAACATTTATTTAAGGAGTATTTAAAGACAAAAATAAAAGGTCCACTTATCAGATTCCTCACACCCACTGATGGCCCATTGGAAACATTTTGGGGGGGAGGGTTATAAATGAGTTTTGGACCCCCCAAAAAAGCCTCTGGCACTCTGCCTGAACTTAACAAAAACAATAACATTTGGATACATTTTAGGGGGTGTTTCGGGTAAAGCACTACAATGGAGCTGACAAAATACAAAATACATACAGTGACTAGGCTAGGTGCATATGGGCCCAGGATAGCATTCTGGGGAGGTTATTTCATACATATGCATGAAGAACAAAAAAGGAGCATTGAAAGCTTACAGCATGCATGGACACAAAGGGGAAATTCACAGCATATTACAATCATGGTAATTAGGAAATGATAAAAGAAATACAAAACATTAGCATATATTAAATACATAGAATGTGATGTTAAAGGAGAAAACTTACCCTAATATAGTCCTTCTGCAGGACCTGTATGATGGCAGAATAGGTCTCTGGAATAATGATCCCCAGAGCCTGGGGGGAGATGCCAGTAGAGAACTTGAGGTCCTGTAGACTTCTCCCCATCACCAAGTACCACAACGTGGCGACTAGCCTCTGCTCCGGAGTGATGGCTTGCCGCATGCAGGTGTCCTGCTTCATAATATGAGGGGACAGCAAAGCCAACAGACGGTGAAAAAGGGTGTCTATCATCCAGAGAAAATTCCTGAAATCATCAGGATTATTCTCCCGGATCTCACGCAGCAAAGGCATATGAGAGAATTGGTCACGCTGGAGCAACCAATTCTTGGTCCATGAACTCCTCCCCACCCTGTTCATGGACTGGGCTTGAGTCAAAGCAAGAACCCCAACACCAACCCCGGCATTGCACAAACCCTACAATGAGCACGTATCCACAATATGGCTTCAAAATGGTCGGCTGGTCAGAATGAACTAACAGAATGCACTGAAGAACAGAAAGGCCTGTAAAGAGCGAGCTGAAAATCATATACAAACCCACAAGCACAAACTGAAGAGCAGTAACTGAGTGAAAAGCACGAATTGTCTCTCACCAAACTTCTGCTAACACGAGATAAACATGAGATTAGCAGTAGAAGCCCAAAGGGTAGCGCACTGGCTATTGAACTTCGGTTTTCTAGTCCCGTCATACACGTTGTACGTCACTGCATTCTTGACAGTCAGAATTTGGTGTGACCGTGTTTATGCAAGACAAGCTTGAGCGGAATTCCGTCCAAAAAACCATCCAAGATTTTTCCGACAGAAATTCCGTGTATATGTGGCATTAGGGACAAAATAGCGCTGGGATAATGTAATTATGTCCTTATTTAAGTTGCATCCCTTCTCCCCATATGCCTCCTCTTGGCCTGGCACGTAGACAAAAGGTGTGGAGACACATGCCAGCAGGGGATGTGTAAGGAGGGGCTGACTGCTTATCATAATCCCTTTATGTGTTTCAACTGTAGTTTCTGTTTTAATGTACAAATGTTGAGTTCCCATTGGTTCTTCCTTGTCCCCTACCCCCTGTATTACAAGGCTAAGGGGAGTGTCCCTAACTGTGTTTTAAAGTGTATGTTTTCTACTTAATAAAATATGTTTATGCTCTGCATGTTTAACCCTCAACATCTGTGTGGTTTGCTTCGTGAGTGGGGGTTAAGGGCTGGTTATGGCAAGTCTGCCGGCTGAGGGTGCGTTTGGAGAACAGGAGACACTGTTCCAGCAGAGCTGCCCAGACGAGGTATCCAAGACCCGTAACATTGGTGGCAGCGGTGGGATGTCTCCTGCAGTCCGGGACATCCAAACCACCACCAGGATTCAAGATCTGGGCAGCCGCCGAGGAGTGGTACGGGGACCAGCCAGCATGAGAGCGGAGTTTGGGAGGAGGCTGCATGGGTTGCAAAAGCAACATCATGGACCAACGATGGAGAGCACCATGTTTAGCTGGGGGGATGTGATCTGCCGGCAACTCTGGCAAGAGACACTAAGCAACGGGCAGCCCCATCAGGGGAAGATGCTTCCCACCTCCACATAGATGTACTGGATGTAGTACCATGTATGAGAGGTGTTCCTGAGGGAACAACCACAAGATGAGTGAAAGACGGAGCTCAGAAGATGGTCTGGAAGGAGATGAGGCTGGACGCCGGCTACAGAGCCCTCCGGTGGTTCGCAGCTTAACTGTGGCCAGGTACAGCAGATGACAGCCTGACAGAAGGCATTGGCTATGGCGGCGTGGAGCTGCTCCATCAAAAAATATATGGAGGCCCAGACTTTGGGAGTGATGGGGAGTGGCAGCTGGAAGACATTCTGGACTTCCGAGATGGGTTGCTGGACCTCCCTGAAGAGTCGTGTGACCTGGAGGAATTGGAGTTCCTGGTTGAGCAGGAATAGGAGCTTGAGATTGCCTGAAAGTGGCTGTTCGATGGTGATCAGCTGCCCGGCATGGATCCTGTTGCTGGGGACTGTCTGGGAGTAGTAGCTAACAGTCGCGAAGATGTGGAGGAAATGGGACCCGGGTGCCCCTATGTTTTCCCATCCTAACCACAATGGAACAAGCAGTGATGATACAGTGGGCACTGCAAGTGCTAGAATGCTGGAGCAAACTGGAGGTTCCCCAGGCAGTGAGACAAGCTGATAGCAGAATGGTCTCGAAAGGAGAAGTCGAGATAAACGATGGAAGGCTGTTAGATGGTGATCAGCAGCAAGCCCAGAGTATCGCATGATCGGTGACCCAGCCGAAGTGCTATCTATGGGGCAGAGCGCCGCTGGCCCCTGCCCACCCTCAGAGTTAAATCCATGGAGTCTAAGGAATTACCTCTGTGAGCTGTTTCCCCAGCAGCAGATTTCCCCACCGGGAGTGGAGAAAGCCATTCTCCCTCCCCAGCATAGATTTATGGCATTTTTATTATTATTTTTTTTATTAGTAATGGCTGCGTTCTGCAATTTTTTTATCATGACTGCTACATTATGGCGGACACATCGAACACTTTTGACACTATTTTGGGACCATTGTAATTAATACAGCGATCAGTGCTATAAAAATGCACTGATTACTGTATAAATTACACTGGCATGGAATGGCATTAAACACTAGATGGCAATTAATGGGTTAAGTGTGTCCTAGGGAGTGATTCTAACTATGGAGGGGGTGGGCTACCTAGGACATGAAAGCGATCACTGCTCCCGATGACAGGGAGCAGTAGATCTCTGTCTTGTCACTAGACAGAATGGGGAAATGCCTTGTTTACATAGGCATCTCCCTGTTCTGCTATTCTGTGACATGATTGCGGGACACCGGCAGACATCGAGTCACAGATCATGCAGCGCGCACGCTCACACCCACAATGCCACATCATAAAGGGGACGTACCTGTACGCCCATGTGCGCAGCCATGCCATTGTGCCGACGTATATCGTCGTGCACTGGTCAGCAAGCGGTTAAAAGCAGAAATCTTTAAAAAAAAAAACATTTTTATAACAATATCACTTTAGAATAAAGGTAAATTGTTTCTGTTTGCAAATGAAATAATGGACTCAAACTGATTGAAGTGTGTTCTTTCTTTTTTTGCAACAAGGAAAAATACATAGCTAAATTGATAAAGTGTAGAAAAATTGCTAAACTGAAAAAAAGGAGAATCATTAATTTCTTTTGTAATGTTACATTATCAATATCTTTTGAGACCTCACTTTATCTTTCATATATGACAAATAAAAAGACACCTGATACAATAAAAACTAAAACCTTACTAAATTAGAAAAAAACTTACTAAACTTACTAAACTTACAAAAGGTTCACATAGAATGCATTCAGGTAAAAAATCCTACCTGTAGAATGACTTTAAGTGGTGAGGTGAAAACTACAACCGATTGAAACTATAGTAATGTGTATTTTCAACTTTCTCCACAAAATCATTTCAAAACCACGACCCTACATTTCAGAGATGAGACAGTTTTAACCCTAAAAAAATTAAACAAAAAATTAGAGTAATATTTTAGTAACGATAACCACACATATAACTGGGGAGTATGCAAACAGCCTAATTAAAGCTGCAATATAAGAGGAAGATATGAGACATTTTTTTCATCAGAGAAGCTTTATTAAAAGTACATGAAATGAGAAACAAACATTTCAAGAGCAAGTACATAATATAGTCCACGCGCCCATATTTATTCTATAAAGGGATATACAGTATCTCACAAAAGTGAGTACACCCCTGACATTTTTGTAAATATTTTATCATATCTTTTCATGTGACAACACTGAAGAAATTACACTTTGCTACAATGTAATGTAGTGAGTGTACAGCTTGTATAACAGTGTAAATTTGCTGTCCCCTCAAAATAACTCAACACACAGCCACTGTCTAAACTGCTGGCAAAAAAAGTGAGTACACCCCTAAGTGAAAATGTCCAAATTGGGCCCAATTAGCCATTTTCCCTCCCCGGTGTCATGTGACTCGTTAGTGTTACAAGGACTCAGGTGTGAATGGGGAGCAGGTGTGTTAAATTTGGTGTTATCGCTCTCACTCTCTCATACTGGTCACTGGAAGTTCAACATGACACCTCATGGCAAAGAACTCTCTGAGGATCTGAAAAAAATAATTGTTGCTCTACATAAAGATGATCTAAGCTGGGAGTGTGGCCTGCCGCGGACTGTAATGGAGGCTTGAGTCCGGAGCTCCGCTCCACTGACAGGAACCAGAGCAACTCACGGCGACCTTCCGACCCCCGATCCAGCCACATGGCGGGGTAAAGGATACAGGACCATCCCAAGCATGTCGAAGAAGTGGTACAAGCCACCTGCACCCCGCCGCCTCACAAACTATTTTAATAACCCGGCCATGAACGAGGCCCAAGATGGCTCCGATGCCGGGAATAAGGGCACTGTGACATCCCATTCCCTGACTGCCGAGGAGCAACGATCGGATCCCCCGCAGGAGGATCACCCAGCCACACCATACCCTCTCCTGCTACCCCATCCCCACAGCACAGTATGGACAGAGGTAGGAGGCTAGCATCCTCCCCTGCCCTCTCCCCCACAAAAAACCACAGCCTAAGAAACACCAGTGGGCTAACAGAGACATTAATACAGAGCACACCCCAGCTCTAGCAGCCATCCCTGTGTCTGATAACCTAGTGACAAAACCCATGCTTAAATCCATGTTACTCACACTACAAAAGGATCTGCACAGGGAACTACAAATCACTGTCTCCCAAATACATGACAGGGTAGACAATCTAGAAGGAAGAGCGTGCTTGAGGAAAACATGCATGATCATGTCAGAGCACATAATGAATTGCTAGACGCACATGAGCACCATGCATCTGAAATACACCACATCAAACTGAAATTGGCATATTTAGAAGACCGATCCAGAAGGAACAACAAAATTTAGAGGCGCCCCTGAGTAAATCAAATCAAATGATCAAATCATAACTCCTTACCTACAGCAACTGTTCTCACACTTATTGCCTCGTTTAAATGCACGGGACATCACAATTGACCGGGCGCACAGAATCACCAAACCTGCACACCTCCCTCCAGACATTCCAAGGGATATTCTAGCAAGAGTACATTACTTTCATATCAAGGAACAAATACTACAGGCGGCCAAAACCACTGAACTGCTACCAGCACCATATACAAATATTCTCCTGTTCAATGATCTCTCAAAAGCTACAATGGAGATGTGAAGAGCCTTCACTCCCATTATCTCTGTCCTACAAGACCGGAAAGTCATTTACAAATGGGGCTTTCCAACTAAATTGTTGTCACATACCAACAACAAATAATTCCCATCCTTACACCCAAAGATGGGTACTAGGGATGAGCTTCTAATTCGAGTCAAACTCATGTTCAACTTTAACATTGGCTGTTTGCCAGTTCCCCGAACAGCAAACAATTTGGGGTGTTTGCAGCAAATTCGAAAGCGCGGAACACCCTTTAAAAGTCTATGGGAGAAATCAAAAGTGCTAATTTTAAAGGCTTATATGCATGGTATTGTCATAAAAAGTGTTTGGGGACCTGGGTCCTGCCCCAGGGGACATGGATCAATGCAAAAAAAGTTTTAAAAACGGCTGTTTTTTCGGGAGCAGTGATTTTAATAATGCTTAAAGTGAAACAATAAAAGTGTAATATTCCTTTAAATTTCGTACATGGGGGTGTCTATAGTATGCCTGTAAAGGGGCGCATGTTTCCCGTGTTTAGAACAGTCTGACAGCAAAATGACATTTCAAAGGAAAAAAGGTCATTTAAAACTACTTGCGGCTATTAATGAATTGCCGGTCTGACAATACACATAAAAGTTCATTGATAAAAACGACATGGGAATTCCCCACAGGGCAACCCCGAACCAAAATTTAAAAAAAAAATGACGTGGGGCCCCCCCTAAATTCCATACCAGGCCCTTCAGGTCTGGTATGGATATTAAGGGGAATCCCGGACAAAATGTAAAAAAAAATGGCGTGGGGTCCCCCCAAAAATCCATACCAGACCCTTATCCGAGCACGCAACCTGACAGGCTGCAGGAAAAGAGGGGGGACAAGAGAGCGCCCCCCCTCCTGAACCGTACCAGGCCACATGCCCTCAACATTGGGAGGGTGCTTTGGGGTAGCCCCCAAAACACCTTGTCCCCATGTTGATGGGGACAAGGGCCTCATCCCCACAACCCTTGCCCAGTGGTTGTGGGGGTCTGCGGGCAGGGGGCTTATCGGAATCTGGAAACCCCCTTTAACAAGGGGACCCCCAGATCCCGGCCCTCCCCCTGTGTGAAATGGAAAGGGGGTACAAAAGTACCCCTACCATTTCACAAAAAAAGTGTCAAAAATGTTAAAAATGACAAGAGACAGTTTTTGATAGTTCCTTTATTTAAATGCTTCTTCTTTCTTCTACCTTCTATCTTCTTTCTTCTATCTTCCTTCGGTTTCTTCCTCCATCTTATTCTTCTTCTAGTTCTTCTGGTTCTTTCTCCGGTGTTCTCGTCCGGCATCTTCCTCTGTGGCGTCTTCTTCTCTTCTTCTTCTTGGGCTGCTCTGCATTCACCATGATGGGAGGCTCCCGCTGTGTGACGCTTCTTGTCTTCTGACGGTTCTTAAATAATGGAGGGCGGGGCCACCCGGTGACCCGGTTCCACTCTGACGCACGGGAAATGCCACAGGGAAGTCCCCATCAAGTCCCCGTGCGTCAGAGGGGGCGGGGTCCCTCCGTTATTTAAGAACTGTCAGAAGATGAGAAGCGTCACACAGTGGGAGCCTCCCATCATGGTGGATGTGGAGCGGGCCGAGAAGAAGAATGGAAGAAGACGCCGCGGAGGAAGATGCTGGATGAGAACACCGGAGGGAAGAAACAGAAGAACCAGAAGAAGAAGAAGATGGAGGAAGAAACCGAAGGAAGATAGAAGAAAGAAGATAGAAGATAGAAGAAAGAAGAAGCATTTAAATAAAGGAATTGTCAAAAACTGTCTCTTGGTGGCTGAGATTCAGACAATGGAGTTTTTGACGGCCTCAGTACATGACTACATTCCCCAATTTAATAAAATATGGGAACCATGGGACCTTTCGGAATTCGGGACCCCCATGCTACCGAGCACGCCTAATCTCATATTGATTCTACACTGACTGTGTATATGGCCTGGACTGTCCTCAAGGTTCTAGGCTCTTACCCATAATACTCCTACTGCGTACATCATAGGGAATTGATCCAATACACACATGTGCCTAATTTCTGTGAACACCTTCTTATTACTTATACTTGTTACTTTCCATTTTGCTTTCCTTTTTATTATGATTGTTTATAATACACTTGTATTGATAGTGTAATGTACATTTTGTTACACTTTTGTACTTGTTCTTTTGATATACCAATAAAAATACAATTAAAAAAAAAAAAACTGTCTCTTGTCATTTTTAACATTTTTGACACTTTTTTTGTGAAATGGTAGGGGTACTTTTGTACCCCCTTACCATTTCACATAGGGGGGAGGGCCGGGATCTGGGGGTCCCCTTGTTGGCCGGGGTTCCCCTTAATATCCATACCAGACCTGAAGGGCCTGGTATGGAATTTAGGGGGACCCCCACGCCATTCTTTATGTGTATTGTCGGACCGGCAATTTATTAATAGCCGCTAGTAGTTTGTAATTACTTTTTTCCTTTGAAATGTCATTTTGCTGTCAGACTGTTCTAAACATGGGAAACATGCGCCCCTTTACAGACATACTATAGACACCCCCCAGGTACGAAAATTAAAGGAATATTACACTTTTATTGTTTCGCTTTAAGCATTATTAAAATCACTGCTCCCGAAAAAACTGCAGTTTTTAAAACTTTTTTTTGCATTGATTCATGTCCCCTGGGGCAGGATCCAGGTCCCCAAACACTTTTTATGACAATAACTTGCATATAAGCCTTTAAAATTAGCACTTTTGATTATTCATGTTCGTGTCCTATAGACTTTAACGGTGTTCGCGTGTTCGAACAAATTTTTTTGCCTGTTTGTATGTTCTGGTGCGAGTCGAACAGGGGGGTGTTCGGCTCATCCCTAATGGGTACAAAAAACTGATCAATTGGGGATTTCTCCCTCTTCCCCCTACCGCAACAGGACGTATGGGCTCCCAGCCAAATCCTCATCATCTCAGAACCGTACGCAAATTAAAGGCAGAACCTAACCATCACTAAGGCCCCCGGTCCTCCGCATACATAGGGTGATGTTAAATTACTGAATCCACTCCCTCAGGTTATAGTGTGCCACGCACACTGATTTTGCTGTTCTTGTTGTTGTTTTTCGTTTTATCTTATTGATATAACTACCTGCTGACGCACCGGGATACTACCTCTAACCTGTTATAACAGTCCTAGATTGCTTATTTTGTCACAGACCTCATATCTTAGACATATTTTGTGTACATGTACATTGGTTTGCTATCCTTATAACACATAAATAGTTTACATCATGGGTGTACTCTCACTCCATTCATCCCCATCCCCAGGTAATCTCCACTAAAATGGCCATTACAATCACCTCCCTCAATGCCAAAGGATTAAATTCCCCATTCAAGCGTAATCTCCTATGGAAAGAAGCGCTGACCCACCACACAGGCGTATCCCCAACCTGCTCACACAAACCTTACCCGCACTGTTTCTTTGCCAATGCCCTTAAAAAAAAGAGTGGAGTAATGATCGCAGTCAGCTCTTCTGTCTCTTTCCAATTACATCACTGTGAGGCTGACAAGGAAGGTAGGTACTTGATTCTCTCCGCAACAATCGAGAACCAACGCATTACCCTAGTGAATCTGTATGCGCCCAACACGGGCCAAAATAAATTTTACACAAGCCTAATCTCTAAATTAGCCCCTTATAGATCCAACCTGGTAATGCTTCGAACCCATCCAAAAGAAAACGATCTGCATTGTCCTCTTTATTGCAAAAGGAAGACTTATATGATCCCTGGAGATGCTTACACAACACGGAGCGAGATTACGCTTTTTATTCCAATCCCCAACAATCTTACTCTCGGATCGACTTGTTCCTCACTGATAAATTCCTTCTACAAACAGTCACTAATGCATCCATTCCTACATTTACAACAAACATTTGACATCTCTACCACAACATTCTTCTTATACCTTAGGATTTGATCAATCCTCTCCCAACTGAATATCACAGAGGAAGATGCTACAATAGTGAATATCTTAAAATTCTACGACACCCCTGCTCCAGCAATTAAAGGAATCTCATTGGTATACAAGTTACTAACTACGCCTCACTCAGATCAGTCCTCAGCATTAGGGATGAGCTTCGTGTTCGAGTTGAACCCATGTTCGACTCAAACATCGGCTGTTCGGTCGTTCGCCGAATTGCGAACGATATGGGCTGTTCGTGCCAAATTCGTGTGGCGTGTCACGGCCCATAATTCACTGCGGCATCGCAGTGCATTGCTGGCTGATGATTGGCCAAGCATGCACTATGACCCGCATGCTTGGCCAATCACAGCGCCGCCTGAACAGAGAGCCGTAATTGGCCAAAGCCAAGGAGGCTTTAGCCAATTATGGCTCAGGGGATTTAGTACACGCCCCACACTATATAAGGCCGCCTGCACGGCGGCCCTGTGCAGTGTGTTCCAGTGTGCTGAGAGATAGAGAGAGAGAGAGACAGTGTCATTTCATTTGAGTTAGCTAGATTAGGCAGGACAGTCAGTCAGTTAGCTGCACTTACAGTGTATTTTGTATATATATGCATCCCAGGTGTTGCATATATATATATATATACACTGTATTCAGTTTAGCTAGATCCGTTCCTGTTATCTTCCTACTGACAGGCAGGCTTGTCTTGTTACAGTATTTACAGCTACCTGAAGAAAATTACTGGTGTTCTTTTGATCCTATTAGTACCACAGTCAGGCAGCTAGACTATTTACAGTTAGTGCAGTGCGTCCTGCTCACAGTGTTCAGCTAGATCCGTTCCTGTTATCTTCTTACTGACAGGCAGGCTTGTCTTGTTACAGTATATAAAGCTACCTGAAGAAAATTGCTGGTGTTCTTTTGATCCTATTAGAACCTCAGTCAGGCAGCTAGACTATTTACAGTTAGTGCAGTGCGTCCTGCTCACAGTGTTCAGCTAGATCCGTTCCTGTTATCTTCGTACTGACAGGCAGGCTTGTCTTGTTACAGTATATAAAGCTACCTGAAGTAAATTGCTGGTGTTCTTTTGATCCTATTAGTACCACAGTCAGGCAGCTAGACTATTTACAGTTAGTGCAGTGCGTCCTGCTCACAGTGTTCAGCTAAAACTACAAGTTAGTGGGGTGCGTCCTGCTCACAGTGTTCAGCTAAACCTACAAGTTAGTAGGGTGCGTCCACCTCACAGTGTTCAGCTAAATCTACAAGCTAGTGGGGTGTGTCCTGCTCACAGTGTTCAGCTAGATCCGTTCCTGTTATCTTCTTACTGACAGGCAGGCTTGTCTTGTTACAGTAAATACAGCTACCGGAAGAAAATTGTTGGTGTTCTTTTGATCCTATTAGTACCACAGTCAGGCAGCTAGACTATTTACAGTTAGTGCAGTGCATCCTGCTCACAGTGTTCAGCTAAAACTACAAGTTAGTGGGGTGCGTCCACCTCACAGTGTTCAGCTAAACCTACAAGCTAGTGGGGTGTGTCCTGCTCACAGTGTTCAGCTAGATCCATTCCTGTTATCTTCTTACTGACAGGCAGGCTTGTCTTGTTACAGTAAATACAGCTACCTGAAGAAAATTGCTGGTGTTCTTTTGATCCTTTTAGTACCACAGTCAGGCAGCTAGACTATTTACAGTTAGTGCAGTGCGTCCTGCTCACAGTGTTCAGCTAAAACTACAAGTTAGTGGGGTGCGTCCTGCTCACAGTGTTCAGCTAAACCTACAAGTTAGTGGGGTGCGTCCACCTCACAGTGTTCAACTAAACCTACAAGCTAGTGGGGTGCGTCCTGCTCACAGTGTTCAGCTAGATCCGTTCCTGTTATCTTCTTACTGACAGGCAGGCCTGTCTTGTTACAGTAAACACAGCTACCTGAAGAAAATTGCTGGTGTTCTTTTGATCCTATTAGTACCACAGTCAGGCAGCTAGACTATTTACAGTTAGTGCAGTGCGTCCTGCTCACAGTGTTCAGCTAAACCTACAAGTTGGTGTAGTGAGACCTCTGCACAGTGTTCATGTAAAGCTACAAGTTAGTGCAGTGCGTCCTGCTCACAGTGTTCAGCTAAAACTACAAGTTAGTGCTGTGCGTCCTGCTTACAGTGTTCAGCTAAACTTACAAGTTGGTGTAGTGAGACCTCTGCACAGTGTTCATCTAAAGCTACAAGTTAGTGCAGTGCGTCCTGCTCACAGTGTTCAGCTAAAACTACAAGTTAGTGCTGTGCGTCCTGCTCACAGTGTTCAGCTAAAACTACAAGTTGGTGTAGTGAGACCTCTGCACAGTGTTCATCTCAAGCTACAAGTTAGTGCAGTGCGTCCTGCTCACAGTGTTCAGCTAAAACTACAAGTTAGTGATGTGCGTCCTGCTCACAGTGTTCAGCTAAAACTACAAGTTGGTGTAGTGAGACCTCTGCACAGTGTTCATCTTAAGCTACAAGTTAGTGCAGTGCGTCCTGCTCACAGTGTTTAGCTAAAACTATAAGTTAGTGCTGTGCGTCCTGCTCACAGTGTTCAGCTAAACCTACAAGTTAGTGCGGTGCGTCCTGCTCACAGTGTTCAGCTAAACCTACAAGTTGGTGTAGTGAGACCTCTGCACAGTGTTCATCTAAAGCTACAAGTTAGTGCAGTGCGTCCTGCTCACAGTGTTCAGCTAGATCCGTTCCTGTTATCTTCTTACTGACAGGCAGGCTTGTCTTGTTACAGTATTTACAGCTACCTGAATACAATTGCTGGTGTTATTTTGATCCTATTAGTACCACAGTCAGGCAGCTAGACTATTTACAGTTAGTGCAGTGCGTCCTGCTCACAGTGTTCAGCTAAACCTACAAGTTAGTGGGGTGCGTCCTGCTCACAGTGTTCAGCTAAAACTACAAGTTAGTGTGGTGCGTCCACCTCACAGTGTTCAGCTAAACCTACAAGTTATTTTTTTGCGAGCTCTGCACAGTGTTCACCTAAAGCTACCTGTAGAAGGTTGGTGGTGTTTCCCATACTACATGCAGGCAGTTGATTTTGCTAGCTGCAGCATCAGTACATATATATATATATATATATATATATATATATATATATATATATATATATATATATATATATATATATATATATATATGTATATATTTATATATATATATATATATATATATATATATATATATATATATATATATATCCCAGCTTAGTGCAGCTAACGGCCATTAGTATGTCTGGAAGGCCAAGAAGGAGAGGCAGACAGTCACAAGCCAATAAGAGAGGGCAAGCAGGCTCTGTGTCTAGTGCTGGTCGTGGAGACGGTGCATCCTCATCAGCACGTGGCCGTGGGACACGCTTGGGCTTTTTTCGGCAGCTGGCCGTGTTGAGCCGCAACATGCGGAAGACTTGGTCGAGTGGATGATCAAGCCGTCCTCATCCTCCTCATCCTCTCTCACCCATGCTCAGGGTACTTTGTCTGGCAAAGCAGCTGCCAACGCGGCCTCTTCCCTCAGCTCAATGGCATCAGTGACTCCTTCCCTAGCCCCACCATGTCCTCCTGAGGAGTCCCTCGAACTGTTTGATCACAGTGTTGGGTACATGCTCCAGGAGGATGCCCAGCATTTGGAAGGCTCTGATACTGATACTGAGCTCGATGAAGGCAGTAACATGAGCACGGACAGAGGGGGTGCCCAAGAAGGACAGCAATCTGGCAGTCATTCTCCCCCTGCTGCAGCATACTGCCAGGTTTGCTCTAGTGATGAGGAGGGAGGGGATGATGAGGTCACTGACTCAACGTGGGTGCCTGATAGGAGAGAGGAGGAGGAGGAGGAGGCGGCACATCACCAACGAGGCAGGATGCCCTCCAGGGGCCAGCCTAAGGGCAGCGCATTGACTGCATCACACCCCAAAGCTCCACATGTGCAGGGCGCTGCAGTCTCTGCGCGTTATTCAAAAAGTTCTTTGGTGTGGGCCTTTTTTGAGACGAGTGCATCAGATCGCACCGCTGCTATTTGCAACATATGTCTCAAGCGTATCTCGCGTGGCCAAAATATCTCCCGCTTGGGTACCACATGCTTGACCAGACATATGTTGACCTGCCATGCAGTTCGTTGGCAAGCGTATCTAAAAGACCCACACCAAAGAACAAAGAGGACCTCTCCTTGCTCCTCATCAGCTGAGATTTCCAACCCCACTATACCTTCAGTCCTCTCTGAGACCTGCACTGAGAGGAATGAAGGTGTAGAATTAGGTGTGTCACAGCCAAGTACTTGTGAGCAATCTGCTTTTGGTACACCGACGGCAGATTGTACCAGGCAAATTTCCCTGCCCCAGCTGCTGCACCGCCGAAAGAAGTTTGCTCCCAGCCATCCACATGCCCAGCGGTTGAATGCTAGCTTGGCAAAATTGCTAGCACTTCAACTGCTGCCTTTTCAGTTGGTAGACTCTGCCCCCTTCCGTGAGTTTGTGGAATGTGCGGTTCCTCAGTGGCAGGTACCCAAACGCCACTTTTTCTCACGGAAGGTGATTCCGGCTCTCTACCGGCATGTGGAAGGCAATGTCCATGCCTCGCTGGACAGGGCGGTCAGCGGTAAGGTGCATATTACCGCTGACTCATGGTCCAGCAGGCATGGACAGGGACGTTACCTAAGTTTCACGGCGCATTGGGTGACACTGCTGGCAGCTGGGAAGGATGCAGGACAAGGTGCAGTAGTGTTGGAGGTTGTTCCGCCACCACGCCTCCAAAATGCTAATGATTGTGACACACCTCTCTCCTCCACCCCCTCCTCTTCTTCTTCCTCCATGGCCTCTTCCTGTGCTTTGTCCTCAGAACCAGCGGTGCTCTGTAGCCGTTCAAGGGGCTACGCAAGTACGCAGGCCAAAAGATGTCATGCAGTGCTTGAGCTGGTGTGCTTGGGGGACAGGAGCCACATTGGGGCAGAGGTTCTGTCAGCTCTGCAGGGGCAGGTTCAGAGGTGGTTGACGCCACGCCAACTTAAGGCAGGAATGGTGGTTTGCGACAATGGCACCAACCTCCTCTCTGCCCTCCGACAGGGACAAATGACCCAGGTGCCCTGTTTGGCTCACATCCTTAACTTGGTGGTGCAGCAGTTCTTGGGCAGGTACCCGGGCTTACAGGATGTCCTGAGGCAGGCCAGGAAAGTCTGTGTGCATTTCCGCCGGTCATATAATGCCAGTGCTCGGCTGACGGACCTCCAAAAGGAGTTTAACCTGCCCAAGAAAGTCCTAATCTGTGACATGCCCACCAGGTGGAACTCAACAATGGCCATGCTGCAGCGGCTGCACATGCAGCAGAGGGCCATCAATGAGTACCTGTGCGACTATGGCACCAGGACAGGGTCAGGGGAGCTTGTTTTTTTTCCTCACGCCAGTGGGCCATGATCAGGGATGCATGCACTGTCCTGTCACCATTTGAGGAGGACACGAGGATGGTGAGCAGTGACAGTGCATACATCAGTGACACTGTCCCCCTTGTCCACCTGTTGGAGCACACGCTGCGTGGAATAATGGACAGGGCACTTGAGGCAGAACAGAGGCAGGAAGAGGAGGACTTCCTTAGCTCTCAAGGCCCCCTTTATCCTGACAGTGTTCCTGCGTGCCCGCCGATCACACAGGAAGAGGAGGAGGAGGAGGAGGAGGAAGATTGTGTCAGTATAGAGGTGGAGCCTGGCACTCAGCATCAGCAGCAGTCTTTAAGGGATCAGTCCCAAGAAACACATGGACTTGTACGTGGCTGGGAGGAGGTGGCTGCGGACCATGTCGTCCTTAGTGACCCAGAGGACTCCGGACTAAATGCCTCAGCAAACCTACGCTGCACGGCCTCCCTGATCCTGCAAAGCCTGCGGAAGGATCCTCGTATTTGTGGTATCAAGGAGAAGGACCAATACTGGCTGGCAACCCTCCTTGATCCACGTTACAAGGGTAAGGTTGTGGACCTTATCTTGCCATCGCAGAGGGAGCAGAGGATGAAACATCTTCGGGAGGCCTTGCAGAAAGGTCTGTGCAACGCGTTCCCAGAGACTGGGAGGTTACAAACTCCTGTTTCTGGACAACGTGTTGCTGAGGCTTCGGTCAGTCAAAGAAGGAGCGGTGGAGAAGGTGGCCGTCTGACTGATGCGTTCAGACAATTTTTTGGTCCGCAGCCCCAAGGTATGATCGGTTCCAGCAACCATCACCAGCGTCTGTTTTACATGGTGCAGGAATACCTAGGGGCAAGATCAGGCTTGGACACCTTTCCCACCGAAAATCCTCTGGGTTACTGGGTCTTGAGGATGGATCACTGGCCAGAGCTTGCACAGTATGCAATTGAGCTACTGGCCTGTCCTGCATCCAGCGTTCTTTCGGAACGCACATTCAGTGCTGCTGGAGGCGTGGTAACCGATCACAGGGTGCATCTGTCCACCGACTCAGTCGATCGACTGACCTTCATAAAAATGAATCAGTCTTGGATCACCGCCAGCTACCAAGCACCTGATGCTGATGTAACCGAATAATTTTTTTTGAAATCTCAGATCCTTTCAAAGACTACCTATGCTGATGCTGAGTGACTATCCCTGAGTAATTATCCTCTTCCTCCTCAATCATCACGCTGATAGCTTGTAAGAACATTTTTGGTTCTGGGCGCTACCACCAGTGCCTAAGGCACAATTTTTCAGCCCCTGTTTAACAGGGGCGTGTAATTACAATTTTTGATGCAATACTTTGCAGCAGGGCTCGTTCCTGCGTTCCAACTAGAGTGTCTGTGAGGGGTTGCAGTGTTGTGGCACCAGCACCAGTGCCTAAGGCCCAATTTTTCTGCCCCTGTTTAACAGGGGCGTGTAATTACAATTTTTGATGCAATACTTTGCAGCAGGGCTCGTTTCTGCGTTCCAACTAGAGTGTCTGTGAGGGGTTGCAGTGTTGTGGCACCAGCACCACCACCACCACCACCACCACCACCACCAAAGGCCCAATTTTTCTGCCCCTGTTCAACAGGGGCATGTAATTACAATTCTTGATCTAATATTTCACAGCAGGGCCCATTTCTGCACCCACCAAGAGCGAGTGAGGACTTACAGTGTTGTGGCACCAGCACCACCACCACCACCACCAAAGGCCCAGATTTTCTGCCCCTGTTCAACAGGGGCATGTAATTACAATTCTTGATCTAATATTTCACAGCAGGGCCCTGTGAGGGCTTACATTGTTGTGGCCACAACAACACCTAAGGCCCAAATTTCTGCTGAGTATATAGGGCAGGCCCCTACTTTCAAACATCTAACTTACAAACGACTCCTACTTGCAAACGGAAGGAGACAACAGGAAGTGAGATGAAATCTACCCCTAAGAAGGGAAATTCTCTCCTGTAAGAGTTAATATGGGAAAAACGTTTCTCCTTTCCACTGATGCTTTCCAATCCTTGTTCCACAAAAAAAACCCAAATTCTCAAAAAGCATTTGTCATTGGGACAAAAAGTGAGGTGAAATCTTCTAAAGAGGAGGAAAGACAGCAAAACAAATGTCACAGGGGTGATAACCCTTCCCTATGTTTTCCAAAAAGCTTAAAAAAGATTTTTTGGTTGGAGCTAAACACGTTAAAAATGTACCCATTCAAAATGACAAACAGATTCTACTTAACAACAAACCTACAGTCCCTGTCTTGTTTGCACCACCTGTATACTGCTGTTCAGAGTATATAGGGCCTGGGGGCCCCACACCTTGCGCGGTTCCCCTTAATATCCATACAAGACCCAAAAGGCCTGGTAATGGACTGAGGGGTACCCATGGTGTTTGTCTCACTGATTTTCATCCATATTGCCAATACCGGACATTACATTAAACCCGCAAGCAGTTTTAAATGAGATTTTTTCCTTAAAAAATGACATTTGGTGCAGGGACTGTTCTAAACACGGGAAACACGTGCCACTTTACAGGCATACTATAGACACCCCCCAGGTACGATATTTAAAGGAATATTTCACTTTTTTTTTTTTACTTTAAGCATCATTAAAATCACTGCTCCCGAAAAAACGCCCGTTTTTAAAAGTTTTTTTTTTGCATTGATACATGTCCCCTGTGGTAGGACCCGGGTCCCCAAACCCTTTTTAGGACAATACCATGCAAATTAGCCTTTAAAATTAGTACTTTTGATTTTGAACGTTCGAGTCCCATAGACGTCAATGGGGTTCTAAAGTTCGTGCGAACTTTCGGTTCATTCGCAGGTTCTGGTGCGAACCGAACCGGGGGGTGTTCGGCTCATCCCTACTCAGCATCAATCACTTTCTGGTCCTCTCTTACAGCCTCCCCACCCCCACCATCAACGTGGCACCAGACCTTGACTTTGCCTCTTCGGATATCCCATTGCATCACCCATTGGGAATCCGCACAAAAATTGTTCCACAAGTGGTACTTCACCCCGGCCAGACTGGTTAAAATGTACCCCTCAACATCACCTCAATGTTGGAGGAACTGCAACGGACTGGGAACCTTACAACACATATGGTGGGACTGCCCTAACATTAAAAACTAATGGAAAGAAGTTTCTACCTTCAGCCCCTCCATCTGCAATGTCTCCTCAACATTAACCCCATTGAATCTTCTTCTGGGTCTGACAATACCCAAATGGCCGAGTCGACTCAGTACTGACAACTCATATTCTAATAGCCACTCATCTAGCACGAGCAAAAATGGAAATCACCACATCCACCTACGACGTCGGATCTTATTAACCTGCTGAACACACACTTTCAGCTGGAGTTCTCCTTCGCTAAAGCCAACTTGACTACCAACTCTTTCTGCCAAAATTGGGAACCATGGATCATCGATCAACAAAGTACAGCACTATAAAGTGCATTCTCCCAATGGAACTGAACCCATTACATTCCCAATTCCCAAATCAAGAAACTGAAATATCACCCTAAGTCAAATACACACCCACTTTATGTGCCCTTGATCCTAGCATTGTTACACTATTATTACCCTTACACCTAACCAATGTCATGCAAGGAAATGTCACCACATAATATCCATTTAGTAAGCATGATTCCAAATTTCTTTTTAGTTCTCTGATATACATTCAAACACTGTTTTCTGTTATAATCAATACACTAATACAGGCAGACGATTGGGTGCCCAGGTGTGGAGACGGTACCGACAACAGTAGAGTAGTACCAATATCACACTTAGTATTTAAGTTTCAACGCAACAACCTTTATAACATGTGACTCTCGATGTAAGTTTTTCACGTACGTTATAATGATCAGTAAGATATGTTACCAATTTCTTGTCTTTCTCACCCTTCTGTATTGATGATTTGTGACAATTTCAATAAAAAATTATGGTTTTAAAAAAAATATGGCCTAAGCTATAAGAAGATTGCCAAGACCCTGAAACTGAGCTGCAGCACGGTGGCCAAGACCATACAGCGGTTTAACAGGACAGATTTCGCTCAGAACAGGCCTCTCCATGGTCGACCATAGAGGTTGAGTGCACGTGCTCAGCATCATATTCAGAGGTTATTTTGGGGAAATAGATGTATGAGGGCTGCCAGCATTGCTGCAGAGGTTGAAGGGGTGGGGGGGTCAGCCTGACTGTGCTCAGACCATACGCTGCACACTGCATCAAATTGGTCTGCATGGCTGTCGTCCCAGAAGGAAGCCTCTTCTAAAGATGATGCACAAGAAAGCCCACTAACAGTTTGCTGAAGACAAGCAGACTAAGGACATGGATTACTGGAACCATGTCCTGTGGTCTGATGGGACCAAGATAAACCTATTTGGTTCAGATGGTGTCTAGCATGTGTGGCATGCAACCAAGTGAGGAGTACAAAGACAAATGTGTCTAGCCTACAGTCAAGCATGGTAGTGGAAGTGTCATGGTCTAGGGCTGCATGAGTGCTGCCGACACTGGGGAGCTACAGTTCATTGAGCGTACCATTAAAGCCAACATGTACTGTGACATAATGAAGCAGAGCATGATCCCCTCCCTTTGGAGACTGGGTCGCAGGGCAGTATCCCAACATGATAATGACCCCAAACTTACCTTCAGGATGACCACTGTCTTGCTGTAGAAGCTGAGGGTAAAGGTGATATAGTGGCCAAGCATGTTTCCATACCTAAACCCTATTGAGTATCTGTGGGGCATCCTCAAACAGAAGATGGAGGAGTGCAAGGTCTCTAACATCCACCAGCTCTGTGATGTCGCCATGGAGGAGTGGAAGAGGACTCCATTGGCAACCTGTGAAGCTCTGGTGAACTTCATGCTCAAAAGGGTTAAGGCAGTGCTGGAAAATAATGGTGGCCACACAAAATATTGACACTTTGGGCCCAATTTAGACATTTTCACTCAGGGGTGTATTTACTTTTGTTGCCAGTGGTTAAGACACTAATGGCTGTGTGTTGAGTAGGGATGAGCTTCGAGTTCGAGTCGAACTCATGTTCGACTCGAACATTAGCTGTTCGCAAGTTCGCCGAACACCGAACAATTTGGGGTGTTCGCGGCATTCGAATGCCGCGGAACACCCTTTAAAAGTCTATGGGAGAAATCAAAAGTGCTAATTTTAAAGGCTTATATGCAAGTTATTGTCATAAAAAGTGTTTGGGGACCCGGGTCCTGCCACAGGGGACATGTATCAATGCAAAAAAAAGTTTTAAAAACGGACGTTTTTTCAGGAGCAGTGATTTTAATAATGCTTAAAGTCAAACAATAAAAGTGTAATATCCCTTTAAATTTCGTACCTGGGGGGTGTCTATAGTATGCCTGTAAAGGGGCGCATGTTTCCCGTGTTTAGAACAGTCTGACAGAAAAATGACATTTCGAAGGAAAAAACTCATTTAAAACTACCCGCGGCTATTAATGAATTGCTGGTCCGACAATACACATAAAAGTTCATTGATAAAAACGGCATGGGAATTCCCCACAGGGAAACCCCGAACCAAAATTAAAAAAAAAAAAATGACGTGGGGGGGTCCCCCTAAATTCCATACCAGACCCTTCAGGTCTGGTATGGATATTAAGGGGAACCCCGGCCAAAATTAAAAAAAAAAAAATGACGTGGGGTTCCCCCAAAAATCCATACCAGACCCTTATCCGAGCACGCAACCTGGCAGGCCGCAGGAAAAGAGGGGGGACGAGAGTGCGCCCCCCCCTCCTGAACCGTACCAGGCCACATGCCCTCAACATTGGGAGGGTGCTTTGGGGTAGCCCCCCAAAACACCTTGTCCCCATGTTGATGAGGACAAGGGCCTCATCCCCACAACCGTGGCCGGTGGTTGTGGGGGTCTGCAGGCGGGGGGTTTATCGGAATCTGGAAGCCCCCTTTAGCAAGGTGACCCCCAGATCCCGCCCCCCCCCCCCTGTGTGAAATGGTAAGGGGGTACTTACCCCTACCATTTCACTAAAAAACTGTCAAAACAGTTAAAAATGACAAGAGACAGTTTTTGACAATTTCTTTATTTAAATGCTTCTTCTTTCTTCTATCTTCCTTCATCTTCTTCTTTTTCTGGTTCTTCTGGCTCTTCTGGTTCTTCCTCCGGCGTTCTCGTCCAGCATCTTCTCCGCGGCGTCTTCTATCTCCTTCTCCTCGGGCCGCTCCGCACCCATGGCATGGGGGGAGGCTCCCGCTCTTCTCTTCATCTTCTTCTTCATCCTCTTCTCTTCTTCATCTTCTTCATCTTCATCTTCTCTTCTTAATTTTCTTCTCCGGGCCGCTCCGCATCCATGCATGGAGGGAGGCTCCCGCTGTGTGATGGCGTCTCCTCGTCTGACGGTTCTTAAATAACGGGGGGCGGGGCCACCCGGTGACCCCGCCCCCCTCTGACGCACGGGACATGACGGGACTTCCCTGTGGCATTCCCCGTGACGTCACAGGGAAGTCCCGTCAAGTCACCGTGCGTCAGAGGGGGCGGGGTCACCGGGTGGCCCCGCCCCCCGTTATTTAAGAACCGTCAGACGAGGAGACGCCATCACACAGTGGGAGCCTCCCTCCATGCATGGATGCGGAGCGGCCCGGAGAAGAAAATTAAGAAGAGAAGATGAAGAAGATGAAGAAGATGAAGAAGAGAAGAGGATGAAGAAGAAGATGAAGAGAAGAGCGGGAGCCTCCCCCCATGCCATGGGTGCGGAGCGGCCCGAGGAGAAGAAGATAGAAGACGCCGCGGAGGAGATGCTGGGCGAGAACGCCGGAGGAAGAACCAGAAGAGCCAGAAGAACCAGAAGAAGAAGAAGATGAAGGAAGATGGAAGAAGCATTTAAATAAAGGAATTGTCAAAAACTGTCTCTTGTCATTTTTAACTATTTTGACACTTTTTTAGTGAAATGGTAGGGGTAAGTACCCCCTTACCATTTCAAACAGGGGGGGGCCGGGATCTGGGGGTCCCCTTGTTAAAGGGGGCTTCCAGATTCCGATAAGCCCCCCGCCCACAGACCCCCACAACCACCAGCCAGGGTTGTGGGGATGAGGCCCTTGTCCTCATCAACATGGGGACAAGGTGTTTTGGGGGGCTACCCCAAAGCACCCTCCCAATGTTGAGGGCATGTGGCCTGGTACGGTTCAGGAGGGGGGGCGCACTCTCGTCCCCCCCTCTTTTCCTGCGGCCTGCCAGGTTGCGTGCTCGGATAAGGGTCTGGTATGGATTTTTGGGGGAACCCCACGCCGTTTTTTTTTTTTTGGCGCGGGGTTCCCCTTAAAATCCATACCAGACCTGAAGGGTCTGGTATGGAATTTAGGGGGAACCCCATGTCATTTTTTTTTTAAATTTTGGCCGGGGTTCCCCTTAATACCCATACCAGACCTGAAGGGCCTGGTATGGAATTTAGGGGGACTCCCACTTCATTTTTTTTTTTTTTAATTTTGGTTCGGGGTTTCCCTGTGGGGAATTCCCATGCCGTTTTTATCAATGAACTTCTATGTGTATTGTCGGCAATGCAATAGCCGCGGGTAGTTTTAAATGGCTTTTTTTCCTTCTAAATGTCATTTTGCTGTCAGGCTGTTCTAAACACGGGAAACATGCGCCCCTTTACAGGCATACTATAGACACCCCCCAGGTACGAAATTTAAAGGGATATTACACTTTTATTGTTTGACTTTAAGCATTATTAAAATCACTGCTCCTGAAAAAACGGCCGTTTTTAAAACTTTTTTTTGCATTGATCCATGTCCCCTGGGGCAGGACCCAGGTCCCCAAACACTTTTTATGACAATAACTTGCATATAAGCCTTTAAAATTAGCACTTTTGATTATTCATGTTCGTGTCCCATAGACTTTAACGGTGTTCGCGTGTTCGAGCGAACTTTTTTCCTGTTCGCATGTTCTGGTGCGAACCGAACAGGGGGGTGTTCGGCTCATCCCTAGTGTTGAGTTATTTTGGGGGGACAGCAAATTCACACTGTTATACAAGCTGTACACTCACTACTTTACATTGTGGCAAAGTGTCATTTCTTCAGTGTTGTCACATGCAGAGTTGATCTTGGGGGGGTGCGCAGGGTGCACCCCACCCAGGCGCCGCAGAGGAGGGGGCGCCAAAGTGCCAGGGCACCATCAGTTTCACCTCCACCGCCCACTCAGCGGCCTGCCAGCTTGTGTACATTCCCCTTCTCGCCTGCTCCACAATTCCCCTGCTGCAATGTGCACATCCCGCGCCCATTGTATAGCCCGTATGAGGAGGGAGGAGGAGGTAGGCTAGGTCTGCCCCACCTCCTCCCCATGTCCCCCCTGTGCCCGCCCACAACCCCCACGTGCAGCCAATCTGTTCCTGGAAGGGGGTGTGGGTGGGAGATTTCAAAGCAGCCAGGGATCCTGTCCTGATGTCGCTGCCTGTGCCTCTGAAGACAATGCAGCATGTCACCCCTGGGTGAGTGATCTCCCCCCACTCTCTCTTCCCTAAATGTGCCATAGCCTGCCAGCCTTTCATGTGCCAGTCTTCCTGCCTCCCATGTGCCATAGTCTTCCCGCCTCTCATATGCCAGTCTTCAGTGTGCCATAATCTTCCAGCCTTCCATGTGTCATAATCTTCCAGCCTTCCATGTGCCATAATTTTCCAGCCTTCCATGTGCCATAGTCTTCCAGCCTTTCATGTTCCATAGTCTTCCTGCCTTCCAAGTACTGTAGTGCTCCTTCCTGCCTTCCATGTGCCATAGTGGCAAAATTAAGTTTTGCCTAGGGTGTGAAAAATCCTTGTGTGCAAGACCTAGCCGGGAGAGAGAATTTTGGAGGGGACTGAATGCTAGCCTCTTGCCGGTCGATCGTGGGCATTTGGGGGAACGGTGCTCTTTGTGACCTGTATGCCTGGGGACCCTTGAGGTGGTATTACTGTGGATTCGGGTCCTGGTCCCCCAGGACACACAGACTCTGGAGACCCTGGATTTGCCATATTAGAAATAGTGGCTGATTCATAATGCTGGGACAAATACTGTTAGGAGATGCTGATGTCAATTCCAGCCACCTGTCTGTCTGTTGCCTGCTAGAATGTGTATTGTAAGTCTCTAGTATGGGATCTAAGAATCATTAGATCCCCATTGTTATTTGTGTTAATTAACTCTGCTATTGTGATAATGTTGATTGGGTTTTCTGAGCTACAAGACGGCCAGTCTGGCCTAAAGGTCATGTCTGAGTCATCTAGGCTGTCTAAAGGGATAAGTTAATTAGCCCATGTTAATTAGGTTTCTGGTCACAGGTGTATGTTCAGAGTAATATGAGCAGGAGGTATACACCTCCTCTTTTACTGTATAAAAGAGCCTGTATTTTTCAATAAAAGAGATTCCTGGTTGAACATACATACAGCCTGCCTGGTGTTTGTTCTGAGCTACACAACTGGATTAGAACGGCACATAGCTGTAGTTCTAGTCCCAGAGCATCGGATGACCGAACCATCAGACGTTGCAATCTGATTCAATAGCTGCAGAGGAGTGTCGGGAGAGTGGAATCGAGTGAGCAGGGACTTGTTACATTGGTTGGCAGCTGTGGGATTTGCTCTCCAGTTACTGGGACACTCCAAACCAGCCTGCAGGAGAGCCACGTTGAAAGATTTACTTGAGAGCCATGGAGGGAATGGTGGGATCGTGCTTCCTTGCCGTGAACACATCCAAACCATTACCTGAATCCAAGGTCCAGATAGCAGGAGAGGAGAGGTACAGATACCAGCCACCATGGAAGAGGATTTCAGAAGGAGGTTGCGAGAGATGCAGAAATAGCACAGAGGACCAGTATCAGAGCAGGTCCTGCTAGGATGGTTTGATTCTATCCGCTGCAAACTCTGGAAGGAAGCGCTAGCCCGTGAGCAGCGACACCAGGGAAAAGTTTTCCCCTCCATCCATGTAAGGTACTGGTCGCAGTATGAAGTGCGAATGCTGTTATTGGGGGAACAGTCGAACCAGGAGTGGACAGCCGAGTTAAGCAGGCTGATCCAGGCAGAAATGCGGTTGGACAAGAGCTACAGAGCCCTCTGGTGGTATGTAGCCCAAGTGTGCCCGTGGACAGCGGATGACAGCCCCACAGAAGGCTTTGACTACGATGGCCTGGGATTGTTATACTGGAGGCTGTCCGAGGACCCTGACTTTGGCAGAGATTGGGAGTGGCGTTTGGAGGAAATAATGGAGCACAGAAAGCGAAGACTGAATGTCTCAGAAGTGCACTGGGCACAGGAAGATTTGGAGTTTCTGGCCATTCAGGAATGGGAGCTTGAGATTGCCTACAGACAGCTGCTAGACTTTGCTCAGCAGCAGGGTGGGGCTCCCTTTGCCTGGGACTATCAGGAAATATCAGTTGACAACTCTGAAATCCTGGCTGAAGAGTTGACAATGTGGCAGAGTAACAGTGTGCTTTGCCAACCTGCCCCCGCAGCTATGGAGGCGGAGGTCTTATGGCGGATGCAGCAAGTGCTGACTGACCTTGATGAACCTGTTTCTGCATTGGATGATCTTGGATGGAGGAATGTGCCTGTCCAGCAGAATGCCAGAGAATCAGCAGTGGAAAATCTGGAGATCGCTATCCCCAAAGCTGAAGTGCTGACAACGGGGCATAGCTCTGCTTGCTAACCTCTGCCCAGCACTGATAGCATCTTCTGGGTTCCAGGGACAGGAGATAGTGAACCTTTATCTCCAGACACCAGTTGCAGAGACAGGGAATTTGATAGACTTTTCTGCTGAGAAAGAACAACCTGGTGAGCCTCCAGCAGAAGAAGAGCTGTTATTAGGGCTAAACTTCACTGTGCTCTGCCCAGCACCAACAGAGGTATCTGTGAAGTTACAAGGAACTTCCCCAGCTGAAGCGCTGGCAACCGGACAGGGTCCAAGATCTCTGCCCTACACCTGCGGTGGTTCCGGAGGCTCAGGGTGAGAAGGAGGTGGTCACTTCCCAGCAGCAGATCAGGATACAGGGGGAGAAGAGAGAGGAGGTGTTTGTTGTCCCTCCCCATCAGTTGGCCAGGGTGGAGGAAGTGGTCTTTCCTCCCCAGCAAAGATCCATGCACCTGGGAGACAGAACTACAGACATATCGTCCCAACATCCAGATGAGGGAATGGAAAAGGAAGCAGCCGGCTCACCTCCCCAATAGCAGCTACACAGTTTGGGAGTGGAGGAAGCCAGCCTCCTGCCCCAACGGTTAGCTGGAGCGGAGGATGCGGAGTCCCCAGCAGAAGTGCTGGCAACAGTACAGAGTGCTACCAACCTCTGCCCAGCACCGGCAACAACTACAGAGTTCCAGGGAGTCAGCCTCCCTCCCCAAAAGTTAGCCGGAGCAGATGGTGTGGGGTTTCAAGCAGAAGGGCTGGCAACAGGGCCGAGTACTGCTGGCCTCTGCCCTCAACTAACAGAGGATGGATTTCCTGTGAGGGTGGATGGGACTTCAATCTCCACCTGTATACCCCAGGGATGCTGGGTAGTTGGCCCAGATCCCCAACAGCATGACGGAGTGAGCCCAAACACCCTATCTTCTCTCCAGCGGCAGAAAGGACTCCAGGGAGAAGGGCCAGTCCAGGCCTCTCCCCAGCGGCAGATATGTTCTCTGAGAGAGGCAGAGGTTGGCTGGGTGAGTAATGCTTTGTTTGGAACAATTTGTTTAGGGTACTGTGTAGGTACAGGCATTAGAGGACTGGAACTACTGACTAACTTCGGAGTCAACCTGTCTGGGGTCTCCTCCTGTGTTAGTCTCCTGCCGAAAGGGGAGAAATGTGACAGACCTAGCCGGGAGAGAGACTTTTGGAGGGGACTGAATGCTAGCCTCTTGCCGGTCGATCATGGGCCCTGGCATTTGGGGGAATGGTGCTCTTTGTGAGCTGTATGCCTGGGGACCCTTGAGGTGGTATTACTGTGGATTTGGGTCCTGGTCCCCCAGGACACACAGACTCTGGGGACCCTGGATTTGCCATATTAAAAATAGTGGTTGATTCATAATGCTGGGACAAATACTGTTAGGAGATGCTGATGTCAATTCCAGCCACCTGTCTGTCTGTTGCCTGTTAGAATGTGTTTTGTAAATAAGTCTCTAGTATGGGATCTAAGAGTCATTAGATCCCCATTGTTGTTTGTGTTAATTAACTCTGCTATTGTGATAATGTTGATTGGGTTTTCTGAGCTACAAGATGGCCAGTCTGGCCTTAAGGTCATGTCTGAGTCATCTAGGTTGTCTAAAGGGATTAGTTAATTAGCCCATGTTAATTAGGTTTCTGGTCACAGGTATATGTTCAGAGTAATATGAGCAGGAGGTATACACCTCCTCTTTTACTGTATAAAAGAGCCTGTATTTTTTAATAAAAGAGATTCCTGGTTGAACTTACATACAGCCTACCTGGTGTTTGTTCTGAGCTACACAACTGGATTAGAACGGCACATAGCTGTAGTTCTAGTCCCAGAGCATCGGATGACCGAACCATCAGACGTTGCAATCTGATTCAATAGCTGCAGAGGAGTGTCGGGAGAGTGGAATCGAGTGAGAAGGGGCTCGTTACACCTTGCACCAGCCCTGTTGCAATGCCAGGTGGGTTGTGGCTGGAGTGTGGCATGGCCCCGCCCTCTGGGTGCAGGCATCTCCTCATTGTGAGTGGGTGGCCCTGTGGAAGGAGGCTGCATCCGCATTGAAGGTGAACACTGAGGGTAGCTGAGAGCCCAGGAGAGAGAGAAGAACTTCACAGCCTCCTGGACCCCCGAAGTGGCACTCATAAGCATCCCCTCTTCTTCCTCCAGCATCAGCAGTGAGGCCTAAAGAACAAGGACGAGCGGGAGGCGCAAGCTGCCTGGGAGCTGCTGGAAGAAGCATCAGAGCACCTCCTGGATCAAGAAGGTACTGGGCATCATACACTTATACAGACCTACCTGCAGATACAGACTGGGGTGGGGCAGACTCTGAGCCTCTGAGACCCCTTTCTCTCTCTCAGCCCCCCTGTCTCTCTCTACTCTGCTCTCTGTCCACCAGCCTCCCTCTTTCTCAGCCCCTCCCTCTCTTTCAGACCCTCCCTCTCTCTGAGCCCCACCCCTATCTAAGACCCCCCTCTCGCTCAGCCACCCTCTCTCTGAGACTGCCCTTTCTGTCACCCCCTCTCTATCAGCGCCCCTCTCTCTCAGCCCCCCTCTCCGCCCACCACCCTCTCTCTCAGCTCCCTCTCTGTCAACCCACCCTCTCTCTCTCAGCCCCTCCCCTCTGAGCCCATCCCTCTTGCTCAACCCCCCTCTCTCAGCAACACTCTTTCTGAACCCCTTTCTCTCTCTCTCTTAACCCACCCCTCTCTATCAGCCCCCCGCTCTCTCAGCCATCCTTTCTCTGAACCACTCTCTCTCTCAACCCCCCTCTCTCAGCCACCCTTCTCTCTCTCAGCCCCCCCTCTCTCTCTATAGTAGATATGGAGTGCTCTTTAGTGTGGAGAGGGTTATCTAGGGGTGTAATCTGATCAGGGTAGTGGTATCTGGGGAGTTGTGATCAGGGTAGGGTGGGTTATCTGGGGGTGTGTGATCAGATTAGGGGGTATCTGGGGTTGTAATCAGGGTAGGTGTATCTGGGGAGGTGTGATCAGGGTGGGAGTATTTGGGGTGTGATCTGGGAGTTTGCTTATGGGGGGAACCCAGCCATTGGAAGTTTTAGTTGGCCTCAGCTCCCTGTAGCCAGCGAGGGGAAGTGAGGAATGCATTACCCCACCCCCTCATTACACACTGCTGTTTAGTGGAAGTTCAGCAGAGCTCCATTTTCAGTGGTATGTGATGTCCTTCATGTTGCGCCCCATCACATTACAGGTGCACTGTGAAGGAGGTACCAGCTCGGTTTAAGACAGAAAGTAGCAAGAGGATGGTGCGGATGGGCTGGGGGGATCGGCAAAATACATCTTTGCCTATGTAGTAAAAAAGCCTTGCACCGGCCCTGAGTGCCAGAGTGCGCCCCTCCCTCCTTCTCTAATTGTGTATGTCACACTCACCGCACAAGCTTTGGTCTGAAATGTCCGGCGGTGCTGTAACAAAGTCCCACCCCCTAGACCGGCTCATGTGATAGACAGAACACTGATTCCAAGCCGAGAAATTGAATCAGTGTGACTTGTACCATAGGAGCCGTGAGGCGGTCTAGGAGGCAGGACTTTGGTACAGCGGCCGCCCGGGCAATTCAAATCCAAGCTCCCTGACAGCAGGAGATTGCCACTCTGTGTGATCCAGGGGCACTGGTAGGCTGAATTCGGTAGTCACTGGTAGGCTGAATTTGGTGGCCACTGGTAGGCTGCATTTGATGGGCACTGGTAGGCTGCATGTGGTGGGCACCGGTAGGCTGCATTTGATGGGCATTGATGAGGCTGCATTTGGTGGGCACTGATAAGCTGCATTTTGGGGGAACTGATAAGGCTGCATTTGGTGGGCACTGGTAGGCTTCATTTGATGAGAACTGATAAGGCTGCATTTGGGGGGCACTAATAAGCTGCATTTGGTGGGCACTGATAAGCTACATTTGATGGGCACTGATAAGACTGCATTTGGTGGGCACTGATAAATTGCATTTGGTGGGCACTGGTGTGCTGCATTTGGTGGGCACTGGTAGGCTGCAATTGGTGGGCACTGATTAGGCTGCAATTGGTGGGCACTGGTAGGCTTTTGTAATTGCCTCTCTCACACCTGTAGGTAGCTGCAGAATGTCCAACACACCAAGTATATAGTGTTTAGGGACAATTTGAATAATAGCCTGAAACACGGGGGTTGATTTACTAAAGGCAAAACGACTGTGCACTTTGGAAAGTGCAGTTGCTCCAGAGCTTAGTAAATGAGCAGAAGCTCTGCTGACTTTCATTAACCAATCATGTGCAAGCAAAAATCCTGTTTTTTTTATTTTCCTTGTATGTGATTGGGTATTCTTTGCAAAGTGAAGCTTTGCCTCATTTACTAAGCTCTGGAGCAGCTACACTTGCAGAGTGCAATTGCACTTTCCAAGGTGCACAGTCTATTACATAGTTACATAGTAGGTGAGGTTGAAAAATGACACAAGTCCATCAAGTCCAACCTATGTGTGATTATGTGTCAGTATTACATTGTATATCCCTGTATGTTGCGGTCATTCAGGCGCTTATCTAATAGTTTCTTGAAGCTATCAATGCTCCCCGCTGAGACCACTGCCTGTGGAAGGGAATTCCACATCCTTGCTGCTCTTACAGTAAAGAATCATCTTCGTAGTTTAAGGTTAAACCTCTTTTCTTCTAATTTTAATGAGTGGCCATGAGTCTTGTTAAACTCTCTTCTGCAAAAAAGTTTTATTTCTATTGTAGGGTCACCAGTATGGTATTTGTATATTGAAATCATATCCCCTCTCAAGCGTCTCTTCTCCAGAGAGAATAAGTTCAGTGCTCGCAACCTTTCCTTATAACTAAGATCCTCCAGACCCTTTATTAGCTTTGTTGCCCTTCTTTGTACTCGCTCCATTTCCAGTACATCTTTCCTGAGGACTGGTGCCCAGAACTGGAAAGCATACTCTAGGTGTGGCCGGTCCAGAGTCTTGTAGAGTGGAAGAATTATCGTTTTATCTCTGGAGTTGATCCCTTTTTAATGCATGCCAATATTCTGTTTGCTTTGTTAGCAGCAGCTTGCCATTGCATGCCATTGCTGAGCCTATCATCTACTAGGACCCCCAGGTCCTTTTCCATCCTAGATTCCCCCAGAGGTTCTCCCCCCAGTGTATAGATTGCATTCATATTTTTGCCACCCAAATGCATTATTTTATATTTTTTTACATTGAAACTCATTTGCCATGTAGTTGCCCACCCCATTAATTTGTTCAGATCTTTTTGCAAGTTTTCCACATCCTGCGGAGAAGTTATTGCCCTGCTTAGCTTAGTATCCTCTGCAAATACAGAGATTGAACTGTTTATCCCATCCTCCAGGTCGTTTATGAACAAATTAAATAGGATTGGTCCCAGCACAGAACCCTTACCATTCTGAGTACTCCCCATTTATCACTACCCTCTAAACTCACCCTTGTAGCTAGTTTTCAATCCATGTACTCACCCTATTGTCCATGCCAACGGACCTTATTTTGTACAGTAAACGTTTATGGGGAACTTTGTCAAATGCTTTTGCAAAATCCAGATACACCACGTCTACGTGCCTTCCTTTATCTAGATGGCAACTCACCTCCTCATATAAGGTTAGTAGATTGGTTTGGCAAGAACGATTCTTTATGAATCCATGCTGATTACTGCTAATGATACCGTTCTTATTACTAAAATCTTGTATATAGTCCCTTATCATCCCCTCCAAGAGTTTACATACTATTGATGTTAGGCTAACTGGTCTGTAATTCCCAGGGATGTATTTTGGGTCCTTTTTAAATATTGGTGCTACATTGGCTTTTTTCCAATCAGCTGGTACCATTCCAGTCAGTAGACTGTCTGTAAAAATTAGGAACAACGGTCTGGCAATCACTTGACTGAGTTCCCTAAGTACCCTCGGATGCAAGCTATCTGGTCCCGGTGTTTTATTAATGTTAAGTTTCTCAAGTCTAATTTTAATTCTGTCCTCTGTTAACCATGGAGGTGCTTCCTGTGTTGTGTCATGAGGATAAATACTGCAGTTTTGGTTACTGAAGCCCCCCGAAGAGAAGAATAAATTCAATACCTTCGCCATCTCCCCATCCTTTGTAGCCAAATGTCCTTCCTCATTCTTTATGGGGCCAATTTGGTCTGTCCTCCCTTTTTTACTGTTTACATACTTAAAGAATTTCTTGGGATTTTTTTTTGCTCTGCTCCGCTATATGTCTTTTATGTTCTATCTTAGCAGTCCTAATTGCACCCTTACATTTCTTGTTGCATTCTTTATAAAATCTGAATGCTGAGGATGATCCCTCAACCTTGTATTTTTTGAAGGCCTTCTCCTTTGCTTTTATATGCATTTTTGCATTGGAGAAGCCATCCAGGACTTTTGTTCGCTCTTTTAAATTTATTACCCAATGGGATACATTGGCTAATGCCCTTTTTTAATATGCTCTTAAAGCAAACCCATCTCTCCTTTGTATTCTTTGTTCCTAATGTTTTATCCCAATTTATACCTTTTAGCAAGGTTTGTAGTTTAAGGAAGTTGGCTCTTTTGAAATTCAGTGTCTTTGTATTCCCTTTATGTTTCCTATTTGTGTGATTTATACTGAAACCAATTGACCTGTGATTGCTGGTACCTAAATTGCCCCATATTTCCACATCTGTTATCAGGTCTGTATTGTTGGTAATCAGTAGATCCAGTAATGTTTTATTTCTAGTTGGTGCGTCTACCATCTGACCCATAAAATTGTCCTGCAAGACATTAAGGAACTGGCGAACATTAAATGAATGCGCAGTTCCCTCCGCCCAGTCTATGTCTGGATAATTAAAATCCCCCATTATGATAACATTTCCCATCCTTGCTGCTAATCCAAATTGTGATAGGAGATCTGTCTCCACTTCCTCCCTCAGGTTAGGGGGCCTATAGCATATTCCCAGTATTATTTTCCCCTTAGCTTCATCCCTTTGGAGCTATACCTATAAAGATTCCACTTCCTCCCTAGCTCCCGCAGTGATGTTATCTCTCACATTCACTTGTACATTATTCTTGATATATAGGCATACCCCTCAACCTTTTTTACCCTCTCTATCCTTGCGGTAAAGGGTATACCCTTGAATGTTTGCCAGCCAATCATGAGAGCTGTTGAACCAGGTCTCTGAAATTCCCACAAAATCCAAATCCTCCTCGTACAACAGTATCTCTAGTTCACCCATCTTGTCCGCCATGCTCCTGGCATTGGTAAACATGCCACATAGTTTAGACCAGTCGCATATTGTCCTCGTATTGGCCTTTAGTAAATCAACCCCACTGTGTTCAGAGTTTGCACAATTTCTGCCCAGTACAAATGCAATTTGGGACATCTCCACAATAAGTAAATCGTGTCTCCGTGGTCCCAGAAATATTTACTAATGTGGGATCTTCAAGGATACCCATTGTAAAGAGCTTTGGGGGTATAGTATAAAATATAAAACCTGTATAATAATATAGTAAAAGGCAAGCTGTTTCAACTAAATAATTTTTTTGGTCACATTGAAGGAGCACATTTGAACAGCTTGAAGAGCCACTGATCTTCCTTGAAGAACCTATTTCCCTTTATTTCCTTTAGGGACTCTGTTAATAACATGACATAGCATCAAGACATTAACCCTAGTAGCTGTGTTACCTTCCTTTAGGTTAAATATTGGGGTTGGGAACTGGCATCACACAGTATGTTCCCCTTGGGCTCTCACTGCATGTTGCAATTGTAAATAATAATAGGACATAAAGTGAGGAAGTTGAAAAGTACCCTGTAGGTGTCAGGCTAGAGCATATAATAGGTAACAGTTCAGGTGTTCTGATTATTCAAAGAGTTCAAAGAACAAGAGCACATACCATGAGCAGGTCTGAGTAGAGCAGGTCAGCTGGGACTTGTAGTTCACCGCTGTAGATGTAGGCAGATGTTTGCTGGACCTTGTAGTTCACCGCTGCAGATGAGGATAGATGGTGTCTGGTGTTTGTAGTTCACCACTACAGGTGAGGATAGATGTCTGGTGCTTGTAGTTCACCGCTGCAGATGAAGGTGCTAGTAAAAACGTAGTCTAGGCAAGCTGGGTCATACACAGGAAGATCAGAGTCCAAACGGTACCGAATCAGAAGCAAGCAAACAGAGTCAAACGAGCCGGGTCATACACGAAATACACAGAGCAGATATCAACTGGATCAAACACAAGGTAAACTCTAACACGAGCAATGATTGAATGCTGATGCAAGTTATTTAAAGGTGAGCTGGCCAATCATTGTTGTTTCCCAAGTAAAGGCTGTGTCAGCTGAGTTGTGCTGGGTCCTAAAGGGATCCTAGTACTGACAGTAGGTCTGCAAAAGTAAGTAGAAAACTATCCCTAAAGATAGGATGCAAATGGGTGATTCCAAACTGTCTCCATCTGGGGCCATGTTGAAGTTTAACTAGTTCAGGGTAAATGACATTATGCCAAATAGGGCTGTATTGTGTAAAATCCGACACCCGTTGAAATAATTTGGCCTTTTTCCAGACTTTTTGCATGAGGCCATAAGTGAAGCCTGTTAGATTTACTAAATACTAGTGCTTCCAGTTTTGAAGTGAAATCCTCTATTTTGGTGGTCTATATTAAAGTTGACACATAACTCCTCATAACTCCTACCTAAATGTAATTTTGGGCATAAACTGTCATATCAGTTTGAGAATCGGAAGGGTTCCTCACAGTCTAGGCTTGTGCTATCAATGACTTATATACCCCTAGCTGCTGCCTGGACCAAAGGGTAATTCTACACTACCTCCAACACTAAGGAGGCAGTCCTCCAGCTAACAAAACCTCATCTGGTTATGAGCTTAGCCTCCAATGCAGTACTTCAGATCCTATCAGTTGCCACTGCCTTCCAGTAAACTCAAAAACACCTTCAGCACAAAAACCAGGCATGCCCTCAAGAAATAATAAGGTGCTTATAAAAATACTCAACATGTTTCACCCAAATAATAAGCTTCCTTAGGGGTGGAAACACATTTGTGCACCAAAAATATGGTGACACTGTACTGCTCTGATGACAGTATGTAAAAATAATTTGTGGAAAAAAAACTAATTTTATTCAATTTCTTCAATATTCCAAAAATTGTGACAAAAAATGAAAACTTAAAAAACTCACAATTCCTCTTACTAAATGCAATTGTACAGTCCCAGGCAATAAGATAGACAGTCAGTACATCAGGACTGATCAATTTTCAATATATATATATATATATATATATATATATATATATATATATATATATATATATATATATATATATATATATATATATATACCATAGATTGAACACTGTATACACTGTATACGTTTCACACAAATTATATAATATACACTGATTTGGCTTGTTTTTATCAAAGAAATTGTATAACAGAAAATAAAAAGACATGTTTCTTTTTTTTCAAAATGTTCAGTATTTTTCCTTTTTATATAAATGAAAATGAAAAAAATGAAAACAAAAATCCAATGGTGATTAAATACAACCAAAAAAAGCTTAATCTGTTTAAAAAAATGATAAAAAAATAATTTGGGCACATTGTTGACTGAGTAATTGGCATTCAAAGTGGTACACTAATAGCTGAAACTTGGCCTGGGTAGGAACGGGGTGAAAGTGTCCAGTATTGAAGTGAATAAAACCCTTGGAATAGGCCATATTCTACTAAATTGAAAATATTTTGATGGACAGACTCGACCAATGCATATCCCATAAAAATGATTTCATTATATTTTTCAAAATTTGATCAATAAAGTCAAAATATGATAAAAGACACACTCCTCCTTACCCTATACATGAAATCCCAACGTTGTTAAAGTATTAGCGTAACCCCCCACCTAGTCAAGCAATGTGTTAGAAAAAGCAAATACGGTACATTGTTTATAAAATTGAAAAAGACACAGATCTATCCAGTTCAACCAAATTGTGTGTATGTGTGATTTTTATTCTCCAACAATTCCCATAGCCCATTGTATTCTGCTTCCTGAGGAAGGCATTTAAAAGTTTTTTTAATAACCTTTTTCACAATCTAATGTGAAACCTCCTTTTTTCTAACCACAAATCATGGCTGTGTGTCCTCTTCCTTATAGTAATTCATGTACTACGGTTACTAAAGTCATATATATATTTGTACATTGAAACATATCCCTTTTTAAGCACCTCTTCTAAAGAGTGAATAACCGTAATCTATGTACTTGATCCTTATATTTGAGGTCCAGCCCCCTCTTATTAAATGTGTTGCCCTTTTGTGAACTATTTATAATTCAACATATTTCCTGAGGCTTGGTGACCAAAACAAAACTGCATATTCAGGATGAGGCTGAATCAGTGTTTTGTAAAGAGGTATAATTATATATTTATCTCTTTAATGTATGCCCTTTTTAATGCATGACAGTATTTTGCTAGTTGGGTTAGCTGTGGCTTGGCATTGCCTGTTGAGTCTGTGACTTACAAGTACCCAGAGATCCTTTTCTATCACTGATGCTCCCAGGGGAGCCCCTCCTACTGTGTAATGTGCATATGTATTTTGACACCAAAAAACATTGATGTTAGCATTTCGCAATATTGAACTTCATCTGCAATGAAGCTGCTAAACCTGCTATTTTGTCTAATGCCGCGTACACACGAGCGGACTTTACGGCGGACTTTGCCCAGCGGACTTTTCGACGTACTTTCCGACGGACTTTCTGAATAAACGGACTTGCCTACACACAATCCACCAAAGTCCGTCGAATTCGTACGTGATGACGTACGACCGGACTAAAACAAGGAAGTTCATAGCCAGTAGCCAATAGCTGCCCTAGCGTGGCTTTTTTGTCCGTCGAACTAGCATACAGACGGCGGACTTTTCGACCGGACTCGATTTCAACGGATAAATTTGAAACAAGTTTCAAATCTAAGTCCGTCCAACTTTTGAGAAAACAAAGTCTGCTGGAGCCCGCACACATCGAATTGTCCGTCGAAATCCAGTCCGCCGGGCAAAGTCCGCCGTAAAGTCCGCTCGTGTGTACGCGGCATAAGGTTTCCTGTAACCTGTTTATGTAACCAGTTTCCTATCCATGGAAATACAATTTCATTAAATCCAACAGACTTTATTTTAAAGATTAAATGTTTGAGGTACAATATGCCTTAAAAAAATCTAGATAAACTATGCCTACTGGACTTCTACAATCTAATTTTTTACATACTTCCTCGTAGAATGATAATAGGTTTGTCCTGACAAGCATAGTCTTTCATAAATCCATGCTGGTTACCACTTACTTTATGATACGTTTATCACATAAGTTTCTGTACAGAGTCCCTTACCATTTCCCTAAATACCTTAGATATCATTGATGTTAGGCTGAGTGATCTGTATTTTCCTGGTCTATTTGTTAAATGACTACATTTGACCTATGCCAATCAGTTGGTACAATTCCAGTCAGTAAGGTGTCTTTAAAAAATAGAAATAGTGGCTTTGCTATAACTGAGATCTTTTCTCTTAGAACTCACAGGTTTAAGTCATCTGGACCAAGATGTTAGATGTTCATGTTAGGTTTTTACAGTCTCTTTTGTGTCTGATTTTCAGTCAGCCACAGAGGTATCTTCAGTGAAACATCATTTGCAAATCTGTCTTTTTTCTCTGTGAAAACAGAAGAGAAAAAATTATTTATTACTTCTGCCTTTTTCCTGTCAGTTCTGACCAGCTCCCATGTTCATCTGTTATGGGCTCTGTCTGTTCTTTTATAAACAATTCACTATTGATATGTTGAAAAGATTATTGTGATTTGTATCACTTGATGTTGCAACATTTTTCTCATATTCTATTTTAGCTATGCTGATTGATCCCTTGCATTTCTCATTGCTTGAAAATCTGAACTCCAAGTACATCCCTTTTACTTTATTTTTTTTAAAGAACTGTTTTACTTTTAAAGAACTTTTAAAGAACCTATGCGTGTTAGACAAATCGCGGGACTCACATTTGAGATGCCATCAATTTGAATGACACCTACAATCGCGGTGTGGGCCTGCTGCGATTGTCACGCAATAAATCGCGCTACAATCACGAAAACCCGCATCGTGTGAAGCATGTCACCCAAGAAAGTTCAGGAGCTACTTTTGGGCAACATGCTTCATGTGATACGAGTTGCCACGATCATGTGACAATCGTGGCAGACCTGCACTGCGATTTTAGGTGTCATACAAATAAATGGCATCTCAAATGTGAGTCCCGCGATTTGTCATTCAGAAGCCAGAATTAGATGTGAGGGGGACCCGGACCAAGCGCAGCAACCACTTGCCATCCTCATTGGCAGGCAAAATTCCACCGCATTATCTCCATGAGAACAGCAGCCTATGCAGGAGCAAACCATGGAGTGCTTTCTGCTATGTTTACCATATTCTCCCTGCCTTACACAGGAGAAGTGTGCAGATCCTCAAGAACCGCCATCTGACATAGGTGAGGACATTGACCCTCTGCCACCATCTAAATTGCAGAGTACATTGTCTGCCTCTGTATTAGATTATAGACTTTACCTGCTGCTGCAGAATATCACTCATATCCCTTATACCATTTCCACAGAGATAGAGAAGATAGCACAAGAACCGAGGGGGAAATTTCTCTCATAGGAAAATGTACTGACCATCTTGAAACTTTGAAGTTTGGTGATCTGGTCCAATATGTGCATGTTTAGACAGGACACATGGCTCATTGGGCCCTCAAACCTCCTGTAGTGGCTCGCCCAAGAGACATAGTTGTTCATTCCCATTATTATGATATCTTACCAATATGTGCAATAAATCAGCGACAAAGTAAAAAAAAAAGATTTTTAGTGATCTTTCTTCTACAACAATCCCCAAGAGATGTATACTGTAGCTTATTACCCCATCTCCAGGAAACATTGCATAAAATATCATTGGAGTTTCCTTTTAGGCTCATCATCTATAAGGATGCTTCACACGAGAATATCTGTGAGATTTAAGAGGGGGAGGCTTTAAGCATCTAGGCTTGCCTCCTCTTCCAGAAGAATTTTTGGTCATCATACTTCATAGGTCTCGTCTAGCAGTGAAACCTGGCAAAATCTTGACTTCTGCCAAGTCCAAGAGTGGGAAAGACAAGCTCCAGCTCCACAATACTTATCCAGGCTTCCAAAATGACTCTAGATGGTAAGGCCTAATATGCTTTTCTCCTAACCACATTTAGTGGTTGTGTTCCTAAAGCTCTCTGATCCCCATGGGGATACCATCTTGTGCCCATGAGAACTTTTTGTGTGAAATTTAAACTCTTCCTCAATCTTTTTGTGTGTTTAATTCACATCATAAAGGGCAAAGTGCAGCGTTTCGGAGCCATGCAAGACCCCTTTCTCACATGCCTGATGAAGGCATCCTGCACAGCTCCAAAACATTGCACTTTGTCCTTTGTTATGTGATCTTTCTACAATAAAAGTTTTGAACATTATCTGATGATCCATGGTGTGTTGGAGAATATGTGCGTGACAAGCATAGTTTCCAGCTGGTAGATGCTACAGCACCCGCTACTGATGAGCCTATGTCCAGGAACGTGTACAAAGGGAATATGGACAACAGATTAAAAGCAGATCCCGGCATCTGCCATTCGATCCCTGCATATGTCCCCCTATTTACTTCATGGGCTTTGGTCTTTACAACTTATATGTCCTATTTTTGGGTCTGTCCTAAACTATAACTGTTTAAGTGGTTTTCTGTTTTTGATTTTCGTTTTAATGTTGGATTGTATTCCAATTTATTCAAACATTGCCCTTCTCCACCAGGAGGCTACCATAAGTCCATGTTGCTTGTTAGAGCCTTTTACTGCTATGTTTTCATTAAGTCTCTGCAAGTATTATAATTTAATGTGAAAGGTCCAAATTCAGTAAGAAAAATATGGTTGGCTTTGTAGGAGTTTGCGTCATCTTGTGCTGATGTGATATTTATACAGGAAGTTAATTTTCATGAGGTGGGGTTCTTTCAAGTTTGCTATGAAACATTTCCCAATCTCCTTTGCCACCCCTGATCCCTTTGCAAAACAGGAGTAGATGTACATTTCTAGATTGCAGAATTGTGGGTATACCCCTCACTTTATTGAATGTCTACTCACCTAACTTTAGACATATCAAATTCTTACATCAGGCAACTGACTCACAGCTTCATACACTTCATATATTCACTATAGTTGGTGGGGGTGACTTTTGTATGACCTTTTCACCAAACAGAGATAGGAGGGCATGGATGAGATAGGAGGATAGGATGGGGAACTCCATCTGTCTTGATTACTAAATGTCTACTTTCTGATGCCTAGGGCTGTCAGCTTCCACATCCTATCGGTAGTGTCTGCATCATATGGTGGGAGATTATCTAAGGGCAAAAACAGACATGGAGAGCTTTCTGGTTGATGATCTACTGGATTACTGGGTAATGAGAAATACCACTGGCCAGAACTTTCCCTGTATGCAACTGAACTGCTGGGCTGCCCTGCATCCAACATGCTTTCCAAATGGACATTCAATGCTACTGGAGCTTTTGTTAAAGATAAGAGAGCGCGTCTGTCCACAGACTCTGTGGACCAGCTGACATTTATCAAAATGAATCAGTCCTGGATTAGCAGCAGCTATCAAGCCACTGATGCTGATGTCGCTGATTAAGTGCTTTCTGGATCTGGAATCTCTGAAAGGCTGTCTATGCTGCCTAGCTTTGTGGGTGTTGATTTCATCTGGAGGAAATTGTTTGGTGTAGGTTTCATTACTTGCATATAAACATTAAAAATGGTAATTTTTAATTTTTTCCAGTTCAGGTCCCATAGACTTCAATGGGGTTCATTATTCGGTTTGCGTTTGAAAGTTCTGCCACAAAACCGAACCGGGAGTTGTTTGGTCCATGTCTAATGACAATTCCCATAAAACTGTTCTACTTCAAAAACTTAAAGGGGTTGTAAACCCTCAAGCTTTTTCACCTTAATGCAGACATCCTGTGTTTCTGCAGAAACACAAACAAACAAACACTTAACCCTACACTCACTCACAAATTATCTCAACTAAGAGAAAAACTAAAAGAACTGCTCTCCCAACAATATGATTATCACCTACAACGCCTAAAACTGACCTCATATGCCAATGCCAACAGAGCAGGTAAATACTTAGCCAATAGAATAAAAACTGAACATACTAAGACAAGAATTGCCCATTTGATACATCCCACTCTCAAACACAAAATCACTAACCCACAAGACATTGCCAACCAATTCACCACTTACTACAGCAAGCTATACCAGTGTTTCTCAACTCCAGTCCTCAAGGCGCCCCAACAGGTCATGTTTTCAGGATTTCCCTCAGACAAAACAGCTGTGGTAATTACTAAGGCAGTGAAACTTATCAAATCACCTGTGCAAAATAATGGAAATCCTGAAAACATGACCTGTTGGGGCGCCTTGAGGACTGGAGTTGAGAAACCCTGAGCTATACAACATCAAAGATTATTCTTCCACATACCAACCTACTCAAGAAAACATTCAAGACTTCCTCCAACACCTACATCTGCCCTCTCTATCGAGGACCCAACTTCTCTCATTGAACTCTTCATTCACTATACCCGAAATAGAGGATGCAATAGCCATACTACCCAATAGCAAATCACCAGGGCCTGATGGGTTCTCAAATGAGTATTTCAAAATATTTAGATCTTACCTTGCACCACATATGCAATCTGTCTTTAACAGAGCTGCGGACACCGCGTCATTTCCCCTAGATATGCACAAAGCATACATAATCACCAGGCAAAGAACCTACCACACCACCTAACTTTCGCCCGATCTTTCTGCTAAATACAGACATCAAAGTTTATGCTAAACTCATAGCCAAACGACTAGCAGACTTTATCCCATCCCTTGTAAAACGCAATCAGATGGGCTTTGTGAAGGGGAGACAAACCTCAGATGCTACCAGACGGATCATTAATATAATCCACCATGTTGAGCGAACCAAAACACCTTCTCTGCTGCTTTCCATAGACGCAGAGAAGGCGTTTGACAGAGTGCACTGGAACTACATGTCAACAACTTTGTCTAATTTTGGTTTATGTGATCGTATACTAAATGCAGTGATGGCCTTGCACTCCTGCCCCTCAGCACAGGTGTGCACGTCTAGCATGCTCTCCACTCCCTTTCAGATAACTAATGGAACCTGCCAGGGTTGCCCTTTATCCCCGACGATATTCAATCTCATGATTGAACCCCTGGCGGAGGCCATTAGAACACATGTCGATGTTACTGGTTTTCGATTTAAATTTACTCACCACGTTATAAATTTATTTGCAGACGATGTGATACTGATGCTAACAAAACCACTTGCCTCACTTCCTAAGGCACATGACATACTGAAATCCTTTGGTGACGTTTCCTACTATAAGGTGAACTTCTCCAAGTCCCTCATTCTCAATCTAGGGGTACCAACCAATGATTGTCTTCAGTTGAAACAATCCCTTCCGTATTCATGGAGCGATAACGGTATACCATTCTTGGGCATCACCCTGACTAACAATACTAACTCACTAGCAGACACTAACCTAAAGCCCCTTATAACCAAAATAGAAGCCCAAACTAGCCATATAGCCAAATAGGAACTATCTTGGTTGGGCAGCCTAGCTGCATTTAAAATGCTAATACTCACACAAATCCTATATATTTTCAGAGTGCTCCCAATAACCATTCCTGCTCTATATCTAAAATCCCTTTCTAGTATTCAATGGAAACTCCTGTGGGGAATGAAGAAAGCAAGGTGCTCACAAACTAATTTATTACCTCATAAAACAGCAGGAGGAGCAGGCTTAATCGATATGCATGATTACATGTGGGCCACTAGACTTGACCGACTCAAATATTGGTTTTCCTCCACTGATGTACCACTGTGTGTGGAAATAGAACAATCACTAGCCCCTATACCAGATTTGCCAACGGTTCTAATGGGAGACAATTGGTTACCATGGAGTACCAAGAACCTGCCCCTAACTATCACCATATCACTACAAGCTTGGAGATTTCTCCTAAGTAATACTAAGGCTGTAGACTTCGCCCTTCCTCTAAGTATGATTGAAGTCAAAGTTCCAATGCTATCACTGAAACAGTTCCCCGCCCATGGGATTAAAAAGGTACAGGACTTAATGCACAACAATAGTCCAAAATCTGAAGAACGTTTAATAAAGGATCACAATATACCACACCACATGCTTTTTACTTGTATTCGAGTAGCACACTTTATGAAAGATAATCCATTAGGTATCACCCACCTTCCAACTCCCGTATGGCAACACCTTACATGAGGCCCAATACACAACAAAGGCATTTCACTTTACTACAACTTACTACAGAATAAAAAAGTGTTTAAAAAATCAGCAGCACACTTGAAGTGGGACAAGGATATAGGAACAAAGATCACAGAAGATCAATGGAAGTTCACGTTTCAAACTATACTCAACACATCACACTGTATAAGCCACTTGGAAACATTGATCAAGATTATTAACTGTTCGCATTATACCCCATGCAGACTTGCCAAAATGTTCCCTAACACTTCACCCCTCTGTTGGAGAACTTGCGGCCATAAAGGTCACCTTCTCCACATGTTCTGGGAATGCCCGTGCATAACTAGCTTCTGGAATCAAACATTTAAACTCATCTCATCCATTACTGGAATAATCACACCCCCAAATCCAACACTGGCTATACTATTGATTGGGCTAGAGAACTTCCCATACAACATGCGACATGTGGTATCCCATATCCTATTAGTTACTAGGTCCTTGATACTTCAAAACTGGAAAAACGTCTCAACGGTTAACATTTCTGATATTATTAGGAATGTTCACCAAAACTACACATTTGAAAGACTTCTAGCAATCAATTCACTTAGATGCGATAAATTTGACAAATTGTGGGCAATATGGACTGATAAATACCATACTGCATAATTACATCTATGTATAACTTGTGGAGTTTCTCATAATTCTGGATATACGTATATGGTTGCTCCGGTTATGTGCTTCTCCTTGTTCTTTCTTTCTTTGTTGCTTTTATTATACCTGCGATTTTCATTATATTTTATGTTTTCACCCTTTATCTGTAATTTACTGAAAATCAATAAACATCTTTTAATGAAAAAAAAAGATAATGGTAAAAAAAAAAAAAAGTTTACCACTGGCATCTCCCCTCAAGCTCTGGGAGACCTGCTTGACCCTCATTAAAGTGTTGCAGTCTGAATATATTAAGGTATAAAATATTTTGTTAGGTTTTAGCTAATCTTTGGGGGAGTGATAAAGTTCATGTCAATTTATGCTTGAACCCATTTATATTTAAAATACTTGCCTACTGTAAACATATTTTCTTTTTTTAATTTACAGTTTCCATCCAGCCCTGAACAGTGGAAAGAAGTTGCTGCCCAGTTCCATGAGAAATTGAATTGGCAAACATGTCTGCATTGCCCCACCCCCCAACTCAGGCTCCTTATTTTACAATTATATTGTGAATGCCAATTATGAATGAATTTTTTTGGATATCAAACCAAATTTTCTCTCTGTTTGAAAAATGGAACTCTGAACCTGCCTTCATATGAAGAGAATGTTGAGCAGCTTAACTTTGTTTTTGTGGCTGATGAGGCCTTTGCACTTGGGGAACATTTGCTCAAACCCTATCTAATGCGCCACCTCACCCCTGAGCAAAAGATTTTTAATTATCGGCTCTCCAGGGCACGCCGAGTGGTGGAGAACACATTTACGATCATGGCCAACAGATTCAGTTTATTTTTAACATCCATAAATCTGGCCATATATTTTTTTTGATATTTTATATATCATATAAATATCAATATATCCTGATTTCTCTCTGGACCTCCAAAAACGTAGAGCCGAGTTTTTAGGAGTCAAACGTAGCCTCCAAAAATTTGACATTACCTATGCTCTCCTTTACCCTGCCAGGCTTCGGATAAACGCACTCGGAGGTAGTCAATTTTTTGATGTACCAGCGGATGCGTTAGCATGGCTAGAAGATAAAAGAGATCAGTTACCAAGGAAACTATAGGGAATATGGGTTGAAGATGTTATAGAGTAAGGGGCACAAATATAGTGATTTATTTAAATTTTGGTGTTTAGGGGAAGGGCGGGTGGAGAAATGGAAGGGTAAATGGATTTAGATTTTGGAAGGAAGGGGTGGGAAACGGTTGTGTGGGGGGTGGGGGGGAGGGAAGGTGAGAGTAGGAAGATTAAAGAGTGTGAGACGGTTATTAAAAAAGCCTCTAGAGGTAACCTAGAATGGTGTGGAGTGGGGTGGGGGAGGGAGGGGAGGGAGGGTGGGTTCTTTTGGGTGGATGGGGGACAGGGAGGGCGGGGGGGCAGGGATCACAGGAAAAGGAATTTATTTAGGAGATCTTATGATACACGGAATCACAAAGAGTTTTTTTGTACAGTGGAAAGTAGGATAACATACTGGGCACTGGTTAAACAAAGTATAGAAGGTACATTAGAATACTGGTTAATATACTGGGCACCGATAAAATAAACACAGTCAGAACATGAATATTTATAATATAAAAACATGGGATTTATGTAAGCATGGGGTAGATACACTATTTGACACAAAGGGGTATAACAATAAGTATGAAAAGGGGAAAAAGGGTTTTTTTTTTTTTTTTTTTTTTCCCCTATGGATAAACGGGTTCACTCCTATGACTCTATTAGAATCTAGCTTATTGCGACTACCTTTTGGTTTCCCTTCGATAGATGTTATATAAAAGCTCAATGGCATTGAATATTGGATCATGGAATGTTCGTGGATTGGGTACCCCGATCAAAAGAGCAGTTGTATTTGACGTGCTAGGTATCCTTAAAATAGGTATTGCCTGTCTGCAGGAGACACACCTGACTCAAGATACTAAATCTCAGGTAAGAAACAAGAGATTTCAGTACCAATTCCACTCTGTGTACTCCACCTATTCTAGGGGGGTATCAGTGTTAATTGGGAGAGGGGTGGCTTTCACCTGCAGACAGAGCAAAATAGATAAGGAGGGTCGGTATATTTTTTTACACTGTATAATAGAAAATCAGGAATATGTGTTGGCAAATGTATATATCCCTCCGCCTTTTAGACTAGATGTTCTATATGAGTTATTGGAGTTTATTGTAGACAAGAACAGCATACCAATTATAGTGGTTGGGGACTTTAATGTGGTAATAAATAAAATGATTGACAGGTTCCCCCCAGGTAACCAGGGCCAGACGCCACAGGGAAACCGTATGAGTCACTTCCTTCAGGAAGCTGGGCTATTGGATCTATGGAGAATACGGAACCCTGGGACATTACAGTTCTCATGTTACTCGGGTTCCTATTCTACATTTTCAAGAATAGATCTTGTACTGGGCAATGAGCTAGGTTCTCAAACAATTAAAAATATAACTTACCAACCAAGGGGTGTATCAGATCACTCGCCCCTAATAATTTCATTAAGTATTAAAAATAAGATGGTTGACAGGTTTTGGAAAATGAACCCTGTATGGTTTGGGATTATAGAGGATCAAAATGAGATAATAGCCAAGGTAAATGAGTTCATAAGGTTTAATACAGATACTACAACAAGAGGGATGATGTGGGATGCTCTGAAGGCCTATCTGAGGGGTTTATTTATACAACAAGTTTCTAAAATTAAAAAAACCTCACTAGATTGGGAGGACAAGGCTAGGAAAGAGGTAATAACAGCAGAAAGGGAGTATGTGAAGGACCCAACCCCGGATAAACAAAGTAAATGGGAAAATAAACAACAAGTATACTCAGATGCAATGCTTAGGAAGTCTGAACATAAAAGATTATTCCAAAACCAAATAATATATGGGGAGGGGGAAAGGGTTGGGAAGATGCTGGCCCATTTGGTTAGATCTGGATCCTCAGGCTCCACGATACCCGCCATTAGGACAATGAATGGAGAGATTTCATCTCAGGTGGACGTGATTATAGATACATTTAAAAATTACTATGAAGAACTCTACACATCCAGGGGGGCTGTGGAGCGTGGGGACTCAGATAAATTTTTTGGGGATATCAAGATGCCCTCCCTTACAGAGTCAGATAGTGAGATATTAGAAGCCCCAATAACTCTGGAGGAAATTAAATTAGCAGTAACAGAAATGAAAAATCAGAAATCCCCTGGCCCTGATGGACTCCCTGTTGAAACTTATAAAAATTATGGGACGGTGTTACTTCCGGAGCTTCTTAAAACGTTTGAGTGGGTAAAAAAGGAGGGGAAGCTTCCCATATCAATGACGGAAGCCACGATAATAGTGCTGCACAAAGAAGGGAAAGATCCTTTAGATCCTGGGTCCTATAGACCTATCTCCCTATTATGCTCCGATGTGAAAATATTATCAAAGATTTTGGCCACTAGGCTAAAGAAATTAATCCATAAACTGGTCCATCCCGACCAGACTGGTTTTATACCCCAAAGATCAACCAGTAGGAATATTAGAAGGCTATTTTTGAACATGCAGATACCAACTGAAAACACAGGTGCACGGGCTGTGATGATGCTAGATGTGGTAAAGGCGTTTGATAGTCTTGAATGGGGGTACATATGGCGAGTAATGAAGGAGTTTGGGTTTGGTCCTTCCTATATCAATTGGGTCAAAATCCTTTATAACAACCCCAGGGCAAAGATCAGGGTGAATAATGTCTTTTCGGATGAATTCCGACTTGAAAGGGGCTCTAGGCAGGGTTGCCCCCTGTCACCCTTGATCTTTGCTCTGGCAATGGAGCCAGTTGCTATTGCAGTAAGGCAGGATAGGGTTATGGAGGGGTTCCGGAGAAGGGACAGAGAAGAACGGATAGCGTTATATGCGGACGATGTCCTCATTTTTTTGGGGGATACAGAGAGATCGCTCAGACAAGTGATGGACATCTTTTCGAGGTTTGGAACAATTTCGGGTCTTACCATAAACTGGGGAAAGTCAGCACTGTTACCAATAGATCCCATTAGAAGGAGCTCAGGCTTGGAAAATGTTCAAGTGGAAATAGTAGAGAAAACTAAATACTTAGGTATATATATAACAAATGACCCAAATAATTATATAAACAATAACTTAGCCCCTCTACTATCTAAATTTAAGAACAAGAGTGATATATGGAAGGAACTCCCTTTATCAGTGGTTGGCAGATGTAACCTGATCAAAATGCTGTGGTTGCCTCAGTTATTATATCTGCTGCACAATTCACCAATTTGGATACAAAGAAAATGGTTTAAAAAAATAGATACTTTACTAAGATCCCTTATATGGAAAGGAAGACAGCCTAGAATAGGCCTCCAGACTTTACAACTACCAACTCTGGAGGGGGGCCTGGCAGTACCGCATCCGCGTAGTTATTTTTTAGCAGCCCAATTGCAGCATCTGGGCTCGGACATGGAAGGGGACAAAAGCGGGGAATTGATAATTGCAGATGCGCCACATAAGACATTAGTGGAAGTCTTGGAGGCAAACTCTTTTTTCTATAGACCCCCTACGGTTAAATTAATGATAAAAGTCTGGAAATCTATAAAGGCTTTGAGGGACATGGGAGGTATGGTCAAAGGTGTGCCGCTCTGGGATAATAAGAATTTACAAGAGTTAAGATTAATGGGGAAAATAAAGTCATGGGAAATGAAGGGGATAGTTAGCCTGGATCAACTATATAATGGTAGCTCCCTAAAAACGTTTTCTACATTAAAAGAGGACTTTGATATACCAAACAATTCATACTATAGCTATCTACAAATTAAACATGCCCTAAAAGCACAGTTTGGGGAACAAGGCCCGGTGTGGAGCACGGCCCCCATATATGAAAGAATAAGCAGTTCTGACGGACCAAAAGGCTCCATAGCTGAATTCTACCCATATATATGCAGTAACAGTATTGTGAGCTCAGAAAAACTAAAGTGCAGAAGTAAGTGGGAAAGAGATTTGGGAAGCATCCCGGATGACCAATGGAAAAAGATATTAGCCGGGGGGAACCAAGTTTCAGTTTCACCCGCCCAGAAGATGTCATACTTAATGCTCTTACATAGAACATACTACACTCCAAAAAAACTGTTTGAGTGGGGGCGGAGGGGGGACGCTAACTGCCCTAGGTGCCAAAACACCGGGGACCTGATCCACATGATCTGGAAATGCCCGAAACTATACCGTTACTGGACGGAAATATTAGATATTATAAATAAGATCTTTAAGCTGTCACTCAAAATGCACCCCAATCTGTGTATTATGGGTGTGGGAGAGAGGTTGGGGAACTTCAAAAATAAAGCAGTGTTAAGGTGCCTGTTCCAGGCAAAGAAATTAATAGCGCAGAGATGGCAGGCAGAGAAACCCCCCTCCAAAGAAGACTGGTTTAAAACAGTAACGGAAACAATATGGAAGGAAAAGGTAGTTTATGCAAGGAGAGGGAATTTAAAGGAATTTAAAAAAATCTGGATGCCTTGGTTAGTGGAATTGGGTTATCCCATGTAAAATTGATGTAGGAAGAGATAAGGTAATGAATGTACGATATCAAGTAATAAGGAAGACGTGGTAGGAACGAGGGGTACCTGACCCACCAGCAGAAAGTGCTGCGGCTGTATAAGAAGGCGTTGCGGCACACAGAGTCCTGGGTGGTACACAGAGCTGAAATCCGCTACGAGTCTTGTCTCCTGAGAGCTCGCTTCGACGAGCATAAAGATGAGAAAGATATGGTGAAAGCCACCTTACTGCTGAAGGCTGGAGAGGAAGAATTCCACAAACGTCGGCACCCCATGCCATACATCTTCCCCGACTCCCCGGGAGGGACCTGCTATGAGAGATACGACCGCTGGAAGGTTCCAGAGTGGGCCCTGGACTACTGGCACCCATCGGAGAAGGCCGAGTACCCGGATTATTTTGCAAAGAGGGAGGAATGGAAGAAACTTCGGGAGGAGAGTTGGGACCGTGAGGTTCAGCAGCTGTTGGAGGAGACCCCAGCAGACGGACCACGCACTGAAGCTCTGCCGCCAGCCCGTAAGGAGGGCGATCTTCCTCCGTTTTGGTGGGAGTATGTGACCCGACCTCGCCTGAAACCTTTTTAAAGAAGCCCGCTGGACGTCGTATCTGCCTGACACAAGGGATGTGATAAACGTTTGTCAGCTCTAAACATCTAAATTGCTGTATTTTTTGCAGCATGTAATTTATGTTTTAACTCCACTTTAATCACCAATATCCATTAAACAACTCGAATCCTAAAAAAAAAAAAAAAAAAAATAAATCTGGCCATATACAAGGTAACCAATATTGCGCTGTGCTGCTGCATCCTGTACAACTACCTCCGTAGGCATGCAGACAGGTACATAACATCACTACCATTTGAGAAGGGCCCTGTTGTGCCAGGAAGAAGCATAGTGCAAGAAACCCATAATCCCATTGAGGGGCTTACACTCATTGCTATTGCCCATACAAGACTGGCCTCCCAAAGGGCAAACCAAAATAATTACAAGAATTATTTTGTAGGAATGGGGCAGTGGATTGGCAGGTTGATATGTAGGCGACCTGACCAAGCAGGTTAAGGTGTTTTTTTTTGTTTAGTTTCCACTTGGACATTAATGTGTTGTTTGTAAATTTGCTGTCAATAAAGTCATACCTTTTATATGTGTGCATTACTTGAGGTTGAGATGTGAATTAATCCCAGATTATGCTGCAGACATGCATGGGAGCCAATCAGTTTCTAACTTCATTTTTGGGAACTAATCTGTGTCTAGAAAATCTGTAATCTGTTTGGTTCATAAGCTGAGTTACATTCACCTTTGCACTTGCCACATAAGGCTTTGTTGCCCAAACCTATTTTCTAGTTTACCAAAGTATGTATTTCCTGCAAACAAAATACAGCATTCCTAAAGAAGCAAGGACAGACACAAAGTTGTTTCATACTTTTTAATATGTAACTTGGCTAATATTAGCCACATTAGCCACACAGGTAAACGTGTACATAAAACTGTTGGAGGTATTAAAGTGATTTTGGGAAACAGTAATATATAAAACCAGGAAATTTGTACAATGTGTGAAAGCACACCTTCAAGCTTTTTGTACATGACAATACTTTTGGCTAAGTTACCCCACCATATTCAACAATGTGCTGTGTCCAATTTGGTGCTGTAGCTGGGGGAGCCAACCACCCTGAGAAATGGCCAAAGTTAAAATAGGAGCTGGCAACACGATGATTCCTCATTTTCTCCCAAATAATGTAAGACAGGAACCAAGCTAATGCGTTTCATCTAAAGCAGAATTACTAATCCGAGGAAGTCTGCAAGTGCTGAAACCCATCTGTTTGACCCTGTTTAACATGATATAGGCAAAAAAAGATGAAGATGAGTCATCGAGTTGCGGGTTCATATGTCAAACTTTTGCTAAAGTGAAATCGTATATTCAAATATAACAGTTGCAATTATGCCAAAAATGTGATTAAAAATGTGCAAAGGTTTGTCTATTTCAAACTATACAAACACATGTACAACAGAATGTAAAACCAAAAAATGGTTGCTTTTTAATTTTAGCTAAAATATTGATGATGGTGATAACTCTATTTTGGGGATCATGCATGTTTTCTTCAATTTTCTCCATTTCTCTATTGCAAAGCAAGAGCTCACTGTTAAGTATTTGGGCACTTGCACTGCTGAAGGGAGTTTTGTCTTCCACAACATCCACATCACCTAAATAATATGAAACACACCATGTATTAGAAATATGCAGGCATCCATCCATTACTTGAAGCTGTGGTCTTAGACACTGACCTGCTGTCGACACAGTTTCCAGAACTTCACAGACTACTTCTTGCAAATCAGCATCAACATCTTCTTCATGGTGTCTGGTGGGTTGACTTTTTGGATCTTCTACTGTAGAACAGTAAAGAAAAGAATATGGGTCAGCAAGAAAGTAATAGGAACACAGAACAAATACTTACTTCTTCGCAGCACTTGATCTTTCTATACTGGTCTTCCTCTCTCAATTTAAGGTCTGACCAGCGTTTTCTCAACTATTCCTGGTTTCATCGTACCACAAAATTCTTGTGCAGACTTCTTACAACTTTATCCATGATCTTGGCCTTTCTGGCATTTGGCTCTCTGTAAGGTCCACGCTTCCCATCATAGCCTGTCCTCATTAAGATGTCCATCATCTCCACCATTTCTCTAAGGACATCTTTGTGGCCTTATTGCTTCTCCTGGATCTGGAAGTCATTTTCTGCTGCTTTTCTTCATTGCTGCTCTCACCACACACCTGCTGTCTCGCCACCCTTCTCTTTCCCACTGCCCCAAAAGAGAAGAGGCAGGGAATACACTAGAAAGAAGGACAGGACGAAGTTTGGCGCATGCTCAGTGTATAAAATGTGGAAAGATGTTTCCTGGAGACGCCAACACATATCAATTATTGATCGTACGCACACTCGAGGATCTGAACTTGGCAATGACTGAAGGTACAGTTTTATTTATTTTTAATATATTCCTTAAGCATTTTCATATAGCTCAGTTGTCTCCAAACTGTGGCCTGGGGGCCAGATGTAGCCCATTGCTTGCCTTTATCTGGCCCTTGCTGCACTATTTTTTCAACAGACACCAATGATGGGGCACCATTCCTCCCACTGACACCAATGATGGGGCTCTATTCTCCCTCTAAAATAAATGATGGAACATAATTAACTGACAATGACACCGGGGATGTTTCTACTCCCATTGGCCACAGTCTGGCAACCCTAAAGCCTGAAGGACAGTAAACTGGCCCTCTGTTTAGAACGTTTGGAGACCCCTGATATAGCTCGTAGTGTATTGGGGGTTTCAGGGCCTATACAGCAAAGTTTAGACAAAGTTTACCAGAACATATGCTGACTTTTTTATGTGATTTATGTCTTGCAGAAGTGTCATGACAGACAAATTCACCTCCCCAGAGTTTCTGTCACACTTCATTGATTTGTATAGGCAGATGCCCTGTTTGTGGAGAACAAAATCTAAGGAATACTCCAATAAGCCAAAAAGACATGAGGCAATGACAAAATTGGTTAAAGTGTGCAAAAGTGTATGCCCAAATGCAGCTGTAGTATATGGTCGCAATAAAATCAATAATCTTTGCACAGTTTTCCGCAAAGAGCTAAATAAAATTAAGGCATCAGAAAGGTCAGAAGCTGCAGCAGAGGAGATTTATGTGCCAAGGCTTTGGTACTTTGAAAGTCTTCGCTTTCTCTCTGAACACAGTGAATCCAGAGCCTCAATATCAACCCTGTCTTCAACCTCTGCTGATTGCCCATGTCCAGAAATGTATGGAGAAGATGCTGAAGAATCTACCTTGACACAGGTAAAGTTTTTACTTACATTCTGTGTGTGTCAATTCAAAGGGATTATTTTAGTCTGGACAAAGTATGTGTAATTTAGGAAAATATTGTTAAATAAGTATTCCCAAAAATAGCTAGATATACCTTGCTTGAAATGTCATTCAAACAGCTGCCCATTTCCTTGAAAAAAAACTTAGCTATGTCTAAAAGGCCTATGGTTGTGTTCATTTGAGCTAACCTTTCCTATTGCCATTTTCAAAACACAGGAATCAGAAATTTTGGAAGAGCCATCTGTAGCCACCACTGAGAAGCCTGTCCTAATGACACGACCTCTAGCAAAAAAAAACATAAAAAGGCAAAAACCCTGGAGGAGTCAGCTAGAAGTTTTATGACAAATGCTTCATCACGTCTCAAAAATAAACTGGATGAATCTGATTCCTTTGGCCTTGTAACTGCGAACAAGTTACACAAAATGACCGAAAACCAACAGCAAAGGGCACAGTGTCTTCTCCTAGAGGTTCTTAATAAAGGAGTCAGAGGTGAACTTACTTGCAGAGTACCAACCACCACCACCTCCACCTCAGGTAGCACTGCATCATGCCACTCAATGGCAACAATATCAGGCACCAGAGCGCACAGGGTCATCTTGGTCCCAAGATTATCATTATACTAATTTGTCATGAGACTTTTGCTTGGGAAAGGGGGAGGGGGTTATATTTTTGTTGGTGATGACGCTTGGCATTTTTCTTTTCTATTATAGAAATGCAAGTTGAACTTTTTTGATGCCTGTAGATATATTTTGATGCATGCAAATAAAAATGCTAATTATTATTTTAACACAATAAAAATAATTTGGAAAAGAAAATGATTATCTTTGGTGTTGTAATACCTAATTTGAAAAAACAGGTTAGATGAGCTAATTAGGTAAAGCAAATTAGCAAAAAATAAATAAAATCTAGTGTGTGTGTGTGTGTATGTGTGTGTATATGTGTGTATATATATATATATATATATATATATATATATATATATATATATATATATATATATATATATATATATACATATTATTATTATTATTATTATACAGGATTTATATAGCGCCAACAGTTTTTGCAGCTTTATATACAAATTTGAGTATCTGAAGCTAGAAAGTATTTTCAGGGTGATTTTAAGTGTAGACAAGTAAAACATGTAGAATTGTGTTCTGGATAAGCAAAGGCTACAACATTTGACATGTATATTGCGCAAAAAAAAAATTAAATTTCCCTTGTCAAAAAAACAATATTCTAGACATAAGACAAAAGTTCTTTCGAGAATCCAATTTCTGGTTTTCATGGGCAATTTCTTCTGGGTTGTTTAGGCTCAATTGTGGCTTCCGATCATGCGTGGTTTGTTATCATCATTTTTTTGCCGGACGAGAACTATACACATTTAGCAAAAGATGGACATTGTGCTTATGGATGACAAAAATTTTCTAGTTTGCATCCCAGGTTTTTGTCATCCGAAAAGTCGAAATTGGATGTCGGATGCACCATACTAACGGTCTGAAATTCGACAGATTTGCCATTGGATGGTAAATATTGGACAATTTTCTGATAGTGTGTATGGGACTTTAGTCCTTGTTTAGACTCGCGGTTGAGGGGGTGGCAAAAATGCAATGTGAACTGTGTTTTTGCCACCCACAACCACCCCCTTAAGCTGCAATATACAGCTGACAGGGATGTTTGCATGCAGCACAGGCTATTCTTCGCTTCAAGCTCGCTGCCATGTCGGGTCAAGCTCGTTGACCCGACATGGAGCAGCTACTAGATTATGCATCCCAATTCACTAGTGATCAACAATATATACAAATTCCTGTGATAAGGGAATAAATTACAAGGTTCAGTAAAATTGAGAAAATGGAGGAGTTCAATCACATTTCTAAAGAGAGGCTTACCATATTCACCACTACATGGTATTGCTGGTCTAAAATTGTAACATCCAATTTAAAAAAAATGATGTATAGAGAGGTCAATGGTAATTTAGGAGCTTGCGTAGGCAAACTCTTTATTTGAATTCAACCTGATTCCTTTGTACAAGTCATGGTTGAATCTCTCCTCCAAGACTTTGAGCCATTCCAAGAGAGCAGAGATTATTTCCCCTACTTCCCCTTCTCCCTTACTTCTTCCATAGTTTCTGAATTTACCCTTTATTTTTCCCTCCCCAATCCCAAAAGAAATAAGAGCCCTCATTGTTCAGTATTGAAAAAAAACACCATACACTCTGTTAAAACATCAAGAATCCAGAGGAAATGCTGTATAGTAACACCAAATGTGTGCACTGGAACAAAATAGTATTGCCCCTAATGAAAAATGCCAGCATGGTTTTCACATACAAGTAAGCTCTCTTCCTGTTGTACGTGCTGACATCATCAAGCTCCACCCCTAACATATTTTTCCACACCCAAATTTTACATTGACTGTACAATCAGATTGCATAGAGTATAGCAAGCTTTATACAAGTACAAGAGGGAGTGAGCAGAGACACTCAGCTGTCATTGTTCTTGTGTATAGACACACCAATTTCACTTTCAGGCCCCACTCACACCAAGCATAGTGGGAGTGCACATTTTTTGCCATGCTTTTCCCATGACACGCATAGTTCAGCCCATTGAAATCAATAGTCTACCCTACGAGTGGCAAAGGTGGAAAAGTAGCCCATGGTTCATGTTGGTGTGTTGCAATTTGCATGTATTTAACCAACCATTTTCCATGTTTATTCTGTGTTTTTGCACATGGCAAAATGGATGTTTGCTTCCATGTTTGGGGTACAATAAATGGCACCTAAAGCATGACTAGTTCATTTTAGGTGTATAAAGGTGGTCATACCCTATACAATCTGATTGTACAATTTCTGTACAATCTCCTGGATTGTACATTCAGATTTATAGTGTATAGTGAGCTTTACAGATTTTTAGGGACACTTCTCCTGTTTTCAGTAATACAGCTCTACTCCACATAGGTCGTTATGTGATCCTTCAGTTCCTGCACACGCTGCCAAATTAACAATTTATGCAAGAAGAAGGTAAGGTACAAAACGAGCATACAGCAGAGGAAGACACTGGATATGTTCAGTTCTATTCAGGGAGAACAGTGCACACTGACATTGCCTGCACTGAAGTATGAATCTACAGAGGTGAGAGAGAGAAATCTTCTGGAGGGGGAGGGCTGGTGCAGAGTGTGTTTTTGTCAGGACTGGCTCAGCCCTTCCTTCTCTGAACTGGCTGCTTAGCTGTTGGCTAATTGCCAGCTCTCATCTCTCTCCACAGTTTACCAGCTGTTGTGGATCTGCATGTCAGTCCCGCCTACTTAAAGATCTCCAGCTCACTTCATTCCTGCCTTCGCCTTGGTCACATCACAAGAAACCATCTCCTGTGTTCCTGTTTAAAGACTGGCTTTGCTGACATCTCTTCTGGCTCCTTATCCTGCTTGCTGTTTCTCTTCTTGGATCCGTAACGTCTGGCCTGGCTTATTACCCAATCTGGTTACTGAACTCTGGCTTGGCTGACTACCCGATCCGGTTACTGGACTCTGGCTATGCTTTGACTACGCTTACTCTATTTACCTTTTTATTTTTATTAATAAACAAGTGTGATTTTACTGTACTTCTGTCTCGGTCTGGTTCATGGTTTCTGACAGTTTTAAAAGTACTTTCTTGCACTACTAACAGTTTTTTTTTTAATATTCTTTATTTATACCCCAGGGAGGAGCAAATAATACATTACATGCTATAAATTGCATAATTACATAATTCATTTCTTTTCATCACCCTATTAAAGTACAATATACATATTTCTCTGCATATGACTTTCGAAATATACATATTAAACATTAAGCACCCCTGTCACCTTCCCTACATAACCTCTTCACCTTTTGTTCTCTTTTTCTACCTCTCCTAGACAGCAGGGTATAACTCATTCCTCCCTTTAATTTTATTATTTAAAAAAAAAAATCCCCACCCCTACAGCAAACGCAAAGAAAAAAACAAACAAACTCAAAAGGAGTAAAAAGAAAAAAAAAACCCTCCTCCTCCCCCCTTCTTTACCCATCCCTCCTTACTCCCCTCTCCTCATGGAGGGTAGGGAACCTCCATATTATTGTATGCTTCCAAGACAGGGCGGACTCATTACTCTACAATATCCCCCAACAATTTCTTTCCTTCTTCAGAATGTACAAATAAGTTCCAAATTGTCCAAGTTTTGATATATTGCTTTTTTCTATCCTGGGCCGAAAGCACCAGGTCTTCTATGGCCCCCACATTTCTTACTCTATTGAGCCATACTGTAATCAATGGTGGCCTGGGGTCTTTCCAGCATCGGGCTATACACGCCTTGGCCTTGTTAACCAAATGACATAGGATGGAATTTTTATATGTCTGTAGTGGTATTTGTGAAAGATGCAACAGGAAAAAGGCGGGATCGTCCGAAAGTGGACAAGTTGTAAATTTTTGTGCAATCCTTTGTACTTCTAACCAAAATTGCCTAATCTTAGGGCACATCCAAAATATGTGAAATAAAGTCCCCTGCTGCATCTCCAACATTGATCTTGAAGCTTCAGGGAAAAACCTACAAAGCCTCACCGGGGTGTAATACCACCTCGTCAGTAGCTTATAGGTTAGTTCCTGAGTTTGAGTACAGACTGATGAATTCAACGAAAGATATGTTATCCTCTGATGTTGAACTGGTGTAAAAGTCCTATTAAGGTCTCTTTCCCTCTTTCCAATTCCTGGCATCTCAAAGTTATCTGGGGGGGCAAATAACATTGTATATATCTTAGATATTGTTCGGGCCAGGGGCTCCTTCTCTTCACAATATAGTTCAAACTTTGTCAGTTCTCTTCTATAATTTAACGCTGGTCCCAATGACTCAAAAAAATGATGAAGTTGTAGTGCCTGCCAAAAATTTATTTCGAATCGCCCCCCCAGTTGTATCAGTGAAGCAACAGAATTTTTTCATCAGAATGCAAAAAGTGTGATACCTGAGTATAGCCCCTCTCCCGAATTCCCTGGAATGCCCCTTTGTCCATCCCTGGCCCAAACAGTTTTTATGTTCTATAGAACATATGCCAGGAAATCATGGTGGAGTTTTCTATAGAAAAAAAACTTCCTTTTCACTGAAGTGCCAATACCTGTGTCGGAAGTATTTAAGGTGTCAGGAGTGTAGTTCCAGAGCTTCAGGTTTACAATGGCTGTCAGCACTATCTGCCGCACCACAGATGCTTTGGGGGTTTTGGACCCCTTATCCTCACCCTTATCTATATTACTGCTTAATTATATTCCCACTCCTCTCACTCTGGGTCTTAAAGTTCCCCATTAGATCAGTAACCCCCAGGTTATATAGTTACATAGTAGGTAAGGTTGAATAAAGACAATAGTCCATCCAGTTCAACCTGTGTAGGTGTAGGTGTGTCAATGTCTGTAATTATTTCCCATTATTTTCCATGTCTCTGTATGTTGTGTTCTTTAAGATGCACATCACAAGTCTTTTGAAAATATCCATACTCCGTGCTTACACCACCAATTGTGAAAGAGAGTTCCACATCCTTATTGCCCTGACAGTGAAAAAACCCCTGTGCAGTTTAAGATTAAACCTCTTCTCCTCCAATCTCATTGTGTGGCCCCGTGTCACCTTACACTCCCTGAGACTGAATAGTTATTTTCCCTATGCTTTTTCCTATGCTGGGATCACCTTTGAGGTATTTGTCTGTTGTCAGGTCTGCAGAAGTATTGTGCTTTTGCAAGACCAATCTTGTTAATAGTGGTAAAATGATGAGAGTTCATACGCTGATGTAGTGTTTGCCCTGTATCACCAAGATGAAGCCATAGTGAGACATTGCACACATATAATCAGGTACACCACTTAGACCTGCAGGAAAACATTCCCCTTACTGTGCACCAGCTGGGATTTTAGTACTTAGTAGCTGAACTCCAACTGCAAATATAATGAAACATTTTTCCTTGCTAGCTATGTTAGAAAGTTTGTAAGATGGTAAATGAAAGTATTAGAACTGATACTGTATATTTAAAAGCATTTGATTGTAGAAAGCCATTCTGGGAGAAAATGTCACAACTGTGACATGCAGTGTATTCCAAAAATATATTATATTACCATCACAATTGTAATTATAACAAAAATCAAGTGTAATTTTCAGAGCAAATTTTTATTTGTTAATTATACATACATAAAATCAGAGTTATTCTAATAACTGTAGTGATAATTCATAAATGTTTTACTAATAATTCTTAATACAAAATTTTGCTGTAACAATGCACTGTAACTGTCATATCAAAAATTCTTGGAGACAAACTGAAAGATAATATACGTTCAGGTAGCTTACTGTAAAATCTCTTTTATTCTTCTTTCATATTTATGAGATACTACCTTCACCATAAATCTAGAGAAAAGCTTGTATAAATGTAATATATACATATACCTGTATTTTTGATATTCTTTATGGGGAAAGAACTTTATTTTCTATATTTCACCTTTGACAAGAATGGAGCATAAAAAAGCCTAAACTACAGAAAAATATATTCTGTATCTTAAAGGATAATATACTTTTTTTTACAGTGTTCCTTGTTAAAAAACTGTATGGTGTAACACTATTCTTGAAATTATTTTAAATGCAATTGGGATATCCTTGTAGGTTTCCTGGTACCCATTTAGATCAAACAAAGAGAGAACAAAATATAAAATGGTCCATTTATTTCCTCATCAATGGATTTTACATTGAATTAAAAAACAAACACTCTTGTTGAGTAAGGGATATATTTATAGAGCCCTTCACCCACATCAACTGCACCTTTGAGTGTTAGGTCATTCTTTTTCATTTGACATTGCTTAAACACATATGTCACATTTAGGTTCATTGGAATGGGCACACATTGGCAGTCTTTCAATGCTTACAATACAAGTTTTTTTTTTTAATTAACAAAATAGAAAATAAATACACAGAAGGGAAATCCAAATCCAATACAATGTTTAATGTGACCACCCTTTACCTTCAAAACAGCATCAATTATTCTAGGTACACTTGCACACAGTTTTTGAGGAAAGTTGGAAGGTAGGTTGTTCTTAACATCTTGGAGAATTAACCACAGATCTTCTGTGGTTGTAGGGTGCCTCAAATTAGTCTGTCTCTTGATGTAATCTCAAACAGACTCAATGATGTTGAGATCAGGGCTCTGTGGGGGCCAAACCATCACTTCCAGGGCTTGTTCTTCTTTACTCTGAAGATAGTCCTTACTGACATGAGCTGCATTTTTGGGGTCATTGTTCAGATGAAGAATACATTTGGGGCCAATACCATGCCTCCCAAATGGTATGGCATGATGGATAAGTATCTGCCTGTATTTCTCAGCATTGAGGACACCCCTGAACCTGACCAAATTTCAAACTACATGTGCAGAAATGCAGCCCAAAACATGCAAAGAACCTTCACCATGATTCACTCTGTATCTGGAGTGGAGGACTAGTTTTGTTTATATCCGGCCCATAGTAGTAATGAGCTGAGCACAACTAAATTAGGTTTGAGCAGGGTTCAGCGAACATGACTAAAGTTTGAACCTCTATTGTCAATGGGAGCCAAAATTTTAAAAACAAGTATTGTCAAATGACAGGGGGGTGGGAGCTGCAATGGGAAACAGGTTCCAAATAACACAAAATTAAAAAAAATTATTTGACTGGGAGCAATGATTTTAGTAATGCTTAATGTGTATCATTAAAATTCAAAACTCCATTAACCTCCTTGACGGTGTTCCCGAGTGTGGCTCAGGGTGGATTTTCAGCACCAAAAGTGGTAACCCCGAGCCACACTCAGGATCGCATAGCAGGATCCAGGTACAGCAAACTTACCTTGTCCCCAGGATCCTGCGATGTCCTCCCCGCTCTGTGTGCGAACCGTCCTCCGCTCGATTCATCACAGTGCCGAGCTCTGTTCCCTTGCGAGCGTTGTGATGCATGGGGACGGAGAACGGCACCAAATTCAAAAAGTAAAAAGCACAATACATATAAAGCACACTGTAATCTTACAGATTATATTACTGTATCAATTTATTTCACATCCCTTTTGTCCCTGGTGATTTGTCCAGTGCCCTGCATGCAGTTTTATATTATAAATACTGTTCTTTCTGCCTGGAAACTGGAGATTGTCCATAGCAACCAAAACCGTCCCTTTATATCAAAAGTGGTTTTAGACGAGCTAGAAAACAGCAATAATAAATTAAAATCACTTTCAGAATTGAGCGATAGTGATTTGTGGGGAAATCCGTCATCAAACACTGAAAGTAATGACAGCAACAATTCTGCAACTGAGAAAATTTCAGTGTTTTTGATTTGATTACATTATAGAATAATTTTTATTATTATTTTATTATTATTTGTTATAAGTATTTATAGTTATTTATTATATTATAGTTTATGATTTTGTGTTTTAAACTTTATCATACCTGGGATGTCTAGACTCTTGTTTGGACAGATTTAAGTGAGTGATTCCTAAGAATTACAGGCCTACAATATAAAACGCCAAATTTTCATGCAAAATAATTGTACCGCTTTCAGAATCAAAAATCTGAAATATTCTTAGGGAGGTTAAAAATCTGGGTGATGTCTTGATCCTGTCTTTGAAATAACGCATATATGTAATGTGTACAACCTACTGCAGCAACACTGAAAAAAAAAAAGGTAAAATTGCACCCAGTTGCCTTATTCTAATTGTAAACAAAGCAACTGGGTATTCAATTCATCCATACCAGACCTTTTTTTTTTAAATGAGGGTCTGGTATAGATGTTGATGAGGGACCCCCACCATTTTTAAGGGAGATTCTGTGCAAAAAAAAGCATGAGCCCCAAAAAATCTATGTCAGACCTTTATTTAAAGTGATACTAAAGTCTTGTTTTTTTTAAATTAAAAATAACAAACATGTTACACTTACCTGCTTTGTGCAGTCATTTTGTACAGAATAGCCCCGATCCTTCTCTTATCGGGTCCCTCTTCAGTGCTCCTAGCTCCTCCCTCTTGTTGAGTGCCCTCACAGCAAGCAGCTTTCTATGGGGCACCGACCATTCAGACACGGAGCCGTGGCCCTGCCCCCTTTCTCTCCTCATTGGCTCACTGACTTTGCTTGACAGCAGTGGGAGCAGGGTTGGTCATGTGTCCCCCTTACTGAACCATACTAGGCCACATGCCCTTAACATGCGGGGTCTTTTACTAGGGGGCCCCATTGACAAAGCACCTTGCCCCCAGGTTGATGGGGACAAGGGCCTCTCCCCAACAACAATGGCCTGGCAACACACATCTGGCAACACAACACCTGGAAACACAAATCTGATCCCATCACTTAACTACTGCCAAATGATAGGTCCGATGTATAATACCTCATATACACAAAGGGGTGGAGTCCATCTGGGGGCAGTGACAATTTGTTTGTACTAAAAAGGTTAGAGGATAGAAGCGGGACTTTGCGTGAGGCATGTTAGTGGATGTGTAAGCTCAATAGTATATGCTACAATATGATATCTGGGGTAGATCCTGTACATAATAGTAATATCCACAGAGAGTTTACAAGATAATAATGGTATAAAAGTTTAATAACATAGATAATAGAGCCAAATACAATCATGAATGGACACATCTTAGGCCGCAATTGGACATCTTATAAACAGTATATTAAAAGGCATAATTTCCATGCTGATTGTACAGTTGCAAGAGAGAATACATTGTACAGTAAATAAATGTGTGCAGCAATAGTTATTAACTCAACGCGTTTCTTGGCTTATAACCAATCATCAGGAGTCCGATGCAATTTTGCTGCATTGAAACAAAGAAACATCTGTTAGTATACGGACAGATATGCAGGGAAAAGATACAATGGAAATGTAAATTTCTAAGGTACTCACAAGTGATGCATTGGTCGGTAGTGACCTGTATAAATTGTATTTGGCTCTATGATCTATGTTATTAAACTTTTATACCATTATTATCTTCCAAACTCTCTGTGGATATTACTATTATGTACAGGATCTACCCCAGATACCATATTGTAGCATATACTATTGAGCTGACACATCCACTAACATGCCTCACGCAAAGTCCCGCTTCTATCCTCTAACCTTTTTTGTACCTATTGGGATGGAGGCATGGTAGTGCATCCCTTTAAAAGTGAGTGGACAGGTCACAATACCATCATTTGTTTGTACTGTTGGAATACTGGTGAGGGGATGCACTGGACACTTTTTCTGCCATTGTGCTATATGCCCGGTGTCCAGTGCACCCCTGTGCCTTTAAGGAGGGGTGGGCTCCTTCCAGGCTCACCTGTCCTCTGCCTATCCATCATAATGTATTTGCTTCTACTATAGAATTAGAACTGTGGATAGGGGGCGTGGCTTGCCGGCATCTGTGATGGCAGCTTAATCCTTCTCCTCCGCTCCAACCCCGGCTAATAGCGGCTTCACAGCACTTCATCCACCACGAAAATCATCCGTTCACCCCCCCCGCGGGTCACACGGCACCTGGGCGCAATGTTAAAGAGGAGGAAAGAGCGGACTGTGCCTAACAAGCTGACTGACTTCTACTCGTATGAGAGAACGGGCAGAGGACAAGATGGCGCTGACAGTTCTGACAGGAACACAGCTGTGCGGTCTCCTCACACCAGCGGCGGCAGATCACAGCGCTCAGCCTTCTCACAGGCAAACTGTGAGTATTCTCCACCTCGCTCACCCTCTTCTGCCTCCCCTGTGAAATCCAAACCTAGGAGAGAGGATGACACCCCACAGAGCAGCCACAACCTGCCCTTCACTTTACCTCCCTCTGATGTCCAGCACCACACAGCCATAGATAGCTTCCCTGCTTCTGATCAGCCCTTGTCTGAGCTCACTATGAAGAACATGCTGATCTCCCTTAAACAATCGCTGTACACGGATCTCTCAGCTGCAGTATCCTCTCTGGCCTCTGTAGTGCAGCAACAGGACCAGCGCCTCCAGCATGTTGAAAACAAAATGTCTGATCTTTTCACTGCTCATAATGATATGGTAGATGTATGCACGGAACATGACGATGAAATGCAGGCAATACATCTTAAATTGGCAGATCTCGAAGATCGTTCTCGAAGGAACAACATCAAATTCCGCAACGTACCCGAATCGGTTCAACCACCCGAATTGGTGCGATTCCTACAATCCTTAATGCGCGCACTAGTACCTGACCTCACTGACAGAGATCTGGAAATTGACAGGGCGCATAGGCTACCAAAACCGCCTCACCTCCCGGCGGAAAAACCCAGAGATGTTCTAGCCCGCATACACTTCTTCAATGCAAAAGAAAAAGTGATGTTCGCTGCAAAACGATCGCCCAACCTTCCTGATCCTTTCACAGCCATCGCACTATATACAGATCTCTCCAAGGTGACCATGGAAAATCGTAGGCAACTAGCCACAATTACTAAAGCCCTCCAGAATCATCGCATACCATATAAATGGGGATTTCCCACTAAACTGCTGATCACGTTCCAAAGCAAAACACATGTAGTGCGCACACTTCAAGCAGGCCTCCACTTACTGAGGCTATGGCGCATTATACCGGAGGATAGCCCAAAACCACCTCCGTCTCCTCCTTCTCAAATGGAAGCCGAGTGGTCCCTTCAAGATGCCTGATGCCTTTAGTGGTACATGAAGTCTCACATGCCACCCAGCCGGGTGACGGCGGTTAATTGTCTCTTTGAAGCCTATCCTTCCATCCACTGGCTCCACATTTCTGGAAGCCACTGGAGGAAATCCCCCCTCTGTTTGGATAGATCCAGCAGTATTTCTGCACATTGAACCCGTATTGTTCACGGGCTCTTTCTTTTTACTACCCTTCCCACCCCACACCAGCCTTCACTACGCCTTCTGGACCTGCTCCAACGATCCACTGCTGACGACCTGCCTATCCCGATCATCTCAGACCACAATACCATCTAATCAGCATTCCTGGCACATTCCTGACCACGCCTAGCACTATCGTTTCAATATAAAGAGCCATACTCAACAACCTTACCATGCCACTCAAACTAACCTCCCTTAATGTCAAAGGCTTAAACAGCCCACAAAAAAGGGCCAATCTGCAAAGAGAACTAACAAATCATAATGCGGACATTGTCTTTATACAGGAGACGCATTTTGCAGAATCCAAAACTCCAAAGCTGAAGCTAAAAGGATACGACACCACATACCTGGCCTCGGGACCGAAGAAAAAAAATGGTGTACTGACAGCTATACGCGCTACTCTCCAGTTCCAACACCTTCACACTTATGCCGATCCACAGGGTCGCTACCTCATTCTTATTTGCTCCATTGCTCAAACCACATACACTCTAGTCAACATCTACGGACCAAACTCCAGACAACTTCGCTTTCTTAGACGCCTCTTCAAGAAAATCAACACCCTACGCCAAGGCAACTTAATCGTGGGCGGTGACCTGAACATTATCGGCGACCCATCCATGGACACCTCTACCAACAAAGACCATTCCCGACCAGCCCTGAATCCCCTACTCCACGACCTGGATCTCTTTGATGTATGGAGAGCACAACATGGATCGGAACGCGATTACACATTCTTTTCTCACCCGCAGCTATCCTACTCACGCATTGACTCCTTCATAGTGGACAAATGGACACTCCAAAATGTTATGGACTCTAATATTGGTCTCATCACATGGTCGGACCACGCACCTATTTCGATCACCCTTGGAGATCGTAGACCGGGACCACCGAGAATATGGAGACTTGACACCTCCCTTCTGGAGGACCCTAAAGTCCTACAAGAAATAGAGACTGAACACCACTCCTTCTTTGAACTTAATGACTTGCCTGATACCGACAAATTTACACTATGGTCAACCTACAAAGCTTACCTTAGAGGTATTTTCATAAAGCTTAGTAAACGAGCGAGACGACAGAGGACCCAGCAGATTGACGAGGTTTTATCTAACATTTCCGAAATAGAAAAAATAAACAAATCTTCCCCCTCCCACATGCAAACTCTTAAACTCCTGGAGCTAAGACAAAAACTACGCATCCTTCTGCTACATAAATTTGAATTTAACTTTAAATTCTCCAAGGCCAATTTTTACGCTTTAGGTAATAGGGCTGGATCACTACTAGCAAAACAAGTAAAAGCCCACCGCACAAAAGCCAAAATTCTCTCTCTCCGACACCCCACTTCAAAACAACTCTTAACCAACCCTCAGGAAATTGCAGATGCGTTTAGTGAATTCTACGCATCACTCTATAATCTTAAAAATGACCCTCTCACTCCCCAACCTACAGCGGAACAAATTTTTAGCTATTTAGACCCGATTAAATTGCCTAAAATTTCAGAGGCACAATTCGAAACTGTCTCTAAACCATTCACTAATGAAGAAGTCCTCAAGGCCATAAACACCCTCCCTCTCCATAAATCCCCGGGAGAGGATGGCTATTCCAACCTATTCTACAAAAAATTTGCCACCATTTTAGTCCCTAAACTAACTGACCTCTTCAACACTGCTGGTTCCTCTGGCTCTTTGCCTACAGATATGCTGCGCTCACTTATAGCAACCATTCCAAAACCTGGGAAAGACGCCTCTGTTGCCTCTAACTATAGGCCAATCTCGCTTTTAAATACCGACATCAAGCTGCTCGCCAAAGTTATCGCCAACAGACTGATGATGTTTCTCCCAGAGCTGGTCCACCCAGACCAGGTTGGGTTTATCCCAGGCAGACAGGCACCTGACGCAACTAGAAGGGTGCTCAACCTCGTCCTTCAGGCTGCGCAGAGTCGAACGCCTTCTCTGCTTCTGTCCCTAGATGCAGAGAAGGCGTTTGATAGGGTACACTGGAACTTCCTCCAGGCAGTGCTGACAAAGTTCGGTATTACCGGTTGGTTCCAAAACGCAATCCTTTCCTTATACTCTACACCATCAGCTACAGTGTTTACTGGGGGGACGATATCTGCTCCTTTTGAAATATCTAATGGTACACGGCAAGGGTGCCCCCTCTCCCCACTTCTTTTTGCTCTACTAATGGAACCCTTGGCCTCCAAAATAAGATCCGAACCCCTAATCTCTGGCATACCATGTAATGGTACAGACCACAAAATTAGTCTATATGCAGACGACATAGTTCTAATGGTCACTAATCCCATCCAGTCCCTACAAACTATACAAAACATCCTTCACCAATTCAGCTCTATCTCTTATTATAAACTAAATGCCACAAAATCCATGGTTCTCCCTATACATCTCCCTCCTCAATTGGCTACCCACCTAAAATCCACCACGCCTTATGTATGGACAAACAAGTCTATTCCCTACCTGGGAATCCAGCTAACCCCCAATCTAAACCGATTGATCGACTTGAACTTCCGTACCTTCTCTCGAAATTTACCCACGCTACTGAAATCTCTACGCTGCATGGGTCTCTCTACACTGGGGCGTATAGCTACCTTCAAAATGATAATACTGCCAAAACTTCTCTACTTATTCCGAACACTCATCTTACCTATTCCTCGCTCCCTCCTGACCGCAATCCAGAGTCAAGTAACTAAATTTATCTGGAACTCTAAACCACCTAGATGTGCCAGCTACATACTCACTAGACCCCACAAATTAGGCGGAGCTGGACTGCCTCATATTGGCAACTACTACTACGCCTCCATATTGGACCAACTGTACTATTGGTGGCATCCTACACCTGAAAAACAATGGTCCACCATTGAAACCTCCTATTCCCCACTGGCTAACCTAACTGACCTCCTCTTATTATCGACGGCCGGCTACTCCACAACACCTAGATGCACTAATCCTATGATATCTGCCTCTCTACAGGCATGGAATAGACTTCTTACCGCGTACCCCCGAGACTCACCTAGTAAGACATTACCATTACCACTAAGAGCCCTGTCCTCCTGCATTCCTGACTTGAACCTCTCCCGGTGGCACAAAGCTGGTATACTGGTCATTGGTGACTTGATCAACCACAATTCAGTACATTTGTTTGCAGATCTGCAAACTAAATTTCAACTCCCAAACTCGGAAGCTTACACGTACACCAGAATCACTCACTTCTTGACTACGACCAAACTACCCTCCACAGTAAAAATTCCTGTACCAATCTACCTACATTACTTCTCTAACCCATCCCCTAGCAAAAGTATTTCCAGGATATACTCCTGCCTTAATGACGCCAGACCCTGCTCTCAGGTACACTCCTTAAATAAATGGGCCGAAGAACTGAAGGTCCCCTTCACCCAAACCCAATGGCTACAGGCCTTTACAGACACCTTTCAGGCATCTCACTGTTCCAACCACTGGGAATCCTACCAGAAAACCATCCACAGATGGTACCTCACACCCTACCGACTCTCAAAAATGTACCCTGGCCACCCTCCATCATGCTGGAGGAACTGCGGAAGTATAGGTTCCATTGCACATACCCTCTGGTTCTGCAAATCCCTTACATCCTTTTGGAACCAAGTATTCGCTTTACTCTCCTCCATTACTGGGACGTCCTGCCCTCCGTCCCCAGCTCTAGCCCTACTACATATTGGCATGGACAAAATACCACTCTCAGCTAGATGTATTATTATTCACCTACTCTATGCTGCCAAATTAAATATCACTAGATTATGGAAAACTGCTAGAATTCCCTCCATCTTGCATACTATCGCTGACCTCAACTTTCAATGTGAAATGGAGAGAATAGTAGCCAGAAAAAACTCACGTTTACCTAAATTCAAAGGTATGTGGTCTCTCTGGTTACAACATCCGAAATGTACTGTTCAACTGTAATTACCCTGGTATAAACTACTTATGGATCGTTTATCTCTTCACTCATAACCTGCTGGTGCCCTTCTCCCTCCACCTCCTGTTTCCTACCCCCCCATCCCTAACCCCCCCTCCCCCCCCTTTTTCTTTCCCGTCTAGGACCTGTTACTACTCGACAACCATCCTTTGTTCAACGTTCTACTGTTTCAAACCACCACAGTGTTAATTAACGAATAGACAGTTTCTAGTCGGAACATCTGTATATGTCACTACTGTTATGACCCTAACATGTATGTACCTGTTTAAAACTTCAATAAAAATTACAATTCAAAAAAAAAAAAAAAAAAAAAGAACTGTGGATAATAATGGAGTGCCTTGTCTTAGCCTCTGCAGCGTATGTATTTTTGAGTTGCCCTTCCATGTGCTCCCTGCCGCTAAGGCCAGTGTTAGGTGGGACAGTGGCCATTTCTTTTTTCTCTCTGGGATTCCCATGACCTTATTGATAAAATGGTGTCATGTCTAGATTTGGTCACGAACGTCACTTTGGAGACCCCGGGGATTCTCAGACATGAAAGTAAATAGGGTTGGTGACATTACTGTTTGTTAAGGACTTGGCGGTGCCTACTAGGGATGAGCCGAACACCCCCCGGTTCGGTTCGCACCAGAACCCGCGAACGGACTGAAAGTTCGCACGAACGTTAGAACCCCATTGACGTCTATGGGACTCGAACGTTCAAAATCAAAAGTGCTCATTTTAAAGGCTAATTTGCATGGTATTGTCCTAAAAAGGGTTTGGGGACCCGGGTCCTACCCCAGGGGACATGTATCAATGCAAAAAAAACTTTTAAAAACGGCCGTTTTTTCAGGAGCAGTGATTTTAATGATGCTTAAAGTAAAAAAAAAAAAGTGAAATATTCCTTTAAATATCGTACCTGGGGGGTGTCTATAGTATGCCTGTAAAGTGACGCGTGTTTCCCATGTTTAGAACAGTCCCTGCACCAAATGTCATTTTTAAAGGAAAAAATCTCATTTAAAACTGCTTGCGGGTTTAATGTCATGTCGGGTCATGGCAATATGGATGAAAATCAGTGAGACAAATGGCATGGGTACCCCCCAGTCCATTACCAGGCCCTTTGGGTCTTGTATGGATATTAAGGGGAACCCCGCACCCAAATTAAAATAAGGAAAGGTGTGGGGCCACCAGGCCCTATATACTCTGAACAGCAGTATACAGGTGGTGCAAACAAGACAGGGACTGTAGGTTTGTTGTTAAGTAGAATCTGTTTGTAATTTTGAACATTTTTAACATGTTTAGCTTCAGCCAAAAAATCTTTTCTAAGCTTTTTGGAAAACATAGGGAAGGGTTATCACCCCTGTGACATTTGTTTTGCTGTCTTTCCTCCTCTTCAGAAGATTTCACCTCACTTTTTTGTCCCAATGAAAAATGTTTTTTGAAAATTTGTTTTTTTTTGTGGAACAAGGATTGGAAAGCATCAGTGGAAAGGAGAAATTGTTTTCCCATATTAACTCTTACAGGAGAGAATTTCCCTTCCTAGGGGTAGATTTCATCTCACTTCCTGTTGTCTCCTTCCGTTTGCAAGTAGGAGTCGTTTGTAAGTTAGATGTTTGAAAGTAGGGTCCTGCCCTATATACTCAGCAGAAATTTGGGCCTTAGGTGTTGCTGTGGCAACAACACTGTAAGCCCTCACAGGGCCCTGCTGTGAAATATTAGATCAAGAATTGTAATTACATGCCCCTGTTGAACAGGAGATGAAAAATTAGGCCTTAGGCACTGGTGCTGGTGCCACAACACTGCAACCCCTCACAGACACTCTAGTTGGAACGCAGGAACGAGCCCTGCTGCAAAGTATTGCATCAAAAATTGTAATTACACGCCCCTGTTAGACAGGGGCAGAAAAATTGGGCCTTAGGCACTGGTGCTGGTGCCACAACACTGCAACCCCTCACAGACACTCTAGTTGGAACGCAGGAACGAGCCCTGCTGCAAAGTATTGCATCAAAAATTGTAATTACACGCCCCTGTTAGACAGGGGCAGAAAAATTGGGCCTTAGGCACTGGTGCTGGTGCCACAACACTGCAACCCCTCACAGACACTCTAGTTGGAATGCAGGAACGAGCCCTGCTGCAAAGTATTACATCAAAAATTGTAATTACACGCCCCTGTTAAACAGGGGCTGAAAAATTGTGCCTTAGGCACTGGTGGTGGCGCCCAGAACCAAAAATGTTCTTACAAGCTATCAGCGTGATGATTGAGGAGGAAGAGGATAATTACTCAGGGATAGTCACTCAGCATCAGCATAGGCAGTCTTTGAAGGGATCTGAGATTTCAAAAAAAATTATTCGGTTACATCTGCATCAGGTGCTTGGTAGCTGGTGGTGATCCAAGACTGATTCATTTTTATGAAGGTCAGCCGATCGACCGAGTCGGTGGACAGACGCACCCTGTGATCGGTTACCACGCCTCCAGCAGCACTGAATGTGCGTTCCGAAAGAACGCTGGATGCAGGACAGGCCAGTAGCTCAATTGCATACTGTGCAAGCTCTGGCCAGTGATCCATCCTCAAGACCCAGTAACCCAGAGGATTTTCGGTGGGAAAGGTGTCCAAGTCTGATCTTGCCCCTAGGTATTCCTGCACCATGTAAAACAGACGCTGGTGATGGTTGCTGGAACCGATCATACCTTGGGGCTGCGGACCAAAAAATTGTCTGAACGCATCGGTCAGACGGCCACCTTCTCCACCGCTCCTTCTTTGACTGACCGAAGCCTCAGCAACACGTTGTCCAGAAACAGGAGTTTGTAACCTCCCAGTCTCTGGGAATGCGTTGCACAGACCTTTCTGCAAGGCCTCCCGAAGATGTTTCATCCTCTGCTCCCTCTGCGATGGCAAGATAAGGTCCGCAACCTTACCCTTGTAACGTGGATCAAGGAGGGTTGCCAGCCAGTATTGGTCCTTCTCCTTGATACCACGAATACGAGGATCCTTACGCAGGCTTTGCAGGATCAGGGAGGCCATGTAGGTTTGCTGAGGCATTCGGTCCAGAGTCCTCTGGGTCACTAAGGACAACAACGTCCGCAGCCACCTCCTCCCAGCCACATACAAGTCCATGTGTTCCTTGGGACTGATCCCTTAAAGACTGCTGCTGATGCTGAGTGCCAGGCTCCACCTCCATACTGACACAATCTTCCTCCTCCTCCTCCTCGTCCTCTTCCTGTGTGATCGGCGGGCACGCAGGAACACTGTCTGGATAAAGGGGGCCTTGAGAGCTAAGGAATTCCTCCTCTTCCTGCCTCTGTTCTGCCTCAAGTGCCCTGTCCATTATTCCATGCAGCGTGTGCTCCAACAGGTGGACAAGGGGGACAGTGTCACTGATGCATGCACTGTCAGTGCTCACCATCCTCGTGGCCTCCTCGAATGGTGACAGGACAGTGCATGCATCCCTGATCATGGCCCACTGGCGTGGGGAAAAAAAAACAAGCTCCCCTGACCCTGTCCTGGTGCCATAGTCGCACAGGTACTCATTGATGGCCCTCTGCTGCGTGTGCAGCCGCTGCAGCATGGCCAACGTTGAGTTCCACCTGGTGGGCATGTCACAGATTAGGCGGTTCTTGGGCAGGTTAAACTCCTTTTGGAGGTCCGTCAGCCGAGCACTGGCATTATATGACCGGCGGAAATGCACACAGACTTTCCTGGCCTGCCTCAGGACATCCTGTAAGCCCGGGTACCTGCCCAAGAACCGCTGCACCACCAAGTTAAGGACGTGAGCCAAACAGGGCACATGGGTCATTTGTCCCTGTCGGAGGGCAGAGAGGAGGTTGGTGCCATTGTCGCAAACCACCATTCCTGCCTTAAGTTGGCGTGGCGTCAACCACCTCTGAACCTGCCCCTGCAGAGCTGACAGAACCTCTGCCCCAGTGTGGCTCCTGTCCCCTAAGCACACCAGCTCAAGCACCGCATGGCATCTTTTGGCCTGCGTACTTGCGTAGCCCCTTGAACGCCTACGGAGCACCGCTGGTTCCGAGGAAGAGGCCATGGAGGAAGAAGAAGAGGAGGGGGTGGAGGAGAGAGGTGTGTCACAATCAGCATTTTGGAGGCGTGGTGGCGGAACAACCTCCAACACTACCGCACCTTGTCCTGCATCCTTCCCAGCTGCCAGCAGAGTCACCCAATGCGCCGTGAAATCTAGGTAACGTCCCTGTCCATGCCTGCTGGACCATGAGTCAGCGGTAATATGCACCTTACCGCTGACCGCCCTGTCCAGCGAGGCATGGACATTGCCTTCCACATGCCGGTAGAGAGCCGGAATCGCCTTCCGTGAGAAAAAGTGGCGTTTGGGTACCTGCCACTGAGGAACCGCACATTCCACAAACTCACGGAAGGGGGCAGAGTCTACCAACTGAAAAGGCAGCAGTTGAAGTGCTAGCAATTTTGCCAAGCTAGCATTCAACCGCTGGGCATGTGGATGGTTGGGAGCAAACTTCTTTCGGCAGTGCAGCAGCTGGGGCAGGGAAATTTGCCTGGTACAATCTGACGTCGGTGTACCAAAAGCAGATTGCCCACAAGTATTTGGCTGTGACACACCTAATTCTACACCTTCATTCCTCTCACTGCAGGTCTCAGAGAGGACTGAAGGTCTAAAGGGGTTGGAAATCTCAGCTGATGAGGAGCAAGGAGAGATCCTCTTTGTTCTTTGGTGTGGGTCTTTTAGATACGCTTGCCAACGAACTGCATGGCAGGTCAACATATGTCTGGTCAAGCATGTGGTACCCAAGCGGGAGATGTTTTGGCCACGCGAGATACGCTTGAGACATATGTTGCAAATAGCAGCGGTGCGATCTGATGCACTCGTCTCAAAAAAGGCCCACACCAAAGAACTTTTTGAATAACGCACAGAGACTGCAGCGCCCTGCACATGTGGAGCTTTGGGGTGTGATGCAGTCAATGTGCTGCCCTTAGGCTGGCCCCTGGAGGGCATCCTGCCTCGTTGGTGATGTGCCGCCTCCTCCTCCTCCTCCTCCTCCTCCTCTCTCCTATCAGGCACCCACGTTGAGTCAGTGACCTCATCATCCCCTCCCTCCTCATCACTGGAGCAAACCTGGCAGTATGCTGCAGCAGGGGGAGCATGACTGCCAGATTGCTGTCCTTCTTGGGCACCCCCTCTGTCCGTGCTCATGTTACTGCCTTCATCGAGCTCAGTATCATCATCAGAGCCTTCCAAACGCTGGGCATCCTCCTGGAGCATGTACCCAACACTGTGGTCAAACAGTTCGAGGGAATCCTCATGAGGACATGGTGGAGCTAGGGAAGGAGTCACTGATGACATTGAGCTAAGGGAAGAGGCCGCTGCTTTGCCAGACAAAGCACCCTGGGCATGGGTGAGAGAGGATGAGGAGGATGAGGACGGCTTGGTCATCCACTCGACCAAGTCTTCCGCATGTTGCGGCTCAACACAGCCAGCTGCCGAAAAAAAGGCCAAGCGTGTCCCATGGCCACGTGCTGATGAGGATGCACCGTCTCCACGACCAGCACTAGACACAGAGCCTGCTTGCCCTCTCTTATTGGCTTGTGACTGTCTGCCTCTCCTTCTTGGCCTTCCAGACATACTAATGGCCTGTAGCTGCACTAAGCTGGGATAGAACACCTGTAATTTTCTTCAGGTAGCTTTATATACTGTAACCAGGCAAGCCTGCCTGTCAGTAGGAAGATAACAGGAACGGATCTAGCTGAACACTGTGAGCAGGACGCACTGCACTAAATGTAAATAGCAGGAACGGATCTAGCTGAACACTATGAGCAGGACGCACTGCACTAAATGTAAATAGCAGGAACGGATCTAGCTGAACACTGTGAGCAGGACGCACTGCACTAAATGTAAATAGTCTAGAAGATAACAGGAACGGATCTAGCTGAACACTGTGAGCAGGACGCACTGCACTAAATGTAAATAACAGGAACGGATCTAGCTGAACACTGTGAGCAGGACGCACTGCACTAAATGTAAATAGCAGGAACGGATCTAGCTGAACACTGTGAGCAGGACGCACTGCACTAAATGTAAATAACAGGAACGGATCTAGCTGAACACTGTGAGCAGGACGCACTGCACTAAATGTAAATAGCAGGAACGGATCTAGCTGAACACTGTGAGCAGGACGCACTGCACTAAATGTAAATAGTCTAGAAGATAACAGGAACGGATCTAGCTGAACACTGTGAGCAGGACGCACTGCACTAAATGTAAATAGCAGGAACAGATCTAGCTGAACACTGTGAGCAGGACGCACTGCACTAAATGTAAATAACAGGAACGGATCTAGCTGAACACTGTGAGCAGGACGCACTGCACTAAATGTAAATAGCAGGAACAGATCTAGCTGAACACTGTGAGCAGGACGCACTGCACTAAATGTAAATAGTCTAGAAGATAAGAGGAACGGATCTAGCTGAACACTGTGAGCAGGACGCACTGCACTAAATGTAAATAGCAGGAACGGATCTAGCTGAACACTGTGAGCAGGACGCACTGCACTAAATGTAAATAACAGGAACGGATCTAGCTGAACACTGTGAGCAGGACGCACTGCACTAAATGTAAATAGCAGGAACGGATCTAGCTGAACACTGTGAGCAGGACGCACTGCACTAAATGTAAATTGCAGGAACGGATCTAGCTGAACACTGTGAGCAGGACGCACTGCACTAAATGTAAATAGCAGGAACGGATCTAGCTGAACACTGTGAGCAGGACGCACTGCACTAAATGTAAATAGCAGGAACGGATCTAGCTGAACACTGTGAGCAGGACGCACTGCACTAAATGTAAATAGTCTAGAAGATAACAGGAACGGATCTAGCTGAACACTGTGAGCAGGACGCACTGCACTAAATGTAAATAACAGGAACGGATCTAGCTGAACACTGTGAGCAGGACGCACTGCACTAAATGTAAATAGCAGGAACGGATCTAGCTGAACACTGTGAGCAGGACGCACTGCACTAAATGTAAATAGCAGGAACGGATCTAGCTGAACACTGTGAGCAGGACGCACTGCACTAAATGTAAATAGTCTAGAAGATAACAGGAACGGATCTAGCTGAACACTGTGAGCAGGACGCACTGCACTAAATGTAAATAACAGGAACGGATCTAGCTGAACACTGTGAGCAGGACGCACTGCACTAAATGTAAATAGCAGGAACGGATCTAGCTGAACACTGTGAGCAGGACGCACTGCACTAAATGTAAATTGCAGGAACGGATCTAGCTGAACACTGTGAGCAGGACGCACTGCACTAAATGTAAATGGCAGGAACGGATCTAGCTGAACACTGTGAGCAGGACGCACTGCACTAAATGTAAATAGCAGGAACGGATCTAGCTGAACACTGTGAGCAGGACGCACTGCACTAAATGTAAATAGCAGGAACGGATCTAGCTGAACACTGTGAGCAGGACGCACTGCACTAAATGTAAATAGCAGGAACGGATCTAGCTGAACACTGTGAGCAGGACGCACTGCACTAAATGTAAATAGCAGGAACGGATCTAGCTGAACACTGTGAGCAGGACGCACTGCACTAAATGTAAATAGCAGGAGTGGATCTAGCTGAACACTGTGAGCAGGACGCACTGCACTAAATGTAAATAACAGGAACGGATCTAGCTGAACACTGTGAGCAGGACGCACTGCACTAAATGTAAATAGTCTAGATAGAAGATAACAGGAACGGATCTAGCTAAACTGAATACAGTGTATATATATATATGCAACACCTGGGATGCATATATATACACAATACACTGTAAGTGCAGCTAACTGACTGACTGTTCTGCCTAATCTATCTAACTCAAATCAAATGACACTGTCTCTCTCTCTCTCTATCTCTTAGCACACCGGAACACACACTACACAGGGCCGCCGTGCAGGCGGCCTTATATAGTGTGGGGCGTGTACTAAATCCCCTGAGCCATAATTGGCCAAAGCCACCCTGGCTTTGGCCAATTACAGCTCTCTCTACTGACGGCGCTGTGATTGGCCAAGCATGCGGGTCATAGTGCATGCTTGGCCAATCATCAGCCAGCAATGCACTGCGATGCCGCAGTGAATTATGGGCCGTGACGCGCCACACGAATTTGGCGCGAACGGCCCATATCGTTCGCAATTCGGCGAACGACCGAACAGCCGATGTTCGAGTCGAACATGGGTTCGACTCGAACACGAAGCTCATCCCTAGTGCCTACACCTGCTGGCATCCTTAACAACCATTGAAAGCAAGAATGTAAAAAATGTCTGAAATTTCCGCACTTAGGATGTTAGTAACTGCTGCCTCCCTATAGAATAATTCCACCTAGGTGAAATCCAATCAGATATAAGAGTCAAAGTAGATAATGGCACTGTTCTATGTGAAGAAAACTATATGTGTTAACCATAAGATATCTAAAAAAAAATTTAATTTTTGTGAAGAAACTATGTATGTCCAGCAAGGACAAATCCTTCCTGTCATAAATAAATCAATATTCATGCAAAGTGACGTGTGCTGAAAAATGATTTTTGATGAAAAATTATATTAATAAAAAGTGAAAATAACATGTTCCAGCATTAAATAAAAATAAAAAATAAAAATAAAAACCATCAACTAGTGCTAATAACGACCATCAGTCAGCACTGATAGACTACTCAATAAGTATATAAAAAAAAATATTTTAATATATAAAAATGGTAAGTTAAATATAAAGTGGCTAGTACAGTTACTGTTGATGATATCCAATTGAGAACCTGATAAATTACCACAATATACCCATATACAAAAAAAATAAATAAATAAGTGTCCATAAAAAGTGACATAGTGCTTCATCCTCTTGGTGACAGTTTTTAAACCAAAAAACGTGCTGGCAATGGTGATTGTGCTCCCCTCTTGTGTTTTCACTAGACATGTGCACAACCAAAAAATTTGTTCATTTTCGATTCGTAAATTCGTTCATTCCTAAATTCGTAAATGGGTTCGTTCGTACATTCGTACATTCGTAAATTCGAACATTCGTTCATTCATACATTCGTTCATTCGTACATTTTTACATTTGTTCATTTGTAAATTCGTACATTCGTAAATTCGTAAAATCGTACATTTGTAAATTAGAAAATTCGGAAATTTGTAAATTCGAAATTTGAAAATCCAAAAACCCAAAAATTCAAAAATCTGAAATAGTAACTAACTATTAAATTATAGGTATTGTAATTTCCTTTGACTGTCAGTGAACGTAACAAATATGAATTTATCCGAAGTTATGAATTATCCAAAACGAATGCTGCATCTAAACAAATGGAACGGAATAAATGAATAATAAATAATAATAATAATAAAACGTTGTTATTATTATTATTGTTATTTATTATTATTAATTCATTATGTTCCATTCCATTTTTTCGGATCATTCATAACTTTATGATAAATTTGTGTGTGTTACATTCACTAACAGCCAAATTTTAAAGGAAATTACAATACCTATAATTTAAAAGTTACTAGTAATTACTAATAGTTAAGTTATTATTAGTTAACTATTATTTCAGATTTCCGAATTTTCGAATTTACAAATTTACGAATTCACTAATTTACTAATGTACGAATGTACAAATGTACATTCGTAAATTGCGAATGTACGAATGCCCGAATTTACGAATGTCCAATTTTATCGAGTTTACAAATATTCGGAAAAAAATTGTTAAACAAGTTTTCGTTAATTCGGATATTCCCGAATTAACGAATTTGTCAAAATTCGTTAAAAAACTAATTTGGAACGAAACAAATTGAACATGCCTAGTTTTTACTCACCAGAGCGCTTCAGCCCTGCAGGGGTACAAGCGTGAAGTAAGATGATGTATCCCAGTCACGGAGCTCGAATATCCCACTTTGTTCACAGCATCAGGAAAAAGGACCATCCATGGGTAAAAGAAAGGAGACTCTACAGCCTCCCTTCTACAGTGTAATCCTGGCCAGATATCCACATGTATGTATCATAAAAAAGAAGAAAAAACGATCCACATAGCGTGACTCCGTATTGCTTCTTTAATTAAAAATCTAATTTATACAAATCCAAGGAAGTTAAAAAGAAGGAGAGAGAGCTCACATGCTCTCACACTCTCCAGACACAACGGAGAAGCAATGCTCTCCTCGCTCGGAGCTTGTGTTCCACCAATATTATACCAGAAACCAGAACTCTCGGATATGACGTAATGCGTATCAAGTTAGTCCAGCCTTACGCATTTCGTCACATGATGCCATCTGAAGTGCTGCCATCTTGATACACCACACGTCTTAAATCTCGGGTGGAGCTGTCATTGCGGCCAATCATCAAGTGTGTATCGCTAACAAGTAGTGAACAGATCAAATCAAAATTTTGTATATTCACTACCAGAGAAGACTAATATATAATAGTGATGGTCACCAGGCACCGCCTGTTGGTGTAAAGGTAAAACACCAACATATTCAAGGCCCAGTTAAACCCTCCTTAGGCGCCTCCTGGTGGTAAGGAAAAAGATGTGTATGTATAATGACAGAAACAACCCGATACAATCCAGATATTACATGGTAAAACTAAATTAACAAAAACAAGTTTATTATTAAAACAACTAGTACGCATTTGTTTTTAAAATGTAATTTACATAAAAACATAAAGTGCATGGCATGAGGAAACATCATAATGAAAAATAATGAAAAAAAACTAGAATAAAAAAAAAAAATCCTCACTTATTTATAATCTAGATGATAGAGCATCTAACATGAATAGAAATATTTATTAGTTAAAAATAAAAAGAGGATAAAGGGGAGGATATATCATATATTGACCCATATCTTAATAAAAATAAAAACAAATCAATGTTGAAAACAATCTAAACACACATAAAAGTAGTTGAAAATATAAATAAGAAACATGTATATGTTTCAAGATTATATATTTAGAAATTTTGGGTCTTTAAGAAAATTAGAGTCCTTAAGTGGAAACTTACTAAGTCAATCTTCATGTAAATTACGTACAGTAAAAAACATTTAAGATCTTAAATAAATTGATCCTCCCGATTAAAGAGAGGGGAAGATGTGCCCACGCCTTCAGTCTTTTTCTCATCCTTTGTATCAGGGGTTCCAAATTAAGGGTATGATAGTCAGAGGTAGATGTGGAGATGTGGATACCTAGATATTTAATTTTGTCTGTCCATAGTAAGGGTAAGTTGGGATCTGCTACATCCTTTGCGGTCTTATCTATGGGCAAAATTTGGGATTTATCCCAATTTACCTTGAGTCCCGAACAGCTAGTGAAATTAGAAAGAATGGTCAACGTCTCTCAAAGAGACTGGGCAGGTTCACCCAAGAAAAGGATAAGATCATCCACGTACAGAGCAACTTTTTCGTGTATGGATCCCACCTGTATGCCCCTAACCCCGTCTGCCTGTCTGAGGGCCGAGGCAAGTGGCTCCATCACCAAGGCAAAAACACTTGCCTCGTACCTCTTTCAACAGAGAAAAGCGCCGACAGCGCACCACCAAGCTTGATTCGCGCCGTCGGGTCCTTATATAAAATATCAATCCATCTGCGGAATACTTAAGATGAAGCTGCTACCTGCCTTTCTCTATGCTCTCAGACATGCACCTGTCTGGATCCCAAAAAAAGTTTTTCGCCTGATAAACACCATTTTATTATCTTTTCTCTGGGGATCCGGTCAGCCGAGATTTAAGCTGACGAAGCTGACGGTGCTGCAGAGACCGTGGGGAGAGGGAGGCTTGGCTTGCCCTGACCTTCACTCCTACTTCGTGGCAGCTATGTTATCCCATGCCCACAACTGGCTGGTCTCTGATGAATCCAATGCAGCGGTGGTCCTGGAAGCAGCACGTTTGGGGTCTTATGAGGCGCTACGGAACCTACTTTACCGGGCCGTAGAGCTCCCTTTCCTCTGACAGTGGCAATGAGGGCGGTCATACGGGCATGGTCAGTGGCAAATTTGCTACGCCCTATACCTTCGGGGCACATTTCCCCCTATAGCCCTCTTTGGTTTAACCCAAAATTGCTGGAATTCGGGTCCATTCCCGACCCTGGGGTATGGGCATGCAAGGGCATCAAATATATAAATCAAATTTGTCTAGAGGGCAGAATACAAACCTTTGACAGGTTGAAGCAACAGTATAATTTATCTAACTCACACCTGTTTAGATTCCTGCAGCTTAGACATGCCTTCAACACTCAGTTTGAAAATGCTCATGTGGCCTTTTACACCTCAAATCTGGAGACTCTGCTCAGAGATGAAGCTCTGTCTAAGCCCTTATCTACCATATATAAAGCACTACTCCCTAACGTCCACGCGGGGCTAGAAAACCTTAGGGCACAGTGGGAGGTAGATTTCCCTACACTAGACACAGAAGATTGGGAAGAAATATGGGAATACCCTTTTTCACAACTAGTATCAGCTAGAGATAAATTGGTGCAATTTAAAATAGTACATAAGGTATATTACACGCCCGTGCGTTTACATAGAATCTATCTATCTATCTCTGCCTCTTGCTGGAGATGCAACTCAGCCTCAGCGGATTTCACTCATATTTTTTGGAACTGTCCTCATATTGAATTTTTTGGGTTGAGGTAACCAAATTTATTTTGACTGTCAACACCGTCCCCCTGCCATTGTCTATAGAGGTATGTCTGCTGGGACTGGTTGAACCACTGGCCCCACGCCAGGCAATCAGAACCCTGCTAGGATTATTACTTTACTACGCCCGTAAATCTATAGTACTCAGATGGAAGGCCTCATCTGCATCTTCATAAAATTTCTAGAAGAAGTTAGTGAATGCGGCTCTACCCTTGTACAAAGCTACTTACCTGTCACGTGGCTGTGGTAAAAAATTCCACAAAATATGGGATATTTGGACGGAATCCCTGTCCACTAACGCAGATTAACGCAGATTCAATTGATGATTAGTTCACTCTATTAGTACCGGGAATAGCACAAGTGACATCCCTGATCTCATGAACGTCACTAGGCTGCTTAATTGCTAGTTTATGGGGAGGGGGGAATACGAATATGTTACTGTAATGTACATCTCATTTCATGATTGACTAAAGTGGGCATTACAGGATATACATGGAATTAGAGGATTACTTCGAATATTCTGTACAGGTGGTTGAGCATACAGTGGTTTAGTTAGAATATATGTTCCTATGTATGTGTGTATGTATATGTGTATATGGCTATGTACGTATTCACATATATGTATATATATATATATATATGTTTTTGTTTTCTCTTTTTTTTTTTTTTCTGTATTAGTGTGTAGTTCTTATAACCGAGCCTGGGTATGCCCAATAGGTTCTATTTTGTTGTTGTATTTACCTTGAAATTACAATAAAAATAACTTTAAAAAAAAAAAACAAAACAGTTAAGATCAATGTCAACATTTAACCCTCTAGGTAAAAGGCTCCCTAGACGGTATATCCACTTGGTCTAGTTCTAGTACACTTTTATTCTTTTATTCCCACCTCTCCAGTGGTCACTAATCAAATTGATATAATAGAAAATTAATCCTGTGAGATCCCTATTATGAAACGGATCAAAGTTTCTAGGTTATATTTTGGAAAAACTTTCTTAATGTTATTTATATGTTCTCTAATTCTAACAAAAAGAGGCCTAGTAGTTCTTCCCACATATTTTAACCAGCAGGAACATTCGATCACATATGTGACATGAGTACTGTCACATGTGATCAATTTCCTAATCTGATACTCTTTTCCGGTTCTAGATTTAAAAGATACCCTTTTCTTTGGTTGTTTCTTGCTCACACGACAGGGTAGGCATTTCTGACATTTATGTTTTATAGTCTTGGGGTTATGTTTTAAACAGTTTTATAGTCTTGGGTGGATCGACTATATTATGTACTAACTGATTTCTCGAATTGGGGGCCTTTTTATAAATACATTTTGGCTTCTTTTCACCAAGATCCTGTCAGATTTCAGGATCGGCCAATATTTCCTGATAATATGTTCAACAGATCGATATTGAATATTGAAACCAGTAATGAAAGCTGTTTCCGTTTGAGAGGAATTAATATCCTTCTTATTTCTCAAAAGGGAGTTCTGTTTCATCATTCCTATCTCCATCTTCTGTTTCATCAGAGGTTCCCTCTGATACCCTTTATACACAATTTTTTTGATCAAGGTATCTGCTTGCACACAATAATCTTCCACGTCATGGCAATTTCTCTGTAGTCTCATCAATTGACCTTTCGGTATATTCTCCTTCCATTTTGGGTGGTGACAGCTAGATATTGGAATATAACCATTGTGGTCCGTTGCTTTGAAGAAAGTTTTTGTGTGTAACACATTGTTTGCCTTAAAAATCTGCACATCTAAGTAATCTATTTGTTGCGGGTCACATTTCCCACTAAAGAAAATGCCATATTTATTTTGGTTCATTTCTTTGAGGAATTTCTGGAAAGAATATGTGGTACCACCCCACACAATAATCACGTCATCTATGTACCTACAATAAAATTTAATTTCTGGGCATAATCTCCTATATATATGTTCTTCTTCCCACATATTCATAAATAAATTTGCCTCGCTTGGGGCATATTTTGCCCCCATGGCAACGCCCTTAGTTTGAACGTAATATTTCTTTTGGTACCAAAAATAATTGCTCTCCGTTGCTAGTTTGAGAGCCTCAAGAATAAATTCAATCTTTTCTTGTTTGAGGTTTGTATCCTCATGAAGTGCTTTATCTACCCCCTTAATCCCATCCTTTTGTACAATACTAGTGTACAAAGAATTCACATCAGTTATCGCAAGAAGACATTGATTGACCCCAGTCACATGTGTTAATTCATTAATTAATTGTGTGCTGTCCCATAGATATGATATTCCTTTCTTCACTAACGGTTTCAAAAAATAATCGATATATTCCCCCAATCTTGAGAATAAAGAATTAATTCCACTTATAATCAGCCTCCCTGGGGGCTTTACCATTCTTTTATGTACTTTAGGTAGATAGTACATTACTGGTGTCTTGGTGGACTCACAAATTAAGTACTTTGCTTCCTTCTTGTTTAAAATCCCCATATCTTTTCCTTTCTTCACAAGGGTTTTCAATTTTCTTCCATACAGTTGTTTGGGGTTCCCTCTCAATCTCATATAGGTATTTTCCACCCTGAGAAGGTTCCTCATTTCTTCCTCATAGTCCTCTTTTATCAATATTACCAAACCTCCCCTTTGTCAGCGGGGCATATGACCACCTCTTTTCTTTTTCCAATCCCTTTAATTAATTTCCAAACGTTCCCATTTTTGGAGCTCTTCTTCTCCAGTTTGGCGAGATCACTCTCCACCATTTTCTTAAAAGCACTCATACATTGGTCCCCAGGGACCTTCGGATTAAAAATATAATTAATTTTGAGGTTGGTGTGCATAAATATTGATGGTTCCTCTACTGGTTTTTCTTTCTTATTCAAAGCATAGTGTTTCTAATTTTTAATTTGCACATAAACTTTTGTAAGTCAATGAAAACCTCAAATTTATCGATATTCTTATCAGGGGCAAATTTCAACGCTAAATCTAAAATACTCAACTCCTCATCAGAAAAAACAACATCACTTAAGTTAAAAATCCCTTCTCCTAGTGTGCTCTTCTTCTTTTTCTTCTTCCCTCATTGTTTTTCTCTTGCCTGTTACCTCTTTCCATGCCTCTTGGCTTTTGATCTAATTCTCTGTCTTGGTTCCTGCTCCATCCATTCCTTGTTTGTGTTATATGATCCTATGTATGTGGATACCCTTGAGTCCCAATATGCCTCTGATCTCTGTTCAAATTTAATGCAGGAACACGTTATTTTCACTTTTTATTAATATCATTTTTCAACACAAATCATTTTTCAGCACACCTCATTTTGCATGAATATTTATTCATTTATGACAGGAAGGATCTGTCCTTGCTGGACATACATAGTTTCTTCACAAAAATTAAAATAATTTTTTAGATATCTTATGGTTAACACATATAGTTTTTTTTTCACATAGAACAGCACCATTCCCTACTTTGTCTCTTATATATGATTGGATTTCACCTAGGTGGAATCTTTCTATAGGGAGGCAGCAGTTACTAACATCCTAAGAGCATATTTCTCTGACATGTTTTACATTTTTGGGCACCTAAGGGTGTTTTATGTATATCTGGAGCTATGGACATCTTTGGATATATGATAAATAGGAGTATTGATGTAGGAGGGATTTTTAATCAGGAGCAGGTCAACAATAGGCAGGATATGAATGGTCTATGTAAACAGTTAAGACACACCCTGGAAAAGCAGTTAAGGGTGTGGTGGGACATCGCCACCCTTGAGATGTATGTGAAAGAGAAAATGACACCAAGAAGGTTAAGGTGGGACTTGAGTTCTAATGACAGCATGGATGATGCCACCCTCATGGAGGAATGGTACTCCTTCTTGGGGTGTGAGAATGAGCTCCTACACAAAGTTATTGCAAGGAGACAACTTAAATTAAGAAGGGTGGAAGACCATATTATAGAGATTAAAAATCTCCTGCTACCTTTTATTGACCAAAAAGAATATAAAGATAAAGAATTACAAGATATTATTAAAAAATATGACGGTGACATTCAAGCGAAGAAACAGAAAAAAATTAGAAGAGATGTTCTTTATTATGCTAATAAAAAGGTTTACAAATGGCAAGAGGAGATAGAAGAGTTGAACAATGACCTAGATGAGATTTGCATGGATGATAGCTCAGTAGGTGAAGTGGGCATAACAGAAATGCAAAATGCGGATAATTTGCGTCAAGCAAGATTTGAACATACTCCTATTATAAGGCGTACCGGAATGCCAAGAACACCTAATTACCAAACAGGTTCTTGGAGTAGGGGAAGGGAGGAATATCCTCGAGATCCCACTTATTGAAGGTCTCCAGGCATTCCAAGATACAATATCCACACTTACAATAGGTTTTCCCCTTTAAGAGAAAGGGGACAATATACCACCTATGATAATCCTCAAAATAGAGGGACTTTCAAAGATGGAAGGGATTTACACAGAGGTGGACAGCCTGGAAGATGGAAAGCATGTGTTCCGTACAGGAGGCCTGGTTGGAGAGACCAACCAAGGAACAGCAGAGACTTCCAGAGACGAGGAGGCCCATCAATGAATTCAAACAGAGATCAGAGACATATTGGGACTCAGGGGTATCCACATACACAGGATCATATAACACAAACAAGGAATGGATGGAACAGGAACCAAGACAGAGAATTAGATCAAACCCCAAGAGGCATGGAAAGAGGTTAAAGAAGGAGAGAACACTAGGAGAAGGGATTTTTAACTTAAGTGATGTTGTTTTTTTCTAAAGAGGAGTTGAGGATTCTAGATTTAGGGTTGAAATTTGTTTGTCACTGATAAGAATATCGATAAATTTGAGGTTTTCATTGACTTACAAAAGTTTATGCTCAAATTAAAAATTAAGAAACACTATGCTTTGAATAAGGAAGAAAAATCAGAAGAGAAACAATCAATATCTATGCACACCAACCTCAAAAAATAATTCTATTTTTAATCCAATGGTCCCTGGGGACCAATGTATGAGTGCTTTTAAGAAAATGGTGGAGAGTGATCTCACCAAACTGGAGAAGAAGAACTCCAAAAATGGGAATGTTTGGAAATTAATTAAAGAGATTGGAAAAAGAAAAGATGTGGTCATATGCCCCGCTGACAAAGGGGGAGGTTTGGTAATATTGAGAAAAGAGGACTATGAGGAAGAAATGAGGAACCTTCTTAGGTCTTCTTGTGACAATTGATGTGAATTCTTTGTACAATAGTATTGTACAAAAGGATGGGATTAAGGGGGTAGAAAAAGCACTTCATGAGGATAAAAACCTCAAACAAGAAAAGATTGAATTTATTCTTGAGGTCCTCAAACTAGCAATGGAGAGCAATTATTTTTGGTACAAAAAGGAATATAACTTTCAAACTAAGGGCGTTGCCATGGGGGCACGATATGCCCCAAGCGTGGCAAATTTATTTATGTATATGTGGGAAGAGGAACATTAATATAGGAGATTACGCCCAGAAATTAAATTTTATCGAAGGTACATAGATGACGTGATCATTGTGTGGGATGGTACCACAGATTCTTTCCAGAAATTCCTTGAAGAAATGAACCAAAATAAATATGGCATTTCCTTTAGTGGGAAATGTGACCCCCAACAAATAGATTACTTAGATGTGCAGATTTTTAAGGCAAACAATGAATCACACACAAAAACTATCTTCAAAGCAACGGACCACAATGGTTATATTCCAGTATCTAGCTGTCACCACCCAAAGTGGAAGGAGATTATACTGAAAGGTCATTTGATGAGGCTACAGAGAAATTGCCATGACGTGGAGGATTATTGTGTGCAAGCAGATACTTTGATCAAAAAATTTGTGGATAAAGGGTATCAGAGGGAACCTCTGATGAAACAGAAGGTAGCTAGGAGATGCTAATTTTACTGCCAATCCCCAGGCTCTAATTGTGGCTATCATTGTCTCTGTAAGTGGTAAGTCTCTTTTAGTGCCCCTAAATAGGGCCAGTCGTAGGCTTTCGTAAGACCCGAGATGAGCCGCCTCTAAAACCGTAGCTGCATCCCCATCGTCTGCCAGTAACCATCTGCGGGCAAACACCATTTGTCCCGCCAGATAGTGCTTATGCCAGTCCGGTAACGCTAGTCCTCCCTGTGCACTAGGCTCCTGGAGAACTTTGAGACCCACCCGGGGAAGCTTAGGTGTCCACAAAAATGAGATTATCAGACTATCTATACTCTTGAAGTAAGCCTTTGGTATCCAAACCGGGGCGTGTCTGAGAAAATACAGGATTACCGGTAAAATTTTCATTTTTAAAAGGCATATTCTGCCTATCAGGGTAAGGGGTAATCTGGCCCAGGCCTGAAATTTTTGTTTAATGAAAGTTAGCAGTGGTAGCAAATTTAACTTGAAGTAATCCTGTACTTTCGCTGTTATTTTTACCCCGAGATATTTGAGTGTATCTACCCATTGCAGTTGGAGATTAGGGTCTGCTTTGTCTTTTGCTTTGATGTCTATAGGCAATATGGACGACTTGCTCCAGTTTACCCTGAGCCCTGAAAAAAGGGCAAATTTATTTAGGATTTCTAGGACCGCTTTTAATGAGGTGACAGGGTCATTTAAAAACAGAAGCATGTCGTCGGCATATAAGGCCAATGTTTCATGAATTGTACCCACTCTAACCGCCTCTACACAACTCGAGGATCTCAGTGCAATAGCCACAGGTTCCATTACCAGGGAAAACAGAAATGGGGATAGTGGACACCCTTGTCTAGTACCCCTACCCACCTCAAAAAATGTAGAAACCACAGATCCCAGTCTAATAGCTACCTTTGGATTCTTGTAGAGCATATGAATCCATTTCCTGAAATTCGGACCGAAATCCCATAGCTTCCAGCACCCTAAACATAAAATTCCAATCGACCGAGTCAAATGCTTTTTCTATGTCTATGGACACTACAATCCTTGTTTCAGAGTCTGAGGGTGGTAGCTGTAAGTGTGTAAATAGTCTCCTCAAGTTTGTGTCTGTCGATTTGCCTGGCATAAAACCCGTTTGGTCGATATTTACTATGGCCGGGATCACCGTCGCTAGTCTTGTCGCAAGAATTTTTGTTAAAATCTTTAAGTCTGTGTTTAACAGTGCTATTGGCCTGTAAGATGCACAGTCCGTGGGGTCTTTCCCTGGCTTCAATAACAGGATCATATATGCCTCTAGCATAGAGTTAGGGAGAGATGAATTTTGGTGACAGTGTTCCATGAGCCAGTGAAGTCTGGACGCCAACTGTTCTACATTATCTTTGTAAAAATCTATGGGGAACCCATCCGGTCCTGGAGCCTTGTTAGATGGAAAAGCAAATATTGCTGCCTGTATTTCTTTGATTGTTATCTTTGCCTCTAAAAGTTGACAGTCACTATCTGATAGTCTCGGGATATGTAGCCCCTCTAGTAGTTCGTGCATTTCTTCAGTATCATAATTAGGGATTGGTGAGTATAGGGAGGAGAAGAAATCAACAAACTCCTGCATTATGGCGGTCGGTTCATTAACCAAAACTCCCTGCTTGTTTTTAATCACCGGTATATGAGCAATGGGTGATTGGTCAGCCACTAACATAGCCAGGAGCTTGCCATTCTTGTCCCCCTCTGCAAACACCCTATGTGCCGGCCTTGTCAAGTCTGAGCTAGTTAAACCCCTGACATGTAGAGATAATCGCCGTCTCGCCTCTAGCAGAGCTTCATAGGAGGACCCATTATTAGACCTAGCGTGAACATCTGCACATTCTCTCTCCCCCTGTTGTAATATTTCCATTTCCTCGTTTTCATTTACTCTTGCAGTTTTTATAGCTGATATGCATTCCCCCCTAGCTACTGCTTTTTAAGCATCCCACACCATGGTTGGTTCGGCAGACTCCGAATTAACCACCCAGTATGACTTAGTGGCTTCCTCAATTTGGGTCACCACCTGCTCATTTTGTAACCAGACAGCCGAGAGACGCCATCCTCTCCCCCTTGCCCCGGTTGGAAGGGACAGAGCCAGAGAGAGAGGATTATGGTCTGATAGGCCTCCAGCCAGATATTCAACCTTATCCACATATTGTAATATTTGATTGTTACCAAAAGCAAGATCGATTCTTGCTGCCGACCTATGGGTCGATGACAGGTGAGAATACCCTCTGTCCGTTGGATGTTTCCATTTCCAAAGTTCTATTAGGCCCGCCATCGTGGCCCATCCACACAGGTCCGCCGAACTCGCCCTGCCCGGATTGGAAGAGTCCAATGCCGCATCAAGTATCGCATTGAAGTCTACCATCAGGAGCAGAGGGAGATGCAGAAACTGGGCCAATCGGGTCAACATATCGTATAACATCTGGATCTGGAATGGAGGAGGAATATAGACATTTACCAGTAGTATCCTACTATAATACACATCCATTACCATTGCCACATATCGGCCATTGGGGTCTGTTATAATTTGGTGTATGTTGCACGGAATTGTCTTACTAACCAATACCGATACTCCCCTAGCAAAAGTAGAGTAGGTGGAGTGGAAAGCTTTTTGTATCCATGGTTTACGGAGGGACATCACCTTGCCACCGTCCAAGTGAGTCTCCTGCAAGAAGACTATGTGTGGTTTTGACTGCTTTAGGTATTGGAACACCGAGGCTCTCTTAAACTTACTGTTTAGGCCTCTAACGTTCCAAGACACTATGTGCAAATTATCCGTCCCTGACATTGGCATGATAATAAAATTTGTTACCACCTTTTACAGGAAACTTTTTCCTCCTATGCATTGTATACCAACTAGTTATGTAATCTATTCCACTTATGTCTATCTGAGCCGTGACAAGTTTGCTAAACCCTCCCCCCCCTGCTATTATACCAGTGAACAACCCCAACCGAACGTAAAAAAGTCTGGCATGTAGCTTTATCCCAAAAAACGGAAAAAACAAAAAATAACGTGGACATCTGCCGTATACGGCGAAAGTCTGACAGCTCTTCTATTGTAGTATTCGTCTTCCTTCGAGATGCTCCGGGCAAGATGTTTCTTGGAGCTTGTATAATTTAAGGGGGATTAGGGGACTTAAATGACAGGAAAGCCCCAGCAACGGTCCCCCCGCCCGCTAATATGTTTTGGGACAGGTGTGACTGGAGTGGTCTCCATTAAATGTCCTTCAGGAGGACCACTTCACCCCTTCTTTAGTGACAACTTTCCCATCTAAGCGGTAAAACAGGAACAGAGGAAAAACAATGAAATAAATCCGAAAAAAGAGGAATAAAAATAAACTTTGGAAACATAGCTTCGTTGTGAGTGCCTCCATTGAGACGGAGGTCTGCAGGAAGGTTGTGTTTACTGTTCCAAAAATACCGGAGACTGGGGTCAAGATATTTCCGAGCTTCCAGGCCCTGTAATGATATGTTGTCTCCTTCCGGTGATGATGTTAGCTTCAGGGGCGGTCAGGAGTTCTCCATTTTCTAACTGTATGGCTTATCTTCCTGGTGCTAGGTCTGACACAAAACAATATGGCACTTTTCAAACTCCAACAGTGGGAATTATTTTAACAACTAGCGACCTTGCTTTCCAACAGTGATGCCTTTAAAGAGGTTAAACTGCATCAGTCTATCCAGTTAGCCTTTTTCTAAACACTGGTTTTAGGAGAGTTCTTTGTCCATCCATTCGCATGCTTCAGCGGGGTTATCAAAGAATCTCACATTGCCTTTATACTGTATCCTGAGCCTGCTGGGATATAGCATGCTGTATTGCACCTCCTTCTCCCTTAAGTGTTTTCGTACATCATTAAAGGAGCGACGCTTCTGCTGCGTGGCTGCAGAAAAGTCTGGGAATAGCATTATCTTGGTATTTTAAAATTTTAGTTCTTTGGCTTTTCTGGATTGCGTCAGGATCATGTCCCTATCTCTGTAGTTTAGGAATCTCACCAAAAAGGGTCTAGGGAAGGCTCCCGTGGTCTTTTCCCAGTGGGGACTCTGTGTGCTCTTTCCACTATATATGTGGGGGGTAAATCTTCCAGTGAGAGGAGCTTTGCGAAGAACTCTTCAGCAAATAACGCTGGCCTGTCCCCTTCTGCTCCCTCTGGCAAGCCGACCACCCTAACATTGTTTCTTCTTTGGCGGTCCTCAGCGTCGTCTGCTCTGCGTTGCAGGGAGTTTACTAGGCCGCGGAGTTCAGCAAGCTGGTTGCTCTGGGTGTGGGATGTGTCTTCTACCCCGGAAACCCTGTCCTCCACTGTGGTCAGCCGACCTCTAATTTTGTCAAGATCATGTCTGATCAGAGTGCATTCAGATGATAAATGGTCAATTCTCCCCATTAATTCAGACTTACTAGCGCTGATGGCTTCCAGGATCGGTCTTGTGATCGCCTCCGCATCCACCGCCACAGACTGCTCCTCTACCCCCTCTGTGTCTGCCTGCAGCTCCTCTGTGTCCTCTGTCTGCGCCATCATGGATGTTGTGTGCTGGGCGCACTGTGCTGGCTTCCAGGAAGACAAGATGGCGGGGGCGGAGCCTCTGTCCATCCCCTTAGTGGAGCGAGTCTTGCGCTGCTCGGTATGGCCCTTCTGCTGCTTTTAGGAGGCCACGGAAGGCATCTCTGTGATCCTCTCACCTTCCCCCAGGTGCCGGTTAAGTTTTAGAGCGGATCAGAATGCTCCAATATTGCGGATAATGCTCAGAATGGACGGAGCTCTGAAGAAAAGCTAGCTGCCTCGCTCACATCCGGCCACGTCCCCCTCATATGATTGTATTTAATCTGCAAATCAATAAAACTTTTGAAATTGAAATTCAATAATCTGCTAATCTGAAATGCTGTCTGGAAGGGTTGTCTGGGTCACAAAAAAAGGCTGCTTGGAATTAAAAATACTTTGGTAAATAAAATAATTATATACAGTATATATTTTAACAGTGTATATATTATTACTGTGTTTATTTTCATATTATGAACATTATGCTTACACAGATTCAGGCTTCTCCCTTATAGATACTATGTTATGGTATTATATGTATATAATTCTGTTAAGTATAGTCTTTTAATTTGTAAAAGGTAACCCATGCAAATATATTTCAATAAATAAAAAGGTTTTGTGACTAATAGGCATGATGCCATAATTAACTCTATATCTGCTGCTCATTAATTGTATTGAATGTAAATATTAGTGTCTTATTTTTCAAACATTTAGTATTAGTGAAAAAGACATGTTAGCGTTAGGTTTCTTAGTTATGTGATTGTTACAGTCGGTTTCCATGACTGTTGACCAGCTCTGTATCTGCCCCGCAGATTTTCTGTCCTGCCTGGCTGTATTAGGCACACAAAAACAACTTTATTTAAAGACCTTGGGCACACCTTATATGCCCAGTGCTTTTTCTTCTGCTGTGCCTACTCTCCTGGTAGAATTCTTGGAACCTGGCTGTTAGTATGATAAGCAAATCACAATCAGCAGCACTTACAGCAACTCCTGAATGAATGATGCCTTAAATAATGGTTGGAGGGTACATTAATAAGTATGATCATTGCTTAATTTAACCGCTTCCGGACCAGCCGCCACAGTTGTACTGCAGCAGGTTGGTTCCCCTGCGTGAAACCATGTAGCTATACGTCAGCTTGCGGGGTCCGGATAGCAGGTGTGCGTGCATGCCCACTGCACAGCACCTCCATATCACCTCCCAGGGAAAACAGTTAACCCCTTCACCGCCCCTAGTGTTAACCCCTTCACTGCCAGTGACATTTTTACCGTAATCAATGCATTTTTAATCGTACTGATCGCTGTATTAATGCAAATGGTTCCAAAAATGTGTCAAAATTGTTCAATGTATCCGCCATAATGTTGCAGTCATGATAAAAATCACAGATCATCGCCATTACTAGTAAAAAAAATAAAAAATAAAATAAAAATGCTATAAATTAATCCCCTATTTTGTAAAAGCTATAACTTTTGCGCAAACCAATCAATATACGCTTGTTGTGATTTTTTTTACCAAAAAATATGTAGAAGAATACATATCAGCCTAAACTGAGAAAAAGAGAGCTTTTTTTTAAAAAATGGGGATATTTATTATAGCAAAAAGTACAAAATATGGGAACTCTCCACCCTCACACAAGATGAAGAAGATGAATTTCTTTTGAAGCATACTTCAATATCTAACTTAGATCAATCAATAACATCACTGGAACATATCACAGGGGCAGGAGTATAAAAGGAGCAGTATCATCATGTCATCATGTCATCATGTCACATTGATTTTACCATAGTAATATGTTTTCAGTTACATATGGTCAGATCAGAGTTTAAAGAAAAATTTTATGAAAAAATTATTATAATATAGGTGATTCATTTATATGCATTCATATTCTCCTGCCCTCCTTTTTCATAGAGGATGCCCATGTTGTTGTTATTTTGTTATTTTTTTTATTATTATATAGCTCTTTCATAAGTCCTCAGCTCAGTTATGTGATGCCAAGAGTCCTCTTCTTCTTGTCATTGTGATAGTTGGTCCTCAGTGTTACTGATCTGATAACATCAATGATAATTTCTGTGTTACTGCATGCAAATGCAAAATACCACGGTGATACCTTCGAATGGTTCTTTCACACCACATGTTCTGGGATGGTATTGGGTGGCTATTTTAGTGCATATCTTTTCTGCCCAGTTTACACCACTATTTTGTGGTGGTGTGAAGGGGGTGTGCGTATTACTTTTTTCAGCGCAGCACAGTGCAAGGCATTCCACTGCCTTGTACCAAGTGGCAATTAAACGTTAACAGATCTCTTGTGACATATAAATAAAGTTTGTAGAATAAAAAAAGGTACAGTACAATGAGCAGAGAGAGAATCATTCAGCCTACAATACTGAAGACATTTAGTGTCTGAAAGCTACAGGTATTACTGGGAAAGGGGGATGGGGGAACAGTGTGGAGAGAAGGGTAGGACAAGCTTATATTGTGGTAAGTAGAAGTAAAAAATCTAAACACATTTTGAACTGTATTGAAGTAAATACTTTAACCCCTTTTTGACCAGCCCTTTAAGAGGGCCTTTACACACTGCGGTCCAATGATTGATTGTCACAGTAGTCAAATGATCGGAAGCTGATCCTGCTGGCTCCTGATCATCTGTAAAGACAAAGAGCTGTCTTTGAGCACTCACTGTATGCTCTCAGCACAGAAAGCTCTGCCGCCCATGGATGCATACATGCAACATGTGGGTGAAAAAGCCCACCTGTTTTTCTACCACACATATACATTGCATGGGACGCAAGAGGTTAATATTTAACCATTAGTCCGTGGAACAGCATTGTCTTGGAAGAATCTGTAGGATCATTTAATAACTCCTGCCAATCCTTAACGTTGTATAAAACATATTTCCAAATAATAGCTCTCATCTTTATAATATAGTACTATTGTTTCCACTGTTGGTATGAACAGCAAAACAAATTAATATTAATATGTAATTTTATTGTTTGCTTTCTGCTCTCAAGCATACAGTATCAGTAACAGAAGTAGGCTGCTATTACATTAACTTTATGGCACAATATCTGTTTTTAATGTTTGCATGCAATCATACAGTTTAGTCCATTAACCAATCTATTGAAATTTGCGTATAAAACATTTTGTATAATTCTTCAAATTAGCAATTGCTTTGAAGAAACATTTCCCTTATACTGTACATTAGTTTTGAAATTGCTACATTTACTTGCCACCTTTAATCACTCAAAGTTTGGTCTGAAGCAACCTCTTGTCAGAAGAGGTTTTTCCCAATGTTTTAAAGACTATGACATGTTGTTTAGTTGTGTTGCAAACCAAAATAATTAAGGTTATTTAGTTATAAGATATGCCGTATTATGTATGTTTTAAAACAAACTGATTCATCAAATTTCCAAAAGTAGTAACAAATATGTGACTTGCAATCAAATATGTAAAATGCTTACTGTGGTGAACGCAATAAATGAAAACTTAAAGAAAAGGAGAAAAGTACTTCTTTACAACAAATTTGCCTGCAGTAAAATATAAAGGCTATCTTCAATAATGTGGTATTCTGTGTTATGAACAGAAAACTAATCATTAAACACAATGCAGTTGTGTCTAGAAGTGACCTTTCTACCTATCCACTCAGTGGCAGTGCTTTAGCTGAAAGCTGGCAACTACTGGATACTGATTTTTTAACCTTCATCCAGACCTTTCTTCTCACAATTAAAAAATATCCGATTCAGATGAATTACTCTGTTTTCTTTTATTCAGATATTCTTGAACTTTGATAGTTTGTAACACAAAATGCCCAGAGTTTTTAGTTACTGAAGATTTTTGTGTGCTCTTTGATTTAAAGGGTAATTCCATTTTTGTGGGGAAAAAAAAGCAAATAAAAAAAATAAAAAAATAATAATATAGTAATATAGTATTGTAATTGAATGTTATTAAAAAATACTTTTCCTTTTCAATCTGCAGCCGCTGTAATTTTCTGAAAATGCAATGCAATATGGGTACCTGGAGGTGTTCTGTACACAGACTGTGTACTGACCCCCCCCCCCTTCCAGGAAAACATAATTTCCTGCTTGTTTGATTGGCTCACCAATTTTCGCAGAAGTTTGCCTAAGATGCAAGTCAGATTTCAGGCATTCCCTGCAACAAAAATGTAATTTTTGGTGAGATCCACCCAATAAGAACATGTCTAAAGGGATGCAGGCCCAACAGATTTCCTCATTAGTGCTCTGCAGGTGCAGAGCTGATTGCTAACTATGAAACCACTCCCATTAGACCCACTTAGCACAGAGGCACAGAGAAACGAGCAGTGATTTCTTCAGAGTAACAAAATGTAGGAACCTGAAACAAAGTTTTTATAATCCTTGCAATCTACATAGAGCACCAGACGGGAATGTATTTTTTTTAAAGTGTAGTTACGCTTTAAAATTGAAGTTTAATGCCTACAGCTTCACAAACACTTTTTTTTTTTACTTTGCTTCTCCTGCATTGTTATCCTGGTGATGCATTATGATTCTGTATGACAGTTATTCTGTTTCTTTCTAACTGACCAATTGTTATCTTAAATATACCATAGTTATGTCTGTAATTCGAGATCTTATATTCTTATCTTCTTGTTTTCCAAGAAACATGTCATATACTGTATTAATACTGTATCAATTAATTCTATTGAACAAGAAAACTAAAGTTTAAATTGTTTATATTTTGTTTTTGCTGGTTCCTCCTGTCCCCTCATCAACATGCTAATGACATTTTAAATAAAGGCTTTTATTTTCATAACATATCTAATTTTACAATAAATTACATAATCACTGGGTCCTTGTGCTTTGCTCTGCAATGCAGCAGATTCAGAATGGGTGGGATCAGCAGGGAGCTGTATATAGCTTCCTGAAAACATCACAGCATTCTGTCTCTGTACTCCTTTTAAGAGCTCCGTGCTTTGATGAGAGCAATGGGATGGTTGTTGGTAGGAGTTTTGCAAATATCAAGATGCCTTTTGATGTGTGGATGTTATTCTGGAGACAGGCATTCCTAGACTGGCTGTATTTTGATGAAACAAAATGCCACTAACAATAATACTCAATGCCTCTGCTCCTACCTGGCACTGGCAGTATTGCTGGTTAGCTTGATGCTTTTGCCTGCCTAGGCAAAAGCATAATAGGATTGACTAGACAAATTAAGCCATCATGGGCCACTTGAAAATTGGACTGGTAGGCTGAGTTGGTTGAATTTGCCATACAGAGTAGGTGTTGCCTACACTTGTAAAAGAGAACATCTTGATGTAAATATTACAGAGTATTAACATTTCAAAGAAAAAAGTTATATGTATATTGTGCAGTTATACTGTTTGCGTACACGTTGGCCACTTACTGTATTTGCTCTGCTCAAGCAAGTGCTGTTGCCTGTTTTGCACTGCCCTACTATAGTTCTACTTTAGTGCTCTCATTCACAATGCAAGTCTGTGAAACTGACATGCAAAAGGGCATGAACAAGACCAGTGAGAAATCTCTATGAGACCTAAATTCAGTTCAGTGTTGTGGGTTTGCATAGGTGCTCATATGAATGTACATTCTGTGAATGCAAACTTACAATTGGTCTAGTAAATTATGCAGTTTTGTTATATACATATGCTGAGGTTTCCACCTGCATGCACATATATTTTGCATTAGTAAATGTGTATGTTAGGACGCTGCCTGCTTATATGCATCTACAGTACATTATTCCCTCCAACCCACTCACATTACTTACTATTAGGGACCTATTCACACCTAGCCAATCCACTGCAGTTTGTTTAAAGCATGCACATTAAAGTGCTTTACATTAAGATAGCCCATTAATGTAACATGATTGAAAAGGAAAAACATTTTGTAATTTTAAAATAACAAACATGTTATATATACCTGAATTGTGCAGTGGTTTTGCACAGAGCAGTCCTGATGATCCTCTTCTGGTGTCCCCTGCTGGCTCTCCTGGCTCCTCCCCCCTTACAAATGCCCTTATAGCAAGCTGTACTCATGCGTTCGCGACCATAGACACACAAAGCACGGCTCAGCCCTGCCCTAGCTTCCTCCTCACATGCTGTGATGGATAGTAGCAGGAGCCAATGAATCCCAATGCTGTCCTTATGACCAGTGAGAAGGGAGGAAATGGAGAGAAACGCTAATCTTGTGCAGTGCTGGGTTAAGATTGGGCTCGGGTAAGTATAAGAGCTGGGGAAGCTTCACACAGAAGTTTTTTTCTTTTTATCTTAATGCATAGAATGCGTTAAGGTAAAAAAAAAAAAAAAAAAAATTCTGCCTTTAGAACCACTTTAATCTGCACTATTTTTGGTAATACAGCACTCCACACAGTAGTGCTTTGCCACATGTGTGCTGTAACGCAGGTGACTTACCATAATACACTGGGGTACCTTTAAAAATGCATGACATTGCAATGCATTAATGTGCGTAGGGGCCATTTTTGTGCATTGAGGTAACTGCATAGGTTTAAATAGGCCCTGATTTTTTAGATATGTACTGTAAAATAGTTTTTTCCTCTATGTTATCATTTTTTTACAAATGTATATGGCAAGAAAACCAACGTCTAAATACTATTTTATTACAGCATGCAATTGCAAGTGGCAATATATGAAATTATTTACATGTTCTTGTAATGGCCACATTCCATATGTCTGTGCATGAGATCTGTTTTTTTTTCTGTCAAAGAGATTTTATTGGTCACAAATAGCATTACAACAACAGTAATACAGCAGGGGTAAACCTTCATAGTTACATGAGAGAAGGAACATATAAGCAGATATTATTGTCAATTCTTGAGATATTGAAGAAATGCTTATAAACAAAAAGGCGACGGCAAGGGATAAATTCAGCTGTAGAAGTCAAATATCATCAGTGAAACATTTTGTCTGTGCCGACAGAGTCGCTACTAAATAAAACATACAGAAGAATCTAATAATATAGAGAGAGGGGACGGTACCCCCAGTTGAGGTTTTAATTAATGTAATGACTGGAAAGGTAGTGGAGGGGGAAGAAAAGAAAGAAGAATAAGAAAGATGTAGGGGATGAGAAACATAAAAAAGACAGATGAGTGGGCGAGTCTGTACTATATAGGAATAATCATTCCAAAGGTATAAACTTAGGCTCACTTACACTCAGAAGGGGTGCTGGGGAGAGGAGAAAGGAGGGGTGCAGAGAGTGAAAAGGTTTTTCCCATGAGCGGTGGCACGGTTCCAGTGCAGGAGCGTATGTGGTGGGTCAAATGGGGGAAAGAAACACGGTTACCAAGGTAATAGAAGGGTTTTGTCAAAATCAGGGGGTAAACAGTGTTTCACCCATGGTTGCCATACTTTTTCAAACTTGCATATCTTGTCACTTTCAATGGCTGTCATTTTAGCATAGACCAGGGCCCTGTTCATTCTGTGCTTATTTTCAGCGACAACCAAGCATGAGATTTGTTTTACCTATTACAAAATATTTATTATTGTTTCTTGATTTCAGTAGTTCCTTAGTTTTATTGTTAGTGACATTAGTACAGACATCATTGTGTTTTGTTCCTACACGAAACACAAATTCAAACTGTCTAACTAATGCAAAATAGTCCCCAAAACATGAAAGAAAATACAGGCTTGATTCCAGATAATGTATGAGACCACTTATCTGACTTACATTTAAATGCGAGGATAGGTACTGGCTAGCGACCCAGATTTGTAAGTACATTTCTAATGATTGAACTTAATAGACATGTGTCTTTTTTAACCTGACAGGATTGTGAAAGACCTCAGCCACCCTTAGGCACTGCAAGTGAAAGCACAATGTGATGTGCTATGCCAACACTGCTATTAGTGCTACCATAGATATCTTTCCCAAGTATGGTTTGCATAAGTGCACATTCACATCAAATTATGCTATTGATGTCTTAGTTTTTTCTGAAGTCTGAAATGTATACAGTATGTGGTAGAGGACTCATTTGACCATGTGCACATCGGTGATAGGTTTTCTGCCAAAAACAAACTGCATGTTTGTTTGGGGACCTTACTATGTTCCAGCCACCCCCACATCTGTCAGGGTTCACGCTGACAGTTTCTAAACAGTTTGCTGATAGAATAAATGAATGAAACCACTTGCTGATCGTATGAAAAAAAATAGCTGCATGGGGACCTGGAAGATAATAGGGTCCAACAATATTTATTCAATTTTTAGTGGGCAAATTGTTATGCAAATCATAACCTCTATATACCTAAATATGTTTCCTTTAGGCTTCATACTGAAAAAGAATAGGCAGTGTTGCAGATACTGGGTGAATTAAATTATTTAAAAAAAAAAAACAGCCAAACTTTCATAGATATTTCCTCTAAAGATGAATCAGACTGAGACAGAAGTACAGTTAAATCACACTTGTTTAATAAAAAAAGTAAATAGAACAAACGTAGTCAAAACATAGCCAAAGTTCAGTAACCGGAATAGCTAGTCAGACAAGCCAGAAAGTCAGGAAGCCAGGAATCAGCATAGTGGAACAGCAAGCAGGATCTGGAGCAAGAAGGAACATCAGCCAAGCGAGCCTTTAACAGGAATGCAGGAGAGAATCTTTGTGATGTTGATGAGGCAAAGGCAGAGATCATCTGGGCTTGATGGCTTAAGTAAGCAGGACTGACGAGCAGGATATCATCAACAGGTGAGTCACTGTGGAGAGATAGGAGCTGGCAATTAACCGACAGCTAAGCGGCCAGCTCAGAGAAGGAAGGGCTGAGCCCAGCCTGAAAGTACCCCCTCATCAACGACCCCTCCCCCTCGGAGGACCACCAGGCTTGAGGGGAAACCATCTATGGAGATCATGAAGGAGGACAGGGGCATGTATGTCTGAGGATGGGACCCAAGAGCGTTCCTCCGGACCGTACCCTTTCCAATGCACCAGGTACTGTATGCACCCATGGAACCTATGCAAGTCAACAATGAACTGTACTTCATACTCCTCATGGTTCTCAACCTGTACAGGATGAGGATGTGGCACAGAGGTCCTAAAACAGTTGCAGACCAAATGTTATAATAAGGGGACATGGAATACTTTTGAGATACGCATATTAGAAGGAAGGTCTAAAGCATAAGCCACTGGGTTTATCCTGCAGAGGATAGGGAAAGGCCCAATAAACCAAGGTGCCAACTTCAGAGAGGGAACATGGAGTCGGAGGTTGCAAGATGACAGCCAGACCCTGTCCCCAACATGGTAGGAAGGCGCAGGCAGGTGTCTGCGGTCAGCATGGAGTCTGTACCTATCGTTGGCATGTCGCAAAGCCTCCTGGACTTGTGCCCAAGTGGAACGAAGAACACGGATATGTTCCTCTAAGGCAGGAATGCTCTGTAGAACAAATGAGTCAGGCAACATGGAAGGTTGGAAATAGGGATGAGCCGAACACCCACCTGTTCGGTTCACACCAGAACATGTGAACAGGCAAACAATTAGTTCAAACACGTGAACACTGTTAAAGTCTATGGGACTCAAACATGAATAATCAAAAGTGCTAATTTTAAAGGATTATATGCAAGTTATTGTCATAAAAAGTGTTTGGGGACCTGGGTCCTGCCCCAGGGGACATGGATCAATGCAAAAAAAAGTTTTAAAAACAGCCGTTTTTTCAGGAGCAGTGATTTTAATAATGCTAAAAGTGAAACAATAAAAGTGTAATATTCCTTTAAATTTCATACCTGGGGGGTGTCTATAGTATGCCTGCAAAGGGTTCCCGTGTTTTGAACAGTCTGACAGCAAAATTACATTTCAAAGGAAAAAAAGTCATTTAAAACTACTTGCGGCAATTAATGAATTGTTGGTCCGACAATACACCTAAAAGTTCATTGAAAAAAACAGCATGGGATTTCCTCACAGGGGAACCCCGAACCAAAATTTTTTAAAAAATTGGCGTGGGGGTCCCCCTAAATTCCATACCAGGCCCCTCAGGTCTGGTATTGATATTAAGGGAACCCCGCACCAAAATTAAAAAAAAAAAGGCGTGGGGTCACCCCCAAAAATTCATACCAGACCCTTATCCGAGCACGCAACCTGGCAGGCCGCAGGAAAAGAGGGGGGATGAGAGAGCGCCCCCCCTACTGAACCGTACCAGGCCACATGCCCTCAACACTGGGAGGGTGCTTTGGGGTGCCCCCCAAAGCACCTTGTCCCTATGTTGATGAGGACAAGGGCCTCATCTCCACAACCCTTACCCATTGGTTGTGGGGGTCTGCAGGCGGGGGGGCTTATCGGAATCTGGAAGCCCCCTTTAACAAGGGGATCCCCAGATCCCACCCCCCTGTGTGAAATGGTAAGGGGGTACAGAAGTACCCCTACCATTTCACAAAAAAAGTGTCAGAAATGTTAAAAATGACAAGAGACAGTTTTTGACAATTCCTTTATTTAAATGCTTCTTCTTTCCATCTTCTTTCTTCTATCTTCTATCTTACTTCGGTTTCTTCCTCCATCTTCTTCTTCTGGTTCTTCGTCCGATCCTCTGCTTCTTGCTCGGTTGTTCTCGTCTGGCATCTTCCTCCACGGCGTCTTCTTCCCTTCTTCGTTCTCGGGCCGCTCTGCATCCATGATGGGAGGCTCCCGTTGTGTGCCGCTTCTTGTCTTCTGACGGTTCTTAAATAACGGAGGTCGGGTTTACGTAACAGGTGACCCAGTCTCCCTTTCAGGATGTGCCAAGACAGGAGCAGAAACAAAGGCAGCCTTGAGACTTTCAAAGGCCCTAATGGACTCCGGAGACCAACTCTGTGGGTTACCGTTCTTTCTGGTCATATCGGTCAGGGGCTTGACCAGAGACGAGAAGTTATGAATAAACTTCTGATAATAGTTGGCAAAACCCAGTAAATGCTGCAGAGGACGTAACCCCACAGGTCGAGGCCACTGTAGGACTGCCAAAAGTTTCTTTGGGTCCATCGAAAAACCAGCAGTGGAAATTACATAGCCCAGGAATTTAATTTGTTAACTTAGGAGAGGAAATCACTTGGAATTGGATTATCTAATGGTGAAGAGCCCCTATGGCCACTGAACCATCTCATGAGTAACATGGGCAGGCTGTAGAGGTCTCCCGTCAAGAGCCTCAACGGCAAGTGTAGTGTCACGCAGCTGCAGTGGAATCAAGTACTTTGATACAAAGGCAGCATCAAAAAGTAAATCTCAACTTGGTTGAGAAACCCTTTGCATTGAACTGGATTGCCCCCAAATCACAGGGGAAGCAGGGTGGAAGCAGACATACCTCTTATAGAGGTAATACTCAAGGTGGGTGCCTGCACAGAGACTGGCACAGCAGCAGAGATGGCCTGCAACTCAGGTTGTATCGGAGCAGCCACAGTGGGGGATTCTAGGTGAGCCGTGTGACTCAGGAGTGTTTGTAACGCCATGGCAAACGTATCCATGCTGTGATCTTATTCATCCAATCTGAAATAAAATATTACCAATAAGTGGATTGACTGTATCTTCTGAATTCATGGCCTTTGCCTACTGTCAGAAACCATGAACCAGACCGAGACAGAAGTACAGTAAACTCACACTTGTTTATTAATAAAAATAAAAAGGTAAATAGAGTAAGCGTAGTCAAAGCATAGCCAGAGTCCAGTAACTGGATCGGGTAGTCAGCCAAGACAGAGTTCAGTAACCAGATCGGGTAATCAGCCAGGCCAGAAGTCAGGGATCCAAGTAGAGGAAGAGCAAGCAGGATAAGGAGCCAAAAGGAATGTCAGCAAAAGCCAGTCTTTAAACAGAAACGCAGGAGATGGTTTCTTGTGATGTGACCAAGACGAAGGCAGGAATGAAGTGAGCTGGAGATCTTTAAGTAGGCAGGATTGATGAGCAGATCCACAACAGCTGGTTAACTGTGGAGAGAGATGAGAGCTGGCAATTAGCCAACAGCTGAGCTCAGACAAGGAAGGGCTGAGCCAGCCCTGACAACAGGCCTGCAGCCCCAGAGTCATAGTTACATAGTTACATAGTTACATAGTTACATAGTAGGTGAGGTTGAAAAAAGACACAAGTCCATCAAGTCCAACCTATGTGTGTGATTATGTGTCAGTATTACATTACATATCCCTGTATGTTGCGGTCATTCAGGTGATTATCTAATAGTTTCTTGAAGCTATCAATGCTCCCGCTGAGACCACCGCCTGTGGAAGGGAATTCCATATCCTTGCCGCTCTTACAGTAAAGAACCCTCTACGTAGTTTAAGGTTAAACCTCTTTTCTTCTAATTGTAATGAGTGGCCACGAGTCTTATTAAACTCTCTTCTGCGAAAAAGTTTTATCCCTATTGTGGGGTCACCAGTACAGTATTTGTAAATTGAAATCATATCCCCTCTCAAGTGTCTCTTCTCCAGATAGAATAAGTTCAGTGCTCGCAACCTTTCCTCATAACTAAGATCCTCCAGACCCTTTATTAGCTTTGTTGCCCTTCTTTGTACTCGCTCCATTTCCAGTACATCCCTCCTGAGGACTGGTGCCCAGAACTGGACAGCATACTCCAGGTGCTGCCGGACCAGAGTCTTGTAGAGCGGGAGAATTATCGTTTTATCTCTGGAGTTGATCCCCCTTTTAATGCATGCCAATATTCTGTTTGCTTTATTAGCAGCAGCTTGGCATTGCATGCCATTGCTGAGCCTATCATCTACTAGGACCCCCAGGTCCTTTTCCATCCTAGATTCCCCCAGAGGTTCTCCCCCCAGTGTATAGATTGCATTCATATTTTTGCCACCCAAATGCATTATTTTACTTTTTTCTACATTGAACCTCATTTGCCATGTAGACACCCAAATTTAATTTGTTCAGGTCTTTTTGCAAGATTTTCACATCCTGTGGAGAAGTTATTGCCCTGCTTAGCTTAGTATTGTCTGCAAATACAGAGATTGAACTGTTTATCCCATCCTCCAGGTCGTTTATGAACAAATTAAATAGGATTGGTCCCAGCACAGAACCCTGGGGAACCCCACTACCCACCCCTGACCATTCTGAGTACTCCCCATTTATCACCACCCTCTGAACACGCCCTTGTAGCCAGGTTTCAATCCATGTACTCACCCTATGGTCCATGCCAACAGACCTTATTTTGTACAGTAAACGTTTATGGGGAACTGTGTCAAATGCTTTTGCAAAATCCAGATACACCACGTCTACGGGCCTTCCTTTATCTAGATGGCAACTCACCTCCTCATAGAAGGTTAATAGATTGGTTTGGCAAGAACGATTCTTCATGAATCCATGCTGATTACTGCTAATGATATCATTCTTATTACTAAAATCTTGTATATAGTCCCTTATCATCCCCTCCAAGAGTTTACATACTATTGATGTTAGGCTAACTGGTCTGTAATTCCCAGGGATGTTTTTTGGGCCCTTTTTAAATATTGGTGCTACATTGGCTTTTTTCCAATCAGCTGGTACCATTCCAGTCAATAGACTGTAAAAATTAGGAACAACGGTCTGGCAATCACCTGACTGAGTTCCCTAAGTACCCTCGGATGCAAGCCATCTGGTCCCGGTGATTTATTAATGTTAAGTTTCTCAAGTCTAATTTTAATTCCGTCCTCTGTTAACCATGTAGGTGCTTCCTGTGTTGTGTCATGAGGATAAACACTGCAGTTTTGGTTACTGAAGCCCCCCGATTCACTCGTGAAGACTGAGGAGAAGAATAAATTCAATACCTTTGCCATCTCCCCATCCTTTGTAACCAGATGTCCTTCCTAATTCTTTATGGGGCCAATATGGTCTGTCCTCCCTTTTTTACTGTTTACACACTTAAAGAATTTCTTGGGTTTTTTTTGCTCTCCTCCGCTATGTGTCTTTCATGTTCTATCTTAGCCGTCCTAATTGCACCCTTACATTTCTTATTACATTCTTTATAAAGTCTGAATGCTGAGGATGATCCCTCAACCTTGTATTTTTTGAAGGCCTTCTCCTTTGCTTTTATATGCATTTTTACATTAGAGTTAAGCCATCCAGGATTTTTGTTTGCTCTTTTAAATTTATTACTCAATGGGATACATTGGCTAATCCCCTTATTTAATATGCTCTTAAAGCAAACCCATCTCTCCTCCGTATTCTTTGTTCCTAATATTTTATCCCAATTTATGCCTTTTAGCAAGGTTTGTAGTTTAGGGAAGTTGGCTCTTTTGAAATTCAGTATCTTTGTGTTCCCTTCATGTTTCCTATTTGTGTGATTTATACTGAAACTAATTGACCTGTGATCGCTGTTACCTAAATTACCCCGTATTTCCACATCTGTGATCAGGTCTGTATTGTTGGTAATCAGTAGATCCAGTAATGTTTTATTTCTAGTTGGTGCGTCTACCATCTGACCCATAAAATTGTCCTGCAAGACATTAAGGAACTGGCGAGCCTTAAATGAATGCGCGGTTCCCTCCGCCCAGTCTATGTCTGGATAATTAAAATCCCCCATTATGATAACACTTCCCATCCTTGCTGCTAATCCAATTTGTGATAGGAGATCCGTCTCCACTTCCTCCCTCAGGTTAGGGGGCCTATAGCATACTCCCAGTATTATTTTCCCCTTAGCTTCATCCCTTTGGAGCTCTACCCATAAAGATTCCACCTCCTCCCTAGCTCCCTCAGTGATGTCATCTCTCACATTCACTTGTACATTATTCTTGATATATAGGCATACCCCTCCCCCTTTTTTACCCTCTCTATCCTTGCGGTATAGGGTATACCCTTGAATGTTTGCCAGCCAATCATGAGAGCTGTTGAACCAGGTCTCTGAAATTCCCACAAAATCCAAATCCTCCTTGTACAACAGTATCTCTAGTTCACCCATCTTGTCCGCCATGCTCCTGGCATTAGTGAACATGCCACATAGTTTAGACTGGTCGCATATTGTCCTCGTATTGGGTGTTTCAAGATTGCAACTAGGACTTGCTGCTATACTCACCTTGTGTTTTTGTGCTTTAGTTAACCTACCACTAATGCCCCCAATACTACCCTCTGGAATATCTTCCGCGCTGGCTATCACTGTCTCTGGACCCTCCCCCCATCGCCTAGTTTAAAAACCCCTCTAACTTTTTGGCCATCTTCCTTCCCAGCAGATCTGCACCCTCCTCATTTGGGTGCAGTCCGTCCCTTCTATAGTACCGGTTACCGACTGAGAAGTCGGCCCAGTCCTCCAGGAACCCAAACCCCTCCTTACTACACCAGCTCTTCAGCCACTTGTTTTCTTCCCTAATCTCCCTCTGCCTTTCTGGTGTGGCTCGATGTACCGGTAGTATTCCTGAGAACACTGCCTTGGAGGTCCTTTTCCTCAATTTAGCACCTAAATCCCTAAAATCGTTCTTTAGGACACTCCATCTGCCTCTGACTTTGTTATTGGTGCCAACGTGCACCATGACAGCCGGGTCTTCCCCAGCCCCTCCCAGTAATCTGTCCACAAGATCCGTGAACCCGAGCGCCCGGTAGACAACATACTGTTCGGCGCTTCAGGTCTTGGTTACAGATTGCCCTCTCTGTCCTTCTAAGAATTGAGTCCCCTACCACCAGAATCTGTCTTTCCTTTCCTTTGCTGCCCCCCCACTCTCACTGGAGGAGTTCTTCCCCTGGCAGCTAGGAGAGTCCCTCATCTCCAGCAGTGCTGTTCCCTGACTGGTTTCACCAATGTCACTCAATGGAGCGTACTTATTGGGATGCTCCAGTCCTGGATCGGCCTCTCTGGCACTTCACCCTCTACCCCTCCTGACTGTCACCCATCTACTCTTTGCTAGTGCCTGCACCTCTTTGTCTCCACCCGCCTCTGTGCTGGCCCCTGCCGGCACCTGCCGTGTATGTTCCTGGCTCACCTTTAGTATGGAGGGACTTCTCAGTGCTGACAGTTGCTTCTCCAGATTCAGAACCTGGGCTTCCAGGGAAACAATATGCTAACATTTTGCACAGCAGTATTCGCCCTTTGATCGGATGATCAAGGAACGCATACATGCGGCAAGATGTACAAAGAGTCGCCTCTCCACACCCGCCGGGCATCGTACCTATTGAATATAGTGAGGATTTGGGGATTTTACCCTGTCCAAATTACCTAACAGCTAGCTTCCTGGCACTAATACTCAAGACAATACACAGGTACACAACAAGACAATACACAGGTACACAACAAGACAATACACAGGTACCCACAGACCTACGTGCACTCGCAATACACAAGTATACAGTACACAATACACAAGTACTAACGATCCACACACACTACTCAGACAACACTCAGATACTCACACTACACAAGTACTATGACCCCTGTTATAACCTCCTGTTTTAAACTCTGGTTTTTTAACTCCCACTTATTCCAGCTCCACTTACACCAAGTTCCACAGCTTCAGACTGAGCACGCTCAGACTGAGTCCTACAACCAGTTAAATAGGCACCTGTGAGCAATTAAGCACACCCCTTAATTGATAGATTGATGGAACCAGAGAAAAAAAAAAAAGCTATTTAAAAAGTGACAGCAAAAGGCAAATTAAAAACTAAAAGGAAAAGCCCCAAAAATGCAACCCAGTAAACAAGCAGCAAACAAACAGCAAGCAAACAGCAAACAAACAGCAAGCAAACAGTAAACAATCAAACAGCAAGCAAACAGCAAACAAACACACAGCAAGCAAACAGCAAACAAACAGCAAGCAAACAGCAAGCAAACAGCAAACAATCAAACAGCAAACAAACAGCAAACAAACAGCAAGACTTGTACACTCTAACTCTGGTTTTTTAACTCCCACTTATTCCAGCTCCACTTACACCAAGTTCCACAGCTTCAGACTGAGCATGCTCAGACTGAGTCCTACAACCAGTTAAATAGGCACCTGTGAGCAATTAACCACACCCCTTAATTAATAGATTGATGGAACCAGAGAAAAAAAAAGCTATTTAAAAAGTGACAGCAAAAGGCAAATTAAAAACTAAAAGGAAAAGCCCCAAAAATGCAACCCAGTAAACAAACAGCAAACAAACAGCAAGCAAGCAGCAAACAAACGGCAAGCAAACAGCAAACAATCAAACAGCAAGCAAACAGCAAACAATCAAACAGCAAACAAACAGCAAACAAACAGAAAACAAACAGCAAACAAACAGCAAACAAACAGCAAGACTTGTACACTCTAACTCTGGTTTTTTAACTCCCACTTATTCCAGCTCCACTTACACCAAGTTCCACAACTTCAGACTGAGCATGATTAGAGCTTGTATCTCGACGGACAACTCAGCCCAAGAAAGGGTAACCGGAACCAGGGGCTTATCCTTCTGGATGACTAGGGACAAAACAATGCCACCTATAGTCTGTCCGTGACAGAACCTCAAGGTTCGGATGTTCCCTGAACGGGTAGGACAAGACTTCAAAAAGTGACCTACCCGGCCACAATAAATGCACAATCTCTCCCTCCTCTCATCCGCAGAGAGATGCGTGAAGCCCAAGTGCATGGGTTCACCTTCACTGACCGACTTGCTACCAGGAAGCATGGGAGGTGAGGGAGGCAAGGGTGGGACTGAAAAGCTCGGAGGCAAATGTACAGGAGGCTTCCGCAAGCACTCCTTAAAAGAGAGTCTGGAGTCAATAAGGATGGCAAATGTGATCAACTTCTCCAGCTCAGTTTGTATATCTCGGGCTGCTATCCCATCTTTGATGATATCCAAGAGACCATGAGACAAAGCAGCCACGAGGCCCTCATTGTTCCAAGCAGAGTACGGAATTCAATGGTGTAATCGGAAGCAGTTCTCGTACTCTGTTTGATGGACATGAGGCACTTGGCAGCAAAAGTGTGAGGGAACATCAAATACCCTTTTAAAAGAAGCCACAAACTCTGAGTAACTCAGGACAATGGGTTTTTTCATCTCCCATAGAGGGTTTGCCCAGGCCAAGGCTCTCTCGGAAAGCAAAGATATCACGAAACCTACTTTGCTTCTGTCCGTGGGAAACGCCTGGGGCAGCATCTCAACCTGATTGAGAAACCCTCTGCAGTGGACTGGATCAACCCAAATCACTGGGGAAGTGGAACGGAACCAGACATACCTCTTAGAGAGGTAATACTCGAGGTGGGTGCAGAAGGAACGTCAGCCAAGCAAGTCTTTAATAGGCACACAGGAGAGAATCTCTGTGATGTTGACCAGGTGAAGGCAGAGATCATCTGGGCTGGACGGCTTAAGTAAGCAGGATTGATGAGCAGGATATTATCAACAGGTGAGTCACTATGGAGAGATAGGAGCTGGAAATTAACCGACAGCTGAGTGGCCAGCTCAGAGAAGGAAGGGCTGAGCCCAGCCCTGACAGATATAATGTTTTTCAGTCTTAAAACATAGAGTGGTTCAGTAAAATACTGAATTATGGTCACTAGGTGGAGCTGATAATCATAGGAAATATACACTTATGAATGAGTAACGCTGAACCTGTAGAGGAAATAACAGGGGAACATCCACATGTGCACCAATTGCCACAGATTGAATATACCAGCAGTTTCACTGGATAAATATGTATGCAATTTTTTATAACTATTGCTTCTACTACTACTGCAACCCACCCACCACTGTCAAATTTTTAATATATGTCAAATAATCTCCTGTCTTTTGCTGAGACATGTTTCTAATTAACCTGTACTTTGTTTACATTTTTCGAAAGTAAGACATCACAAGGTACCTATTGCCACCTTTGCTAGCCAAAGCCAAAGCCCTAGTCTGTGCTCCTCTGATTCCTTTTTTTTTCTTGGTCTTGGTTGTTCTTCATGGCTAAGCTTTACTAAGAGCAATCCCCCTGTCCAGCTAATATTGGTCACTAAGGTACTTTATCTGGACAGTGAAATGGCAGAACTTAGCCAAGAAGTAATAGAAAGTCGGACCACCAGTAAAAAAAAAAAAATCCTTTCTGGCTAATAATAGTAAAATAAGGTGTATTGTCATGTTTGCCATTAGACAAGTATTTCATTTTTAAAGCAGATATCTAGTGCTTGTCTAAGGTAAAACAAAACTATACAATACAAAAAAGTACAAAGCAATAATATTCCCACATTCATTTCAATAAAGAAAACTGTTCAAGCACAGTTAATAAAAATATTTCATGCTGATCCTATTAAAAAGCAATAGGCAATAGTAATGCCCCGTACACACGGTCGGACTTTGTTCGGACATTCTGACAACAAAATCCTAGGATTTTTTCCGACGGATGTTGGCTCAAACTTGTCTTGCATACACACGGTCACACAAAGTTGTCGGAAAATCCGATCGTTCTGAACGCGGTTACGTAAAACACGTACGTCGGAACTATAAACGGGGCAGTGGCCAATAGCTTTCATCTCTTTATTTATTCTGAGCATGCGTGGCACTTTGTCAGTCGGATTTGTGTACACACGATCGGAATTTCCGACAACGGATTTTGTTGTCGGAAAATTTTATAGCCTGCTCTCAAACTTTGTGTGTCGGAAAATCTGATGGAAAATGTGTGATGGAGCCTACACACTGTCGGAATTTCCGACAACAAGGTCCTATCACACATCTTCCGTCGGAAAATCCGACCGTGTGTACGGGGCATTAGTCTGGTTTTAAATGTTAAAGCATTTTTATTATATCATATTTATGTGAATTTTCAAATCTTTGTAAGCCCTACCAACCCCTCACCACCCACCCTGCCCCCAAAGTGTGATTTTTTTTTCTGAGATAAAAGTATTTCTCCATTATCTTTATCTCATCAAACCCCAAATAAATATATCATCGTCATATGTCCATGATAAAAAAGTAAAATTCTTATCATCTGAAATACAGTTTTTAAAGCTTTTTTTTTCATATTTAAAAAAAAACAAAAACAAAAAAAATATTATATATATCTATATAGATATATATAGATATATATATCTATATATATCTATATAGATATATATATCTATATATATATACACAATTCTGTAAAAAGTATTTTCCCTCTTTTTTTTTTTTTTTGCATATTTGTCACACTTAAATGACTCAGATCATCAAACTAATTTTATTATTACACAAAAAATAACCTGAGGAAATACAAAATGCAGTTTTTAAATAATGGTTTAATTTATTAAGGCAAAAAAAGCTGTCCAAACCTGCCTGGCTTTATGTGAAAAGGTAATTGCCCCCTAAACCTAATGACTGGTTGTGCCACCCTTGGTGGCAGCAACTGCAATAAAGCGTTTGTGATAACTGGCAATGAGTCTTTCACATTGCTGTGGAGCAATTTTGGCCCACTCTTCTTTGCAGAATTGTTTTAATTCAGCCACATTGGAAGGTTTACCAGCATGAACGGCCTGTGTAAGGTCATGATACAGCATTTCAATTGGATTTAAGTCCGAGCTTTGACTAGGCCACTCCAAAACCTAAATTTTGCTTTGTTAGAACCATTTGGAGGTGGACTTGCTGTTGTGTTTCAGATCATTGTCCTGCTGCATAACCCAAGTGCACTTGAGCTTGAGGTTACAAACTGTTGCCCGTACATTCTCCTTTAGGATTTTCTGGTAGAACTCAGAATTCATGGTTTCATCAGTTATGGTATGTCACCCAGGTCCTGAAGCTGCAAAGCAGACCCAGACCATCACACTACCACCACATTGTCTGACTGTTGGTATCATATTCTTGTTGAAATACTGTATTCATTTTATGCCTGATGTAACAGGATGCACACCTTCCAAAAAGTTACATTTTTGTCTCATCAGTCCACAGAATGTTTGCTTAAAATCCTTGGGGATAATCAAGATGTTTTTTTGTAAATGTGAGTTGAGCCTTTGTGTTCTTTTTGGTCAGAAGTGGCTTTGGCCTTGGAACTCTCCCATGGATGCCATTGTTGCCCAGTCTCTTTCTTATTGTTGAATCATTAACACTGATCTAACCTGAGGCAAGTGAGGCCTGCAGTTCTTTAGATGTTGTTCTGGGTTATTTTATGACCTCCTGGATGAGTCGTTGTCATGCTCTTGGAGTAATTATTGTAGGCGGGCCACTCTTGGGAAGGTTCCCTACTGTTCCAAGTTATCTCCATTTGTGGATAATGGCTCTCCCCGTGGTCCACTGGAGTTCCAAAGCCTTAGAAGTGGCTTTAAAACCCTTCCTAGACCGATACATGTACATCACTTTGTTTCTTGTTAAATATGTTTATTGAGTTTTTCATAGATAACAGAGTAAATAAATAAGTAAATAAAAAAAAAAATAGTACATAAAATAAATAAATAAAAAAGGAGATGATGTAGACATATAAATATGATGCATGAGCATTTCATATACAATTAGTATAAGATAAATAGTATCATCATGAAAATATAAACTCATCTTATTACTTTAAGAATGATACAATTTATAGGAATACATCAAAATGATCATGACATAGAAATTTAATAAATAAGTAAACAAATAGTCGATGTGACTTTTTTGCTCATGGATATATGTCTTATGAGGAATAATAATATATAAAAAAAAAATAATATAGAAAAAAAGAAGAGTGGAGAGGGGAGTATATGTTTTGGTGGTCTGGCTCCTGAGTTACACAATTTATTATTATATTGTATGTTCTATATACATTCTAATGAGGTAATAATAAAGATTGGTCGAAGTCATTAGGGTAATAGTGTTTAACCCAAGGTTGCCATATCTTTCGAAATTTATTGATCTTGTTATCAGCTATAGCTGTCATTTTATCAAAAACAAGTACTCTATTAATTCTATGTTTTGTTTCAGCCAGAATTAGAGATTTAGACTTCCAAGCTTTGTTTTTGCAATTGTTTGTTTGGCTGAAGTAATAATTTGAATGAGTAATTGGTATTGAGTATGAGAGAGTGTATTGGGTTTGAGGTTTAAAAGTGCTGTAGCAGGATCAGGAATAATAGAGGTTTCAAGAGCTTTAGAAGCCATGGAAAATATGTTTTTCCAGAATTCCTGGACTATCGGGCATTGCCACCAGATGTGGAAGTGAGTTCCAAGTTAATCGCAACCTCTGAAGCAATTAGATGGGTATGCAGGAATGAATTTTGCTATTCTAGCAGGTACTAGGTACCACCGTGTAAGGACTTTATAGTTTGTTTCTATTGCATTACTATTAGGAGAAGAAGATTTAGTGGCTAACCATATGTTTGACCAATCTTTGTTATCCAAGGTCCGATTCATATCAAGTGCCTATTTGGCAGTATATGAGGGTAAGTTTTCATCAGAATTACTTGTAAGTTGTTGGTATAACAAAGAAATCAGTCCTCTGATATGTGGGTCACTTATACATATCCGTTCAAATTGAGACAATTGATTAAGAGAAGTACCTGTAATAAGGAGTGGTTCATAAAAATTTTTAATTTGTAGGTAACGAAAGATTTCACTTCTTGGAATATTAAAGGTTTCACACAAATCCGGAAAGGTATACATAGTGTTTGCAGATGACAATCTGTATAAACGATTTAGGTTCATAGAGGACCATATGGAAAAAGATCTAGGAAATTTCCATGCCGGGTAGAAAGCTGGATTCCCAAGGAATGTAAGTAAAGGATTATGCAGAGATTGGAGATTATGTAAATGTTTGAACTTATCCCAAATGGCTAAGGTGTGTTTAGTTATGGGACTGGAAATGTTTTTTCTGTCGATCTGGCGAAGCCATAGCATATTGGCTACTGATATTGGGTCAATATCTACTGCTTCTATAGCTACCCAAAGGGGTGTTTCGGAAGTGGCATGGTATTTAGGTAGAAGTGCCAATTGGGCAGCATAATAATAGGATAAGAAATTGGGTAGTCCTAACCCACCTTTTAATTTGTTAAGGTAAAGTGTAGATTTGGGTATACGAGGCTTAGTGGAACCCCAGATAAATGATAGGACTCTTCGTTGAGTAAGTCTAGTAAAATAAGAAGGTAAAGTTATAGGCAACACTCTAAATAAATATAAAAATTTTGGCAATATTGACATCTTAATAGCATTGATTTTACCTAACCAGGAAAGTGAAAGAGAGGCCCATTGCTTCATACATCCCGATGTTCGTTTCAATAGAGGTAGGTAGTTAGCTGAAAACAGATCTTTGAGAGAAATTGTGAGTTGTACCCCTAAATAGGGTAGTTGTTTTGAGACCCAAGTAAAAGGTAAGACAGATTTTGTATGTTAAAAAGAAATGTTTAAGGCATTTGATTTAGAAGGGTTAATATGTAGTCCAGAAATATGAGCAAATTTATGTAGTAATTTGAGAAGATTTGGGGTGGATATATGCGGATGGGACAAGAAAACAAGGATATCATCAGCAAAAAGACTAATCTTATGATGGTAACCACCTAATTCAATTCCTTTGATATCTATATTTGTTCTAATTAGTTGTGCTAAGGGTTCTATTAATAGGGCAAAAAGTAATGGGGAAAGGGGGCAACCTTGTCTTGTACCTCTATTTATGTCAAACATAGTGGATTTATAACCAGAATATTTAATATATGCTCTTGGTTTATTATATAGTGATGAGATCCAGGTAAGGAAATGGTTACCAAAACCCCATTTCTGTAGTATATAATCCATATATGGCCAAATGCCTTTTTTATATCCAATGAAACCAGACATGCTGGTATATGTCTTGTTTTGGCTGCATGTATGAGTAAAAGTGCTCGTCTTATATTGTCACCTGCCTGACGTTTCGGAATAAAACCTGTTTGGTCTTTATGGATTAAGTGTCCAATAATATTATTCATTCTGGTAGCCAGGATTTTAGCTAATAATTTAATATCTAAATTAAGAAGTGATATGGGGCGATAATTTGACCAAGAAGATGAGTGAGATTGTGGTTTGGGAATCATAGTAATAATAGATGTGAGTGACTCTGTTCTAAATGAATGTCCTTCAAGAATTGAGTTAAAGGCCCTAGTTAAAACTGGTGTAAAGATATGCGTAAACTGTCTGTAGTATACTGCCGGGAACCCATCAGGGCCCGGTCTCTTGTTAAGTTTTAGAAGTTTGATAGTATTCAGAACCTCTATAGTGGTAATAGGACTTTCGAGAAGGTCTCGTTGTTTTTGGTCTAGATACGGGAGTTTAATATTAGAAAATAAGATATCAGCTATTGACTTATCAAATGTTGGGGCTGGGGAATATAGTTTAGTTAGATTGGTACAAAAAATCTCAAGAATTTTAATCGGATTGCTAGTGTACGCTTCTTTAGAGATTTTCAAACGGAAAGGTTTCTTTTCGTGTTGTATAGTTTTCAAGCTTCTAGCCAAGGGTGTATCCGGTTTATTAGCCTTCAGGTAAAAAGTATGTTGTCGTTTGCGTAAAGATTTATCAGCAGAATCAGTCAAAAAAAGATCTAAATCTAGGCGGGCTTTTTCAAGATTAGAATTATTAATAGTCGTTGGGCAAGATTGAAAGATCTGATGACGGTTATTAAAGTTAGATTCCAATTTTGAGAACATTATTTTACGTTCTCTTTTGAATTTAGTTGCTAGTTGTATCATTCTACCTCTAATGACAGGTTTATGAGCCTCCCAAAGTGTGAGGGCTGAGATATCGTTTGTGTCGTTATCTTTAAAATAGTCAGATATTGATTTCTCAATTTCTTTATTAAGAGATGGATGAGTCGGCATGAAATCTTTCATACACCAAGTTGTGTCATGAGATCTAGGGAGTGTAGAAGCTATATTAATTGAAACTACACAATGGTCAGTCCAAGGGAATGGTATAATTTTAGCTGAAATAATTTCTGGTAGCATGCTAGAAGGGATAAGAATATGATCAATCCGAGAGAAAGATTTATGTGGGTAGGAGTAGTAAGTAAATCGTCTATCAGTAGGATTGATTTCACGCCAGGTGTCGACCAAGCTATGAGAGGTAAGTAAACGTTGAAAAGTTAGGTTTGTTGTACCTGTTGTAGGCCCAGGGGGAGATTTGTCTAGAAATGGGAAGATTGTTGCATTAGAATCACCACATATAACAACTGTTCCAAATTTGTGAGACTCTATGACTTGAAAAAGGTGTGACAAGAACGTCGTTGGGCGTTTATTGGGAGCATAGCAAGAAACAATAGTTATAGGGTTGTCAGAGATATCACCTGTTAAAATTAAATATCGACCTTCTGGATCTATCACTTGCGTTTTGAGGTTAAACGGAGTGGTACGATGGAAACCAATTAGCGTACCCCTTTGTTTAACTGCTGCAGAGGCGGTATAAAATTGTGGATATGAGGGTGAGAGAAATCTAGGTTGAGCTTTTTCTGTAAAGTGTGTTTCCTGTAAGCATATAATATGGGCTTTTTTGGATGAAAAGGATCTTAGAGCTTTAGTGCGTTTATGTGGGATATTAAATCCCTGTACATTTAAAGATAATACATTTATCGGAGCCATAGATTAACCAAGGTATCTGATGTATCATAGCATAAAAAATATATACTTTGAGCCAGATCCAACACTCTGAGAAACATAAGGAAATCGGGGTTCAAGAAAAAAGAAGAAAAAAATATATAAATAACGAAAAAAAGAGATAAAAAGAACAACAGTATTAACCCGTAACATAGATAATGTTGCATAATTAGAAAACAGAATAATAGGGTTAGGGAGCATCTCAAGAAAGTTTCCAAAACTTTCTGAGAGGATCCAAGTCCATCAGCAGAGTCCTCCATAAAAAAAGGCAGGAGTCTGCAAATGGAAAAATCAAAGGGGCAGCAAGAAATTCCTATAGGAAAAACGGCCCCGGAGAACCACAGGTACCAAAAAATAGAAAAAAAAAGGAAAATAAGAAATCCAGCAAGAAATGTGTGATGCTTTGCTTAAAAAATATATTATATATGGAAAAAAGAGGATTAAAGAGAGCAAAGTCTAATAGACTATCCAATTATGGCATAACCTCCATGTCTGGGCATATCTTTTGCCTAGTGAAAAAAATGGGAGAAAAGTAAAGAACAGGAGGTTATGCTAAAAAAAAATCCAGACCAGTTTTGGTAATAAAACCTGTAGTAAGAGAAAATTATTGGTAGTAGGTTTCTTCTTTTCAGTCCATTGAATCGTCATTTTTAGGCGGTGAGTGTTCATATCGGCCATGCTTGTGGAGATTTTGGTATGAAGATAAATAAGAGTTGGAATCTGAACTTTTCTTTTGCTGAGGAAAACGAGCTGTTGAACGTCTGCGAGGCTGATCTTTAGGTAAGGCTGTTTCTACTAAGCCTAATTCCAATAAGGCCGATTGTAAGTCCTCTGAACAGCGACAGACATATCTAGTTTCCAGGTGTGTAAAACGAAGGCAAAAAGGAAAGCCCCAATGATAGGTAATATGGTTATTCTGAAGTACCTGTAATTGGGGTTTGAGGGCCCGTCTTTTTGCAACTGTAAGAGGAGACAAGTGCAATATTGTGTTTGACAGTCAATATCATCTACCCTCAATTCCAGTTCAGCTGTTCTCTGACCAATTTCTTTAATTTCCTTTGTTAATTTATCTGTGATATGGTCAGAAGTCTGTTTCAATGCTTTCTGTAACATTGCTTCAAATGTAGCAAACATATCTGTTTGTGATACATTTTGAGCTGGATTAATAACTATGTCAAGATTTGTTTTGTCAGCCTGTGTTTTTTGTCTGGGAGGCTGTGGTTTCCCAGCCTGTGAAGCGCTGTGCTGTGAGGAGATAGATGATGCCGCCATCTTAGCTGCCAGTCTGAGAGCCGCCTCAGATTTGTAATTGGCTTTTATTTTGTTTTTTGGTCCTTTCAGGACCATAATATATGTATAGTAAGGAGAGGTTTACCTACAATTTTGTGAATTTTTGAAAGCCGCTGGGACCTGTAGTTTTCCGGTCCGAATTCCTGTGGATCGGAGCTCTAAGGAGGCATTACCGTTCCCTTAGGCATCCACGCATGCGCCCCATCACTTTGTTTCTAATCTGTTCTTGAATTTTTTTAGATTGTGGCATGATGTGTGGCTTTTTATGCTTCACTTTGTCAGATAGCTTCTGTTTATGTGATTTCTTGATTCAACAGGTCTGGCAGTAATTGGGCCTGGGTGTGGCAAGTGAAATTTAGCTCAGCTTTCCAAAAAATTGTGGTTAATCGCAGTTCATTCATGATTCAGCATGGAAGGGGGCAATTACTTTTTCACCTAGGGCCAGGCAGGTTTGAACAGCTTTTTTCCCTTAATAAATGAAATAATTTAAAAATGGCATCTTGGATTTACTTGGGTTATCTTTGTGTAATATTAAAATTTGTTTGATGATCTGAATATTTTAAGCGAGAAATATGTAAAAAAATAAAAAAATAAGCAAGAGGGTAAATACTTCTTCACAGCGCTGTTTATATATATATATCTATATATATATATATATAGATATATATATAGATACATATATTGTGGCAGAGCGAAGCTCTGTCCCTATGAAATTGGATGTAAAAGGGACACAGAGATTGCATATCTGCGGATTGCAAGACTACAGGGAGATTGTAAATGGAGAAGACTGCTCTGGCAGTTTTCTCCAGATTTTGATATTGCCGGATGGGACTTTGGAGATCCCTAAGAGTCTTGGGTGGGTAGAATGGGATCTCCAACCCTGTGTCTTGTGGATAGCCAGCAGGTTGTGTGCCCAGGCACACACAGCCCATATAATGAGCGGCTGGTGAGAGCAGATGGTGGAGGAAGTTGGAGTGTGAGCAGCTTGTTGCTGCTGTTTGAAGACAGAACCATGTCATGAAAACTGTCTGCCCTGTGTGAGACTACATCCCTGGTGAGGGGGGACTTTGTATCTACAAGGGCCTGGGAGACCAGAGGAGGGTCTGGGAGGCTGGGAGAGCTGAGGCGACTAGCAAGTCCAAGGGGGCTGAAGGAAGTCCTGATGTCTGGGGGACAATGAGGAAACCCAGAGGGCATGAGAATCCTGTTGAGGCCAGGAGTAGGCCGGGTAAAGCAGAGGAACTGCTGACAAGAGAGCCAAGTGGCTCGTTATGTTTTCATTATTTTTGAGTGTTAAATGAAGCTTGAACCCCTGCGTGGGAATCCTAAATGGACTTTGTATTTTGTTTTTCCGCTTAATAAACGTGAGCCACTAGGCCCTTAATTATAAATGCCTGTCTGACATGGACTCACTGCACAAAAATGCATCTATCAACTTGAGATAAACACCCCCAATATCACAAGTGGTGGAGAATGTGGGCATACAGTTGGTGAAATCTGGGTCTCTGCGCCAGTGGTGAGTCGTGTCAGGAACTGCTACTAGCTGTGTGAGGTAGCCTGGTGAACAGCATTGCGCAGGAGTTCAATTGATGGACTGTGTTGCATACAGGTAGTGTACCTGTGAAAGTGAGGGGTCAGAATGGCCTGAGAAGATGATTCCACCTAGGAGGGCCAGTCCAGAGGGCCTAGTGATGTATGAGACAATGAATGAATGGTTCAAGCGGAACCGCAAAGAGTGTGGTGCAGTGCAAGGGGCTGAGATCTTGTCCTCTGACTATATGCAACCCATGCTGCCTACAGAGGAGGTTGGGGACTTCCCTGTAAAGTTTGAAAAAGTTGCTGTAAGAAGAAAATGGCCTAGGGACCAGAGGCCAGAATTGCTGCAACCCTTTTTACGGATAGAGTTCTGGTCAGTTTACCATTTGATGGAGCTAAACACCCCCAATTACACAAAATATATACTATATATATATATATATATATATATATATATATATATATATATATATATATATATATACTGTATATACATATACAGTATAAAAGCACACTGATGAGTTCATATCTCTGTCAGTATGATCTCTCCTTCTACCAGCATAACTCTTTCTAGCACATGAGAACTGCAGCACAACTTTTTAACTTGTTGTGCTGCTTTTCCTTCCCCCAGTCTGAGCTCTTTTGTACATGGGGGTTGCAGGAGTCTATTACCAAGTCAAATTCAGGTACTTACACTGCAAAAAAACATATATAAAGCCTTTTTCTGCAACCAATGTAAGGCTTACATTGGTGCTGCAGCGTCTTTCACACATTCTTAGCAGCTGCAGCCACCAGGAATGTGTGTGTGTAGTTTATATGCCGACTTTCAGTTTTCTCCTGGGAGTGATTTGGTAAATCCAATTAATTACTTCCACAGGCACTGGAACAACCCCCTCCATCATATATCACAGGTTCCTCTGCCCCACCTTTTAGTCCGGAACTTGTATAGCAGTTGTCACTGGGTATGGTTTGAACATCCGTTCAATGATCGTTCCTCCGGTGACATAAACAGGAAGCAACATCTATTCCTGGTTCAGAGCTGTCATTCCCTGGAAGTGCTGGCTGGGGTTGAAGCTAATGGAGCATGCTCTGTGCTCCATTAGCTTCAGTGGAGTAAAGAGAAGTTAAAAAGAACTTATCACACATTTTATGCTTTACATTTATAAAAAACAAAAAAAAAATTAAAATCCCCAGTCCCCGCCCATGTACAGTACATACACATATATACATAAACAATGATTTTGCTACACATGTTATATATCCCTGCACATGTCAAAGTGAGAATAATAATTCTAGAGCCATTATTTACAGTTAATTCTAAACCACTGACCTAAAGAAGCTTTTAAAGCATCACCAATGGATAATTTTGGGTACCAAAGTTTGTCGCCGTGAACAATTTTAATATTTAATATTTAATAGTTTAATATTTTTTTCTGCAGAAGCCTGGAAAGCATTGTACCCCTGATCAGTGGTTGAGGGGTACAATGTCAGGCTTCTACAGACAAGAAGCCTGTACTGACTGTTTATACACTGCAGGACTTGTGAATGGACCACAAGGGTACTCATCAGCATCCTTGCAGTCCATTTAGAACCACACTGTTTTTGTGACAGTGGGTCCCAGGAGAGAATCCTCCGCCCACTGTCACACTGAGGCAGGGATCGGAGAGAGAGACTCCAGGAGCTGGAACATGTTACAGGTTACCCTAAATACAGGTGGAACATGCACCAAAAGGTCAACTTATCCTTTAAGACTGTTGGGAGGCCTGTCCTAGTGTGACAACCATGGCTCCCTTTATAGATACAATGGAGTGAGTGTTGTCACCCTAGGACAAGAAGTCTGTTATCCACAGGGCTAGCAGGTAAAAATAAAAAAAAAAATACATTGGGAAAAACGTAAACTAATGCAGCCAATATATCAATGCTTTATGCCTAGGTTTATATACACTTTAATGTGTAATTAAAGTCATTCTAGGTGCACATGGACTGACACTATACTCATTTGTCATCATTTTATCCTGTCTGAAGTTCTGAAGATCTTCTTTAACCACATCCCCTCACGTTTGAAAAATTGCTTCGCAAATACAGTGAGAGATAAAAAGTTGCAACAACCGGCATTTTATTCCCTAGGCTAAAAAAAATATATAATATTTGGGGTCCTATGTAATTTTCTAGCAAAAAAAATATGATTTTTACATGTAGGAGAGAAATGTCAGAATTGGCCTGGTAGTCAAGTGGTACAGAAGTCAGCATTCAGAAAAAAAAAAGTTGTAACATGTCAGCAAATTTCTTCTTGGTTCACATTTGTAAAAATGTATCCGAATCTGGTTACAAGACAAAATTCTTTTCTAAGCTTTCCAGTTTTAAGTGTTGGTTTAATGCTTACTCTTTAGGCCAAGTTCAACAATCTGCTCAGCAATGCTTTATTCTAGTATTGAGCAGCTTCTCAGCCAAAACAGGCAAAGACAGGACTGCCTCATTTCAGTTATGAGCCACTTCTCAGCAAAGTATTGTTTTAATTTAGCAATGTTGATACGTCAGCAAAAACTCCCAGCACATTATCTTTTAATGATGTTGTATTGCAGCTTGCCAAACCATTTCATTCTTGTGGTGAGCTGAAAACAAAAAATGCATGGACGGTCCTGCTAAAAATATGTGTAACTTTTTCAAGCTAGGCATCTGGATTACATTTCCAGCGTCAAAGTCTATTTTTTCTTTTTTATGCTAGCCAAAAAAAAATCAACTTTTCAGAAACTGGAAGCTGAAAGAGTTATACATTATTACTACTGCATTGTATTGCATACAAGAATTAAGTAAATACAGGTGTCTAGCTATTAGCTATTTGGGCATTTGGAAATGTATATGTACATACTATATACAATTATGGAGCTATTTAGCTATACAATGAAGGGTACAACTAAGATTTATTAAGAAGAGCAAGTACACAAGGTGCAAATAAGAAATGTATGTTGCATTTATTAGAACATATTCAAGACTTGCTATACATATGTATACAATTTGTTAAAAGATTTGCAATTCTATTATGCCTCCTTTTTCCCATTGCTTTCCCTTTACTCCTCTGCAGCTATAAACTACAACTTAAGCTGATTATAGATGGTTCATTTATTTTTTTTTGTTCAACAAAAGAAGAAATAATGTACAGTTTCCTTCACCCACACAAATGAGACATTGTATTCTGACAAAAGTACCTGGTACTATCAGAATACACTGATCCGTACATTAGTACAGTGCCTCCCATAATTCTGGTTCCCATATAGATCTTGCCTTTAGCTCTCAACTGATGTTATCATCAATATGGGTGGCTTCCCACTTGCCTGCAGGCATTTCGGACCATTCTCCCTTGGAACTAACTCTGGATGTAGGGGGCAGTAAATTCCCAGGCTGTTGGCGCTTAGACTCCAAATGGCTTCACAATGAGAATGTGCAGAAGCTGCTGGCGGACTCTGTTACTCAATACTGGGAGATGAATGAATCCTCTGTATCTCCCAAATTGGTGTGAGATGCTTTTAAAGAATATATCCATGGGCAATATATCTCAGCCATCAAATCGAGCACCATACACAGCTGACCTTGCTCGAACAGGCGGAGTCTGATGCAGCTTCTGACTTTGCATCCTCACCCACCAAGGAAAATTATTCCAACATGGCACAGGCTCATAGAAATCTAGAACTCCCCTTATGTCCCTCATGACTGCAGATGCTGCTATTAAAGCTGGAAGGCTGTTCAAGTCTGGGGATAGGAATGGCAGACTGTTAGCCAACCTGGTTGTGGACTCCAAACAGCTGACAGTCGTCTCTGAACTACTCTCAGATTCTGGGGACTTTCTTACAGATCACTCCTGTATTCTATTTGAATTTCAGAGTTATTTCTAATCCTTATATCACCAAGGTCCCTCCCCTCTCCAGATCTCTTGACCTTGCTGGACACACTGCGCAGTCTCTCTTTGTCATTGTTGTCGGATGTGGAGATTGAGTCTCTGAATACAGAAATAACCATCTCTGAAACAGAGGGAGCCATTAACTAATTTCCCCCCTGCAAAACTACAGGGCTGGGTGGGTTACCCAAGGAGTGGTAAAATCTGCATGTAAAAGACCTAGCCCCAAAGCTCTGCAAAGTGTTTATGGAGAGTTACGAGACTCAGTCTTTACCCCCCATGTACCAAGCTCACATACACACAATCAGAAATTCTGCCAGCAAAAGTCTGATGTGAGATTTTGGTCAGAAATTCTGACCATGTGTATGCTCCATCGGACTTTTGCTGGCAGAATTCAAGCCAGCAAAATATTGAGAGCTGGTTCTCTATTTTTTGGTCGGAAAAAGTACCTATCAGAAAATGCGCTTGTCTGTATGCAATTCGGACGTGCAAAAAATCACGCATACTCGGAAACAATTCGATGCATGCTCGAAAGCATTGAACTTCATTTTCTTGGCTTGTCGTAGTGTTGTACATCACCGTGTTCTTGACATTTGAAAATTCAGAGAACTTTTGTTTGACCATGTGTATGCACGGCAAGCTTGAGCGGAATTCCATCTGAAAAACCATCCAAGTTTTTTCTGATGGAATTTCTGATAGTGTATATTGGGCATTACAGACCAATTTCCCTTTTGAATTATGATTTAAAAGTCCTCACTAAGGTCTTAGGCATGCGACTGACAAAACTTTTACCTGCCTTGGTTAGTATTTATCAACCATTTTTTATCCCAGGAAAAATGACAGACTTTAACCTGCATAGACATTTGACACATTTACAGCTTCCCCCAAAGGAATAAACTTCTCGAGTCCTGATTTTGCTAGATAGGGCAAAGGCATTTGACTCAGTACACTGGGTCTACATGTCAGCTGTACTAGAAGTGATGGGTTGTGGGCCACATTTTTGTAACTGGATCAAACTCCTTAATAAGGATCCTTCAGCTCAGATTAAATTGGTAGGTGAGTTGTCTGAAACATTCTCCATTGGCAGGGGGACACGGCAAGGGTGCCCGCTGTCCCCAGCCTTATTTGCATTAATGATGGAACCAATTTCCCAAGCCCTACATAACTCTCCCCATATTAAAGGTACACCAGTTGGTCCTATTATTGAAAACGTGGTGTTGTACGCTGACGATATAATAATTTTTTTAATGACCCTGGTCCTTCCATTAAGGAAGCGATAGCTCTGATTTCCTCATATTCTCCTCTAACAGGTTTAAAGGTTAACTGGGATAAGTCCTTCATCTTGGCCATTGATCAGGAGGCATACACTCTGATCGATCCAGACCTACCGTTGAGGTAGACTCCTTCTGCCAAATATCTGGGGGTGGTGCGCTCCTCCAATGCATCTGAATACATAAGTTTAAATTTATTGCCGTTATTGACTCTGGCAAAGCAACGTATGTTGGCCTGGTCCCACCTGCCTCTCTCCCTCATAGGCAGGATCAATCTCATTAAAATTAAATTGCTCCCCTCTAAACTATAGATTCTTTATCATGCCCCAGTATGGATCCCCAGGAAATATTTTAGACAATTCAAATCTGCTCTGGCCTCATTCTTCTAGGGTTCAAAATAGCCTAGATTTAGGTTGACAATACTACAGAGACCATAGACGCAGGGTGGACTGGCATGCCCAGACTTATTTGCTATTACATTGTTGATTTGCTTTCTCAGGTACATAACTGGTTGGTGGCAGACGGGACTAATGCAACAGTGTTACTGGAGACCACACATCTTCTCATACAAAGCCTTGCGTAACCTGTTATATTTTTTAAAACTGAAATTTTATTCAATTTTTCAAGTGGTACAGCTGAAAAACACTTTTGTCATAAAGAACAAACAGTGTATGAGCATAAATTAAAGAAATACGTGGTTGACTAACATTGTCAACTGTTTCAAACATAGCATGTATAGCGGGTAGCTTGCTTACAATGGAAGGTGTTAATAAGGTACTATAGTATAATATATAATATACAGTCAGGTCCATAAATATTGGGACATCAACACAATTGTTATTTGGCTCTATACACCACCACAATGGATTTGAAATGAAATTAACACGATGTGCTTTAACTGCAGACTTTCAGCTTTAATTTGAGGGTATTTACATCCAAATCAGGTGAACGGTGTAGGAATTACAACAGTTTGTATATGTGCCTCTCACTTTTTAAGGGACCAAAAGTAATGGGACAATTGACTGGCTTCCATGGCCAGGTGTGTGTTATTCCCTCATTATCCCATTTACAAGGAGCAGATAAAAGGTCCAGAGTTCATTTCACGTGTGCTATTTGCATTTGGAATCTGTTGCTGTCAATTCTCAATATGAGATCCAAAGAGCTGTCACTATCAGTGAATCAAGCCATCATTAGGCTGAAAAAAACAAAACAAACCCATCAGAGAAATAGCAAAAACATTAGGAACGTCCTTAAAAAGAAAGAACGAACGCACTGGTGAGCTCAGCAACACCAAAAGACCCGGAAGTCCACAGAAAACAACTGTGGTGGATGACCAAAGAATTCTTTCCCTGGTGACGAAAACACCCTTCACAACAGTTGGCCAGATCAAGAACACTCTCCAGGAGGTAGGTGTATGTGTTTCAAAGTCAACAATCAAGAGAAGACTTTACCAGAGTGAATACAGAGGATTCATCACAAGATGTAAACCACTGGTGAGCCTCAAAAACAGGAAGGCCAGATTAGAGTTTGCCAAACAACATCTAAAAAAGCCTTCACGGTTCTGCAACAACATCCTATGGACAGATGACACCAAGATCAACTTGTACCAAAGTCATGGGAAGAGAAGAGTATGGAAAAGGAAAGGAACTGCTCATGATCCAAAGCATACCACTTCTTTAGTGAAGCACAGAATGACATTTCTAAAGGAAAAAAAGTCATTTAAAACTACTTGCGGCTATAATGAATTTTGCTGGTCCCGGCAATACAGATAAAAGTAATTGAAAAAAATGGCATGGGATCCCCCCAGTCCATTACCAGGCCCTTTGGATCTGGTATGAATATTAAAGGGAACCCCGAACCAAAATTTTAAAAAAAAATAGCATGGGGGTCCCCCACAAAATCCATACCAGACCCTTCAGGTCTGGTATGGATTTTAAGGGGATCCCCGTGCCAAAATTTTAAAAAATGGCGTGGGTTCCCCCCCACAAATCCATACCAGATCCTTATCAGAACACGCAACCTGGCAGGCTACAGGAAAAGAGGGGGGATGAGAGAGCGCCCTCCCTCCTGAATGTACCAGGCCACATGCCCTCAACATGGGGAGGGTACTTTGGAGGCAGATCTTTTTTATTTTATTTTTCGGTCCGTCAGCGGAGCAATAGAAGAAGATGAAAGGACTTTTTTAATAAGGGACTTGTCCCAAGGTGTGTCTGGGTTTTTTAACATTTTGACACTTTTTTTGTTAAATTGTACCGGTACAATGTACCCGTTACCATTTCAAACAGAGGGGGCTGGGATATGGGTGTCCCCTTGTTAAAGGGGGCTTCCATATTCCGATAAGTTCCCCTGCCCGCTGACCCCCACAACCACCGGGCAAGGGTTGTGGGGATGAGGCTCTTGTCTCCATCAACATAGGGACAAGGTACTTTGGGGGCTACCCCAAAGCACCCTCCCTATGTTGAGGGCATGTGGCCTGGTACAGTTCAGGAGGGGGCTCTCTCTCATCCCCCCTCTTTTCCTGCGGCCTGCCAGGTTGCGTGCTCGGATAAGGGTCTGGTATGCATTTTGGGGGGACCCCCACACCTTTTTGACATGGAGTTCCCCTTAAAATCCATACCAGACCTGAAGGGTCTGGTGTGGATTTTGAGGGGGGCCCCTACACCATTTTTCTTTTTAAATTGGCACAGGGTTCCCCTTAATATCCATACCAGACTTGAAGGACCTTGTATGGAATTTGGGGGTCCCCCAAGCTATTTTTTTTAAAATTTTGGGTCCGGGTTCCCCTTAATATTTATACCAGACCCAAAGGGCCAGGTAATGGACTGGAGGGATTCCATGCTGTTTTTTTTCAATTACTTTTATCTGTGTTGCCGGGACCTAAAATTCAATATAGCCGTGAGTAGTTTTAAATGACTTGTTTTCCTTTAGAAATTTCATTTTGTGCAGGGACTGTTCTAAACATGGGAAAAACGTGCCACTTTACAGGCATACTATAGACACCCCCCAGGTACGAAATTTAAAGGTATATTTCCCTTTAATTGTTTCACTTTAAGCATTAATAAAATCACTACTCCCGAAAAAAAACGTTCGTTTTTAAAACTTTTTTCTGCATTGATACATGTCCCCTGGGGCAGGACCCAGGTCCCCAAACACATTTTTTGACAATAACTTGCATATTAACCCTTTAAAATTATCACTTTTGATTTCTCCCATAGACTTTTGTAGGGTGTTCCGCGGCTTTCAAATTTGCCGCGAACCTCCCAAATTGTTTGCTATTTGGCAAACAGGCGAACACCCGATGTTGGAGTCAAACTTACGTTTGACTCGAACATTGGGCTCATCCCTAGTTGTGAGGTGGATTTCGACCAGGTTTTTGCTTGGTCCAGCATGATTGCCTTAAAGTATGCTTTTATATTTGGGGCTCCCATTCCACCAGCTTACGTGAGTGAGCATAGTGTGGTACCTTTGATCCTAGGATGTTTCCCATTCCATTTGAATTTTGAAATTGCATTGAATTTTGTTGAGGTGGTACTGCAAAAAAGCGGTGTTTGGCACGTGAGGCAGGAGGTACATTTTTGATAGAGTGATGTGACCAACCCAGGAGGCCTGCACATGTTGTTAATCCATGTAGCTTTTTGGAGTTTGTAGATGAGATCTGAGAAGTTGAGGGATAGTAAGCGAGACGTGGAAGTAGCTAGTCGAATACCTAAGGAATACCTAAGTAATTGAAAGTAGAGTTAGGGGCCCACGAGAAGGACATGTTGACAGTGATGCTATGTTTAGTATGTGGATCAATGTGAGCTCCTAACATGCAGGATTTGGTGTAGTTGACCTTGTACATGGAAGCTTTGCTAAAAAGTTCTAGGGTATGATGAAGGTGAGTGAGAGATTTGACTGGGTTAATGAGTGAGATAATGACATCATCAGCATTGAGGCCGATTTTGTGTGTAGTTTCTTCAATCTGAATGCCAGAGATCAATGGTTCCATAATTAGTGTAAAAACGAAGGCAGATAAGGGGCACCCTTGACGTCTCCCATTAGTTATATGGAAGGATAGGATACCTGAGGTGACAACTCTAGTGCTGGGAAGTGAGTAGAGAGCCAATTATTGCTTTAAATATGGGACCCAAAAAGCCAAATTTTATCAAAACTGCCTTAAAAAAAGGTTCCAATTGTTATGGAATTATTTCTCTTTGGGACTCTAAAAACAAACAAAAAAAAAGTTAAAACTGCAGCTGCAGGAACAAATTCACAGGACGCAATCACTGTGTTTAAAATGTCTGTTCACTGCCAAAATGTATTATTACATGTTATTTTATACATTGATAAGAAAGGGGTGGTGTGAGATGTTATTAAAAACTAACAAATAGAAATATGTTATTAAAAGCTAACAAATAGAAATATATTATTAAAAGCTAGTGAATAGAACAATTGCTAAAGGAAAACCTTGAGAGGGGAGGGGGGAGTAGAGACAGAGCACTTCTAGCAGAAGATGTGTCTGTGTTAGGTGAAGGTTACAGAACACATTTCAACAGTGCAAACAAAAATGGAGTCTCTTGTGCTTTAATGAACAATACAATGAATGTCCATTTCACAATCTAATCTATAAAATGCCTTCCTCACGCCAAGTAAGATGAACAGTGAAGGCACCTGATGATGCTCGACCCATTGTAACAGGTCTATGTATCGGCGAGTACCGTCCGACGCTTGTCTGCCAGCCACAAACCCCACGTGGTCAGGATGGATTTAATGCGGAATAATACAGGACAAGTGGGTGGCTAGCAATTTAGCATAAAGTTTAGTGTCTGTATTCAGTAAAGAGATGCGTCTGTAGCTGGCAGCATCATCAGATGGTTTACCAGGTTTTGGAATTGTAGTGATGGTAGCCGCTAAGGGATAGAGCCTGTGGAGGCAAGGTGATTAAAGGAATGGCAGAGGTGTGGGCTGAGTAGTTCAGCAAATTGTTTTTTAGTATTCATTGCTGAACCTGTCAGGACCAGGGGCTTTGTGCAGTGGAAGTGAGGCAATTGCTTGTTTGATCTCAAGTGGGGAAAAAGGGGCTGAGAGAGTTTGGAGTTGTTCTGGTGCGACTGAGGGTAGTTGTATCTGGGCCAGAAAATGTGCTATATCTTCTGGAGACAGGGCTGGGACATTGTCTAATGTAGAGAGATTGTATAGATTGGCATAAAATGAGCTAAATCAATTGGCTATATCCTTAGGGTTTGTGAGAAGGGTACCTGAGGAGGTGAGGTACGAGATTTTAGATTGGGTTAGGCATCGTTTGGGCTGTCTAGCGAGGCAAGCCCCTGGTTTGTTGTTGTGTGTGTAGAAATGTAGACAAAATCTTTTGAGGGATAGGTCAAAATTGTTGTGAAGGTGTTCACTAAGTGTACGTCTTGTCGAGCATAGTTCTTCGTCTCGATGTAGTGAGGGTTGTGCTTTGATGGCTATTTCTAAAGTGCGTATGCAGTCTAATAGGCTATTAGTAGTGGTGGGGTGTTTTTTCTTCTTGTGGGCCCCTAGCTGGATAAGTCGGCCTCACAGGCAAGCCCTATGAGCATTCCACAAAAGTGTGGGGTCATTCACAGAGTCAGTATTCACAGCAAAATAATTCTCAATCTCGGATGTGATCTGCTTCTGGTAATGGGGGTGAGGAGAGCTGAAGAGAGGTGTTGAGTCTGTACATATTCCTTTTCTCAACATTTTGAGAGGGAAATAATTTTAAAGAAATGGGAGCATGGTCAGACCATGAGATAACATCAATCTTAGCTTCCTGAACTGACTGGAGTGTGTGTTTATCGACCAGAAACAGTTCAATCTAAGAATACCTTTTCTTTGAGTGGGAACAGGTGTAGTCTCTTTCCATGTCATGGAGACACCTCCAGGGGTCGTAGTGTTTTTGTGAGCATAACGGGGAAGATATAGCAGTGGATTGTTTACGGGTGGGGTTGGAAGAATCCAATACTGGATCTACTATTTGATTGAAGTCCCCACATATGACTAGTGTGGACTGTCAGAAGGGTTATAATTTCTCCATTACCACTTTGTAAAACTGCTGTTGGTTAGTGTTTGGGGCATACTGTACACGTTAACAATGGCCCTCATCCTCCTCATCCTCTGTCACACAAGCAGAGACAAGTGTGCAGTCCCCTGCAGTTGCCAGAGTGGATAAACCTGCCTCCCTGTCCACATTTATTCCTGCCATAGCCCCAACATCAGCCATTGAGGATTCAGCTGAGTTATTTGACCACAGCGTCAGCCACTTGCTCCTTGATGATGCCCAGTCATTACTGGATTCAGATGTTGGTTCTGAGGTTGAGGATGACAGGAACATGAGCCTAGAGAGAGGGAGGAACACTATTAGACAAATTGGCATTCATGTTCCCCAAGCTGCAGTGTATTGCCAAGTTATCTCCAGTGGTAAAGATGAAGATGGAGGTGATGGCCAGCATCTGCATTATATGGTGCAGGAATATCTAAGGGCAAGAGCAGACTTGAAGACCTTTCCAACAGAGCATCCACTCAGTTACTGGGTCTTGAGGATGGACCACTGGCCAGAACTTGCTCAATATGCAATTGATCTACTGGCCTGTCCTGCATCCAGCATGCTTGCTGAACACACATTCAGTGCTGCTGGAGGGTTTGTAACGGATCAAAGAGTGCGTCTCCGTTAATAGGCTCACACACAAACACTTGATGCTGATGTAACTGATTGAATTTGCTATGGATCTGGAATCCCTTGAAGACTGCCTATGCTGACTATCCTATTCCTCCTCAATCTTGATGATGCTAGCTTCCAACAATATTTTTGGTTTAGGGCACCACCACCACCACCCAAGGCCCATTTTTTCTGCCCCTGTTTAACAGGTGCATAAAATTACAATTTTTGATATAATATTTAATAGCAGGGCCTGTTCCTGCCCCCAACAAGAGTAACTGTGAGGGTTACAGTGTTCTGGTACCACCACCTAAGGCCCAGTTTTTCTGCAGAGTATATAGGGCAGGCCGTATAGTATATATACCGCTGTTCAGAGTATATAGTGCCTTGGGGCCTGGGGGACCCCCACGCCATTTTTTAAATGTTATTGGTGCGGGGTTTCCTTTAATATCCATACCAGACCTGAAGGGCCTGGTATGGATTTTGGTAGGGACATCCATGCCATTTTTTTTGTATTTTTTGGTATTTTTATCTATATTGCTGGGATCCAACAATACATTACAGCCACGAGCCCTGGGACTCCCCAAACACTTTTTAGGCAATAACTTGCATATAAGCCTTTAAAATTGGAATTTTAATTTTTCATGTTCGCGTCCCATAGACTTTAACGATGTTCGCGTGTTTGCACAAATTTTTTGCCTGTTCGCATGTTCTACTGCAAGCCGAACCGGGGGGTGTTCGGCTCATCCCTATTGGACAGTGAAGCTGTGTCAGCACATTGATAAAGTCATCACTCTCTGCTCTCATTAACCAATTCCCTCCCGGTCAATAGCATATTGACGTCTGGGAAGTGGCTCTGTTATCCTGACTGGGTGTCATATGATGTCCAGCAGGATAACATGCTGGCTCGCGCCCATGGGGGCGTGCAGTGCAGCGATCGCGGCGTGTCACTCTGACACGCCGCATCTCCAATCATGGTAAGGAGCCTCTGTCAGAGGCTTCTTACCACGTGATCAGCTGTGACCAATCACAGCTGATCATTGTGTGAACCAGAAAGTGCCAGTAAACGGCATTCCTTGGTTCATGCTGACAGGGAGAGCCGATCGGTGTCACTCCCTTTCAGAGAGGGGGTCTGTGCTGATAATCAGCACATTGATTATCAGCACAGTCCCCTCAGATGTGCCAATCACATGCTAATAAGTGTCCACAGTGTCCCCATAATAAAAAGTCTCACAGTGCACACCACGGTGCCAATCAGAGCCCACCAGAGTGCCAATCAGTGCCCATTACAGTGCCAATCAGTACCCAGCAATAACACCTGTCAGTAACACATCAGTACCTCATCGTCAGTGCTGCCCATCAGTGCCACCTGTCAGTGCCAATCAGTGCCACCTATTAGTGCCCATCAGTGCCACCTATCCGTGCCCATCACTGCTGCATATCAGTGCCACCTATTGGTGCCAATCAGTGCAGCTTATCAGTGCCGCCTCAACAGTGCCCATCAGTGCCGCCTCATTAGTGCCCGTCAGTGAAGGGGAAAACAAAATTTTATGACAGAAATCAGGAAAACCTTTTTTTTTCAAAAATTTTGGTCTTTTTTAGTTTTTTTAGCAAAAAATAAAAAACCCAGCAGTGATCACATGCCACCAAAAGAAAGCTCTATTTGTGGGAAGAAAATTATAAAAATATAGTTTGGATACAGTGTTGCATGACCACGCAATTGTCATTCAAAGTTCGACAGTGCTGAAAGCTGAAATTTGTCCTGGGCAGAAAGGGGCAGAGTGCCTGGTATTGAAGTAGTTAAAAGGGCCAAATGAAAAAAGTAAATTGCGACTTTTTTGTACCAGAATAAGGATTTTCTTGTTGAAAGATAGGGCTGCAACAACTGATCCTTTAAATCCACCCCCCCCCCATGTATTTATTGTACTCAGTTATACAGGTAGGCTTGCGAACGGTACCGCGTCTTCTGTGAAGTTCCACCGAGGTGTCATCATGGATGGTGGACATGATGTACACGTCTTTTCTATCCCTCCACTTCACAGCCAACACTTCTTCGTTCCTCAAGCTTGTCGATTCCCCCCTTGGAATGTTTGTGGTGACAAGACACTGTGGGAAGCCCTTTCGGTTTTTTCTAGTTGTACCACAGGCCAAAGTTTGTTTGAGATATTGGTGGCGGAGAAGGGGCAAACTCGTATAATAATTATCCATATAAATATGATACCCCTTTTGGAGGAGTAGGAATGCCAACTCCCAAAACAATTTTCCCACTTATTCCCATGTACGAGGGACACTCAGGGGGCTGGAGCTGGGAATCTTTCCCTTTGTACACGCGGAATGCGTACACATAACCGGTGGCACTTTCACAAAGCTCGTTAAGCTTCAAGCCATACCTCGCCCTCTTACTGGGGATATATTGTTTGATTCCCAGCCGGCCTGTGAAATGCACCAGGGATTCGTCCACAGATATATTTTTTTCAGGGACATAAACTTCGGCAAACTTCTGGGGAAAAAAATGAATTAGGGGGCGAACTTTATATAATTTGTCAAAGTTTGGGTGATTTCGGGGGGGGGCACTGTGAGTTGTCATTGAAATGCAAGAAGCGCATTATGATTTCGTATCGGGACCTGGACATGGCTGATGAAAAAACTGGCATATGGTGGATGGGTTTGGTCGACCAATACTTATGAATTTCATTTTTTTTGTAAGCCCCATGTTCAGGGTTAGGCCTAAAAACAATTTTAGCTCCACTACTGTTAGCGGTCTCCACTCAAAAGGGCGGGCATAGCTGGAGCTGGGGTTGGTTGCAATAAATTGTTGGGCAAACAGATTAGTTTGGTCCACGATGCCTTGAATCAATTCGTTCGGGAAAAATAAATTTAAAAAATCCATTTGTGAAAATCCTGCAGTGTTGACCTGCACACCCGGCTGTGCTGTAAAAGGGGGGATCGTGGCTGACCCTGTGGTAGAAGGCAGCCACAATGGGTTTGCCAAGGAATCTGGAAGATGGGTTTGGGCCCTACTTCTTTGGTGTCCACTTGTGCTGGGCCTTTCCTCCTGGGGTCTAGCAGCGCTTGTACTGGGCCCCCCTCCTGGGGTCTACCGCCGCTGGCACTGCTGGTAGCTGCCTGTTTTTCAGACCGTCATCTTTTTGGATGGACTACTTCCTCCTCTGATTCGGATCCTGATGTGCTGCCTTCGGGGGGCTCATATTCCGAATCAGAACCAGAATCTGAACTGAGCAGTGAGAGCTCCCCGTTGCTCTCATCGGTCAGACTCAGTATCTGGTATGCCTCTTCTGGGGTGTACATCTTTCTGGACATAGTGACTGACTGGCTGTATGTACTCTGGTGGCAAGTGATGAGGTGGTGGGTACTCTGGTGGCAGGTGATGAGGTGGCGGGTACTCTGGTGGCAGGTGATGAGGTGGCGGGTACTCTGGTGGCAGGTACTCTGGTGGTGAGGTGGCGGGTACTCTGGTGGCAAGTACTCTGGTGGCAGGTGATGAGGTGGCGGGTACTCTGGTGGCAGGTGATGAGGTGGCGGGTACTCTGGTGGCAGGTGATGAGATGGCGGGTACTCCTGATGGACAGGTACTCTAAGATGACAGGTACTTTGAGATGACAGGTACTCTGAGATGACAGGTACTCTGAGGTGACAGGTACTCTGAGGTGACAGGTACTTTGAGATGACAGGTACTCTGAGGTGACAGGTGTTCTGAGGTGACAGGTACTCTGAGGTGACAGGTACTTTGAGATGACAGGTACTCTGAGGTGACAGGTACTCTAAGGTGACAGGTACTTAGTAATTAGTAACTCGCTGTTAGCTGATCTCTTCTCCTCACACTGGATCGGTGTGTGAGGAGAAGAGCCCAGCAACAGAAGTTACTGCCTGTGATTGTTTACATTAGTGACCGGCTGTGATTGGACACAGCCGGTCATGTGATGCAGAGCCATGTCATTGGCTACAGTGATCGGGGCTGAGCTGTATCCAGGGGAAAACCCTCAGCCCCGATCACCGCCATGTTCACCGCTCTTCCGCCAGAACCCGCACAATACACGCCGCTTTCCAATGCCGCTCTGCATTGACATCCGCCGTTACCGACACTCCGCCGCCCACCGCCGCCGCTTCAATACCCCCATCGGGTAATGGCTGTGTCCCGGGGGGCCCGCAGTAGCGGCGGAAAGCCCAGGCCGTCATATGACGTCCACCCAGAATGGGAGATCCCATCTGTGGACGTCATTTGACTATGGCCGGGTATTGAAGCGGTTAAATTCTTTCATAATCTACCAAAAATCCACAGAAACACCCACCACCTTCATAAAGTTTATTGAAGACATTGTCACTGCCCTGATTTATCAGCAAGTATCCCCCCCAGAAAGCATTCGCTCCGATTCTGTCAGCAGACTACATGAGCGCCATTTCCCAGACCATATTCCACCAACAGGATCCGGAAGACGACGCCAAAAAAAAGTCGAGTGTGCACCAAAAGAGGAATTAGGAAAGATACCAGGTTCCATTGTACCGACTGTCCCTCCCAACCTGGCCTTTGCATCGGAGAATGCTTCAGGTGATATCACACTCTGGAAAATTATTAGTCCATATTTCTAATACTGCCATTTCCCCGTTTTTAATTTCTGTCCTGAATATTTCCCTTCCTCAACCAACCATATTATTGCCTTCCATGTGAACCGACCTTGGCCTGTTTCTCGACTATGCCTACCGTCTGCATTGTTTTTCCGCCATGTTTTTGCCTTTCACGTGAACTGACCCTGGACTGTATCCACTATGCCTCTGCCTACCGTCTATTTCTGCCTTTTACCTGCACTGACCTCGGCCTGTTGACCATGTTTTTGCCTGCCCCTTGGATTGATCTTTCACCCTGCTACACAGAGGTCTCACATATGTGAGGGGCTCTAGAATAGTGTTCGGAGTTCAGAAAAACAGTTTTTGGTTTTCTGTGTTCCCATAACAGGGTCTGGTTGCCCGGAGGCTTCAAAGCGATTTGGGTGGGAGAAGCCTCTACCCCTGTCCCCATTCTTTCCTGACCGATGCCCTAAGCTTGATGGTACTGCCTGCTCCCTGGACAAATACTCTGGCTGTGCTGACCATACCTCTGCCTGCTGCATGTACTAACTATGGACAGTATTCCGGCCTGCTGCATGGACGATCCTTTGATCCTTTTGCTGCTGCTGACCACATCCCTGACTGCTATCTGGACTAATGCTTTGGCTGTGCTGACATCTCTACCTGTACTGACTATTCCTGCCTCCTGCCTGTTTTGCTGTCGCTGTCCACGTTCCTGCCTGCTGCCTGGACCGATGCTCTTCTCTGTGGACCACTGCACTACTAAAACTGCAGGTAATCTTTTCTTTACCCTTTACTCAGCAGAATGTATTTTGGTTTGTAATTGGTATGTACAGTACATGCTATGTGTTAGAAATATGAAGGGCCTTCAACAATGTGATAGGTTGGCAGGAATTTGTGTGTAATGTATGCTCCTAGAACAACTGACAGTGCTACTTGGATGTTGGGCCTCTGTATGTGGCCAGACTATGTAAAAGTCTCACACATGTGGTATCGCCATACTCAGGAGGAGTAGCAGAATGTATTTTGGGGTGTCATTTTTGCTACGTACATGCTATGTGTTGGAAATATCTTATGAATGGACAACTTTGTGTAAAAAAAATGCGTTTTCATTTTTTTTCCACAGTTTCCAAAAACTTCGGGAAAAAAAATGATCCATTCAAAAGACTAATTATGCCTCATAGATTATACGTTGGGGTGTTAGTTTTCCAAAATGGGGTCATTTTGTGGGCGTTTCCATTGTCCTGGTGCTCCAGGGCCATCAAAATTGTAATAGGTGGTTGAGAAATGAGATGTGTAATTTATGCTCCTAGAATGCCTGAAGCTGCTACTTCAATGTTGGGCCTCTGTATGTGGTCAGGCCGTGTAAAAGTCTCACACATTTGGTATCACCATACTCAGGAGGAGTAGCAGAATGTATTTTGGGGTGTCATTTTTGCTATGTTCATGCTATGTGTTGGAAATATCTAATGAATGGACAACTTTGTGTAAAAAAAAATGCGAAAAAAAAATGCGTTTTCATTTTTTTCCCACAGTTTCAAAAACTTTGTGAAAAAAATGAACTATTCAAAAGACTAATTATGCCTCATAGATTATATGTTGGGGTGTTAGCTTTCCAAAATGGGGTCATTTTGTGGGCGTTTCCATTGACCTGGTGCTCCAGGGCCTTCAAAAGTGTGATAGGTTGTCATCATATGATATGTGCAATTTATGCTCGTAAAACGCCTGACGGTGCTAGTTGGATGTTAGACCTCTGTATGTGGCCAGGCGGTGTAAAAGTCTCACACATGTGGTATCACTATACTCAGGAGGAGTAGCAGAATGTATTTTGGGGTGTCATTGCAAGTATGCATGTGCTGTGTGAGAGAAATAACTTGTTATTATGACAATTTTGTGCAAAAAAAAAAAATTTCCAAGAATTGTGGGAAAAAATTACAACTTCAAAAAGCTCACCATGCCTCTTGCTAAATACCTTGGAATGTCTGCTTTCCAAAAAGGGGTAATTTGGGGGGTATTTGTACTTTCCTGGCTTGTTAGGGCCTCAAGAAATGAGATTCAGTACATCAGGTGTGATCATTTTTCAATGATTTGCACCATAGTTTGTAGACTCTATAACTTTCACAGAGACCAAATAATATACACTAATTTGGGTTATTTTTACTAAAGATATGTAGCAGTATACATGTTGGCCCAAATTTATGAAGAAAAAATACTTATTTGCAAAATTTTACAATAGAAACTAAAAAAAAGTGTTTTTTTTCAAAAATTTCTCTCTTTTTTTGCTTATATTGCAAAAAATAAAAAAACCAGCAGTGATTAAATACCACCAAAAGAAAGCTATGTTTGTGAGAAAAAAAAGATACAAATTTGGTTTGGGTACAGTGTAGCATGACTGAGTAATTGTCATTCAAATTGTGAGAGCGCTGAAAGCTAAAACTTGGTCTGGAAAGGAAGGGTGTATAAAAGCCCTGTATTGAAGTGGTTAAACTAGCAGTAATGAATAGACATGTGCATTATTTATCGTCCGAGTGCATTTTCGTCCGAATTTTGGGGATTTTCGTGTTAGTTCTAACAAAATGATACCGAACGCGCAGAATCCGAAACCTGAAATATCCCAAATAAAAAGATGCTTTATTTTCGTATGCATTATATTTTCGTATTGTTGTGACAACAGTTGTATATAGATAGATAGAACATTAGACATGATGGTGACAATAACGATCTGTGTCTATTGAACCTGCGGTCGAATGTGCCTAACCTAACTCTATTAGTTCAAGATTATTCGACATAGAGAGAAAAGATTTGACATTTACGGTCAAAAGCTCCGCCCATAGGCTATAGAAGAATTCTAATGTTACATAGTTACATAGTTACATAGTAGGTGAGGTTGAAAAAAGACACAAGTCCATCAAGTCCAACCTATGTGTGTGATTATGTGTCAGTATTACATTATATATCCCTGTATGTTGTGGTCATTCAGGTGCTTATCTAATAGTTTCTTGAAGCTATCAATGCTCCCCGCTGAGACCACCGCCTGTGGAAGGGAATTCCACATCCTTGCCGCTCTTACAGTAAAGAACCCTCTACGTAGTTTAAGGTTAAACCTCTTTTCTTCTAATTTTAATGAGTGGCCGCGAGTCTTGTTAAACTCTCTTCTGCGAAAAAGTTTTTTTTCTATTGTAGGGTCACCAGTATGGTAAATAATTATTACTAGTCAAACAATATTAAAATTCTACTAGCTCTTGGGGGTAGAGCATTTTACCGTAAATGTACGATCGTGGCGTCGTACAGTTGCTTCGTCTAATCAAAATAAATAAAAACAAAATTCGGGAGTAACTAAATAAATTTATTTTTTGGATGAAATTCCAAAACAAAATATTTCAGTGTGCACATGTCTAGTAATGAATGCCTTTAACACTGTTTTAATAAATAACAGAAATAAATGCACTTTCCTAGAGTACTTTATTAAAAAAGCATGTATTTAGCAGTATAGTATAATGAAAATATTTGCACTAATATAAGCAAATACAAGTTGTGGTTGGATCTTTACTTTGGATCTCAACAAAAAGAGAAATTGGACCTAGGACTTTGAGTGAGGTGAGCACAGTTTAGCCAATAAACATGACAGAGGTAAGTACAATCTGAAATGTATTCAAAGAGCATACATACTTAATAGTATAAACAAATGCCAAGCCGGTAAGAATTATACATGTAATATGATGGATGATTCAAATAAAATTTTAACAGATAAAATAATACACAAGCATTACGTAAACCCACCGCCTTTCGCAAGGCACAGCTCACTTCCTCAGGGGTGAATGCGTGTATGATGTATCTAAAAATAAAACAAAAAGATGTATAACACAATAGCAGTTGTATTAACACATGGTAAAGGGGCCTTTAACAAAAGGACCCCTTATTCACCATTCGGCAAGAACCAGAAAGCTGGATGCGCAACTCCCACAAGGCGGCAGCAATAACAGTCTCGCCTGGGAGCCGAGGAGACAGAGCAAAAAAGAGCCCCACCAGGAGACAACCGGGGGGCAGGCATTGCGGGAAGGAAATATGTGTATCCCTATGAGTCTCACTGTGTTCATTGTGAATAACAGCTGCAAATATAAATGTCTGTGTCAGGGGTTGCTGTTGTAGCAAAGTAAACATAGTTTGTGTGATGATATATATATATGTATATGGATGAAATAGCCTAGTCCAATGGTGGCATGGATAAGGAGACCAGAAAAAAGAGGGATAAGAAATACAGAGAACAGCAAGCGTGTCAGTGAGAACAATCCCAAAGGTAAAATATGGGAAAGATGGATGACAAGTGTATGGGGATATGGAAAAGTAGATGGATGAGTGCTTGAAATGAAAACATAAAAAAGTAAGTGCGTGTTACCTGAATGAGATAAGTGAATGACAGCCCTCAACAGAGAACTTCTGCATCTGAAGTGTGGACCACTGTGAAGATGGAAAATCACACAATGCCTGACCTCTGATTTGTACCCCAGAAGACCACAACAGGCTCCGCCCCCAACACCATGTGAGGGATGGTGGACACGTGAGCACTGCACTCACCGCCGGTTGGGGTTTGCATGCACCCCCACTTTACTTTGGATCTCAGCCCACATATTTCAAAAGTATGATCTAGGCTACATAAACGTACAATAATAAGTATACCATGTTGTCACCTTTATATTGTGTACATATGGCAGTTGAGTGCAATTTATCACTAAACAAAGGATCTTAATATTATCAAAAATGAATGTGATATGTGTGCCAATATCATAAAGCCAATTACAGTACATTTTAAAAAAATGAACACATGAAAAATCTGAGGGTAACACCCTTTGCAAAATACAATTTCACTAATCTCTGAGATAAATTTACTTGCAAAGTGCAACTTCACTTGCAAAGTAAACAACCTATTTGCCTTTAGTAAATCAACCCCATTAGATTGTATTTGGGCCCATCTTCTTTGATTTTGGTGGCTAGAAGGTCCAACAACCACTTATTGACACTAAAGAGATGAAAGGCAACACTGTACTCAAATACATTTTATGTATTTTTTTCCCAAAAATAGAGCTTTCTTTTGGTGGCATGTGATCACTGCTATGCTTTTTAATTTTTTGCACTATAAAAGAAAAAAGACCAACAATTTTGAAAGAAAAAAAAACAATATATTTTACTTTCTGCTATAAAACACACTCATTAAAAAAAAACAAAAAAAAAAACCTTCATAAATTTAGGCCAATATGTATTCTACTACAGTCCCAATAAGTGTAAATCGATTGGTTTACACAACCGCGTACACACGGGTGGACTTTTGACCGGACTGGTCCAACGGACTTTCCGACGGACTTTTGACGGACTTCTGACAGAATTTTGAATGAACGGACTTGTCTACACACGATCACACCAAAGTCCGACAGATTTGTACGTGATGACGTACGACCGGACTAAAATAAGGAAGTTGACAGCCAGTAGCCAATAGCTGCCCTAGCATGGGTTTTCGTCCATCGGACTAGCATACAGACGAGCGGATTTTTCGACCGGACTCGAGTCCATCGGAGAGATTTGAAGCATGTTTCAAATCTAAAGGCCGTGTCATGAAGATCCTGCCAATAATCAGCGATCCAGACGCAGGGCGACACGGCCGCGGGTTCCACTGCGCATGCGCGCACGTTCACGGGTGCTGTCACGCACGGGCACGCGCACTCCCGCTAGTGCCAGACGGGCTTTTTAAACCGGCCTGTCACACTCCATCCCCGCTGTCTGCTCTACAGCGTTCCGTGTGCCTTAACCTGATCTGACCTGTGTACTCTGCTATCTGACCCGGCTTCCTGTTAGACCATCCTGCTATCCGCCTGCACCAGACCCTCTTGGCTTGCCTGACCATCCCCCTGTGTTGTCCCTGGTACCTCTGCTGATCGACCGATACCGACCTCTGGCTTGTTTGACCACCCCTCCGTCTGACACCTGTATCCAGCGTTCCAGGCTACTATCTGCTACCTTGTTCCTGGTTCCAGTCCAGCGTTCAGTCTACTACCTGCTGTCTTGTTCCTGGTTCCAGTCCAGCGTTCCAGTCTACTATCTGCTGCCTTGTTCCTGGTTCCAGTCCAGCGTTTCAGTCTACTACCTGCTGCCTTGTTCCTGGTTCCAGTCCAGCGTTCCAGTCTACTACCTGCTGCCTTGTTCCTGGTTCCAGTCCAGCGTTCCAGGCTACTACCTGCTGCCTTGTTCCTGGTTCCAGTCCAGCGTTCCAGGCTACTACCTGCTGCCTTGTTCCAGGTTCCAGTCCAGTGTTCCAGGCTACTACCTGCTGCTTGTTCCAGGTTCCAGTCCAGCATTCCAGGCTACGACCTGCTGTTTGTTCCAGGTTCCAGTCCAGCGTTCCAGGCTACTACCTGCTGCTTGTTCCAGGTTCCAGTCCAGCGTTCCAGGCTACTACCTGCTGCTTTGTTCCTGGTTCCAGTCCTGCTTACTTACCTGCTTACTTACCTGCTTCCTTATCTGCTGTGGCTCCGGGTCCTCTCTGTAATCCAGCACCCTCTTCAGCTTCTGGTCCCAGAGGGTGTCACCACTCCTGAACTTCCAGTGACTGTCGATCCTGCCAGGCACCCATACCACTCCTCACTCCTGGCCTTCTGTCTCCATTCCAGAGGAACAGGAGTGGGAGCTGTAAGGGAGGTCCTTCTCTGCACTCCAGGCTCACAACCTACCAGGTACGTGACAGGCCGTCAGATTTTCAACTGGAAAAGTCCGCTGAAGGTCCGATGAAGCCCACACACGATCAGATTTTCCATCGGACTCGGTCCGTCGGACCAGTCCAGTCGAAAAGTCCGCTCGTGTGTACGCTGCATCAGAAGATAGGGCCATTCAATAAACTCAAAGACCTTATGAGTGTCTACGGCAACAATATCTCATAGGACAACTGGAATCAGGAGACCAGGAAATTGGAGGTTAATGGAAAGTCTATGTATAATACTATTCAGGGATCTACCTGGTATGAGGCCAGTTTGGTCAGAATTAAAGTATAACTAAAGGCAAAGGTTTCTTTTTCTAGTTTTGGATAGAGTGGAGGTGGATTTAAACACCTGTCAGGTTTTTATTGCTGTCTGTGCCCATGTTTGGGAGATTCTTCCTTATATGTCATGTTTATCATTATTATGGAAAGTGAAAGTAAAAGAAAATCCCTAATTTTGGGTCATGCCCAGAACAGGAATAGTGGGGATAACTTCTAGTGGGGACACTAGTTTTGGTGGCTCTAGTGACAACCAAGGATGGGACTGATGGCAAAAGTAAACCTCCAATAAAACTCCAAACTAAAAGCAAAATGTTTTTCCTTTAGTTCTACTTTATTAGGTGTAGCGATCACCAAGTTTAGTTGAATAGCCATTATTTTAGAAAGGATTTTAGGATCTGTGTTAGGTGCTTCGTCTTCTCCTTGTGGCCTAGGCACTTGGAATGTGGCTCAGTGGAAGTCCTCGCCGGCGGTTAATCAAAGACACATACACACACAGGTATGCTGAAAATGATTACAAGTCTTTATTTTTGGATTTGCTTTTTTATGCTGTCTTTACAAGACTCTGCCCACAATTTTGGGGCCAATCAAAATGATAATACATATTAGCATATTCGGTAATTTCCAAACATTAATAATGTCTACATCTTGTGATATCTTGTGATATCAAAAATGGTGACCTATACATGTTGTTCAAGTTAATAGGTCAAAACATTCCTCACCCTCTGTCACTTGTCTGCCGGACAACCGCAGCTTCCCTAAGCTGCAAATAAGTACAAAAAAGTACCGAGATAAAACCACATAGCAGATGCTTCCTCTGCTGGGCATGGAAAAAGAGGAAAAGACATATATGAGATATTCCATTTTTGATCTTAATCAAAAATATACTAAGATATGTCTCTGATTATTAAAGCAAAATAAGCAATGTGAAATCATGAACAGAGTGAAATCAACAATTAATCAATTAATCAATAATGAAATGTAATATAGAATCTCCTTACAATCCTCCCTTTGACCATTCGATATCATCGAAATGGTCATTCCACCTTTTCATCACGCCTCAAGGAGTCATATTCCTCGGCTACCTGTCCATCACGCCTTAAGGATTCATATTCCTCGGCCTCATTTCCCTGGTTCTCGTACCATACCGTGGGATCTCTGGTAATGGAAGTCAGCTTCATGGTTTCGGAAGGTGCTTTGCTACCCTTTTGGTAGAGGCATTTGAGTAACGTGAAGCATGCATACAAGAACAATATGAAAAGCAGTATGGTAAAAATTGTCATTGCAGTGTTCTTAAACCATGAAGTGAGACCTCCAAAACTGAACCCGGTAGAGAAAGGGTCCCATGTTTTCCCAATATCCCTTGCATCCTGTTGTAGCTTGTTTACCTCTTTTCTGTGTTGTGTAATGATGTCATAGTAATCAGGGATCTCGATACTGGTGTTGTGTATCCAAGTGCAGCATTCATAGTCCTCAGTAATTTCACAGAGGCCTGTGAGGGCTGCGCTCATGCTTTCTATAGCTAGGTCATGAAGCTCCAATTGTTTTCTAATAGCTCTGGTTTCTAGGTTTAATTTTGAGATGTCATCAGAGTCCTTCTCCAAGATCTCATCAATGATTGAGGTGTAGTTATTTAGTCTCTTCATCAAATCTATTCCCCAACCTGTCCAGGAAGGGAACCAAGCCCAGGTCATATCTTTCTCTAGGAATATTTCTCTCTTTCCAAGATGTTTTAGAGGGTATCTTGGGTGGGTGCTAGCTTTAAGTAGGTGTCCTTGCCCATTGTCCCCAACTACTCCCATTATAGGAACTATTTTAGCAAGGTAGCACCATCCCTGAGGTTCTTCAGGAATCCATGGGTAACAAAGCAGTTTACCACAACAGATGTACGTTGTGTTACCTAATGCCAAAGGTCGTTGACTAACAACGGTCCTTGCACCCTTTGAATGACCAGATGCCATTAGCAGAGCCAACAACTGTGCGACCATGGAGTGGGAACTGGAATTAAAAAGGTCATAGATGGTAGCATTTATCACAGGGTCTGAGGTGTGAAAAAGTGAGCTGTCGGTAAGGGAAGCCATGGAGACATTAAGTTTTGACCGTTTGCACACCTCAGCTCCCCTGGAAATGTTTCCCAGTATGAAACACCAATCTGGAGCGTGGCTCCTGCCCACAATTTGAAAACTGAGGGGCTTATTGGGACTTTTTCTTATGACATTGGCAAGAGTTATGGGGGGTGTTCCATTCAAAAAAGGAGTGATGTTTAAGGGAATGGCCATCAATGGGATTCTGGCTGTACTGGGGTGGAGTTTGCTACATATCCAACATTTCTCAAAACCAGACTTTTGTGCATAACTGTACTTAAACCTCAACAACGACATCTTGTCAGTAAAACCTGAAGGGGGTTCAGTGGGGGACATACTTCTTTTATATTTTATGCTAGGTGCTTTGGCTATCTGGGCCTTTCCACAAATCCCTTTTAGTAGCCCTAAACCTCCTGGATGATACACACAATTCGCTATTAACCAAGTAGGTAGGAATACTATCAGAATCAGACATGTCCAGAGGCATAATGTTTTTCCTGACACAAAGGTGGAAATCATTTTGTCAGGTACTGTGTGCAAAGTTTTGTTACACGTTTCTTCCTGTTGGTGGGGGATTCGTCTCGTCGTCCAGAGAGATTTGTTTTATGCCTTCTTGAATGTCCTTCAAATCCGGTCGTTGTTCCTGAAGAGAGAAGTCTTGGGATGCTGGTGGAGGGTCAGGGGTCTGGGGTTGCTGTGGACACTTCTTTAACCGGCTGGCGTGGATCCAGGTGTTTCCTAGATCGGTCAGTACAGCAGTCCTGGAAACCTTCTCTATTTTCCAGGGTCCGGTGAAAATGGGTGCAACCTTCTTTTTGTGTGCCAGTTGTTTCACCAGTACTTTATCTCCTGGGATGAAGGGATGAGTAGGTTCTGTTGAAAGAGGAGAAAAGGTGACAGAGACTTGTTCGTTCATATCTTGTAGCATACTTACCAGATTTTTCACGTACATTTCCTGTTGAGAATAGATGTTAATGTCAGTGTTTTGATCTAAGAGGGGCAGCTCTATGTTTGCAGGAACTCCCATCAAAATCTCAAAGGGTGAGAGTTTTGTTCTAGCATGTGGTGTTGTCCTGATCTGGAATAGGACAGAAGGAAGGTAATCCAACCATCCTTTCATGGTGCCCCCGTGGCCTTTTTTAACTTGTCCTTGATGTTCCTATTCATTCTTTCCACTACTCCTGCACTTTGTGGGTGGTAAGGGATGTGCAGTTTCCACTGTAAGCCTAGTAGCTTAGCTAAAGTCTGTGTAACAGAGGAGCTGAAGGCAGGCCCTCTGTCTGACCATATGGCCGTTGGTATTCCGAACCTACAAACCCAATGGTTCAGTAGGCACTTGGCAGCAATTTTAGCAGTCTCACCTGTACACGGAATTCCCTCAACCCAGCCCGACCATTTGCATACGATTACGCAAAGGCATTTCAAATTACCTCTTTGTTTGGGCATGTGTGTGAAGTCTATTTGCAAATCTGTTAGGGGACCCAAGGGTGAGGGCAGATGGCCATGTAATCCATGATTTTTCCCTTGGACATTGTTTTGTGCACAGGTTAGACAACTGCTGGTGAGGAGTTTTGCCTGTTTACTTAAGTTGTTTGTGCAGAAAGACTTTGTGTATATGTTTGTTAGGGCGGTGGTACCTATATGTCCTGGACCATGGAGATAGGAAAGTATGAGAACACTGCTTGATTCTGGTATTCCCAATATCTTCCCCTCTTTTGACCAAAGACCTTCTTGGTCCTTGGTCAAGCCATCCTTGACCCAAAAAGAAACATCCTCCTCTGTAGCTAATCCCTGTATTTGTGCCACAACGGTTTTAAAGTTGGGTGATGTAAAATGTTCTTTGAAGAACATTGTTGTGGGGGCTGGCTGACCAATGTGCAGGGCAGCGGCTTTTTTTGCTTCTCTGTCTGCCAGAGCGTTTCCTTTGGAAACTCTGCTGTTATCCGATGAATGTGCTTTCACTTTGACGACCGCTATCCTCTTTGGGAGAAGAATGGCCTGCAGGAGTGCTTTAATTTGCGTAGAGTTGGCGATTGGCTTGTTGTCAGCGGTTTTAAATCCTCTATTCGCCCAGATTACGCCATAGTCGTGCGCTACACCAAAAGAGTACCTACTATCTGTGTAGATGTTTACCTCCTCATCAGAGAAAAGGATGCAAGCTCTTGTGAGTGCCTCCAATTCTGCTACCTGTGCAGAGGAGGGTGGTAAGGCTTTTGCTTCCAACACCACATCAGGTAGTTGGACAATGGCATACCCTGTCAAGAATGTTGCATCAGAGGGGCGAGTACAACTGCCATCTATGAAGACGTCCTGTACTCCTGGTAAGGGAATGTCAGTGAGATCTGGGCGAGGGCTGGTTATTGCTGCAACCTGTTCAATACAATTGTGCTTCTGATCAGGGTCTCGTGGCAGCTTGAGCAAAGAATGTAAAAGACGGACAGTGGGATTACTTGGTGGTGCGTGTTTGAGGGTGAGGTTATCAGTATTCAGAAGTGTGATCTCATACCCACTAAGCCTTTGTGCTGTCATATGCTGTGTGTTCATGTTCTGTAGAAGGTGAGTTACTGAATGAGTAGTGTAGAGAGTCAGTTCATGGCCTAATACTGATTTGTTAGCCTCCTGAACTGCCATAGCACAAGCAGCAAGGTTTTGTAGACAGGATGGCATCCCCTGTACTTGGGTAGGCAACTTTTTTGAGAGATAGGAGACTGGTCGGTACCCGGTTCCATGTTGCTGTGTCAAAACCGCAGCAAAAGAGTTTCCTGATACCACACAGTATAATTGAAAGGGTTTGCCATATTCTATCAATCCCAGGGCGGGGGCCTGAGTCAGACTTTTTAACAAGGCCTGAAATGCACAGAGCCTCTCTGTTGTCCAATCTACTGTCTTTGGGGCGGTGGACAAGGTAGCCTCCCTCAGAATGCCATCATAATATGAACAATCTGGGATCCATTGGCGGCAATATACAATTGCGCCCAAGAATGAGAGCAAAGTTGCTTTGTCTCTTGGAGGACTGAGAGCCTGCAGGGCTGCGGCACGTTTGGGGGATACCAGCCTGGTTCCCTCCTTCAGAATGCATCCCAGGTATTCTACCTGACTTTGACACCATTGAATTTTCCTTCTCGATGCTAGGTGGCCACACCTGGCCAGGTGATGTAACAGAGATGTGGAATCGACCGCACAATCTTCAGCAGATCGACTGCACAGGAGCAAGTCGTCCACATACTGTATTAGCACCGACCCACGCTCAGCAGTCCATGACTTAATTGTCTCATTAAGGACCATGGAGAAGGCTGCGGGACTGTCCACATACCCCTGAGGTAATCTTGACCAGGTCAACTGCTTTTTCCCCCCCCATGAGAATGAGAACATGGGCGATACCCCATCATCGATCGGGATGCTAAAATACGCGTTTGCCAGGTCTACTACTGTGTAGCAAAGGGAATCAGCAGGTATTTTCAAAAAGATGAAAGAAATATCTGCCACCAAAGGTGGCAGAGGTATAACCTGCTTGTTCACGGCCCTTAGGTCCTGTACAAGCCTCCATTCCCCATTTGCCTTTTTCACAGGGTAGATTGGTGTATTCCAGGGGCTTATGATGTGTTTCAGAATCCCTTTTGCTATGTAATCATTGATTAATGGTGTGATGCCTTCAATTTTTTCAAGTGGCAGGGGGTATTGCTTGTGATATTGTACTACAGCGTCTGGACGCATTTGTGGTGTGTAGGGTGTACAGTTGATAAAACCCACACTCCCTTTGTTGTCTGCCCATATAGCATGTGTTTCTAGAGTGGGTGGCAATGATGCAAAGAGTCCCCTGAAAGTGTGTCTCTTTGGGGCATGTAAATCACAGAACGGTGAGTTGGCAGTGAGGGAGCCCCCTCTGTCAAATTTAATGGTAATATTTAGTTTTGAGAGTAGGTCCCTCCCCATTAAAGATACTGGGCAATCCACAAGGACAGCAAAACTCTGAGTGCACAGTTCCTGCCCTTCTGGAGTAGCCACGGGTAATGGTGGAGTGATGGGGTGGGTAACTGATGTCCCATTTATACCAATAGAGTTTCCCTCAGTGCAGTGTGGTGTGTCATATATGGCATCATTCAGACTACTGAATGTAGCCCCTGAATCCAAAAGTAGACATATCAGGTGATTGTCTACCCGCAATAGTACCTGTGGAAGACTTTTCCACGATGGATTATAACACACAAGGCTGAGGGACGGGACATACTCTTGGCATCCCTATTGTGGTGTCCGCCGAGCGGATGGCCACTGCATCGGAATGCGTGGGGGTGGTCTGTGAGGTTGAGGCTGATATTGGGGTTGTGGTGGGGGTGGTTGGGGTTGTGGTGGGGGTGGTTGGAGTTGTGGTGGGTGAGGATATCTGGTATCCTGAAGGCGACGGGGGCCAGTGTTGAGATTCCTACCCCTTCCTCTCTGGGCGTTTGTTCTAATTCTGTATGGACATTGGGACTTCCAGTGCCCCAGTTCCCCACAGTTAAAGCACCCCTGGTCTGGTGGGTAAGCCTGGTTTGGGGGATAAGATTGCATTGGTGGATAAGGTTGCATTGTCATTATGTGGGTGGGCGGGGCCCCACCAGTTGGCAGAGTCTGGGTTGGTGTTAAGGAGGGAAAAATACCACCCTTCTGTTCAAATACCCCTGATGTTTCTCGTGACCTAGCATCTTTCATAAATTCATCTGGGGGTTGTTCTGCCCATTTTGGATTAGTGAATTTAAGCAACTGTGTCACCTTCGTATCGCCACCAGCCATAATGGTGGTGGTGAACAATTGGGGGTTGGCGTTATCTACTGCTTTCCACAGACTATATACCCGGGTACAAAATTCATAGAACTTTTCCTTTGGTCCCTGTTTTGCTAGGACAAGTTCCTGAAGTGCAGATGAACCCTTGTATATAGCAGACCAATGATTCCCCATACCTTTCCAAAAAGACACCCAATCTTTATTTTCCTCTATGTGGGCTGTCCATAAGGCCTCTACGGGATGCCCCTCTGGGCTGTCAGGGTCAACTATACTAAGAATCCCTGCTATATCTTCCTTATCCAGGCTTGTCCCTGCACTGTATTTTGCAAGGAAAGCACCAGCCTCCCTAGGGCTTTTCTTTGGGCTGGGGCATAACTCCTTTATTTTTGACAGTGTGCCTAGGGGTAAGGGAATATGGACTTCCGTCTCCCCTATATGCATGAGTGGTGCTTTAAAGGTGGCACCTAAAGTTTCCTGTTCCACCTCCATTTCTCTTTCCTCAGTAGAGGATTCACCCTGCTCCTTTTCCTCCTGTGGGGGTTTCTGGCTTCTGAGTGTGGTGGATGGCTGTGAAATTATCTTTTCTTCAGCTTCCTTAATCCTTCTTGCCTTTTTCTCTAGTTTCCTCTCGTACGCCTCTAAATCTTCCCTTTTCCTCTGTATCCTTTCTTCCTCCTCCTGCTGTCTCTTATTAAATTCTTTCTGTTTCTCCTCCCATTCCTTTTCCCTGGGGCTTAACTTCCTGACTCCTTCCTCTTCTCCCTTTTCCAGGGACATTCCTTCCCTTTCTTCCTTAGCTATCACAGAATACTCTCTCATCTCACCATCCCTCTTATCTAGCTCTCTTTTGTAACGTTCTAGCTCTTCCTCCCTTTTCTTGAGCTCTTTTAACTTCTCTTCTAATTCCCTCTCCTTCGGATCCAACCTCCTAATCCTCTCTTCTTCTCTCCTACGTATACCTTCTACCCGGACTTCCTCTTTCCTGTTTCTACTTTCGTTTTCCCATCGTGTAACCTGCGCCTGATCAGCTGCGCTATGTACCATGGTAGCTAATACTGCTGGATCCAAAGATGGGTACAGCTGAAGACATGGACCCAATGTTCCATCCTCCTGTTTAACCATCACATAAGGGGGGGGTGCTTCGGGTTGCTGAGAAAGAGTGGGTGAATTTACAGGTTTTGGTGTGGGGGCTTTAGTTACATACTCTGTTTTATATTTGGCTAAGCATTTATTCCATATTTTGTAACAATTTTTCATATACTGGATGTCTTCCCATTTCCCAGGTGGGTAGGAGTGCTTGTGTACCTGACACACCTTGCTCACTTCCTTCCACTCATCCTCAGAACAGGGTCCCACTGGCCCTGGGTCATGTATCCCCAGCTGTTTGCACCTGTCTCTGACTTGTGTCCAAAATGGTTCTACCTGTGACCCTGGCAGTGTGTTTTTAACATACTCATAGGGAGATGGATTGGCCATGGTCTGGGTTGCTGCAGAATTCCCCATCTAACAACCTTGGAAGTGTATGACTAGTACAGGGACAGAGATGAAAGCAACCTGTTTGTGCTATAATCTGTTCCCTGACTTGGGAGTAAGTCCCTTGGTCTCTTATGGCACTGGGGCTGAAATAGCTATGAAGATTAACTCTTAGTACCCGGCGTACAGTGCCCCTTCTTGCGGCAGTATGGACCCCCCTTGCACCAAGCCGGTATGAAAATCCGGTTGGTCTAGTAGTGAGCAGGATCCATGTCCTGTCAATACTAAGAAACAGTAGACCAAAGGTGCAACGTGGGCAGGCGGGCGCTATCTCACTACAATCAGGCTCCTGTCCTAGGTTGTTCATTTAGTACATATATGTGTAATACAATATCAACAAAATCCCTCTAAATCAATACAATACTTTAAATTCAGTTGTCATACACATATATTATCATACACTTATCTCTAATTCTCTAATACTCTATACACTCTAAATACTTACGGTGTTACCTAGAAGCAAAACAAGCAAGAAAACAAGCAAAATCTTATATATACAGTGGCATGATAAAGTTTCATTATATGAACATGTTATAATGAGTATAATAAGTGCACTTTTCAATATTTTCCCCAAAAATTGGGCGTCCACTAAGCCACTCCTTATACTACGGGCGTATTCTATACTTCCCGAGTTTTAAACACACATATATATCTCTACTCAATACAGTCAGACCAGCCTAGTCAGACTACTCAAAAAACCAAAATACCTGCGAGCCCTTAACCCTCCAAGGGGCCAGCCATAGCCCGTTGCGAAGGCACAGTTTATGTAAGTGGGTGGACATACAAGGCTATTTGAACAAAGCAAGCATCAATACCAGTTACCAGAAAATAGGCAAAAAGGTATAAAAATGTCTTACCTGTTCAAAATACCCCACTTCTGGTACCAAAAACTGTTAGGTGCTTCGTCTTCTCCTTGTGGCCTAGGCACTTGGAATGTGGCTCAGTGGAAGTCCTCGCCGGCGGTTAATCAAAGACACATACACACACAGGTATGCTGAAAATGATTACAAGTCTTTATTTTTGGATTTGCTTTTTTATGCTGTCTTTACAAGACTCTGCCCACAATTTTGGGGCCAATCAAAATGATAATACATATTAGCATATTCGGTAATTTCCAAACATTAATAATGTCTACATCTTGTGATATCTTGTGATATCAAAAATGGTGACCTATACATGTTGTTCAAGTTAATAGGTCAAAACATTCCTCACCCTCTGTCACTTGTCTGCCGGACAACCGCAGCTTCCCTAAGCTGCAAATAAGTACAAAAAAGTACCGAGATAAAACCACATAGCAGATGCTTCCTCTGCTGGGCATGGAAAAAGAGGAAAAGACATATATGAGATATTCCATTTTTGATCTTAATCAAAAATATACTAAGATATGTCTCTGATTATTAAAGCAAAATAAGCAATGTGAAATCATGAACAGAGTGAAATCAACAATTAATCAATTAATCAATAATGAAATGTAATATAGAATCTCCTTACAATCTGTAATCAGAGAAATTGGCCCATAGGACCCACACTGGGCAAGATTTTTATTAGGTTTCAGGATGAGGACTATCAAAGCTTCTATCCTTAAAAAAATACTGTATATTGAATTAGTAGATGTGGTAACAATTGTTCCTTATGAGTGAGATACCATTCAAATGAGGAGCTGTCAGGACCAGGTGCTTTATGTTTGGCAAATGAGGTCAGTGTATGTTCAATTTCTGCAGATGTGATGGGCAGTGAACAAAGCGGATAAAGAGATTGTGCCTGAAGAAATTATGAAACGATTAAAATCATAATTGACCAAAAATTCATACAAACTCGAGTAGAAGTGAAAGAAGGCTTCTAGAATATGGGTAGTGGAAGTCTGGGGGGGTGGAATTATGATCATGAATTCTAAGTAACTAGAATTAGGTTAAAAAGGCTAGTAGGCACCCATTTGTAACTTGCGATGTAAAAACATGTTGTGCTTGATAAAGAAGTCACTTTTGAGTCTTTTCTGTTAGCGCTAGTTTGTACACTTTCTGTGCATCTTTCTATTTATGTAAATCTGGAGGTGTGGGGCTAATAGTGTAATAGGGCGTACACATGGTCGGACTTTGTTCGGACATTCCGATAACAAAATCCTAGCATTTTTTCCGACGGATGTTGGCTCAAACTTGTTTTGCCTACACACGGTCGCACAAAGTTGTCGGAATTTCCGATCGCCAACCACGCGGTCACGTACACCACTAGAAAAAGCCGGTTCAGAACCAAGCGCGGCACCCTTTGGGCTCCTTTTGCTAATCTCGTGTTAGTAAAAGTTTGGTGAGAGACGATTCGCGCTTTTTCAGACTCGTGGCTTTCAGATCGTTTTCTGCCGTTCAGTTTGTGCTTGTGGGTTTGTATCTGCTCTTCAGTGCGTGCAGTCAGTTTGTATCAGAGTTTTCTGTGTGATCTTGGCTGCTCGTTGCTGTTTTTCAAGTTGCTCTTCACAGGCCTTGCTGTTCTTCAGTGCGTTCTGTTACTTCGTTCTGAGCAGCCGACCGTTTTCTAGCCATGTTTCGTATGCGTACTCCTCGTAGAGTTCGTGCTGTGCGGGGGCTTGGTGTTGGGGTCCTGACCTTGACACAAGTCCAGTCCATGAACAGGGTGGGGAGGAGTTCATGGACCAAGAATTGGTTGCTTCAGCGTGACCAGTTCTCTCAGATGCCTTTGCTCCGTGAGATCCGTGAGAATAATCCTGATGATTTCAGGAATTTTCTCAGGATGATGGACCCCGTATTTCACCATTTGTTGGCTTCGCTGACCCCCTATATTAGCAGGCAGGATACCTGCATGAGGCAAGCCATCACTTCGGAGCAGAGGTTGGTCGCTACCTTGCGGTATTTGGCCACAGGGAGAAGTCTGCAGGACTTGAAGTTCTCGACAGGCATCTCCCCCCAGGCTCTGGGGATCATTATCCCAGAGACCTGTTCTGCCATCATCCAGGTCCTGAAGAAGGAGTATATGAAGGTAAGATTCCTATCCTTTTATATCACATTTTATTGTCTTTAATGTTTGATAATATATTGTATTTCTTTCCTCATTCCCTAATTACCATGCTTGTAATATGCTGTGAATGTCCCCTTTGTCCTCATGCATGCTGGATTTTATGTAATTATTATTTAAGGTCCTTCATACATATTTGCCCTTCAATAACCTCCCCAGCATGGTGTCTCCTAGCCCTATATTCACCTAATGTAGTCACTTAACAATGTATTTTATCAGCTCCATAGTAGTGCTTTACCCCAAACACCCCCTAAAATGTTTGGTAATGTTATTTTTGATTTAAATTCAGGCAGAGTGCCAGAGGCTTTTTTTTGTGGTGTCCCCAAATAATTTTTAGTAACCCTGCCTCCCCCAACTGCTAAGTCAGCTGATCCCAATTCTCTATCTATCCTCAATCATCTATCTGCTGACTTTGACAAACCCATACACACTATACCCACCTCTTTACTGGTCAGATTTATGGCTGAATTACCCAAAGCATGTAGTGCAAGGGCCTGCCTGTATACTTTACAATGGTACTGTTTAAAGTTTTTGGATCCTATTATTATCTTGATAGGTAATAGCAGAATGTCCAAATGTCCTCAAATGTGTACAGTGTGTATTTATATCTTTGTATTCAGACACTTCTTACTTGTCCAGTGGTCTGCCAATAGTGTAACTAAGGAGGGTCTGTTCCAAGTAATACCCATTATTTAGGCATTCATCTCTCAATGAAGTGAAGAGGGTTACCTGTCCAAGATTTCCACACACCCCATAATGTTAGAAATGGCCCATGAGAGGGGGGGAGGGGGAATATGATAGGTGTACCTTATACTTTGGCCTTGTTAAATTCCCCTTAATAAATGCTATCTGGAGGTTGCCCCATAATGTTTGTGTCTAATCTGCTTGCCATTTTTCAGAGTAAAAATAGTAATGTTTATTGTTTTTTCCTCAACAGTTTCCTTCCACGCCACAGGAATGGCAGACTGTGGCCTCCCACTTTGCCCAGCGGTGGGACTTTCCAAACTGCGGAGGGGCAATTGATGGGAAACACGTCCACATCGTCCCACCACCCAACTCGGGGTCGTACTATTATAACTACAAGGGGTTTAATAGTATAGTGATGTTGGCGGTGGTGTCGGCTAATTACGACTTCTTGTATGTGGACGTGGGGAAGAATGGCCGGGTGTCCGATGGTGGAGTCATCGCCCAGACAGAGTTCTACAGGCGTCTCCAGAATGGCAGCTTGGACTTGCCAGCTCCAGAGGACAATGTTGAAGGACTCCCATTTGTGTTCGTTGCTGATGAAGCATTTGCGCTGGGGGACCACCTGATGCGGCCATTCCCGATGAGGACCCTCACCCCGAAGAGTGGTGGAGAACACATTTGGAATCCTGGCCAGCCGGTTCCGCCTATTTCTGACACCCATCCATATGGCGGAGTATAAACTGAACCATATAATACTTGCTTGCTGTGTTCTCCATAACTTTTTACGGAAACATTCGGCCAACTATGCTGGCTCAGTTGGGCCTGAGGCCGGAATTCTACATCAAACCACACTGACGGCGCTTGAAAGTGGCCGTCCTGGCTTGCCCTCCTTGAGTGCCCGTGATGTCCGGTTACATTACCTGGAGTTCTTTGCGGGTAGGGGGGCTATCAATATGCCAGACAATATGTGAAGCCTTTTTAAAATTAAAAAAAAAAAGAAAATCTTTGTGGACATTTACTGCTTGTGTTTGTTTTAGCTGACCCTGACAGAAATGTTTTGAGTGCAGAAAATGTCGTGATTGGGTAACCTTATACAAAGCACTGTTGGCTGTTATTTCCTAAATGCAAAAACACATTTCACTACAAGTGCACTTGCAACTGCACTGAAACTGCACTTGTAGTGCAAAGAGGATTTGCCCTTAGAAAATAACCCCCACTTTTGCATAAAACAGCTATTACATCACCCCAAAAGTGTTGTAGTGTTGAGACAATAATCCACACATTCTTGAGTAAGCCACTTTTTTATACCTGCACAATCACATGTGCATTTACCAAAGGTTTGTAAAACAAACCAACATGTTTGTTGTATAAAAATTTTTGCAGTAGCATTAGCAAAATTCGAAATGTCCATTTCAGATAAAACAGGCCTGTGTAAAACCAACAAGAAAGCCAAAAAACTTGAACTTACAAAGTTCACATTAGGTAAAACCTGAAGGCTATATCAGACATCAGTATTTAGGAACTGGGTTTGATATAGCATTCAGATGGGGGGAAATCACCCCTGGAAAAGCCAAATTTGGAAGATGCACACAAATTTCCCAATGTCAACATGTGCTATCTGCCATCAGGGGGGATCAAGGGACGTGTTTTGGGGGAGCAAGCCCTTCCTCAACGCTACTTTATAATTGAGGAAGGGGTTGCACCCCCAAAACGCGTCCATTGATCTCCCGTGATGGCAGATAGCACATGTTGGCACACTGTGTGCATCCTCCAAATTTGGCTTTTCAAAACATTGCAAAAAAATTTAAAAGATTGGACCACAATACAAAAAGTGATTTTGTGGGGTCTTAAATTCACCCCAAAACATCAATGATGTTATTATTTTTTTTAATAACATCATGGATTTTTTGCTGGATGTTTTGCAGTTCGGCATTACACCCCATGATCTCCCCGATCAGGATGTGGGCACTTTCTGAAGTAAAGCGTTCTCTATCCCTCACATCACGATCACCTAAAAAGAGAGAAAGAAAAAAAAAAACAGGTCTCAAAAATCTGCCACCATCCATCTCTTTTACCTGAGCCTGTGGTCGCAGACACTCACCTGTTGTGGTGCCAATCTCCACCACATCTTCTTCTTCCTCCTGCTCAGCTTGGGTTTGGGGTATTTCACCTTCTTCTAGAGGTGGGGGGTCTCTGGTCTCCTCGAATGAGGGGTGTCCTCTGAGTCTTTTCTCCCCTATGTAAAACAAAAATGGTATAATTAGCACACAGATATTTGATGGCAGAACTAGAAATAGGAAACATTGCTTGGAAGTGGGGTACAATTGTCTATTTTAGCCGAGTTCCAAGATGTATTTTTTTTATTGCCCTTTGTCAAGCTGCAATACTTTACCGGTTTAGTACAGGCTTCACAGATGGAGACCCCCTATAGTATACACTGGAGTACCTGTGTGGCCCCCTAATAAAAATGGTGTTCTTGTCTCCCACACTAGTGCTCCAGTGTCCAGATGTGAAAACAGCTGCTCAGTGTCCTCTCCTTACACACAATCTAGTTTGCATTTCATTCTAGTAACAAACCCATCTACACAAACAAATATTTGGCATCCAAGTAGGCCCAAAAAATGTGGAAAAATGCATATGGCCTAAACAATGGTGTTCTAGAGGCCGAAAGAAAAATGTTTGATACGAACGAATAATGGGCCCATGAACATTAAAGTTGCCCTTTTAAACGTTACAATTAATAAAAGCATATGGAGCAGCACGAACGTAATAAAGACAGAAAGAATAGGAACACAGCACAACTACTTACTTTTTTGCAGCACTCTCCGGATCTTTCGGTACTGCTCTGGCTCTCTCAACTTCAGGTCCGACCACCGCTTCCTGAGCTGATCTTTCGATCTTCGTACCCCGAAATTCCTGTGAAGGCTTTTGATCACTTTTGCCATGATCTTGGCCTTTCTGATGTTGGGGTAAGGCCCATACTTCCCGTCATAGTCGGACTTCCTCATGATGTCGACCATCTCCAACATCTCCCCAAAGGACATATTTGTGGCCTTAAAACAACTCCTTCTAGATTGGGACGTGTTTGGATCCGGGCTTTCCTCCTCCTCCTCCTCCTTGCTATAATTAGCACACACATCCGCCATCATGCTCTTCACCCACTGCGCCGAACGAAAAGGGGCGGGGAATAGACTAGAAAGAACATCAGGGGCGGGCGGAGTTACACGCATGCGCAGTGTTTATAAAACGTAACCCGCGTGCATATTACGTACGATCTGTGAGCGGACGAAGGAGCATTGGACGCGCCGATCGTAAGAACGAAGGTAAGAGACAAACTTGTGCCTATACTGCTTCTAGATTGAGGCCTATATTGTAACAAGATTAGGAGAGTTTTGTCTGACATTAGGCTTTGTCTTGTGTTGTGTCTTGCAGTAACAATGGATATGCTACTCAAAGATAATGACTTCATGTCAGTATTCCTAGAGATGCTAAGGGAGCTGCCCTGTCTGTGGGAGATTAACCACCCCCATTTCAAGAACCAAGCAAAGAGGAAGGCAGCACTGGAGCAATTGTGTGAAATTGTGAAGCAGGTGATCCCCACGGCAGACATCACTTATTTAAAGATATTAATTGGTTGCCTGAGGAGCACATATCTGAGGGAGCGCAAGAAAGTCCTTGATTCACAGAGATCCGGAGCAGCAGATGACATCTATGTCCCCAGGATGTTGTACTACGACAGGCTGCACTTTCTGGCAGGCCAGACTGAACCCAGGCCATCCCTCTCAAGTCTTCCTTCCACGCTTCCTTCCCCCCCGGCTGAGGCTTCTGACGCCTAAGCTGGGCCTTCCAGGCGATATGTGGAGGAGCCCAGATTGAGCCAGGTATAGCATTCCTCTAAATATTTCTGCTTGTCCAATCAATGATGTTAACTAGATGTTAGTTGGGAGTACTAATTTAGGATTGTGATTGATGATGCAAAAACTAAAACCATGTCCCTTTTTCATACACAGGGAAGTCTCAGCCAGGAGGTGGCCGGGCCGAGCCGGCTGACTGATCTGCAGGTCCCTCCACCCCCCCTGAAAAGAGAAAGTGGCAGTAGGAGGAGTGCCCTAGAGGAGGCTGCTATAGGATTCTTTTGGAGGGCTACAGAGGTCCTGGGAGCATCCCACACCATGGAGGAGAACATTGCTGCCTTCATTGCATATAAAATGCAGAGGATGGAGGAGGGCCAACAAGTCATGTGTGAGGCCCTCATATTGGAGGCTCTTGAGAAAGGTATGAGGGGCCAAATGACACCTCAGACACACCTTTGTGATGGTCCTCCTCCTTTTCCTGCAGGTCCTCCTCCTCCTCCTCCCTCTCCTCCAGGTCCCCCCAGTCCTCCTCCAGGTCCTCCCAGTCCTCCTCCTCCTCCAGGTCCTACTCCTCCTCCTGCCACATCTCCAACTGCACAGCCACAGCCCGGAAGGAAGCGTGGAAGGAAGACCAGACAGTGATTGCCCTGGGTTCAGTCTGGTCGGCCAAAAGATGCAGCCTCTTGTGGTACCACAGCCTGGGGACACAGATGTCATCTGCTGCTATCCGGATCTCTGCAAATTCTGGACCAGACTGCCCTCCCTTACATATGGACTCCTCAGGCCACCAATTTTGATGTTGAAGAATTGATGTCTGCCGTGGGGGTCCCAGGCTTCGCTAATTTCTCATGTTGATCCAGTGTTGCCTCCCTCTTTGTTTGGTTCTGATCCCTTAATAAAGGAATTTTTGTTTTGAATGATACTTTCCTATGTGTTTTACTTCAAAAATGACAGTTTGTTTGTGAGGATTCAGGTACATTTCAAATATACAATGTGAAATGAACAAGGGTCACCAACACCAAACAATCTCCTTGAGATTAAATAATAAAAGATATCAATGGTGTTGGGGTAACTTGACACACAAAACACACCCAAAAATATTCTGGAGTAAAAATAAAAATAACATTGAACAAAGATCAGCCTTGGAAAAAATCCAAACATTAAACAAAAAAAAAGGATGAAAATCCAAAAAAAATAAAAATAAATAATATAAAACTGTCAGATGTGACAACTAATAACAATATATTCAGGGAATCCCACTAAAAAAACACAAATAAAAGTTTGTGAGAAGTGTGTGTGAATATGAGCAACAAAACTACTTAATTCTTGTCACATTATAAAGAAGAAGAGAGTGCGCTGTATTAAACCATTTTTAACATTGCAGCGTGACGAAAGTGCTGTATCCATTGCGAACGCTAAGTTTACCAGAACGAGCTGTCCCGTCTCGGAATTTCTTCTGAGCATGCGTGGCACTTTGTGCGTTGGAACAGGCCACACACGGTCGGAATTGACGCGATCGGATTTTGTTGTTGGAAAATTTTATCTCCTGCTGTCCAACTTTGTGTGTCGGAAAATCCAATGGAAAATGTCTGATGGAGCCCACACACGGTCGGAATTTCCGACAACACGCTCCGATCGGACATTTTCCATCGGAAAATCCGACCGTTTGTACGGGGCATTAGAACTTTGTGCTTCTAATGCCTCGTACACACGAGCGGACTTTTTCAACCGGACTGGTCCAACGGACCGAGTTCAGCGGCCAATTCGACCGTGTGTGGGCTTCATCGGACCTGCAGCGGACTTTTTCGGTCGAAAATCTGACCGACTTTAGATTTGGAACATGTTTTAAATCTTCACGTCGGAACTCCGCCGGACCCAGTTCCTATCGAAAAGTCTGCTCATCTGTATGCTAGTCCGACGGACTAAAACCGATGCTAGGGCAGCTATTGGCTACTGGCTATCGACTTCCTTATTTTAGTCTGGTCCTACGTCATCACGTACTAATCCGTTGGACTTTGGTGTGATCATTTGTAGGCAAGTCCGTTTGTTCGGAAAGTCCTTCGGAAGTCCGCCGAAAGTCCGTCTGATAGACAGTCGGACCAGTCCAGTCAAAAAGTCTGCCTGTGTGTATGCTGCATAAGACCTCTTGACTCAGCTAAAGCACCCTCCTATCTCCATTAGCCCTTTGACTTCTGTCACTCTGGACATATGGGAACCTCTCTTAGTGTACTTAAAGCAGTGTTAAACTCAAAAGCACATTTTTATAATATTGCAGCTTATCAATTTTAGATGTGACGGCATTAGTTTTCTTTTTTAGGCTTTCTTTCTTCTATTTCCAGCTGGTGATTTGGACAGTAAGTCTATTATTTAAAAAAAAACAAGCTTTCTTGCAGTTACAGGGATTAGACAAACCATTTAACACTGGCAGGGGTGCTTACACTAATCAGCTTTTATATATGTAAAACCTTTATCTCAAATTTAAAAAAAACTGTTGCTGTAACTGCTTATATGATAAATGCTCTCACGCATGGTTCAGAACACACTCTAGATCTCATCTTCAAACAGAATATGGACATCAACATATTTGACAACACTCCACTACCATGGACGGACCACCATGCTATCAAATTTAAAATCACCACTAACACCACCCTCCAAAAACAGAAACGCACAACAACAACACACTGGAATAGATCTCAGAAGAAACTACACTCCGAACTCTTCAAAACTACATTATCAAACAAAATTCTTTTGCTAAACTCAAACCTCTCAATGGAACAAACACTCAACTCCCTAAACAAGGTATTACTACAAACAGCAGACTCAGTGGCGCCAAAACGCAGAACACTCGTCCGCAAAAAAAACTCAAGTTGGTTTAATGGCACTCTCACCCAACTCAAGGAAGAACGTAGAAGAGCTGAAAGAGCATGGAGAAGAAATCCCACCAAGGAAATCCATGCTAAGTACAAAGCACTCACTGTGAAATACCACAAGGCAATCTTCAAAGCCAAAAAAGAACATTTCTCGGACACCATCTCATCTGCCTTAAACCGTCCACGGGAACTTTTCAAAATAGTTGCACAGTCAATGAACACGACCGGCTTAGAGCCCCCAGCAAACGATACTCAAGAATTCTGCAATGAGTTATCAGATTTCTTCATCGACAAAATCAACAACATTCGGAAATCAATTCATCAGAAAATAACAACCAATCTCACTTAACCAAAGCAAAAAGAGGATATCGACATGAACATCACTCAACCACCGAATTTCTTTTTGTTCCCAATCACCACTGACATGACTAAAAACATCATCGGAAGCCTTTGAGACAGCACATCACCAAACGACATCATCCCCACTAAACTGTTGAAAGAATGTTCTGACATCTTGGCCCCTACCCTAACACACCTCATAAATCAATCATTCAAAGAAGGGACTGTGCCAACCTCCCTCAAGCAAGGCATCGTCAAACCCCTGCTAAAGAAACCCAATCTCGACCCTAAGGACCCTAACTGCCGCAGACCAATAACAAGCCTCAACACCATCTCCAAGATTATAGAGAAAGCAGTAGTACAGCAGCTACAACGCCACCTGGACACACACCAACTCCTGGACCCTCTGCCCTCTGCTTCCGCCCAGGCCATGGCACAGAAACAGTACTTCTCAAAATATAGGACGACGCCCTTGAAGCAGCAGATGACGGAGAATCATGTCTCCTGGTACTGTTAGACCTCAGCGCAGCATTCGATACAGTGGACCACAATACTTTACTTGTCCGACTCGCAGAAGTTGCAGGAGCCACAGATTCTGCTCTAAAATGGTTTGCATCCTTCTTAGAGAATCGCTCTCAGATAGTGAAACTAGGAACATTCACCTTGGAAACCCGGGCAATCTCCTGTGGAGTCCCTCAGGGCTCACTGTCACCAGTGCTATTCAACATCTACATCCGCCCGCTTCTCAATATCATCAGGAAAACAGACCAATGCTTCCACTCATACGCTGACGACACCCAACTCTACCTTCGCATCAACGGACAAAAAGACCTTGATCAGCAATTACAGAAATGCCTCACTTTAATAGATGACTGGATGACCATTAGCTCCCTCAAACTCAACGGATCAAAAACAGAACTTCTTCTCCTACATGCTAACAAAAATTCCAAAATAAAGACTCCGTGGACACCTCCCACCATCCTCGGACAGACCATCTCTCCAAGCACCAAAGCCAAGAGTCTCGGAGTCATCTTTGACTCAGGAATGACAATGGATGCACAAATAGGATCAGTAGTTAGCGGATCCCACCATCTCCTCCGCCTGCTACACAGACTCATCCCCTTTATCCCAGAAGAGGACAAAGCGGCAGTTGTGGGAACAATCATCAATTCCCGACTCGACTACGCAAATTCGCTCTACGTAGGACTACCCCAATATCGGCTTGCGCACTTGCAACTCATCCAAAACACGGCGGCAAAACTGTTAACAGGAAAAAAACCCTGGGAATCCATTTCCCCATCCCTAAAGAGCCTACACTGGCTAACCGTAAAGAATCGAATCCCATTCAAGACCCTCTGCCTCACCCACAAATGCATACAAGGGAACGCTCCGCTATATCTCTGGGAGAAAATAAAACACTACACGCCGAATCGCAGTCTTCGATCAGCTAACCAAAACCTCCTCATCATTCCCAAATACCGCTACAAAGCAAAGGGAGAATGAAGATTCGCAGTCCAAGGACCTCGACTATGGAATGCTCTTCCAACCAACATCCGCATGGAAGAAAACCACCAGGCCTTCAGGAAAAAACTAAAGACCTTCCTTTTCTAAGAAGCTGACAACAGAGAATGCATATAGCGCCTTGAGGCGATTCAGTTCACATTTGCAGCACTTTACAAATCATTCATTCATTCATTCATTCATTCATTCATTCATAAAGTGTTATCTGGAGTTTGGCTTTAATTTGTTAGTGTATTTCAATCCGCTAGGACATCTAACACTCCCCTCCCCCCACTGACAATGTTGTTGTCCAAAGGTGCACCTTGTGCTCATTCATTCAGAGTGGAGTATTCTAATACAGGAGGTGTGTAAACTGCTGAAAACAGAGGGGAAAAATAACTAAAAAGGGAAAACGAATGCAGCTACCACATCTAATGATTGGTAAGATACAATGTATTGCATTTTGGCTTTTGGGTTTAATACCACTTTAAAGGCCATTTAAGACTGTCAGGGGTTCCAAGATCATTTTCCTGCCAAAAGTGGTCCGTCTTCCTGGTATCTATATAACACCATAGGGTCAGTTAACAAGCATGGACTCATCCTACAAGTATGGATACCTGGAGGAGAGGATGTAAGGAATAAAGGCTCCAAAGAGGCATGGTCAGAATTGTCTCTCCATAAGTACATAATACTAGAAACTTTAGCTAATAAATCATTGGAGGTTAGGAACATATCTGGTCTGGATAAGGTATTATGGGAACTAGTTTGACAGGAAAATTCTCTGAGTGGAGAATTTACACCTCCAGACATCAATTAAGTTATTTCCATCTGTCTATACTTTCAGACTATGTGGATTATACTCTGCTGATGTGGAATCTATCAAGTGTTGGACATGACTGTGTTGAAGTCACCAGTCAGGATAACAGTTCCTTTAGCAATAGTGAGTACCTTATCCATGCATTGATTCAGTCTGCTCAGATCAAATGGAGGCGTCAAGAGCCATGATATTGTAGAACCAGAGTATTATCTCTAATATGTAGGGAGTGAATGATTTTGAGATCAAGGTAGAAACATAGAATAAGACTCCAGAATAAGAGGACTACTGTATGTGGCATGAAAAGCATGGTAGATATTTAGTCTCTTCAGTGCCATTACTTTTCAGCCAGTGAAGTATGTCACCTGTAAGAGAACTAGTTGCCATATACCAGGGCCCTCTTGACTTTAGAGTCAAGGCCCTCAACGTTTCAAGTCAAAATTTCGACAACAAAAATTTAAGAGCTCAAATTTTCCGACAACATAATCCGTTCTCGGAAATTTCGAGTGTGTGTAGACTAGGGATGAGCTTTGAGTTCGAGTCGAACTCATGTTCGAATCGAACATCGGCTGTTCGCAAGTTCGACGAACAACGAACAATTTGGGGTGTTCGAAATTCGAATGCCGCGGAACACCCTTTAAAAGTTTATGGGAGAAATCAAAAGTGCTAATTTTAAAGGCTTATATTCATGGCATTGTCATAAAAAAGTGTTTGGAGACCTGGGTCCTGTCCCAGGGGATATGGATCAATGCAAAAAAAAGTTTTAAAAACGTCCGTTTTTTCAGGAGCAGTGATTTTAATAATGCTTAAAGTGAAACAATAAAAGTGTAATATCCCTTTAAATTTTATACCTGCGGGGTGTCTATAGTATGCCTTTAAAGGGGTGCATGTTTCCCGTGTTAAGAACAGTCTGACAGCAAAATGACATTTCAAAGGAAAAAAAGTAATTTAAACTACTCGCGGCTATTACTGAATTGCCGGTCCGACAATACACATAAAATTTCATTGATAAAAACGGCATGGGAATTCCCCACAGGGGAACCCTGAACCAAGATTTTTAAAAAAAATGACGTGGGGGATCCCCCTAAATTCCATACCAGGCCCTTCAGGTCTGGTATGGATATTAAGGGGAACCCCGGCTAAAATTTAAAAAAAAAATGGCGTGGGGTCCCCCTCAAAATCTATACCAGACCCTTCAGGTCTGGTATGGATTTTAAGGGGAACCCCGTGCCACAATAAAAAAAAAAAATGTGTGGGGTCCCCCCAAAAATCCATACCAGACCCTTATCCGAGCACGCAACCTGGCAGGCCGCAGGAAAAGGGGGGATGAGAGAGCGCCCCCCCTCCTGAACCGTACCAGGCCACATGCCCTCAACATTGGGAGGGTGCTTTGGGGTAGCCCCCCAAAACACCTTGTCCCCATGTTGATGAGGACAAGGGCCTCATCCCCACAACCCTGGCCGGTGGTTTTGGGGGTCTGCGGGCGGGGGGCTTATCGGAATCTGGAAGCCCCCTTTAACAAGGGGACCCCCAGATCCCGGCCCTCCCCCCTGTGTGAAATGGTAAAGGGGGTACCTACCATTTCACTAAAAAAGTGTCAAAAATGTTAAAAATTACCAGAGACAGTTTTTGACAATTCCTTTATTTAAATGCTTCTTCTTTCTTCTTTCTTCTATCTTCTATCTTTCTTCGGTTTCTTCCTCCATCTTCTTCTTCTTCTGCTTCTTCTGGTTCTTCTGGTTCTTCTCCCAGTGTTCTCGTCCGGCATCTTCCTCCGCGGCGTCGGGATCTTCTTCCCTTCTTCTCTGGGCCGCTCCGCATCCATGATGGCATGGAGGGAGGCTCCCGCTGTGTGACGATTCTCTCTTCATCTTCTTGTCTTCATCTTCTTTACGGGCCGCTCCGCATCCATGATGGCATGGAGGGAGGCTCCCGCAGTGTAGCGCTTCTCCTCTTCTGACGGTTCTTAAATAACGGGGGGGCACCCAGTGACACCGACCCCCTCTAACGCACGGGGACTTGACGGGACTTCCCTGTGGCATTCCCCGTGACGCCACAGGGAAGTCCCATCAAGTCACCGTGCGTCAGAGGGGGGCAGGGTCACCGGGTGGCCCCGCCCCCCGTTATTTAAGAACCATCAGAAGAGGAGAAGCATCACACAGCGGGAGCCTTCCTCCATGCCATCATGGATGCGGAGCGGCCCGAAAAGAAGATGAAGAGAAGAAGATAAAGAAAAGAAGATGAAGAAGAGAAGCGTCACACAGCGGGAGCCTCCCTCCATGCCATCATGGATGCGGAGCGGCCCGAGGAGAAGAAGGGAAGAAGACGCCGACGCCGTGGAGGAAGATGCCGGATGAGAACACCAGAGGAAGAACCAGAAGAACCAGAAGAACAAGAAGAAGAAGAAGAAGATGAAGAAACCGAAGGATAGAGGATAGAAGAAATAAGTAAGAAGAAGCATTTAAATTAAGGAATTGTCAAAAACTGTCTCTTGTCATTTTTAACATTTTTGACACTTTTTTAGTGAAATGGTAGGGGTACAAGTACCCCCTTACCATTTCACACTGGGGGGAGGGCCGGGATCTGGGGGTCCCCTTGTTAAAGGGGGCTTCCAGATTCTGATAAGCCCCCACCCGCAGACCCCCACAACCACCGGCCAGGGTTGTGGGGATGAGGGCCTTGTCCTCATCAACATGGGGACAAGGTGTTTTGGGGGGCTACCCCAAAGACACCATCCCAAGGTTGAGGGCATGTGGCCTTGCACGGTTCAGGAGGGGGGCACTCTCTAGTTTCCCTCCTCTTTTCCTGCAGCCTGCCAGGTTGCGTGCTCGGATAAGGGTCTGGTATGGATTTTTAGGGGGACCCCACGCCATTTATTTTTAAAATTTGGGCCGAGGTTCCCCTTAATATCCATACCAGACCTGAAGGGCCTGGTATTTAATTTAGGGGCACCCCCACGTCTTTTTTTTTTTTAATTTTGGTTCGGGGTTCCCCTGTGGGGAATTCCCATGCCGTTTTTATCAATGAACTTTTATGTGTATTGTCGGACTGGCAATTTATTAATAGTCGCGAGTAGTTTTAAATGACTTTTTTTCCTTTGAAATGTCATCTTGCTGTCAGACTGTTCTAAACACGGGAAACATGCGCCCCTTTACAGGCATACTATAGACACCCCCCAGGTACGAAATTTAAAGGGATATACACTTTTACTTGTTTCACTTTAAGCATTATTAAAATCACTGCTCCCGAAAAAACTGCCGTTTTTTAAACTTTTTTTTGCATTGATCCATGTCCCCTGGGGCAGGACCCAGGTCCCCAAACACTTTTTATGACAATAACTTGCATATAAGCCTTTCAAATTAGCACTTTTGATTATTCTTGTTCGTGTCCCATAGTCCCAAGACACGTTGCGTGTTCGAACAAATTTTTTGCCTGTTCGCAAGTTCTGGTGCAAACCGAACAGGGGGTGTTCGGCTCATCCCTAGTGTAGACAATTCTGACGCACAAAATTCCATGCATGCTCCAAATCAAGTACAGAAGCACTTGGTCTGATAAAACTAGCTAGTTCGTAATGAAGATAGCACATTCGTCACGCTGCAAAGTTTTTAATCTTTTAATGCAGCTCATTTTCTTCTTCTTTATAATGCTAAAATAATGAAGTTGTTTTGCTGCTGATATTCACACAGAGTTCTGACAAACTGATTTCTTTATTATTTCTCAACTATCTCCTGAATAATCTTTATTTTTTTTCGCCAGTTCACCAGAATAATGTTTATATATTTTTTTTATAGTGATCTACTTTTTTTTTATCAAGATCTCCTGATTTTTTTTTTTTTCATTTTTTTTTTTCTAGTGATACTACAACACCATTATTATCTTGTATTTTTTAACCTCAAGGAGGTTGGTTGGTGTTCCTTGTTAATTTGACATTGTATTTTTGAAATGTACCTGTCTAATCACAAACAAACTGTCCTATTTGAAGTAAAACACATAGCCAAGTATTTGTGAAAAAAATAGACATTTATTAGGGGTCATAACAAAATAAAGAGGAAGGCAACACTAGATAAATTGGTGAAATTGGCGAAACCTTTGTACCCCAGTTCAGACATCAACTATTTGACAGACAAAATTGGTAGCTCCAAGAGATCGGGAACAGCAGCAGATGAAATATATGTCCCGAGGCTGTGGTCATACAACAGCCTGCGTCTTTTGTCAGACCAGACTGAACCCAGACCATCACTCTCAAGACTTCCTTGCACGCTTCCTTCCACGCTTGCTTCTAAGCTGTGGCTCTGGTGTTGGAGTTGTGGCAGGTGGTGGAGGAGGATGGTTGAACTAACATGGCTTTTGCTTGTGAGTTCACCCCTCAACCCCTTATTTAGGGCCTGATAGATCACTTCCTCACAAATGAGGCATTGGTCCACCTCCATTTCCTGGCAGCCATGCAGGCATAGGCCTCTTGAATATTGGGGGGGGACCCCCAATTTTTGTTTGAAGGCGGAGGGGAGGGACCTGGGATTCGGTCAGGCTACTGGGCCTGGCCACCTCCTGGCTGCCACTTACCCCCGCCACCTCCTGGCTTCCACTTTCCCCCGCCACCTCCTGGCTGCCACTTTCCACAGTCTCCTCCTGCCTAAGGCTTTCCTGTGTATGAAAATGGTACATAGTTTTAGTTTTTTGTTCATCAATCACACACAATTATGAGCTCATGACTGTTGCAAATTGAATGTTAACAAATCGAAAAGACTATCATTCTAACCCCATTTTTCATTCTTGTCCCAATCATTTTTGGCTACTACTGTCTATTGATAAGTAAACCACTTTGTTAAATTAGAAATTAGTGATCAATAATAACATCTAGTTAACATCATAAATTAAGACCAGAAATATGTTGAACAATGCTATACCTGACTCAAGCTGGGCTCCTCTACATATTCTTCCTGGGTGGAAGGCCCAGGTTGGACATTGGAAGCCTCAGCTGGGGTGGAAGGAATCGTAGAAGGAAGAGTTGAGAGTGATTGCCTGATTTCAGTCTGGTCTGACAGAAATCGCAGTCTGTCATAGTACCACAGCCTGGGTACATAAATGTCATCTGCTGCTGCTCCTGATCTCTGGGAATCCTGGACCTTCTTGCACTCCCTATTATATGTGCTCCTCAGGCCACCAATTTTGGCCTTCAATGGGGATCTGCGGCTTCACCAATTCCATCAATTTATCCAGCGCTGCCTTCCTCTTTATTTTATTAGTATAAAAGGGGTGTTTCACCTGCCACAGACAGGGTAGCTCTCTGTACATTGGATAGTAAATAAATAAATGTAGCGCTATGTGTAAAATTATAAATATAAAGTGCAAATCTCTAAAATAAATAATAAATCCTACATATAAATGAATAGTCCATAAAATAAAAAAATTAAGAAATAAAACATGAAAAATTCTTCTTGTGATCAGTGTATCCACACAATTCCATCACAGTGATTGTTCGTCCTCAAAAGGAGTGCACACCACCACCAGTAAAAATGCGCGCTCACCTCCCAGATGAGTCAAAACTCATATGCGGATCTCCCCACAAGCTCTTTGCTCTCACTTCCTCTTCCCAATCAATAGTGGGTAATCCAGATGGCTCTTTTCTTAATGGTAACTCAGCTCATTAATATCCAAAGAAGCGGATCATCTCCCAGCTTGGCTCAAGATTCCATGAGTTCAGGATATGTAAATAATAAGTTTAGAGACCATAGTGTTCTCTGTATACTAATTTATTCAAAGCCCCCAAACAGACAAGTTGTACTTACAAGATAAAAACTTTTAAAATCACATAAAAACCTCCAGAGTAGCACCACCGTGTCCACATACACAGTGCCTGGCTGGACGTGAGTATCAGCTCCTCCCTTCTAGACGCGTATCGGCCAATCACAGGCCTTCCTCAATAGATAGCCCCTACCCTGTCCACCTTTAGGAGATCCTTGAAAACTCATTTATTCAGGGAAGCCTATCCCACACCCACATAACTGTCCCTGAGCCACCCCCATCAAATCATTCTTTGCAGCTATTACCTTTTGTACCACCACCCCCTCCCTTTTAGAATGTAAGCTCTACGAGCAGGGCCCTCCTGTACCTTTTGTATTGTACTGTAATTGTGTTGTCCCCCTTATACATTGTAAAGCGCTGAGTAAACTGTTGGCGCTATATAAATCTCGTATAATAATAATAATAATAGATGCTCTCTGTACATATCAATGAATTGGGGGAGGAAGTCATGATTGTTGAATCTATCCATTTTATCTGCAAGACACAACACAGGACAAACCCTAATATCAGGCTAAACTCTCATAATCTTGTCCCAATATAGGCCTCAATCTATAAGCAGTATAGGCCACTGATGCCCCAAGTTAAAATTGTACCTTCGTTATCATGATTGGTGCTTCCACTACTCCTTCCTCTGCTCACAGATCGTATGTACGATGCACGCTTGTTACGCTTTATATACACTGCGCATGCGTGAAACTCCGCCCACCCCTGACCTACTTTCTAGTATATTCCCCGCCCCTTCTCTTTTGGTGTAGTGGGAGAGCACATGGCATAGAAAGAGCAAGTGCATGCAGACAGCAGCAGCAACGTTGAAAGCCAGGAGCCAGAAATGTCCTGATCCAGGAGGAGATATAAGGCCTCAAATAAGTCCTTTGTATAGATGGTGGAGTCGGTGGACATCTTGAAGAGTGCCAGCTATGATGGGAAGCATGGATGTTACCCAAACCCAAATGTGAGAAAGGCCAAGATCATGACTAAAGTTGTGAGAAGTCTGCACAGGAATTTTGGGGTACGACGATTCAAGGAGCAATTGAGGAAACGCTGGTCAGACCTGAAAATGAGGGAGCACGATCAGTACAGAAAGATTAGGAAACTGCTTCTAAAAAATAAGTATTTGTCCTGTGTTGCTATCATTATTATTACTTGCATGCTACTCCATGTGCTTTTCTTTACTGTTGTACAGTTTAAAATGGCAAGTTTCAGGTTCATGGGCACAGTAATCAGTCGTAGTAAACATTGTTTGTTCGCCCAGTAATACGATGTTTTTGGCACATGCAGGTTAACTACATTTGGTCAAGCCTATTTGTATTAAAAGAAGTTTAGTACATTGTTGTCTAGATGGGTTTGTAACTAGAATGAAATGAAAGCTTGATTCAGTGTAAGGAGAGGACACTCAGCAGCTGTTTACACATCTGGATGCAGGAGCACTAGTGTGGGACACCAGAACAAACTTTTTAGGGTGTCCCACACAGGTGCTCCAGTGGATACTAGGGGTGTCTCCATGTGTGAAACTTGCACAAAACAGGTAAGTATTTCAGCTTTAGAAAGGGAAAAAAATAATGTCTTCAGCTTGGAACTCTGCCAAAACAGACAATTGTACGACACTTCTGTGTGCTAAGTATACCTTTTTTAATTCACAGAGGGGAGAAAAGACTTGGTAAATCAGAGGACACCAGGAACCCCACACCTCCTAAAGAAGGGGAACTCAGCACACCACAACCAGAGGATGTGGAGGGAGAGGTTTATGAAGTGGGTGAAATAGTGACCACAACAGGTCAGTGTCTGAGACCACAGCTTCAGGTAATAGATATATGCCTGCATATTTATAACACATGGTGTGTTTTTTTTTATTTTAGGTGATGTGGATGTTGTGGAAGAAGAATCTCATTTCACCAGTGCAAGTGCACAAGTCCTCATCAGGGAGATAATGGTGTGCAATTGGGAATTAGAGCTGATAAAGGAAAACATCAATGATGTTCAAAAAAATAGGAAGAACATCATTGATGTTTTAGGCAGAATCTAAAACACACAAAAATTGTACTGTTTTGTTGTGTTATTTTTTCTTTTAAATCAAGTTTTAAAGTATTTTAAAAGCCAAATTTTGAAGATGCACACAGTCTGTCAACATGTGCTATCTGCCATCATGGGATATCAATGTACGCGTTTTGTGGGTGCAACCCCTTCCTCACAACTAAAGTAGATGAGAGGAAGGGGTTGCACCCCCGAAACACATCCATTGATATCCCATGATGGGAGCTAGCACATGTTGACATTAGGCATGGGATCAGGAGGGAAATCCACATTTTGACTCCCAATTTGTGTGCATCTTCAAAATTTGGCTTTTACAGGGGTGACATCACCCCATCTGATGAAGGCAAGATCAACACAGTTTGGACATACTAATGTCTCATATTGCCTTCACTTTGTCAAAGTTGAACTTTGTAAGTTCCTGAGTTGTGTATGTTTTATGGTTTTAAACATGCCTGTTTAACCCAAAAAGGCTGTTTCTACTGTCAAACAGAAAAATGTTATACAACAAATATGTTGGTTTGTTCAAAAACCCTTGTCTAACGCACATGTGAATGTGCACAGGGTAAAATGTTTTATACTCAACAATGTGTGGCTTCTTCTTTCAATGCTCAATACCACTTTTTGGAGTAAGTTGGTGTTTACAGTGACAATGGGGGTTATTTACTAAAGGCAAATCCACTTTGCACTACAAGTGCACTTTCAGTGCACTTTCAGTGCACTTATAGTGCAAAGTGAATCCACTTTGCACTTTCAGTGCAGTTTCAGTGCACTTGCAAGTGCACTTGTAGTGCAAAGTGGATTTTCTTTTGTAAATAACCCCCACAGTGCTTTAAAATTTGCCCCAATCAGGCCATTTTCGGGGCTCAAAACAATTAATTCATGTTGCTGAAAAGGATGTTTTTTTTTTTATCATCAATGCATTACATACATTAACAACAAAAACAAACTGTGTGTGTAGCAGACCCACAACATAATAGTTAGCTGAAGAAGAGATTGTCACCTCATGTATCAAATAAATTACATTTGCACTATTGAAGAAAATGGCCAAAAACAAAAGCCCATTGAAGAACCTAGGAGACAGCTTAAAGAAACACAAGCAGTAAATCAAATGAAATATTATTTCAGTTTAAAATAAAAATGTATTTTAAAAATGTTTTTCAAACATTTGCTGGCATATCAATGGCCCCCCTACCCGCAAAGTATTCCAGATATTTTTTTTTTTTTTTAATATCTTTGTTTATTCAAACAGTTTTCAATTTTAACATTACAAAAATTACAATAGTAAAAACAGTCATAATAAAAACACATATACACCATGGATAATAATTATTTACTATGATCTTAATCCAACACTAATCACCTGTAATCAAACATCAAACATCCTAGCAATCGATCCCATCCAATTAACCATACTATACCTCTCATACATAACCCACCCAAACAAAAAAAAAAAAAAAGAAAAGGGGAAGGGGAGGGAAGGGGGGAATATGGGGTCATGAATAAACAGTTATAATCACAATTCCTACCATACCATATATATTCCTATATCCCTAAGGATACCTAGCCTCCTGTGGATCACATAGTAATTCTGACATGGCGCAATATGTTACCCACCCCTTCCAAATATCCATTGTCCGTTTAATCTGTTTATTGGATCCTTCCTCTATCACCTTTCTTTCTTCCAGGGTCTGCATCTCCGTCATCTCACACTCCCACTCTATCTATCTATATTCTGGCTATACACGTACGGGCAGCCGTTAGGAAATATTTTAGTGGACCTTTCTTTATACTTTTCATTGATCCAGGGATCATGGATAATACTGACATTTGTATATCTGGATATATTTCCCTCGCTGTCATGGCCCTAAAGATCTCGAAAATTTTCTGCCAGAATGGAAGGATTTTAGAGCAATAGTACCATATATGGGACATTGTACCACGTCTTTCCTGACACCTCCAACATACTTCTTTATTCGTAGAACTTATCCTATAGAGGTCTACGGGGCACTTATACCATCTAGCTAAAATCTTATCATTTCTTTCTTGGTGTTTAGTTGAAACAGAGAGTTTATGCGTGACTGCTATGGCTTTTTCCCATTCCTTCCTGGGGATCTCCATCCCCAGTTCCTCTTCCCATTTCTTAATATATGGTAACTCCAATTTCTGGCCCTCCTCAATTAAAATTTTATATACTTTCGATAGCACGTGCGAGGGTCTTTCAGCTTGAATAAAGATTTCTTCTAGCGCCGTTAGAGGTCTGGCTATTTCTGCTTCTTTTAACAGGGATATAACATATTTTTGGAATAAGCCATACTGCAACCATTCTTTTCTATGTTCCTCCCCCATGGACTCTAGAGGGAGAACCTTATTTCCCACTAGTGTTTCTATTACCCTTGTATCCTCATGACTGTACCACTTAAGAAATGATTTTACCCCGAGTGAAAGCGGGAATTCTGGGTTGTCGAACAGAGGGGTCATGGGTCCTCTAAAGGTGGAGACACGCCCCGTTTTAATCATAATGTCCCACGCTTTCATTGTTGAGGTCACTAAGAAGGGTATATAGCCATACGGTGAGCTATATGTCCTTTTGATCCATGGCAGAGATTTCAGTTTCAACCCTGTAATCTCTTCCTCTAATCCCACCCACTGTTTTTTGTTCCTATTATGGAACCAGTCAACTAGCTTAGTGACCATTACCGCCTTAAGATATACTGCTATGTCAGGGAGGGATAGGCCCCCATTTGCTTTGGTCTTATTTAGCACTTTTCTACTAATTCTAGGGGTCTTACCTGCCCATACAAATTGTCCAATAACCCTGGATAATTTTTTCAAGAAACCCCTTGCAGGAAACACAGGGATCGTTTGTAATATATACAGTATTTTCGGAAGTATGTCCATTTTTATGACATTTACCCTACCCAACCATGAGAAGGTACCCCTATTATATTGCTGGAGTGTTTTTGTTATTTTTTGCAACATCGGAATATAGTTATAATCTTCCAATTTCTTTAAATCTGTAGGAATATAAGTGCCCAGTGCATTTTCCTGCCATCTGAAGTAGAAGTCCTTCTTGAGCATTTCCACCATACTTCTAGACATGTTATTATTCATTGCCTCAGATTTATTATACAGTAGTTGACTTTAAAATTACTCAAGATGCCAAAACGATTAAATTCCCTTATCAGGTTTGGTAGTGTTATCAACGGGTTTGTGACATACAGCAAGATGTCGTCTGCATAGACAGACAGCTTGTATTCTGTATCCCCCACTCTTATACCTTGTATATCCTTATTCACCCTAATTGCATTTAATAAGTGTTCCATAATTAATATATATAATATTGGGGACAGTGGGCAGCCCTGTCTGGTTCCATTTGCTATTATTATTTCTCCGGACAGGTTGCTATTCGCCCGGATCTTGGCCGTTGGATGTTGATACAAGGTCATTATCTTGTCTATCATTACAGCCCCAAGCCCCCACTGTATAAGAGTCTCTTTGAGGAAGCTCCATCCCACCCTGTCAAAGGCTTTTTCAGCATCTATTGCTAACAAGCAGGATGGGATGGAGCCTCTCTGTACATATTCCAATAGAGTAAGCGTTTTCAGGGTATTGTCCCTGGCTTCTCTTCCTTTAACGAATCCCACCTGGTCCAGATGAATATAACGAGGTATTATGGGGGTAAGTCTATTGGCGATGATTTTGGAGTATATTCTGAGATCAAGGTTTGTCAGAGATATCAGCCCATAATTCCCACATAGGGTATGATCTTTATCCATTTTTGGTACAAGGGTAATATAAGCCTGCATACTCTGAGAACCAAAAGGTACTGTTGTAGAAACTGCGTTAAACGTCTGTTTCATTATGGGCATAAGTTCCATTTGAAATGTCTTATAGAACCGAGGGGTGAATCTGTCCGGTCCTGGGCTTTTCCCAGGTACTAGTGAGTCAATTACTCTTTGTATTTATTCCATAGAGAAGTCACACTCAAGCTGGCTTGACTCTAAGGATGTTAAAGTCGGGATTGCGGTTTCCTTTATATACTGTTGTATTTTTTGCTGGGCCATCTCAGGGTTGCTATTCATCTTACCATTAGGAATGTTATACAGCTCTGTAAAAAATATTTGGAATTCTTTTAGAATCCCTTTTGGATCATATCTCATGTCTCCATCAGCTGTCTTTATCTTGGCAATGGGTAGTGTGCTGCTTCTGTTTTTTAGAGCCCTTGCCAGTAGCTTACCTGGCTTGTTGCCCTGCTGATAAAATAGGGCCCGGTTTCTATCCCTAACATACAGCGTCTTTTCATTCAGTAGTGTTTGCAATTCTGCCTTTAACTCTGTTACTATCAATAGTGTTTCCTGTGTTAGGTTTTGTTTATGTTGTGTTTCTGCCGTCCCTATTTCTTTAAATAATTGAGTTATTCTACAGCTTTTCTGTTTTTTCAATCTAGACCCATGTTTTATAAATAAACCTCGTAACACACATTTCAATGCTTCCCATTGTATAGGCGGTGATGTAATATCTCCAATATGGTCAGCAGCAAAGTCCGTTATTGCTTTTCTTATTTCTAATACACACACCTCATCATAAAGTAAATTGTCGTTAAGACGCCAATTACCCCTACTGCTCTCCCCCATATGTAGATCTATTTTTAGTAATACGGGTGCGTGATCGGACCATATTGAGTTGCCTATTTCTGCCGCTAGGATGGAATTTATGTCTCTCTGATTTATTAAGAAAAAATCTATACGGTGATATGATCCATGCACCTTAGAATAAAATGTGAAGTTCTTCTCTATTGGGTGCAATAACCGCCAAATATCCACCAATTGACGTTTAGCCAATAATTCCTTAAATTTCCTCTTGTCTTTACTGCACTGCACTATCGTCGGTGCTGTGGAGTCAATCCCGCCATCCATAACGAAGTTGAAATCACCCCCGACTATTATTATACCTTCTGCTTTTTCCAAAAGTTGATTAATCAATTGTAAACCTACTTTAATCTGGTTTTGGTTAGGTAGATATAGGTTTATCAGGATGTATTTTTGGCCATGTATATTAAGCTTAAGTAGTATTGCTCTTCCATCCCTATTGCGCCATTCCTCTAGCACTTGATTTGGAATTGTTCTATGAATTGCGATAGACACCCCTCTCGATTTAGAGTACCCATAGGAATCATGGAACCATGTGGTATATTATTTATTTCGTAGGTTAGGAATATGATCCGACCGGAAATGCGTCCCCTGAAAGAAGATAATCCCCACCTTCTGTTTGTGAAGAGAATATAGAACCTGTGATCTTTTTGATGCCGAGTTGAGACCCCTAATATTGTAGGAATATATATTCATTACTAATCAAGACTTATGGGAAATGGACCAAAAACGGGAAAAAGAGAGAGAAAAAAAAAAAAAAAAAAAAACCCCAAAAAACTATCCTACCCACACACACCCACCACACACACACACCAATTCGTACCTAATTGACTATAAACAGTCTATCTTACTTTAACGTAAGTTCCCTACACTAGGGAGAGCGGAGCGTACCCTCGAATTACCGCCCACCAGTCAGTGGCTACACGCTGATTTTTTAGGTATTATGGACCTTTTTAATTCATTACATTTCCCTTTGTCCGGCTGGTTCTGATGGTTACGGGGGAGAACAAACTTTCATAGAGGATAATAACCTCCACCAATATCATATCTATGTCACTCCATACCATGCCTAAGAATATACATACAATCTTGATGACCTAAATAGGCCAAACCTGAAAAAAGGGGGGGAAGAGAAAAAGAGAGAAAAAAAAAAGGGGGGGGAGAAAACCCCCGCATCCCCCATACACCCTAGCATCTACGCGCAATATTTAGTAAAGTGCTTATCCCTATACATAAACTATCCATTAAATCTTCAATTTGGGCCAGTATTGGTGATAAAAATTATAACCAAAACCTATGCGCTTCTATATATAAATCGAGGAAAAAAAAAAAAAGGAAGTGGGAGTCCCCCTACCTACCTCCTCTCACATACGTACATCATTTAATATAAAACTTAACAATGTATATAGTGTATTAATAAAAAATACAATCACCATCTGTGCTACTATTGGACATTGAGACCATCATCTGTGTAAGACCTAAAATCGGGATCCTAATGTACCCTCTTATATTGATATACCAAAAAAAAAAAAATTTTTTTAAAGAAAACCCAAATCCCCCATACCCCCTATCCTAACACATACCCACAATATTTAATATGGTGCTTAACCGTATGCATAGACTATTCATAAAATATTCAATTTAGACTAGTGGTGACTATATCAAATATAACCAGGATATCTGTGCTCATGTATATTAATAAAAAAAAAAGAAAAAAAAAAAGGGGGGTCACCCCACCTCCCCCCTATCACATATATACAACATTTAGTGTAAAACTTAACAGTGTGCATGGTGCATCAATAAAAAAAAAAAAAAAATTATATGAATCACAACCTGTGCTACCATAGGGAATTGTGTCAAACCCCTGTGTAAAACCTACAATCGACATCCAAATATACATTCTTATGTGAATATACCAAGAGAAAAAAAAAAAAAAGGAAATAACCCCCCCCCAAAAAAAAACCTCCCCCCCACCTCACCCAAACCCCCTACCCTAACACATACCCACCATCTTTGATACGGTGATTAAGCAGATGCGTAGACTATTAATAAAATATTCAGTTTGGACCACAGGTGGCCAAAACAAATATGGTGAAAATCTTTGTGCTCATGTATATTAGTAAAAAAAAAAAAAAAATTTATATGAATCACAACCTGTGCTACCATAGGGAATCATGTCAAACCCCTGTGAAAAACCTACAATCGACATCCAAATATACATTCTTATGTGAATATACCAAGAGAGAAAAAAAAAAAAAAGAAAAGGGAAATAACCCCCCCAAACCCCCCCACCTCACCCCAACCCCCTACCCTAACACATACCCACCATCTTTGATACGGTGATTAAGCAAATGCGTGGACTATTAATAAAATATTCAATTTGGACCACAGGTGGCCAAAACAGATATGGTGACAATCTTTGTGCTCATGTATATTAGTAAAAAAAAAAAAAGACAAAAGAGAAAACCCCAATCCCCCCCCCCCCCCCTATATACCTGCAAACCATACCTACTATGGTATATTTAAAAAAAAAAAAAAAAAAAAAAAAGTGAGGATCCCCCCCCCAGCACATGATATTAGAGACTCAGGATCTTTCCAAATTTACTTTAGATCGTAGAAGGGCATTAAAACCCCTAGTGGAACAGTTAAAGAAGAGTAATCTCCAGTATAGATGGAAATTCCCATTCCAACTACAAGCACAGAAAGAAGGACATATTGCTGTATTTAGAGACCTTGAGGACTTGCCGCAGTTTGTGTCAACCCTCAGTTTGCCAGAAATAGAATCATCCCTCCCCTACCACCCCCCCAACCAAGAAAATCCCACCAGGTTTATCTAGACATTTTTATATATGGAATAGGCCAGTCCGGTAATTCTATTTCTGGCAAACTGAGGGTTGACACAAACTGCGGCAAGTCCTCAAGGTCTCTAAATACAGCAATATGTCCTTCTTTCTGTGCTTGTAGTTGGAATGGGAATTTCCATCTATACTGGAGATTACTCTTCTTTAACTGTTCCACTAGGGGTTTTAACGCCCTTCTACGATCTAAAGTAAATTTGGAAAGATCCTGAAAGAATTGTATTGGGGCCCCTTCATATAGGATAACATTCTTTAAACGTGCAGCATGCATAATCCTGTCTTTTATATGCGCATAATGCATCTTGCAGATAACATCCCGTGACTTGCTAGGATCCAATCTTCTTATTCCTGCTGTTCTATGGGCCCGATCGATTATCAATTCCTTTACTTCTATCCCCGGAATTAAATCTTGGAAGATCTTTTGTAGGGTATTTGTTAGCTCTTTAGCCCCAACCTCCTCCTTTAATCCTCTAATTCTAATATTAGATCTCCTACTTCTATTTTCTTGCTCGTCGATGCTGTTAATTAGGTGATGAATTTGCCTTCCTTGTTTATGTATATTTTCCTTTAGTTTCATTGATTCCTGCTCGACATTCGAGACTTTAGTGTCTAACGTGGTTGTTTTTTCTTGTGTGTTTTTAATAGACACCTTAAGCTCAAGTACCTCCTTTTTGTATGAATTCTCCAATCTAAACACATATTGGTCCGTATCTTCTCTAGTTGGCAGGGATTGGATATATTTTCTCATATCCCAATTCTCTTTTTCCAATTCTTTTGGATCACTACCCGAGCCTGTGGTATCTATTAGTGAGCTACTTTTGGGGTGCTGGGGTTGAATTTCCCCTGATGATCTGGATGCCCCCGAGATTTCTGCTATGTCTGAAATATCCTGTGGCGTTTGTATGGCTTGTATTACACGGGGAGATTGTAGCTGTAATTGATGAAATATCTCCTTGATATCTGCCGTTTGTGTAGTTTGTGTCCCAGTGGGGTTTTTACTTTTATTTTCTTCTTTATCTTTCTTATTCTTCTGGGGTTGTGGCGTTTTATTTCCCTTTTTAGGCTCCATAGCTATGTATCTTTTACCAATTTTTACGCACCCCCTCCCTTTGCTTTACACCCTCCAACCACTTACTCTAACAGAACTTATATGTGGTCCAAGGGTTAAAGAACCCTCTTCTGCTCTTTAATATATGTTATAAGGGAGTGATATCATATGTTGCCTCTATCTTAGATTTACTTCTCCTTCTCGTGTCTCTTTCTCGCCACTACTCCTCCAGGTCAGCTTCCGGCTTACAGTGTAACTTAAATTATGTGTATTCCTTATCTTCCTTTGGCCATTAATTGAGCACAACTCTCACAAGCCAAACAGACAAGTCCATAAAATCAGCTAGCATATAATTACAGGCAGAGTATCCAATCAAAAGTATAAGTCTTGCCTGATAATATTCTCCTCATCTTACGTGGGAAGATGTTGGGATCTCCTAGTCCTCCTGATCACTGCCGGCTTGAGCCTTAGAACCTTCCCGCGCTGCGCGCTCCCGCCAGCGAGCCGTCACTGCCGGAACTGCCGTCTGCATGTGCAGACCCGTCAGGCACTCGTATGGCTATGCGCCTTCCCGCAGTTCGGTCTCCGGTCCCTTACTCGGCACTCCACAGGTAGGGCTTATTCCACGGTCTTCCCCCTTTTTTTGTTACAATGTCCGTATTTTATGGGACAAACTGCAGCTATGTGTCAGCTCCCCGCAGTCCGCCAGTTTATAGCGTCTCCGGCCTCAGCAGCACGTCAGCGTGTCTTCCCCTCTGGTTTACTGAGCGGCCATCTTGGGTATCAGCTCCTCCTCCCGCCCAGCCAGAAGTTTTTCTATTCCAGATATTTTTGATGGACTTCGCGGGCGCTTTGGGGGGGCAAGCCAGGATGGCCAGCTTCAAGTGCCATCAAGGTTGACGGGCCTGGAAATCTGGCTTAAGGCCCAACTGAGGCCACATTTAGTGCAAAGCATTTCTCCTTAGAAAGTTGTCCACAATGCAGCATGCAAGTATTATATGGTTTAGTTTATATTCCGCAATGTGAATTGGGGTCAGGAATAGGCGGAACTGGATGGCCATTATGCCGAAAGCATTCTCCACCACTCTTCTGGCTCTTGCCAGCTGGTAGTTAAAAACCCTCTGGTCCAGGGTGAGGGTCCCCATGGGGAATGGCCACATCAGGTGTTCACCAAGCCCAAATGCTTCATCAGCAACAAAGACGAATGGTAGACCAGCCACGTTGTCTTCTGCAGGTGGCAATCCCAAGCCACCACTCTGGAGCCATCTGAAGAACTCGGTCTGGGTGATGACTCCACCATCCGATATCTGGCCATTCTTCCCCATGTCCACATACAAAAACCTATATTTCGCCGACACCACCGCCAACATCACTATACTATTAAACCCCTTATAGTTGTAATAGTATGACCCTGAGTTGGGGGTTAGGATGATGTTTCCCATCGATTGCCCCTCTGCAGAGTGGTTGCCACCGTTCCAGGTAACCGGGTTCAAACTTCCCGTCCTCCGCTGTGTGGATAATTGTGAGAGCTCCAGGTGCCGGCAATTGCTATTCCAATAGTATAGGTGCAATGGAAAAAATCTGGACAGCCGCACTCCGGATTGGAAAAGTAAAAATAAAATCCTCTTTATTGAAAAAATAATGACATGATTTAAAATCCGTACATGGCACTGTTGGAATAATGCAGCATAACCGCTAACGTGTTTCACGCTCCCATAGAGCGCTTACTCATAGCTGGTTTGTACGAAAGTGATAACCACTTATATACACACTATATGTTTACCACATGACCCCATATTAATTACTTAACTCTAAACAGCTGATCGTAGGTTTGTGTGGGGTTTTGACATTGATGTAATTGGGTGTGCGTCCTATAGTGGAATCACTGTTGAAGACATGAATGCATAAATGAAATGTATTCATATTGACAATGTCAACATATATAAACAATTAAAAAATTCTTTTAAAGGTTTCTGAAAACAACATATTTTTTGTTCTCAAAAACCACAGAACTGAGATGGGTGTTGGGGCTTGACATTCAAACATGTAAACGTGTAAAATGTCATGCGGATAGATGCAGGTGTGTGCAGACTGTGTGAGCTGGTAGCCGCGGGACGATATGAACAGTGCATGGAGTGAACGTTAAGTGCATATACATGTAGTGAAAAAAGTGCCTGTTTAACATCACTGTTGGTGTTTACAATGAAAAAGAAAAAATAAAAAGAAAAAAAAATATTTTAATGTATGTATGTATACGTGCATGAGTATGTACAAAAAATTGAGCAAATGTGAGTATGAAAGACAATTTTTTATATATGTGTATATATACATATTTGTTGAATGGAAAACTTCCAAACAATGTGAAAATGTGTATAAACTGGAGACTGGGCAAAATATTGGCCCCCTATCTCAAAGATGCGACCAACAATGTCCAGACTCACAGTAATCCATGTGATGAGTGGGTGTTTTCTATTCAATCCCTACATGTATGGATGTTGATCTATGCGATACATAATCCGGAACCGAAAGGTGATTGCCTCAAAGAAAAGGGAAACAGAGAAGTTACAACTGGACATTTCTACAATACACAAAGATCTCACCACTTCTCAAACATCTAAAGGTTTCTCTGAGCTTGATGAAAGGCTAAATAAAAAACTATATTGAATGGAAAAAGCAGTAATTGATACCAAGAAAGGCAAAATGGCCCGGGATAAGGATGATTATCAAGGAAACAAGGTTTACACCTGGAACAAGCCACTTTACAATTCCAGCAGATCTCGTAAAAACCTAGGTAAACGAGTGAGCTTTTCTGACCATGAAGGAGAGTCGGCCGACAACACTTTAGCACGTACCATGTCAAATTCATCACTTGACAGATCTTTAACCCCATCGGAACCCATCAGATTCACCAACAGTCGCTCCCCTGGAAACCCTCACAGGTCCAGGCAAACCAAGAAAAAGAAACCCCCCACAAAAAGACAAGAAGAGGGGGTAGGAAATACAAATGCCACAAACAACACATGCTATATGTTGCGGGAGAAGACGCAGAGGAAGTAAAACACAGTGTGATTAACCTGTCCAAAAAACAACTGAATAGAGAGGAAACTAGCCTTTTGGCCAAAGGCTTGAATTTTTGCCCTAGCCGACATTTCAATCTTTTCGAAATGATTTTGGACATCAATAAATTTTCAAGGACTCTAACTCTCAGGAAACACTTTTTCGATAGTGCAGTGGATGAGCCTAATGGGTCTGTAGACAGCTGTGACACAGGTGAGTCCCCCTCTTCACCCATACTATTTGTTGATAACTGTGCTTTACAGTATTTAACTGATTTGGCATATGAGTCAGATCCTTTTCCTCCATATCCCATGGATGTTCATATTGAGATCTCTAGGGGTAGATCAGATTTCTATCCGGCGTCTGCCAGAGGTAAAAATCTTGACTCATTCCAAAAAATGGTGGAGGGGGACTTGGTACACCTGGCTCACAGCTGTACCAGAAAGAAATTTGCACAAGACAATCTGTCTGTCAAAGCGAGACAAGCTTTTAAGAGGCTCTCCGCGGATAACCAGATTGTTATTAGAAACGCAGATAAAGGGGGTATGGTGGCGGTTTTGGATGCAGAAGTTTATAAAAGAGAAGCTTTGCGCCAACTGTCTGACACACATACATACCAGAAACTACCTTCCAACCCCACAATCCCTTTCAAAAACACGCTCTCCACACTCATAGACAGAGCTATACAAGTTGGTATATTCACTAGAAACACGAAAAAAGTACTCTTGCGCACTGGTGTGTTAGCTAAAAGAATTCAAGAGGGGCTATGGACTTCGGCTTTGCTGCTCTCGAAGGATGGGATTATCCTAATAGTGAAAAACAAAGAAAGAAACAAGAGAGCGCACCAGCCTAGCGCATTATCCCTGGCAAGTTTAATAAATTAAAAACAAGATAAAAAGCTACTCACAAAAGTCGCAGATAAAATGGCATATCAAACGCACAAAGGCAATAGTTCCAGTGGTAGGCAGCTATCCAAGTCCCAGGAGGGGGGCACACGGACCGCCGCTGGCTTACGCGTTTCGAAGGATTGACCTTCTTCCTCAGAGCCTTAGTGGTGGCAGTCTCCTGCCGACTTTTTATATACACATGTTGGGCTGAAGCAGACTGATCTGGTTGGTATCGGGACTCCTCCCTTAATTGGTGGGCGGTCCTCTGAAAGGAGGGGAGGGGAGGGGGGGTGTATTATGGATCTTGACAAAGTAAACATTGTTGGAGGGCCATATCATATTGATTTATTGATTTAATAATTAATTAAATGGTGTACTTTCATAACCATTATTGTTAACACTAGTGAAATTAATGAAATTAATCTTATCCATAATGGGTAAGCTAATAGGGTCGTACCAGTAGTTTCCCATAACCAATCTGTTGTTCTACCCTCACATTCTTACATCACATAAATGATACAGAATAGTATGCAGTGATCAGAGGGTTAAGAGTATGAGAAAGGGGGGGGGGGAGGGTTTGTACCTTATCTTCTGTAGATCTAATGTCATCTCCTCTGCTCGAGTGCGTTTATCTTCTGCAGGGGCTGTGTCCGTATGGGCTGCCATTGCTGGCACGTTCGCTCCTGTGTCCCATGGAACTGGGTGGAACGCACGCCGCCGATTTACTTCCGGTTTGCGGTCCACAGGGCGGAAGTGCGGTCGTGATGTCACATCCCGTGCGCCGTACGGCGCCTGGGATGTGACTCAATAGAGTAAACAGTGGCCTCCATCTTGCTGTAGACACAGATAGAGGTCAAAGTCAGACTGATAGCGTCTGACTTCAACTAAAAAGAGTGGGAAAAAAAAAAGAAAGAATTTTTGTAACTAGATAAATGACAAAGATGAATAATAACAATAAATAGTATTGAGCAATAGTATGCAATGAAAGCAGGGAAATTTAAAGGGGACCAAGGGAGGGGAGTGGTAGAATCTGGTCTAAAACAATAGTTGGAAATAGCAATGCTCAAAACATGTGTATATGGAAGCCAGCAGGAGACCCACTTACATAGTATTTAAAATAAATGATAATGAAATACATATAATACACCTTCTATAAAACATTATAAATATATGTATACACTTATATATAAAAAATAAAAGCCTTATACACATCCATCGCATATCCATATATATGCATACGGTAATTATTAAAAAAGACAAATCTTTTTTTATGTATATAAAAAGCAGTTTTTAGTAAAAATTAGAATCCGTGTATAAGTACAACGGACTGTGTACCTTGCCTGTCTATTCTAAAAAGAGAGAGGGAAGAGAGGGGGGAGGAGGGAGGGGGGGGGGAGGGGAGGATTTTGTTGCTAACACCCCATATAGACATTCCTATAGTGGTCTGTACATTAGAGCGAATAACCCAGAGGTTATTTTGGTATAAATCGGTGAACGAGATATAGTATGGGAGGGGGGGGGGGGGGGGGACAATCAACAACATTTAATACCAATATTATTATACTATTTTATGTACTTCTGGATCCTCATTTAGGCCTCCTGGAGTGAGACTACCGAGAGTAAAGATCCAGAAGGCTTCTCTTTTGCAAAGCCTCTGGTACCTTCTTCCTATATCCAGCTCCCTTCCAATCGACTCTATCCCAAATACTTTCATACCTGCAGGGTCCCCCTGATGGACTTCTACAAAGTGTCTAGGGACTGGGTATTTGTCTCTTAAGTTTATTATGCCACATTTGTGTTCACCAATTCTCACTCGCATTGGACGTTGTGTGCGGCCAACGTATAGTCGCCCACAGGGACATACTATACCGTATACCACATATTCTGTTCCGCAGTTGATAAATTGCTTAATTGGGTGGATTTTTCCGTCTCTCCCAACCACCGTTTTTTTCCTGTGCCACATGTACATGCATGTGCCACAGTTCCTGACACCGCATCTATAGCAACCTTTTTGATCGAAAATTGTTGCCCAGCTATTGGTTGGTTTGCTAGTACATGTTTTTACCCTACTTGGGGCTATCAGGCTCCTAAGGTCTTGGGGTTTCCGAAAAACTATATTGGGGTGATCGGGGAGTGTCTTACCCAAAACAGGGTCGTGCTTCACAATATTCCAATTCTTTTTGATAATATTCTGAATTTCGAACGCTTTGCTTGTATATTGGGTAGAGAAGCAGGCCTGATGAATGGCTGGGGTGGTCTGGTGTCGGGGTTCTGTGTTGTTCAAATCTTTACTAGATTGTTCGTCATAGAGAGCCAGATATTTAGAAAAGGCTGATTTTATGTGATTGGCTTCATAGCCCTTCTCACTGAATTTCTGCATAAGAAGTTTGCTCTGTTCTAAATAATCCTCTTTCTTGGTACACGTTCTTCTGAGGCGGCAAAATTGGCCGAAGGGGACATTCTGTATCCACCTGGGGTGGTGGTTGCTTTTAGACCTAGACCTCAGAGAAAAGTGGATTCTAAGTCTGCGCGAGTATAATCAGAAATGGTTACAATTTATCATCATCCAAAGAGAACGCAATCTCTCTGCGATTCGGGCAGACTTACACACTCTTCAAGAGGAATTATCCACTTTCTCTGACGTCAGTTCCTTCGAAAGTTGGGACCAAAAAGTGAACAAACAGATAACAGATTATGAGACTAATCTCATAAGTAAAAAATCGGACAAGTTTGAACGAGATAGATTGGACTATTTAAATGATCGAGAATTCAATTGGAAAAGGCCTAACAATAGGGAAAGCGTTAGTAAAAATAAAAATAATGACAATAGAAGTAAAAATAGAAAGGGTATGACAAACGAACAATTGTCAGGACATAACACATATGGTACACAGTTTCAGGGAAAACATCAAAAAGAAACACCAAGAAACCACAATACCAAAGCAAAATCAAATAGGAACAGAACAAACAACAACACTAAAACTGATCACAAAAAAGATCCCCCTGCGAATCAGACTACCTCAGGGGGAGGCCATTCATACAATAGACCCCATCATCAACAACATTCTATCATCAAAAATCAACAAAACTCCAACCTTACTATACCTAATCGAGTAGCTACAACTACTACGAATAGATCATTTGTATGTAACAATAAAAAGATTAATACTATGGACACTAAGGCCAATTCACCTGAAGAACCACTAACAGAGAATCCTCCAATGACAAGAGACCCCTTAAATATAACCACCGCTAATGTCAGTGAAAACTCACAATTAGAAAGAGGAACATCCATCATACCATCAGTCAATGGGAGTGGTATTGTACCTCTACTCGCTAATTGCACCTTAGGCGGTTTACCCGAGAATGTTGATGTTGTCTCTGATATTGACAGTCAATTGTTAAAGGGCATTCCCACGTATAATCCTTTTTCCACTCTTGGCGATCTAGAAGCCAATGGTACAAGCATTTCAGACATCACACCCCCTTTGGTTTTTTTAGAACAAGCAGTTGCAATCCTGGGGGGGTCTGCAACAAACCTTTTATCGGATCCTCTATCACATATACTGTCCACAGGGAAAAAAATAAGGAAAAGAGAAGAAGAACACGAAGAGGAAGAAGGGGAGGAGAGAGATACAAAAAGAGGCAGACTTTAGATACCGCTCACTCCACTATTAAGATCTATAATCTCTCTAGCTCCGTTTTCTCTGAAACCGAGCTAGACCTCCTTAGGAAGGGCCTTAACTTCGCCCCACCTAGTGTACCAAATTTGTTTGAACTATTTATAGATCTAAATAAATATATTCGTAAGCTCACTATACAGAGATACTACACATTAAAAGAAGCCAAGAATGTGAATAGCATGGATAATGTGAGAGTAGAGTTGGAAGAGCCATTACCATCTGATATTAGCATGGAAGAGGACTCCATACTTAATATTCTCGAAGAGCTCTATCAAGAAGCACACTTCGAGGGTCAAACAACTTTTGAACCCAAATTTGCCCCCCCATGTGAAAGTGCTATGGTCCATACCTCTTTTAGACCAAAATCCTCCTTCTTCCCCCATTGGGCCAAAGGGAGATTCATCTCCACTTTTTATGATACGGTTTTTAACACGTTTAAAATAAAGTTCGATAAATCTATGAAGACTAGTATGAATATAGACAAAAATGCTGTACCTATAGATGCCCTCAAACAGAATAAGGATATAATTATCCGAAAGGCCGATAAAGGTGGGAGTCTAGTCATTCAAAATAGAGATGAATATCTAGCTGAGGCAAGAAGACTCCTGGGCGACACTCAAACATATGCTGTATTAAAAAGAGATCCCACTCTGGAATACACTAAGGAGCTTAAAATACTTCTAGATGATGCTCTATCCAAAGAGGTCCTCACCAAAAATGAGTACCTTTTTTTGTATAATAGACATGCTGCCACCCCGCACTTCTATCACATACCGAAGGTACACAAAAGCCTCCACAATCCTCCAGGTAGACCTATAATATCTGGGATTGACAGCCTCTCTAGTAACCTGGGGTGCTATATTGACCACTTCCTGCAGGCTATCGTGTTCGAGTTGCCATCCTTTGTTAAAGATTCTGGCCATGTGCTGGAGATACTGTCAAACTACAAATGGCTACCTGGTTACAGATGGCTCTCTTTGGATGTAGCTTCATTATATACATCAATAAACCATACATTTGGCCTAAGAGCCATTAACCATTTCCTACTAAAGGATGACAGGATGAATCCTCGGCAGGCTAAGTTCCTATTGGATTGTGTGGAATTCTCCCTCACGCACAATTATTTTTCCTTCTTAGGCGACTATTATTTGCAAATAAAAGGTACAGCTATGGGAGCCAGGTTTGCCCCCAGTTATGCAAATATTTTTATGGGATTTTGGGAAGAACAATTCATATGGAAGAACAATCCCTTTGGGGCAAACCTGGTTCTATATGCAAGATACATTGATGACATCTTGATCATCTGGGATGGGTCAGACCAAAGTCTCCAGAGCTTTCTGGAACATTGCAGTAACAACCCATTTGGAATAGAATTCACTCATGTCCTAGATGAGAAATGTCTAGTCTTCCTAGATCTAGAACTACAGAGTGACCAAGATGGCAACATCTTTTCTAAAACTCATTTTAAACCCAGTGGGGGCAATTCATACTTACATGCTAAAAGCAACCACCACCCCAGGTGGATACAGAATGTCCCCTTCGGCCAATTTTGCCGCCTCAGAAGAACGTGTACCAAGAAAGAGGATTATTTAGAACAGAGCAAACTTCTTATGCAGAAATTCAGTGAGAAGGGCTATGAAGCCAATCACATAAAATCAGCCTTTTCTAAATATCTGGCTCTCTATGACGAACAATCTAGTAAAGATTTGAACAACACAGAACCCCGACACCAGACCACCCCAGCCATTCATCAGGCCTGCTTCTCTACCCAATATACAAGCAAAGCGTTCGAAATTCAGAATATTATCAAAAAGAATTGGAATATTCTGAAGCACGACCCTGTTTTGGGTAAGACACTCCCCGATCACCCCAATATAGTTTTTCGGAAACCCCAAGACCTTAGGAGCCTGATAGCCCCAAGTAGGGTAAAAACATGTACTAGCAAACCAACCAATAGCTGGGCAACAATTTTCGATCAAAAAGGTTGCTATAGATGCGGTGTCAGGAACTGTGGCACATGCATGTACACGTGGCACAGGAAAAAAACGGTGGTTGGGAGAGACGGAAAAATCCACCCAATTAAGCAATTTATCAACTGCGGAACAGAATATGTGGTATACGGTATAGTATGTCCCTGTGGGCGACTATACGTTGGCCGCACACAACGCCCAATGCGAATTGGTGAACACAAATGTGGCATAATAAACTTAAGAGACAAATACCCAGTCCCTAGACACTTTGTAGAAGTCCATCAGGGGGACCCTGCAGGTATGAAAGTATTTGGGATAGAGTCGATTGGAAGGGAGCTGGATATAGGAAGAAGGTACCAGAGGCTTTGCAAAAGAGAAGCCTTCTGGATCTTTACTCTCGGTAGTCTCACTCCAGGAGGCCTAAATGAGGATCCAGAAGTACATAAAATAGTATAATAATATTGGTATTAAATGTTGTTGATTGTCCCCCCCCCCCCCCCTCCCATACTATATCTCGTTCACCGATTTATACCAAAATAACCTCTGGGTTATTCGCTCTAATGTACAGACCACTATAGGAATGTCTATATGGGGTGTTAGCAACAAAATCCTCCCCTCCCCCCCCCCTCCCTCCTCCCCCCTCTCTTCCCTCTCTCTTTTTAGAATAGACAGGCAAGGTACACAGTCCGTTGTACTTATACACGGATTCTAATTTTTACTAAAAACTGCTTTTTATATACATAAAAAAAGATTTGTCTTTTTTAATAATTACCGTATGCATATATATGGATATGCGATGGATGTGTATAAGGCTTTTATTTTTTATATATAAGTGTATACATATATTTATAATGTTTTATAGAAGGTGTATTATATGTATTTCATTATCATTTATTTTAAATACTATGTAAGTGGGTCTCCTGCTGGCTTCCATATACACATGTTTTGAGCATTGCTATTTCCAACTATTGTTTTAGACCAGATTCTACCACTCCCCTCCCTTGGTCCCCTTTAAATTTCCCTGCTTTCATTGCATACTATTGCTCAATACTATTTATTGTTATTATTCATCTTTGTCATTTATCTAGTTACAAAAATTCTTTCTTTTTTTTTTCCCACTCTTTTTAGTTGAAGTCAGACGCTATCAGTCTGACTTTGACCTCTATCTGTGTCTACAGCAAGATGGAGGCCACTGTTTACTCTATTGAGTCACATCCCAGGCGCCGTACGGCGCACGGGATGTGACATCACGACCGCACTTCCGCCCTGTGGACCGCAAACCGGAAGTAAATCGGCGGCGTGCGTTCCACCCAGTTCCATGGGACACAGGAGCGAACGTGCCAGCAATGGCAGCCCATACGGACACAGCCCCTGCAGAAGATAAACGCACTCGAGCAGAGGAGATGACATTAGATCTACAGAAGATAAGGTACAAACCCTCCCCCCCCCCCTTTCTCATACTCTTAACCCTCTGATCACTGCATACTATTCTGTATCATTTATGTGATGTAAGAATGTGAGGGTAGAACAACAGATTGGTTATGGGAAACTACTGGTACGACCCTATTAGCTTACCCATTATGGATAAGATTAATTTCATTAATTTCACTAGTGTTAACAATAATGGTTATGAAAGTACACCATTTAATTAATTATTAAATCAATAAATCAATATGATATGGCCCTCCAACAATGTTTACTTTGTCAAGATCCATAATACACCCCCCCTCCCCTCCCCTCCTTTCAGAGGACCGCCCACCAATTAAGGGAGGAGTCCCGATACCAACCAGATCAGTCTGCTTCAGCCCAACATGTGTATATAAAAAGTCGGCAGGAGACTGCCACCACTAAGGCTCTGAGGAAGAAGGTCAATCCTTCGAAACGCGTAAGCCAGCGGCGGTCCGTGTGCCCCCCTCCTGGGACTTGGATAGCTGCCTACCACTGGAACTATTGCCTTTGTGCGTTTGATATGCCATTTTATCTGCGACTTTTGTGAGTAGCTTTTTATCTTGTTTTTAATTTATTAAACTTGCCAGGGATAATGCGCTAGGCTGGTGCGCTCTCTTGTTTCTTTCTTGGTATATTCACTCCCAGGGAGAAAGAATTTCTCATTCCAGAATGCCCCATAACACCAGTGTTCCACCATTTACCAAAGATCCATAAGGAGTTAAATCCCCTTACAGGACGACCTATAGTGGCGGGGATAGGTTCTTTAAATGAACATTTAGGGGAGTGGGTAGACTCCCATCTACAACCAATAGCCACTAGCCTCCCTGGTCACAAAAGATACAAACGATTTGTTGAACAAACTGCAAAACATCAAATGGGAAGACAACTTTAGATGGATCAGCTGTGATGTGTCTAGTCTGTACTCTAGCATCCCACATCATCTGGGGATCCAGGCAGTTGCTTATTTTCTCAGGAAAACGGGTAAACTCTCTCTGATTGTCCAAGAGTTCATTGTACAAGCTCTGGAGTACCTCTTAACACATAATTTTTTTATGTTCAACGGGGACTATTTTCTCCAAAAATGCGGGGCCTCTATGGGAGCCAAATTTTCCCCCTCACTGGCCAATATTTATATGGGCTGGTGGGAGAGGTCCCGCATCTTTGGACCGCATAGTCCCCGCCGTAAAGACACTGTCTTTTTCTGTCGCTTTATAGACGACTTGTTGTTCATTACATCAGATAGGGAGGCAAATTTGGATATCTGGCTTGCATATTTCAATGACAACCCATTTAACTTAAAGTTTACGGGAAATCTGCAATCCAGATCCATAGATTTTCTCGACATAAAATTGGCAGGGTCCAGTGATGCTATTCAATCCAGCCTGTACAGAAAACCCCTTAGTGGTAACACCCTACTCAGAGCTGACTCTGCACACCCCAAACACACTATCAGAGGAATACCATATAGTCAGCTCTTGAGGTTAAAACGTCTATGTAGTTCCCCTGAAACCTTTGAAGCTGAGGCCAAAAATATGGCAAACAGGTTCAAAGCTCGTGGTTATAAAGAAACATCAGTACAAAAGGCACTCAATACAGTAAGATCCATCCCAAGACCTTCACTTCTAGAGAAGAAACCATCCAGAAAAATTCAACACAAAAAGGGGACTTCACTCAGAATACCGTTTTTTTCTACCCCATACAGTTCGGAATTCAATCTAATAAAGAAAATTATTATGAAACACCTTCCTGTCCTGTACGACGACCCAATATATAATAACATCCTCTCTAAAGGGATCAAGGTTGTATCCGGTAGAGCACCCACATTGGGACGTTCATTATCCCCCAGTTTGTTTTCAACCAATCGCACCAAATCCAATTGGCTTAATTTCACAGGCAACTTTAAATATGGAATAAAAACTTGCAATTACTGCGGGTACATTAAAACGGGTCAACATATAAAATCATGCAGCAACCAAAAAGAGTTTTTGATTCCTGTGTTTATAAATTGTAACACCAAATTTGTGGTATATGTTATTACATGTACCAGCTGCCAGGTACAATATGTTGGACGCACAACACGGCATCTTAGGGACAGGCTACATGATCACCTGTATAATATCGAGAAAGAGAATTTGACAAATGTATCAAAGCATTGGATTTACACACACCACAAAGATACCTCCAGCTTGGTTATCCAGGGCATTGAGAAAATCATGACACCGGTGAGAGGAGGTGACAGATTCCAGATATTGTGCAAACGAGAAGTCCTTTGGATATTCTCATTAGACACTAGAATCCCGTGGGGGTTAAACTTTGAGTGGGACGTTTCACAAATCTATGAATAAAATACCCTTGAAGACACGTCCTCGAGTAGCACACCTGTGACCCTCTCCTCCCACCTCCCTTCTAGGTTATACATTCACACTTTCTCTGGTGGACAATTAAGAAAAAATACACAAGAGTACACATTGATATATCAGTTCCTTCTCTTTCCCTAATAATTGATTCTTCTTATTAGGCCATACATCTATTCATTTATATAAGCGAATGATTAGTGATATGTGCATATACTTACACCAAGAAGAAATTATTTGTCATATCTGTCATATTTACTGTTGTCCAAACTCTGTTTCTAAGTGGACATTATCGATTAACGGTAGCTGTATGCAGGCCACAACACTAGCTTTACAGATATAATTTTCATCATACATGAACATGGTCATTATCACCTTTATAAGGTCTCCATGCACTTTAAGTAGATTTAAGAGTTATAGCCTGCAAAAAGGTAGATTGTTTGCTCATTTTTTCATTTATTTATATAATTATTTGTTTGGTGAGATTGTTATTCACGTATTGATATAAGTATTGAATGAGATCGTCACAATCTTATAGGGCGTACACATGGTCGGACTTTGTTCGGACATTCCGACAACAAAATCCTAGGATTTTTTCCGACGGATGTTGGCTCAAACTTGTTTTGCCTACACATGGTCGCACAAAGTTGTCGGAATTTCCGATCGGCAACCACGCGGTCACGTACACCACGTACGACGAGACTAGAAAAGGCCGGTTCAGAACCAAGCGCGGCACCCTTTGGGCTCCTTTTGCTAATCCCGTGTTAGTAAAAGTTTGATGAGAGACGATTCGCGCTTTTTCAGACTCGTGGCTTTCAGATCGTTTTCTGCCGTTCAGTTTGTGCTTGTGGGTTTGTATCTGCTCTTCAGTGCGTGCAAGCAAGTTCCGCGTGACTTTAGGTAGTCATTGTATTCTTGTTCGTTCGTTACTGGTTTTCAGGTCACTCTTCAAAGGCCTTGCTGTTCTTCAGTGCGTTCTGTTACTTCGTTCTGAGCAGCCGACCGTTTTCTAGCCATGTTTCGTATGCGTACTCCTCGTAGAGTTTGTGCTGTGTGGGGGCTTGGTGTTGGGGTCCTGACCTTGACACAAGTCCAGTCCATGAACAGGGTGGGGAGGAGTTCATGGACCAAGAATTGGTTGCTTCAGCGTGACCAGTTCTGTCATATGCCTTTGCTCCGTGAGATCCGTGAGAATAATCCTGATGATTTCAGGAATTTTCTCAGGATGACAGACCCCGTATTTCACCGTTTGTTGGCTTCGCTGACCCCCTATATTAGCAGGCAGGATACCTGCATGAGGCAAGCCATCACTCCGGAGCAGAGGTTGGTCGCTACCTTGCGGTATTTGGCCACAGGGAGAAGTCTGCAGGACTTAAAGTTCTCGACAGGCATCTCCCCCCAGGCTCTGGGGATCATTATCCCAGAGACCTGTTCTGCCATCATTCAGGTCCTGCAGAAGGAGTATATGAAGGTAAGATTTTTATCCTTTTATATCCCATTTTATTGTATTGAATGTTTGCTAATATATTGTATTTCTTTCCTCATTCCCTAATTCCCATGATTGTAATATGCTGTGAATGTCCCCTTTGTCCTCATGCATGCTGGATTTTTATGTAATTATTATTTTCGGTCCTTCATACATATTTGCCCTTCAATAACCTCCCCAGCATGGTGTCTCCTGCCCTATATTCACCTCATGTAGTCACTTAACAATGTTTTTTATCAGCTCCATAGTAGTGCTTTACCCCAAACACCCCCTAAAATGTTTGTAAATGTTATTTTTGATTTAAATTCAGGCAGAGTGGCAGAGGCTTTTTTTTGTGGTGTCCCCAAATCATTTTTAGTAACCCTCCCTCCCCCAACTGCTAAGTCAGCTAATACCAATTCTCTATCTATCCTCAATAATCTATCTGCTGACTTTGACAAACCCATACACACTATACCCATCTCTTTTGTGCTCAGATTTATGGATGAATTCCCCAAAGCATGTAGTGCAAGGGCCTGCCTGTATACTTTCAAATGGTACTGTTTAAAGTTTTTGTATCCTATTATTATCTTGATAGGTAATAGCAGAATGTCCAAATGTCCTCAAATGTGTACAGTGTGTATTTATATCTTTGTATTATGACACTTCTTACCTGTCCAGTGGTCTGCCAATAGTGTAACTAAAGGAGGGGCTGTTCCAAGTAATACCCTGTATTTAGGCATTCATCTCTCAATGAAGTGAAGAGGGTTACCTGTCCAAGACTTCCCCCCCTATAATGTTAGAAATGGCCCATGAGAGGGGGGGGGGATATGATAGGTGTACCTTATACTTTGGCCTTGTTAAATTCCTCTTAATAAATGTTATCTGGAGGTTGCCCCAGAATGTTTATGTCTAATCTGCTTGCTATGTTTCTGTTAAAAAATAGTAATGTTTATTGTTTTTTCCTCAACAGTTTCCTTCCACGCCACAGGAATGGCAGACTGTGGCCTCCCACTTTGCCCAGCGGTGGGACTTTCCTAACTGCGAAGGGGCAATTGATGGGAAACACGTCCACATCGTCCCACCACCCAACTCGGGGTCGTACTATTATAATTACAAGGGGTTTAATAGTATAGTGATGTTGGCGGTGGTGCCGGCTAATTACGACTTTCTGTATGTGGACGTGGGGAAGAATGGCCGGATGTCCGATGGTGGAGTCATCGCCCAGATGGAGTTCTACAGGTGTCTCCAGAATGGCAGCTTGGACTTGCCAGCTCCACAATGTGGAAGGTCTCCCATTTGTGTTCGTTGCTGATAAAGCGTTTGCGCTGGGGGACCACCTGATGTGGCCATTCCCGATGAGGACCCTCTCCCCGGAACAGAGGGTTTTTAATTACCAGCTGGCCAGAGCCCGAAGAGTGGTGGAGAACACATTTGGAATCCTAGCCAGCCGGTTCCGACTATTTCTGACACCCATCCATATGGCGGAGTATAAACTGAACCATATAATACTGGCGTGCTGTATTCTCCATAATTTTTTAAGAAAACATTCTGCCAACTATGCTGGCTCAGTTGGGCCTGAGGCCGGAATCCTACATCCAACAACACTGACGGCGCTTGAAAGCGGCCGTCCTGGCTTGCCCTCCCTGAGTGCCCGTGATGTCCGGTTACGATACCTGGAGTTCTTTGTGGGTAGGGGGGCTATCAATATGCCAGACAATATTTGAAGCCTTTTTATAATAAAAAAACAAAAGAAATTCTTGGTGGACATTTACTGCTTGTGTTTGTTTTAGCTGACCCTGACAGAAATGTTTTGAGTGCAGAAAATGTCGTGATTGGGTAACCTTATACAAAGCACTGTTGGCTGTTATTTACTAAATGCAAAAACACATTTCACTACAAGTGCACTTGCAACTGCACTGAACCTGCACTTGTAGTGCAAAGTGGATTTGCCCTTAGGAAATAACCCCCATTTTTGCATAAAACAGCTATTACATCACCCCAAAAGTGTTGTAGTGTTGAGACAATAATCCACACATTCTTGAGTAAGCCACTTTTTTATACCTGCACAATCACATTTGCATTTACCAAAGGTTTTTAAAACAGACCAACATGTTTGTTGTATAACAATTTTTGCAGTAGCATTATCAAAAATCGAAATATCCATTTCAGATAAAACAGGCCTGTGTAAAACCAACAAGAAAGCCAAAAAACTTGAACTTACAAAGTTCACATTAGGTAAAACCTGAAGGCTATATCAGACATCAGTATTTAGGAACTGGGTTTGATATAGCGTTCAGATGGGGGGAAATCACCCCTGGAAAAGCCAAATTTGGAAGATGCACACCAATTTCCCAATGTCAACATGTGCTATCTGCCATCAGGGGGGATCAAGGGACGTGTTTTGGAGGAGCAAGCCCTTCTTCAACGTGACTTTATAATTGAGGAAGGGGTTGCACCCCAAAACGCGTCCATTGATCTCCCGTGATGGCAGATAGCACATGTTGGCACACTGTGTGCATCCTCCAAATTTGGCTTTTCTAAACATTGCAAAAAATTTTAAAAGATTGAACCACAATACAAAAAGTGATTTTGTGGGGTTTAAATTCGCCCCAAATTTAATAACATCATGGATTTTTTGCTGGATGTTTTGCAGTTCGTCATTACACCCCATAATCTCCCCGATCAGGATCTGGGCACTTTCTGAAGTAAGGCATTGGGGATCCACAACCTCACGATCACCTAAAAAGAGATAAATGAAAAAAAAATAGGTCTCAAAAATCTGCCACCATCCATCTCTTTTACCTGAGTCTGTGGTCGCAGACCCTCACCTGTTGTGGTGCCAATCTCCACCACATCTTCTTCTTCCTCCTGCTCAGCTTCCTTTGGGGGTATTTCACCTTCTTCCATAGGTGGGGGGTCTGTGGTCTCCTCGGATGAGGGGTGTCCTCCGAGTCTTTTCTCCCCTATGTAAAACAAAAATGGTATAATTAGCACACAGATATTTGATGGCAGAACTAGAAATAGGAAACATTGCTTAGAAGTGGGGTACAATTGGCTATTTTAGCAGAGTTGCAAGATGTCTTTTTTTTAATGCCCTTTGTCAAGCTGCAATACTTTACCTGTTTAGTACAAGCTTCACAGATGTAGCCCCCCCTATAGTATACACTGGAGCACCTGTGTGGCCCCCTAATACTTGTGTCCCACACTAGTGCTCCAGTGTCCAGATGTGAAAACAGCTGCTCAGTGTCCTCTCCTTACACACAATCTAGTTGGCATTTCATTCTAGTAACAAAGCCACCTACACAAACAAATATTTGGCATCCAAGTAGGCCCAAAAAAATGTGTGAAAATGCATATGGCCTAAACAATGGTGTTCTAGAGGCCGAAAGAAAAATGTTTGATATGAACGAATAATGGGCCCATGAACATTAAAGTTGCCCTTTTAAACGTTACAATTAATAAAAGCATATGGAGCAGAACAAACGGAATAAAGACAGAAAGAACAGGAACACAGCACAACTACTTACTTTTTTGCAGCACTCTCCGGATCTTTCGGTACTGCTCTGGCTCTCTCAACTTCAGGTCCGACCACCGCTTCCTGAGCTGATCTTTAGATCTTCGTACCCCGAAATTCCTGTGAAAGCTTTTGATCACTTTCGCCATGATCTTGGCCTTTCGTATATTGGGGTTGGGGTAAGGCCCATATTTTCCGTCATAGTCAGACTTCTTCATGATGTCGACCATCTCCAACATCTCCCCAAAGGACATATTTGTGGCCTTAAAACGTCTCCTTCTGGATCGGGACGTGCCTGGATCCAGGCTTTCCTCCTCCTCCTCGTTGCTATAATTAGCACACACCTGCTCTAAATCCGCCATCATGCTCTTCACCCACTGCGCCGAACGAAAAGGGGCGGGGAATAGACTAGAAAGAACGTCAGGGGCGGGCAGAGTTACACGCATGCGCAGTGTGTATAAAGCGTAACACGCATGCGTATTACGTACGATCTGTGAGCGGAGGAAGGAGCATTGGATGCGCCGATCGTAAGAACGAAGGTAAGAGACAAACTTGTGCCTATACTGCTTCTAGATTGAAGCCTATATTGTAACAAGATTAGGAGAGTTTTGTCTGACATTAGGCTTTGTCTTGTGTTGTGTCTTGCAGTGAACATGGATATGCTACTCAAAGATAACGACTTCATGTCAGTATTCATAGAGATGCTAAGGGAGCTGCCCTGTCTGTGGGATATTAACCACCCCCATTTCAAGAACCAAGCAAAGAGGAAGGCAGCACTGGTGCAATTGTGTGAAATTGTGAAGCAGGTGATCCCCACGGCAGACATCACTTATTTAAAGATCTTCATTGGTGGCCTGAGGAGCACATATCTGAGGGAGCGCAAGAAAGTCCTGGATTCACAAAGATCCGGAGCAGCAGATGATATCTATGTCCCCAGGATGTTGTACTACGACAGGCTGCACTTTCTGGCAGGCCAGACTGAACCCAGGCCATCCCTCTCCAGTCTTCCTTCCATGCTTCCTTCCCCCCCGGCTGAGGCTTCTGACGCCCAACCTGGGCCTTCCAGGCCACATGTGGAGGAGCCCAGATTGAGCCAGGTATAGCATTCCTCTAAATATTTCTGCTTGTCCAATCAATGATGTTAACTAGATGTTAGTTGGGAGTACTAATTTAGGATTGTGATTGATGATGCAAAACATAAAACCATGTCCCTTTTTCATACACAGGGAAGTCTCAGCCAGGAGGTGGCTGGGCCGAGCCGGCTGGCAGATCTGCAGGTCCCTCCACCCCCCTGAAAACAGAAAGTGGCAGTAGGAGGAGTGCCCTAGAGGAGGCTGCTATAGGATTCTTTTGGAGGGCTACAGAGGTCCTGGGAGCACCCCACACCATGAAGGAGAACATTGCTGCCTTCATTGCATATAAAATGCAGAGGAATTGAGGAGGGCCAACAAGCCATGTGTGAGGCCCTCATATTGGAGGCTCTGGAGAAAGGTATGAGGGGCCAAATGACAGCTCAGACACACCTTCGTGATGGTCCTCCTCCTCCTCCTGCAGGTCCTCCTCCTCCTCCTCCTCCCTCTCCTCCAGGTCCCCCCAGTCCTCCTCCAGGTCCTCCCAGTCCTCCTCCAGGTCCTACTCCTCCTCCTGCCACATCTCCAACTGCACAGCCACAGCCTGGAAGGAAGCGTGGAAGGAAGACCAGACAGTGATTGCCCTGGGTTCAGTCTGGTCGGCCAAAAGATGCAGCCTCTTGTGGTACCACAGCCTGGGGACACAGATGTCATCTGCTGCTATCCGGATCTCTGCGAATTCTGGACCAGACTGCCCTCCTTTACATATGGACTCCTCAGGCCACCAATTTTGATGTTCAAGAATTGATGTCTGCCGTGGTGGTCCAAGGCTTCGCTAATTTCTCATGTTGATCCAGTGTTGCCTTCCTCTTTGTTTGGTTCTGATCCCTTAATAAAGGATTTTTGTTTTGAATTATACTCTCCTATGTGTTTTACTTCAAAAATTACAGCTTGTTTGTGAGGATTCAGGTACATTTCAAATATACAATGTGAAATGAACAAGGGACACCAACACCAAACAATCTCCTGGAGATTAAATAATACATGTATCCATCATGATAGGTCTGTTTGTTCCACTGGAACTGTGCAGTTTCTAACTATGCACACACCCCAGTGGAAGTTAGGGCATTTTGACCACATCTAAGATGGCGTCCTCATGCTTGCACCTCAGAACGAGGCTTGGATGCCTATATATTGGTGGTGGCTCACTGCGCTGCTCGTCCCCATTGAAAACGTCCTTTTGATGATGAAACGCGCCTGGGTTTGCACGCAGCGACGCTACCACGTGACCAGGAAGTAGGACGAGCTCCGCTCCCATGTTTTTATGCCGGCCGGCAATTTGTACTTTATGCGATACAAGTTCTTTTATTCTGTAAGTGCACTACCTTATTCATTAAATCTGGTTTTAAACGTATTTCACCATGGAAAGTTTATCATTTATATTTTGGGTTGTAAACTGATGGTATGGATTCCTGGCTAATGCGGATGAGTCAAAGTGTCCCCTATCAATCATCGATTAGTTCCTAGTTTGACATAGAGCCTGGCTACCACCGTGAGTCGGTAAGCGCAATCTACAGCCACGGTGGTGGGTTTTTCACTCCCCCCCCCTCTCTTTTTTGTTGTTTTGTGTGCTCACCAGGGTGTTGGTATGTCTGCTTGTCTATGCTAAACATCTGTTATACTACACTATGGCCAGTTTTTTGTGTTGTTTTTTCTCCTACATCCATTGAGGGGACTACAATTTGAAAACAGACGGTGCAGTTTGATTTTTCGTCCCAAAGGCCCTGGCTGGGTTTGATGCCATCCGCTCATTGTTACTGATGTTCTGGTAAGGGCAATCTTAGCTCATTTTGGATCGTTGCTTGTAATAAGCTGAACATCCTGCTACCTTTGAAGATTGATTCCATTTCATAAATATCTGGACTTTTTCTTTGTGTTTAATATTGATTTTTTTATAATATTTGCAGGTGGTAGGTAAGACCTCCACCTTACCAACTGTAATTTTTGTTTAGCGCGGTTTATAATTTTTCTAAGCTAATTTTGATGCTGACCCCAGAGAGTAAATAGAAATGCCTTATGCTTTTAGGTATGGGGGTGCTTGTAATTCATTTCCCTTTCTTTGTCACATGACAGCATTGGTGGTTGACAAATGACTTTACAGGCACCACCAGTGCACTTTCATTGGGTCTGGAATTTATTCATCAGTACTGGAAAGCTTTGACTTGGAGTCTACACATAAATTTGTGTCCTTGTTCCTGGCAATGAATGGATAAGTAGGGAAGTGAAGGGAAGGTAAGAATAAAGTAAATTTGTTTAATTGCCCCACATAAGCAAATCACAGGTTCACTTGAAAGAAACCTATCAATAATTAAATATGCAACTTAAAAATACTAGACAGAAATTATTTGGGCATAATGCTTCTTGATCTGCCTTGCTGGTATTACAGTTTACCACAGTATGTAAGTTCAGCGACCTTCAATTCCAAGGCCAAAATGCATACATCCTTTAATCCTCCAGACTAAGGGAAGTCTTGTCCAACTTCAACTGTTAGCGATAACACATGCCAGTGGAAAAAAAAGAATGCATTTTATATTTTGTTTTTATGTTTTCCAGTAACTTAAGGTCGCTCAATGAGGATGATTTTTTAAGTGAAAATTTCATTAAAAATGTTAACTTTTTTTATATTTATTAATTGGTACCATTGCACCAATATAGTGTAACAGTAACACAAATTCCTCCTATTTTTTACATAAAAACTTTGGTAAGATTTTTCCTCTCATTTATTGCACCAAGTGCCTAGGTATACTAATCTTGTGATGTACTTTTTTACTTTAATCCTACATGCATTAAATGTGCTGAAAAAAAAAGATGGGTTTTAATGCATTTAAAAATCCAGATGCATAAATGCCATTTTGATAAATTAAAATATCTTCTGACATACATCTCCTGAATGACTACGATAATTAGCTAATATATGCATGCATATTCCTCAGGCATCACACATGCTGTAATATAGCTTTGACATCTGGATCATACTTTCCTATAATTCAATAATAGGTGAAATGACAGGCACAAAATATTGTATTTTTTTTCCACTGTATTTCAAACACAATATATAGATTTCCTAAATTACTCCACCAAACTGAGTATGTTTTTTTTTTTTAGTGATATTGCAGTACCTATAATTTGTATATCTTAACTGAGCTCTATTTGTGGCACTTTTATCTGGTACTAACAAAAGTGTACCCATGAATAGAGACATAAATAGGTGTCCCATCAACTGCAACAGCCAGGGCCGGATTTCCCACAAGGCCACCGAGGCCAGGCCTCGGGGCGGCAGTGGTACAGGGGCGGCGCCGCGGCCGCCCACAGGCTATTTTTTTTTTTTCGGAGTATGGAGCACGGCCGCAGCGGGGTGTGTTATCAGAAAGCCACTACGCTGTGGCATTCTGGGAGCTGTAGTACAGACGAGCACCCTGTGATTGGCCGAACAGGGTCATGTGCGGGCGGCCGTCATGGGCACCTTTGATTGGCCCAGGGGAGCTGGTCACTGTGGAGGCGGGGCTGCTCTGTGGGTGATCTGCTGCGGGAATCTCGCCTCTCTGCCTGGCGTGCTGACTGTATGTCTTCTGAGGTCTCTCATCTACCCCCTCACAGACAGTCAGTGTACCCTCTCTCTATCAGCTCATCCCTCTCTCTATGCCCCGCCCCTCTCGGTCAGCCCGTCCCTCTCTCTATGCCCCGCCTCTCTCTGTCAGTGCCTACCCCCTCTCGGTCAGTGCCCCCCCTCTCTGTCAGTGCCCACCCCCTCTCGGTCAGTGCCCCCCCTCTCTGTCAGTGCCCCCCCTCTCTGTCAGTGCCCTTCCCTGTCAGTGCCCCCCTCTCTGTCAGTGCCCCCCCTCTCTGTCAGTTCCCCCCCTCTGTCAGTGCCCTCCCCTCTCTGTCAGTGCCCCCCTCTCTGTCAGTGCCCCCCTCTGTCAATGCCCCCCTCTCTCTGTCAGTGCCCCCCCTCTGTCAGTGCCCTCCCCTCTCTGTCAGTGCCCCCCTCTCTGTCAGTGCCCACCCCCTCTCTGTCAGTGCCCCACCCCCTCTCGGTCAGTGCCCCACCCTCTCTGTCAGTGCCCACCCCCTCTCTGTCAGTGCCCACCCCCTCTCTGTCAGTGCCCACCCCCTCTATGTCAGTGCCCCCCCCTCTCTGTCAGTGCTCCCCCTCTCTGTCAGTGCCCCCCCTCTCTGTCAGTGCCCTCCCCTCTCTGTCAGTGCCCCCCTCTCTGTCAGTGCCCCCCCTCTCTGTCAATGCCCCCCTCTCTGTCAGTGCCCTCCCCTCTCTGTCAGTGCCCTCCCCTCTCTGTCAGTGCCCTCCCCTCTTTGTCAGTGCCCCCCCTCTCTGTCAGAGCTCACTCCTCTGTCAGTGCCCCCCCCCTCTGTCAGCCGCAGCAGAGTGCACCTTGCCAGCCAGCCAGCCACCCACTGACCTACAGCAGGGATCCAGGCCAGCCTACCGCAGCAGTGTGCACCGTGCCAGCCACCCACCCACCCACTGACCCACAGCAGAAAACCAGCCAGCCACAACAGGAGCCACCCACGGTGACCCACCCACACCAGGGAGCCAGCCAGGCACAGCAGGGTGCTGACCAGCCACCCACTGGAACCAGCCACAGAGGACGTGGGAGTCAGCCACCAACAGGAGCCAGCCACCAACAGCAGCCAGCCACAGAGGACACGGGAGCCAGCCAGCCACAAAGGACACAGGAGCCAGCCAGCCACCAACAGGAGCCAGCCTCAGAGGACACAGGAGCCAACCAGCCACAGAAGACACGGGAGCCAACCAGCCACAGAGGACGCGGGAGCCAGCCAGCCAAAGAGGATGTGGGAGCCAGCCAGCCACAGAGGACGCGGGAGCCAGCCAGCCACAGGAGTCAGCAACATCTGCAGTACCCATAGTTAAGGTAAGAGGAGCGCTACACAGTGCCAATTTTATTTTTACTTTGTGAGAGGTTGGGGCAGGGGTGAGAGTCATGGCACAAGGAGGGTGTCCCATGAGGAACAGAGTGAATGAAGGTGTTCACTGTACACTCTGTTAGATAGAGGCCCCCTCCAGGTCCCATTATACTCCTTTTCAGTCTCTAATGGGACCTGGTGGGGACTCTTTCTAACAGATTCTATAATGGACACTGAATGGGCCTCTGTTAGAGAGACCCCCCTCCAGGTCCCATTAGACTCCTTTTGAAGTCTGTAATGAGGGTCTGTGACGGGGGTTTGTGATGAGGCAGGGGGGATGTGACATAAGGGGGGGGCTAAGGACACTGATGTAAAAGGGGGTTGTGATGTAAAAGGGGGTATGTGATTTAAAGGGGGGACTGAGGACACTGATGCAAAAGGGGGTCTGTGATGTGATGTGAAGGGGGGGACTGAAGACACTGATGTAAAAGGGGGTCTGTGATTTCTGCACTAGCAAAACACAGGTCTCTCCAAGGGCAATAGAAAACAATTGTTTTCTATGTGTCCTGTTCACACTGCAACAGCGCCACTGCGTGCTGAGCAGTGTGGTGCAAAATGCATACTGTTTCTATGCACTGCAACTGAGCTGTGGTGCATAAAAATGAATGAAATGTATTTGCATAAAGAACTAGTTACGATCATCTTTGGGTCAAGAAGGACTGAACAGTTTAGCTTTACTTGCCATTGAGTCAGAACTTTTAAATACTTTGTCCTACGAAGATATTATCGATGAGTTTGCCAAAAAAAGTTAGAACTAAAAAATTGTAGGGAGTTTCTCACTACTATAATCTTTAAAAGGCATTTTCTGCATTACAGAGTATTTTCAGTCTGTACAATTAAAGCCAGTTATTTTCAGTGTTCTCGTGTGTGGAGATATGTTTTTAATTGATCTATTGTAGCAGTCATCGATAAAGGACCAGAATGGTGGTGTGTGTGTGTGTGTGTGGGGGGGGGGGGCATTGAAGGACCCGGCCTTGGGGCGGCAAAGGGAGTAAATCCGGGCTTGGCAACAGCAACTGCCTATTACCTCTTCTATTGGGCACATAGGGCCATGCAGAGAGCAGAGGCATCATCTATTTTGCTGGCTCTAGAGGGTAGGGGTTATTTGCATGTGTGGAGCCTGATAGACAGACTGTGTGTTGGAAAAGCAGTGCCTGCACAAACGTGCATGTTCATACAATGCTACCTTCTGCCCTCTGTTTGCTACAGGACAAGTGTTTCAGTGCCTCTGCAGTTAAAGGGGGTAGTGGTTGGAGGGTGGTAAAAACCTTTCTCAGCCCAACTAATAGTACAGCCAGTCACAGGATCTCTGATCACCACCACACCAGTCCCAGGGCCATCAGACCAGTGAATGCAAGCAACAATGTTCCTTATCACCGCCACACCAGTCACAGTGTCACAAGACCAGTGTATGCCAGGAACTGTATTCCTTATTATTGCTACACCAGTGCAGTGTTGCCCCTGCCTGCCACCTGTACTTAGCCTGGCCTGTTTATTGACCACATTTCTGCCAATTGTCTAGCCTTGCCTATTTTCTAACCATGTCTCTGCCTGCTGCCTGAACTGATCCATCTGCACATTTCACTGAATACATTTCTGTGGTACATCAGTCCCAGCAATCCCCTGTGGACAACTGCACAGTTGGAACCACAGGAATCCTTTTGTTCACCCTTTGTTCAGACTCTTGTACTTTCTGGTCAATGAACAAGGCATTCCTGGGGGCAGTCATGTACCAGTAGGCTAGGCTTATAGGAGCATTCTCTAACCACTCGCACAGAGGCAACCATTACATTATACTGGTTTTAATACAATTGGTTGATTTTTGTGAGACAAGATACAAGGTCTTGTACATAATCACTCCAAACAATGAAAAAGTCTCACACATGCGGTATCCCCATACTCAGGTGGAGTAGCAGAATGTGTTTTGTGCTGAAATTTTAAGTATGCCCATGCTATGTGTGAAAAATGTATTATTAAATACACAGATTTGTGTAAAAAAAAACATTTTCTTACCCCTTTGGCAAAAAAATGAAGTCTTTAAAAGACTCAGCATACCTTTTTAACCACTTCCCACCCAACCTATAGCAGATTGACGGCCGGGCGGTGGTTCAGTTATCCTGACTGGGCATCATATGGGCGATCGGTGGAGCGGTGTGTCAGTCTGACACGCCGCTGCATCGATCTTGGTAAAGAGCCTCTGGCGGAGGCTCTTTACCACGTGATCAGCTGTGTCCAATCACGGCTGATCACGATGTCAATAGGAAAAGCCATTGATTGGCTTTTCCTCACTCGCATCTGACAGATAAACAAACAGCGCAGACCCCCCTTGGATGCCCACACTAGACCACCAGGGAAGCCCCCAGGACCACCAGGGAAGGGGGCAACATGTGGATGGCCAGGTATGTACCCCATGGCCATGCATATGTGCAAATTATGCCCAATCTGTGCCAATCAGTGCCCACAAATGGGCACTGACTGGCACCATTATCTATCAGTGATGCCCAGCAATGCCACCCATTAGTGTCATCAGTGCCACCAATCAGTGTCTCCAGTGCCACCCATCAGTGTCCATCGGTGCCACCTGTCAGTGCCCATCCATGTCCATCAGTGCCCACCTATCAGTGCCCATCTGTGCCACCTATCAGTGCCACCTATAAGTACCCATCAGTGCCACCCATAAGTACCCATCAGTGCCACCTATGAGTGCCCATCAGTGCCACCAATAAGCGCCCATCAGTGCCGCATACCAGTGCCACCTATCAGTGCCCATCAGTGCCACCTATCAGTGCCCATCAGTGCCAGCTATCAGTGCCCATCATCAGTGCCCCTCAGTGCCACCTCATCAATGCCACCTCATTGGTGCCACCTCATCGGTGCCCATCAGTGCCACCTGATCAGTGCCTGTCAGTGCAGCCATATCAGTGCCCATTAATGAAGAAGAAAACAAGAAAGAAAAAGAAGAAGAAAAAAATTACAAAATTTTTTAACAGAAACAAAGAAAAACTTGTTTTTTTTTTCAAAATTTTCTGTCTTTTTTTATTTGTTGCACAAAAAATAAAAACCACAGAGGTGATCAATTACCTCCAAAAGAAAGCTCTATTTGTGGGAGAAAAATGATAAAAAAAAATTGTTTTGGTACAGTGTTGTATGACCGTGCAATTGTCATTCAAATCGCGACAGCGCTGAAAGCTGAAAATTGGCCTGGGCAGGAAGGTGTCTAAGTGCCTGGTATTGAAATACCTTGGGGTATTTACTCTCCAAAATGTTTTGTGGGTGTTTTTACTGTCCAGATGCTCTAGGGTCTCCAATAATGGGATAGTTATTCAGAAAATTAAATGAATAATTTATGGCCCTAGGAAGCCTTAAGGAACTTCATGGATTTTGGGCCTCTCTATAATGCATGTGAGAAATAACTTAAAAAAAAAATGTATTTTACTTCTTCTTTTTTCCAAAAAAACTCACCATGCCTCTTACTAAATACCTTGGATTGTATACTCTTTTGAAAAAAAGGGGTTATGTTGCAGGTATTTGTACTGTCCTGTCATTTTGGACCTCAAAAATGAGATAGGTAGTCAGTACATCAGGGCTGATCAATTTTCAAATATATACGGTATACCATAGCTTATAGACTGTAAACACGGACTAAATAATATAAATATATACCATTTTTTTTTGTACAGTAGAATACATTTTGACCTAAATATATGAAGAAAGATTATTTTGTTTTAATTTTATAACAGAAACTAAGAAAAACTTCTTTTTTTAGGTCTTTTTTCCTATAGTAAAAAAAAAACAGTGGTGATTAAATACCACATAAAGAAATCTCTAGCTGAGAAAAAATATATATATATAAAATTCATGTTAGTACAGTGTTGCATGACTAATTAATTGTCATTCAAAGAGTGTCAGCACTAAAAACTGAAAAATGGCCTGGACTGGAGAGGGGGTGAACCAGTCTAATTTTAAAATTGTTAAAATAATAAAGATTGTTCCACAATGTAAATCCAACACCAGTCACATCTTCCAGTGATGTAGATGCAGCATTTATTACCGTGAGCAACACCAGATGACCCACTGCCACAACGGTCCTCCCACTCTAGAGATATATGATTATTCCTGCGCTATCAAGTCTGTAGCAGACCGGACTAGTGGGAAAAGCTGCCTGCACCGACAAATCATAATAGTGAAAATGATCATCAATAGTAACATAATAAATAAATAAATCTCACCATATACATAAGAATAAATAACAGCAATGTGAAAGTGTCAGCTGTTAATAAAGTGCATACCGCAGTAAAAAGGTGAGTTACACTGTGTAACAAACATGCAACACATACAGTGACAGTGTGCAGCAGTGCAGCCAAAAAATATAGCATCAAAATGTCCAATCAAGGTGCTTCAACATAAAATCCTTCTTTTATAATGTGATGGCAACGTCCTAACATGCATCAGTTGCAGTGTAGTGCTCAGGTAAATCACATAGTGCACATCTTTGTGTTCAAACACACAGGTGGGTAATGGCCCCTTACCTTAGGGTAATAGGGCAAGCGCATATGACTGAACTTAGGGGTATCATCCTAGGGGTTCCAGCGCTATCCTCTCGATCCTAGTCCCGGGGCATGGTTCCCTCAGATGATTATAGGGGGGAGTGTGGAAATAACAGAAAAGGAGGATCCCAATAGTGTAATAAAGTTTTTGCTCACACAGCAGCTTTTATTAAGTAAAAATAGGGTACTCACATAAAAAACTGTGAAAAAGTGACTTGCTCCAACGAGCGGCGAGCTCGTATACCTCTATCAGCATGAAAAGCCTGTCCCGTCAACAGGATATGCCAGTGGCGTCTGATTACCGCTTATCCTAGACTTCAATGTGCAACACAAGAGAATTGAAAGGATAATCAGATGCCACTGGCATATCCTGTTGGCGGACAGACAGTTGCAAGAGATCCTCTCTAGGGACCTGAAGTTCATGTACAAAAGAGCACCCACAATTCGTGATCTAGTAGTTAAAAATGTTGTGGATCCACCCAAGAAACCTTTTTCTTTCTTTGGTAATGCATTTTTTCAGTGCAAAAGATGCTTTGCATGCTTGAGGACTAAACGTCCAAATGAAAAGGTGTTCAATTTCATGTCAACAAGCACGGGAGATACCTACGAGGTCAAGGACTTCATTTGTTGCAATACCAAAGGGGCGGTGTATGTCTTGGAGTGTAGTTGCGGCCTCCAGTATGTTGGTCGCACCAAAAGACCTTTGAGAGTACGCATTAAAGAACATGTCCAAAATATCCTTAATGGCTACGACAAACATAGTGTGTCCAAACACTTTCTGATTTGTCATAATAAGGATCCCACCCACCTGAAGTTCTGGGGTATTACACCATATATTAAACATTGGCAGGGGGGCAACAAGGTGAGGACCCTAAGTCAAATGGAATCCAAATGGATCTTTACTTTGGATACATTCTCGCCTCGCGGCCTAAATATCAAATTTGATCTTAACTGTTTCCTTAGTGATTTTTAATGTGCAGGCCTTTTCCTATACATTTTATATGCATTCGATTTTTAGTTTTAAAAAAACATTTACATTTTTTATCGTCTGTTCATATTTAGCCATCACTTATCCTATACAACCCATGTGGATCTATTGTGAATAGACCGCTGGGTGGATCTTAGTAAGTTCACTCTTAAGCACCCTGGTTTACCATAGTAGTCTGGCTTCTTACCCGAGCATTTAAGTCTAACATTTACAACACCTCTATTACGTTTATAATTAGGTTACTGTTTTATGAATTTTATGATGTGCCATCTATGAGGATTACCTCATGTTTTATGTATGCAGATTTAATATATATATACATATACCCAGAGATATGCCTCACCTCTGTGTTGTTTGCCTATATCAGCATGATCGCCTCTCTCTTCTGATTAATTTTAAATATATTTTTTAATTGTCATTTTTATATACATTGTTTGTAGTCTTGTCTCCTTTTTGAACTTCCTATCCTACACCGATCGGGTGATTCCCCTTTTACACTTATATTTTCAGTGTTCATTTCCCTAAAATCTTTCCCTCTCCCTTCAATCTGTCAGTGTTTTACAAATGTATTTTGGCTGAGCAATTCGTGCCTGTCCTCCTCTGCTGACAGTGTGGGAGGATAGAGGTGTTCGCCTCTACTCATTGGCCCTGTGAGCCAGCTGATGCTGAGTGCCAGCGTGTGCACTGCGCGATTGAACACCATAACAATGGCCGCGCCGTGCTATCCCTAGGAAAATGGCCACTGCAATACTATAGACGGGACATCTAGAAAATGGCTGCCCATTGTCGGCCATTATAAAGCTATTTAAAGACACTGTTTTAGCCTGTACGCATCCCCTGATGAAGTCACCTGTGGTGTGATGTCACGCGTAGGGACGGGACAGGCTTTCCATGCTGATAGAGGTATACGAGCTAGCCGCTTGTTGGAGCAAGTCGCTTTTTCACTGTTTTTTATGTGAGTACCCTATTTGTACTTAATAAAAGCTGCTGTTTGAGCAAAAACTTTATTACACTATTGGGATCCTCCTTTTCTGTTATTTCCACACTCCCCCTATAATCATCTGAGGGAACCATGCACCGGGACTAGGATCGTGAGGATAGCGCTGGAACCCCTAGGACGATACCCCTAAGTTTGTTCATATGCGCTTGCCCTATTACCGTAAGGTAAGGGGCCATTACTCACCTGTGTGTTTGAACACGAAGATGTGCACTATGTGATTTACCTGAGCACTACACTGCAACTGATGCATGTTAGGACGTTGCCGTCACATTATAAAAGAAGGATTTTATGTTGAAGCACCTTGATTGTTTGGTCCTCCCACTCTGCTACACCCATCACTAATGACAGTCCCTGATTAACTGCTGAATGTAAACAAGTTATGCTGCCTGATATAATTAACCAAAACTGTCATTTGGTGGTGGTAGTGATACCACCACTAAAGAAATGAGTTCTGGGTTTACCAGCTGGAGGTTTCATTGGTTGAACAGTCCAAATCTATCAATTTTTTTGCCCATTCATTGAACAAAGTACTGACAAGATTCAGAATGAACTTATGGTTCAAGTCTTAAATCAGGAACCACCAACATGATGATGGTCCAGTGCTGTTGGTCCTGTCACAGCATATGGGTGTTTCGCATATCATTAAGCTGGCAGGCAGGTTTTGTTGATACTGCATTTTGAACACTCAGTGTCTATGACTGCCTAAAGTGGCTGCACACTTTTCTAACCTGCTAATGGACATCCTGAAAGCAAGGCTACCTAACCAGGAACTGCTCAACCTCCATGTTCAAGACATGTGTAAGGCAAGTTACATGTGTCTGAATTTTCTCAATCGAATGGCAGCCAGCAGGTTGGTGTCTTTATCACACATGATCTGTCCTGGCATAAGCTGGCAACTCTTGGCCCGCCCATCCCTGAAGATCTTTCACATTCTCTATCCCAGTGGCAGGCTAGTGTTCCCCAGGCATTACCCAGGTATTTTTTTTTTTTTTTTTTTTATCCACTTCAGCGAAAGTTTTCCGAGAGACATTATTTCAACTTTATGTGTCAAACTTTATCTCTTCTCCTTTTTCACATCATTGTGGATTGTTTCCGTCACATCTTTATTATTTTTCTCTTCTAGGATATTCTTAAATAATTTTAAAAACCGACGACAAAACGCCTTCTATAATTATAAACCCTATTATTATCTTAGTCTCTCTCAGTCCCTCTTATTTCCCCCCGCCCCCCCTCCCCCTCGCCCCCCCTCCCCCTCCCCTGTGTCTGGTCCGTTCCTTTATGTTGTTTATTTATCCACTTAGCTCTGCACCTATTCTTTCTTTTATCCTATCTAAATAAATATCCGAGGCTTTGTAGTTTTTCCAACTTTCCCATCTACTATTATCCCCTTTCTCTCCTCCTTCCATTTTGTAGTGATAATCTATTTCCTTTAGCCAGTTTCTAATGTCTGGTTTTCCACTTTTTAGCCAATTCTTGGGAATTAAGGCCTTGGCCGCATTCAGGAGGTTAGGTATTATTGATTTTCTATATTGTTTCTTAGGTTTATTGTAGATATGGAAGAGGCAAGTCCAAATATTTTGTTCTATTTCTTCTCCAGTTATTTCTTTTATGTTATTTAACACTTCCTTCCAGTACTCCATTATTATTGGGCATTCCCACCATATGTGTGTGATCGTTGCTATTTGGCCACATTTTCTCCAACACAAGGAGGTTCTATCATTACCCAGGTATACCAGCTGCACAAAAGTGTGTCAGTGTTTCACCTGGGACATTGCATTGGCTCTTGGGCACTTAGGATTGGGGGAGGGGCTAGTGGTTCTGAGGAGGAGTCACCACCTGAGACCATTCAGGAGAAGGGGGAGTGTTGACAATGCTGTCACCGTCACCAAGGTACAAGACATGGGATGACAGCACAAGCTTCAGCATTGTGCCCCATTAAGCATCCTTCCCAACCACCATAAAATTTGCAGTGTAGGTAAAATAAAGTTTCTGCCTATGCATTTTGGACCATATGTTTTTAGTCATTCGGACTCTGCTGCTGACAGCATGATCCCATGATACAGAGACATTAGTATTGTACAAATTGTTGGAGGCATCTGAGCAAAAACTCACAGCTGGGTACTTGCCATTTTGGTGCAGTACAGGCCATAAACTGACAGAAGGGAACCAACTCTATCAGTTTGAATGGGAGCAGCTGTAAATGCAGTTTGCCAAGCTAACATTGAGACCTTGGACATGGGGGTGATTGGGGAACATTTTTACTTCCGCTCCAGCAGTGGCAGAAGACACACCTGCTGAGTCAAGAATGCTTCTGGGGACAGCAGGAGGGGTTAAGTTGAAGCCTATGCTTGATCCTACACTGTATAGCTTTTTGCTTATACTCTTCTCACTTGATGTGCCATAAGGTAAGTTTGTCAAACCCTTTGTCAGGCTTTTCTCTCTATTGTGTAAGTCCGTAAAAGATGCAGAAGGTGAATTTTTTGGAGGGGGAGAAACAAGGATGATCAGGAGTATGATCGGGGCCAGGCTGTGGGGTAGGAGGGGAGGCATACTTTGCTGCAGACCACAATGACCCTGTTGGGAACAGACACCCACACTGCAGAGGTTTTTCAATTTTCTGCCTATTTAAGTACTCTGGTACTATCCTGAGGCTAGTCAATTTCTACCAAACACATACACGAAGTCTATATTTTGAAAATAATTGCATATATTACCTTGGCTAAAATGAGCTTAATGCATTCATCCTATTTTGTTCCATCAATAGTTGTCTATATAATACAACTTGCAAAATGTGTCTTTTTATGGCAACAGAGTATTCTGTATTATAAATATGTACATGCTTCTACTACACCATTCTTCTATGCCGAAAGGTGTATACTTATGATTGCTAACCATCCATATGGTAAAAGCAGCAAATATGTGCATACCTGCCAAATGGCACTCCTCAGACCCTCCAACCATAACAGATTGGGTCAAACGCATACAAAAAACCTCTGCTATGGAAGAACTCATCCATCAAGCAAATAATACCCCTCCCAAATTCAGGAAAATATGGTCCTGCTGGCAACATTTTATCACTACTGATGAATATTCCAAACTTATGGCTTAATCATTCACAAAATAGACCAACAGGCATATGATCTTGCATCCTGGGCCTATTATCTTCCCTTCCTCCCCCTCCTTACAATGACTACTAAGAAAATCACCTACCCCCTCAAAACCTACTATAACCACTGCCACCACTCCCCTTTATTGCCAGTGATACAACCCTAATAAAGAATACGAGCAAATATATATACACTCAGGACACCTATATAAAGACATTGAATACCACATCCACAAATGAGTTGAGGCAAACATAACTGCTAAAACCAGCTAATTTTAGTTCTTTCTTGGATTTTTATGTTTTGTTTTTGTTTGTTTGACATGCTCCGATAAGGAGTAAACATAAAACTAGTCATACTGCCTATACTTTAACTACACATACATACTGGCTGATATGCACGTGTGACAAGCTCTCTATCTAGCTGCAACCCATTTTGTGTTGTTCCTTTCCTCTGTTAATATAGCGGCTGCGCTTGCAACACTGTGAGTTTTCATATGTACCCTTTATAAATAAAAATACTGTACTTTTTGTTAAAAAAAAATATATATGTACATGCTCCATTTACGCCTGTACACTGATGTGTTATATTTAATAAAACTTTTGAACAAGAAAATATTTGAAAATTTTTTATGACACAGGCAAGGGAATGGGTTTAGGGAAAGTGTGTTTATAATTTATTTAAGATTTAAAGCCACAACATCAATTTTTGGGTCTATGATAAACCTCGGTAATGTTTTCCACAGATGTCTCTGTTCTATAGAGTCAAAAGCCCATGTTGGTATGTGGGATTTGAACATTTAGAAATAATCGGCAAATGTTCATGGAAGTGTTTCTGTTAGGGATGAAGACTCTTTTGTATGGATGTATGATGGTGGAAATTACTTTTTATAGGCTAAGGGCAAAAACTTTAGCAAATATCTTAATATCAGTGTTTAATAAAGAAATAGGGCAGTAAAAGTCTGGTCATAAGAGGTCCTTTCTTGGCTTGGCTTTGATAGCAGGGTGATAACTGCTATAACTTAGTAATGAGAATCTGGGAGGAGGTCAGTTTACACAGTTTCATTAAAGGAGGTTAAAATTGTAAAACATGGCCATATGTTTTAAAGAACAAAGACTTTTTTTCCAGCATACACATTAGCTAGCAAGCAAAAAACAAACAAACAAACAGTCGAGCAATAATGTGAAAATAAAAAAAAAGAATATTACATATGCAAATTATGGTGATGTCAGCATGCAGGGTCGCTGAAGTTGTCTATGAAAATCATATGGTTCTGTAATATCACATAAAACTTAAAAGCATCCCAAGCATGTAATTGAACAGATTAGTCTTTTTTAAGGTCTTCATTGAAATTGGATAAAAACCAGGACCCTCGTTCTGCTGAACTGCATTTTCATTTTTTCTCTTCCATTGGAACATGTCCTCATGGGTAGTGCACAGCTCTCCATGTCCTTTGTTTGACAATCCTTTGCCTATTAGCCTTGAAAATGGTCAGGACTGATTCTCCAGAATTATTCCCTATTGACTTCATTGGAGTTTGATTTAAAGTTCACAATTCCTCTTGGCAACCTCAGTAATTTTAATAAATAAATCTTGCAAATGAAACTCTTGAATATCATACTTTTTAAATGCACATAGCTCCAAAATGTATTCATTTAAATGAAAGGCCGATTTAATGACCTACCTGGGCACTTGCATACCCTGTCTTAACTATGGTAAAATACTAACCAAAATATCTCAGGATCTCTGGAAAGACCAATGGTTGTCCTGGTCCTGTCCACTGTCCTCAAAATGGAAATCCTTCCCCACCTCCTGTATATCTTTAATGCCATCCAACTGAATCAACTAAGTAGTTATTTACACACCTTCCTTCTAAGGCAGGGGTGCCCAATCAGTGGCCCACCGAATCATCTGATGTGGCCCACGACCTCCTTCTCTGGGATGGCGGGTTGGCGACCTGCCATCCCAGAGCATCAGTGTTGTTAATAAAGTCAGCTGTAAAGGAAGCAAGTGGCTGCACAGTAGGGCCGCATAAGCTGATGCTCCCTGTATAGCACTGACTCCTGTCACAAGTGGAGTGATACCAAATGCACTCTGTTATTACCTGCAGGTTTAGTGCACTTTCAGAAAGTGCACCACACTTGCAGGATATAACGGAAGTCTATGGCAAAGTGCAGCTTACCTGCAGGAAAGCCATAGGTGCACTGCGCTGTACCCACGGTGTGGGTAAACCACAGAGCATCAGTGTTAAAGCAGCCTTAGGCCCTTTTCACATGATCAGTTCGACCCAATCAGACCCTTCATTCATCTCTATGGAGCAGCAGGTGTAAACGGACTTGTGTCTATTTATACCTGCCTACCTCCAATCTGATCAGCTGGAAAAAACAGGGGATCCATCTCCTTCTATATGGGCGGATCGAAGGGCCCATAGAGTAGAGTAAAGTAGAGCAGACTGTGTCCATGTCCGTGTCCGCTCTGCATATGCAGATTTGACACAGACCTGTCATCTGCCCACTATGCTCATTGTGGCCCACGACCAATTACCAAGACGCTTAAGTGGCCCTCGCTCTTTAAAAGGTTGGGCACCCCTGTTCTAAGGCTATAGAATTTGTGTGAGGGTCACACAAATGTAGACAAGAATATATAATCTTCATCAAACTGAAGGATGTGGGAGGAATGGGGCTCCATATTTTAAGTTACATCCTAAGGCTGCATTCATTATTCAGTAGTCCGGGTCTCTCACTGGTCTTATTGCCTTTCTGACAAAAGGTTGACCCAGCTAGAGCAAGACCTTAGTTAAACTGATTTGTGGGCTGCTCCCTGGTTTCCCCTCTGCCAATGACTCCCCCCACCATGTCTCCCTGCCTTTCTTGGCTCTACACCCTCTAAAGCCTGGCCCTCTCATTCTATTGTTTGACAACCGTGGATTCAGCCTGTGAATGGGGGCAGTGGGTTTCCCTAATTTCTCCAGTAAAATCCTGGCCTCAGCTCTATCATATTTTATCTACGCATCCAGCAGCACCTGCAGAACATACGACTTGCTCATTAGCATAGAGCTCTCTAGTTTCATCCACACGCTAAAGAGGAAGCTACCCCCAACCCTCACATTTATACCTCCCAAATCATTTCTTTCACACATGAAAACTTGCAGAAGATCCTTGCACTCACCCACAACATGGCAAGGTCCTCATGCTTTTAGGAAAAGAACTACAAGATTGTCTCCCTATGGTATTGTACTTCCTCTGAGTAAAGTCACATGTATTTATATACTCCTAATCAGATATTTAAATATTCAAGGCACCCTATGTCCATTTTTGATGGGGATAATGCCAGCTTTCCTCTTTCTGGGAAAAAAAAAAATTTGTGAATACAACAAAATGTGAGTTTATAATGTCATTGTTTTCTCTAAAGTGGCACTCCTGTAATTGATACCTGTGTCTCCATCCAATATTAAATTTTTTTTTTTTAACATAGCCTTATGGCAGCCAGAATTGTAATATCTAGCCACTAAAATTCATCCTTACTGCACTTTTTGTGGAACGGGCTCAAATTCTTAATGACATAAAGATGGCTTTTTGCATTTGAATGTGCTGACCAGCCAATGGAGATTTTTTCAAGGGAGTTAGTAAGTTACAGTGATCATACATTTGACAATTGTACTGTGTTCATAACACCCTCCTCCAGGGGCAGACAATTTTTTGGGTGTGCTGTGCAGGTGCTGGAAGTATGAGTGGGGGAGCTGAATGCAACACGTGCAGTGCAACACCCGCTACATACTTGTAGGTGTAATTAAAATGTGGGTGTGGCCTCATGACCTGCAGTTAACATTTCTTTGCAGTCTATGGCTTGTAATGTGTCATGCTTACTTTAAAATAAATAGGACAGGGAGGTACACTGAAGATATTGTAGAAGAAAAATTAGCCCAATGGGGCCAACAAAGAAAAACCTCCAACAAGTTGTCAGGGCAAGCAATAACCTCAAGCCACGGGTAACAACAATCAATGGTGTTAGTGGGGTAGTTTAGGTTTTGTAAATCAATAGCTGCAGATAAGTCAGAGAAGTATCTAAAGACTCAGTCACACACTGGAAAGTAGACAGGTTATATAGTCAATAGGGATGAGCCGAACACCCCCCTGTTCGGTTCGCACCAGAACATGCGAACAGGAAAAAAGTTCGCTCGAACACATGAACACCGTTAAAGTCTATGGGACACGAACATGAATAATCAAAAGTGCTAATTTTAAAGGCTTATATGCAAATTATTGTCATAAAAAGTGTTTGGGGACCCGGGTCCTGCCCCAGGGGACATTGATCAATGCAAAAACAAGTTTTAAAAATGGACGTTTTTCCAGGAGCAGTGATTTTAATAATGCTTAAAGTCAAACAATAAAAGTGTAATATCCCTTTAAATGTCGTACCTGGGGGGTGTCTATAGTATGCCTGTAAAGGGGTGCATGTTTCCCGTGTTTAGAACAGTCTGACAGCAAAATGACATTTCGAAGGAAAAGTTCCATTTAAAACTACCCGCGGCTATTGCATTGCCGACAATACACATAGAAGTTCATTGATAAAAACAACATGGGAATTCAACACAGGGAAACCACGAACCAAAATTAAAAAAAAAAAATGACGTGGGAGTCCCCCTAAATTCCATACCAGGCCCTTCAGGTCTGGTATGGATATTAAGGGGAACCCCGGCCAAAATTTTAAAAAAAAATGACGTGGGGTTCCCCCTAAATTCCATACCAGACCCTTCAGGTCTAGTGCGGATTTTAAGGGGAACCCCGCGAAAAAAAAAAAAAACGTCGTGGGGCCCCCCAAAAATCCATACCAGACCCTTATCCGAGCACGCAACCTGGCAGGCCACAGGAAAAGAGGGGGGACGAGAGTGCGCCCCCCTCCTGATGCGTACCAGGCCACATGCCCTCAACATTGGGAGGGTGCTTTGGGGTAGCCCCCCAAAACACCTTGTCCCCATGTTGATGAGGACAAGGGCCTCATCCCCACAACCCTGGCCGATGGTTGTGGGGGTCTGCGGGCGGGGGCTTATCGGAATCTGGAAGCCCCCTTTAACAAGGGGACCCCCAGATCCCGGCCCCCCCTGTGTGAAATGGTAAGGGGGTACTTACCCCTACCATTTCACTAAAAAACTGTCAAAAATGTAAAAAATGACAAGAGACAGTTTTTGACAATTCCTTTATTTAAATGCTTCTTCTTTCTTCTATCTTCCTTCATCTTCTTCTTCTGGTTCTTCTGGCTCTTCTGGTTCTTCCTCCAGCGTTCTCGTCCAGCATCTCCTCCGCGGCGTTTTCTATCTTCTTCTCCTTGGGCCGCTCCGCACCCATGACATGGGGGGAGGCTCCCGCTCTTCTCTTCATCTTCTTCTTCATCCTCTTCTCTTCTTCCTTCTTCTCTTCTTCATTTTCTTCTCCGGGCCGCTCCGCAGCCATGCTGGCATGGAGGGAGGCACCTGCTGTGTGACGGAGTCTCCTCGTCTGACAGTTCTTAAATAACGGGCGGCGGGGCCACCCGGTGACCCCCGCCCCCCTCAGACGCACGGTGACTTGACGGGACTTCCCTGTGACATCACAGGGAATGCCACAGGGAAGTCCCGTCATTTCCAGTGCGTCAGAGGGGGCGGGGTCACCGGGTGGCCCGCCCCCCGTTATTTAAGAACCGTCAGACGAGGAGACACCGTCACACAGCGGGGGCCTCCCTCCATGCCAGCATGGATGCGGAGCGGCCCGGAGAACAAAATGAAGAAGAGAAGAAGAGAAGAAGAGAAGAAGGAAGAAGAGAAGAGGATGAAGAAGAAGATGAAGAGAATAACGGGAGCCTCCCCCCATGCCATGGGTGCGGAGCGGCCCGAGGAGAAGAAGATAGAAGACGCCGCGGAGGAGATGCTGGACGAGAACGCCGGAGGAAGAACCAGAAGAAGATGAAGGAAGATAGAAGAAAGATGAAGCATTTAAATAAATTAATTGTCAAAAACTGTCTCTTGTCATTTTTAACATTTTTGACAGTTTTTTAGTGAAATGGTAGGGGTAAGTACCCCCTTACCATTTCACACGGGGGGGCCGGGATCTGGGGGTTCCCTTGTTAAAGGGGGCTTCCAGATTCCGATAAGCCCCCCGCCCGCAGACCCCACAACCACCGGCCAGAGTTGTGGGGATGAGGACAAGGTGTTTTGGGGGCTACCCCAAAGCACCCTCCCAATGTTGAGGGCATGTGGCCTGGTACGGTTCAGAAGGGGGGGGACGAGAGCCAGGCCTGCCAGGTTGCGTGCTCGGATAAGGGTCTGGTATGGATTTTTGGGGGGACCCCGCGCCTTTTTTTTTTTGTGGTGCGGGGTTCCCCTTAAAATCCATACCAGACCTGAAGGGTCTGGTATGGAATTTAGGGGGAACCCCACATCATTTTTTAAAAAAATTTTGGCCGGGGTTCCCCTTAATATCCATACCAGACCTGAAGGGCCTGGTATGGAATTTAGGGGGACTCCCACGTCATTTTTTTTTTTAAATTTTGGTTCGGGGTTTCCCTGTGTTGAATTCCCATGCCGTTTTTAGCAATGAACTTCTATGTGTATTGTCGGCAATGCAATAGCCGCAGGTAGTTTTAAATGGAATTTTTCCTTCGAAATGTCATTTTGCTGTCAGACTGTTCTAAACACGGAAAACATGCGCCCCTTTACAGGCATACTGACACCCCCCAGGTATGAAATTTAAAGGGATATTACACTTTTATTGTTTGACTTTAAGCATTATTAAAATCACTGCTCCTGAAAAAACGGACATTTTTAAAACTTTTTTTGCATTGATCCATGTCCCCTGGGGCAGGACCCGGGTCCCCAAACACTTTTTATGACAATAACTTGCATATAAGCCTTTAAAATTAGCACTTTTGATTTCTCCCATAGACTTTTAAAGGGTGTTCTGCGGCATTCGAATTTGCCGCGTACACCCCAAATTGTTCGCTGTTCGGCGAACTTGCGAACAACCAATGTTCGAGTCGAACATGAGTTCGACTCGAACTCGAAGCTCATCCCTAATAGTCAAGCACTTTGTCCTATGCTAACACCACATGCTCTTACAACCCACTTCCTCTTCATCCCACAAGCAACTGCCCTTTTTAATGTCAGGCTTCTGATGGTGGCCAGCTCTAAGCCCCAGAAATCTGCTAGCATTATTAACTATAGGTCGGAAGCATTTGAACTTCTCTGCAGACCATGGATTAGTCCCTGACTCCGCTCTGCCATTAAATATTAGTTAAGAAAAGTTAGTGACACTAAACAATATCCTTATTTTTCAAAAATAATCTTTGTGTTAATAATACATACTTGAATAGAATATATATTTTTTTACTTTTTTTAAAACTATTTTTAAAGGTTGTCTTGTCACTTTAAATGGTCTGACTATGGTGCGTGGGTGTTGCTAGGATTGTGAAAGACCTAGGGCACCCAGGAGCACACTTAGAAAAAGTGCCCAGTATGCATGTATAGTGGTGGGCTTGCAGACGTCACACTTACCTGTAGGAGTGGCTTAAGGGGAATAGGTTTAATAGAGTCTGAGCCTACTTGCTACATACTGTATACTGCATATATGTCACAATCCCTGTACCCACAAATTTGCCTAATTACTGTGCTATAATAATATTCACACATAAACACTGGCACAATTGATCATCTTTAAAGAAGCAAAATTTTCCATCATATATAATTTTATGGACACTGTAAATAGAAAATGAGCTAACACTTTGTCTAATCCTTCAATAAAGGAGAATGTCATTAAAATACTTAGTAGGTAAGTACTCTGCAGCCAGCAACTGTTAAGACAATAAACACCTTGCTAAGGAGTATGTAATGAACAACAAATCTTTCAAAGTACAACGGTCAGGATTGTATAATGTACAACATAGTGTAAATAGTGGTTAGGACTATCTAGAGCATAGCAGTCAGGACTACATAACAAACTACATATAATATGGAGAGAGTGATCAATAATATACAACATAAAGTATATATTACAATGGTCAGGACATTGTAATGTACAAAATATCATATGCGTTGTAGCAGTCAAGACTACATAACATACAACATAGCAAAAGGAGTACAGCAGTCAGTACTGTGTGGTCAGTGTGCCCCCTTCAGTGTGTAAGATACAAGATAGCGTATAGAATGATGAGGTCAGAACTATATAGCGTATAGTGTGGGGATCAGGACTATGTATAACATTCGTTTTCAGCTTTTATTGGTGGTCAGTCATTCCTCCTACATTGGTAGTCAGGGTTCAGTGTACCCACTTACACTGGTGCTGTGACTGTGCCCTTTATATAGGTGGTCAGTCCCCTCTTTTACACTGATGGTCAGTGCTCCCTCTTACGTTAGTGATCAGTGGTCCCTCTTATATTAGCAATCAGTGCTCCCTGTTATGTTAGTGGACAGTGATCTTTCTTACACTGGTGGTCAGTGCTTTCTCTTACGTTAGTGATCAGTGCTTCCTCTTACGTTAATGGTCAACACTCTCTATTATATTAGTGATCAATGCTCCCTCTTACATTAGTGGTCAGTACTCCTTTATGTTAGTGGTCAGTGCTCCCTCTTAAGTTAATGATCAGTGCTTCCTCTTACACTGGCAATCAGAGTTCCCACTTATGTTAGTGGTAAGTGCTCCCTCTTAAGTTAGCAGTCAGTGCCCCCTCTTACACTGACCACAGGAGTGCAGTTTGTTCGGCACTCCTGTGATCCATTTTCAGCTGAAGCCTGCTGTCGGCTGATGTCACAGAGCCGGCCCAGGCTCTAAAAATATCCTGACCATATGGTCGATATCTGCCCAGAAGCCTGGATCAAATCGCTAAGAGCCTGAGCCAGCCCCTCCTTCCCCCTTCACAGCCCAGCGCTCCAGTGAGCACTGGAGGGGAGAGCAGAGAGCAGCTGACTGACAGTCACGACTCTCTCCTCAGAGCAGACGGGGAGAACTGAGCGTTCATCGGTGTTTGATTGCTAGGTTCTCACTACAGAGCCAGTGAGAGACAGTTGCAGCATCGATCTGACCTAGGTGAGTATAAGTATTTGTTTTTTTTTTAATCCTTAACTTCTCTTTTAAATATATGATTTCCACTACTTAACTGTTTTATTTGGTATCTTGCCAAAACTAAGCATTTTCAGAAGGATACGTGAGCAAAGAAAGTCCATAAATTTCTCTCAGTAAAGGATTACTTTAGGGCGGAACAGCTATGCCATGTATTTAATTTCTATGTTATTATTTCTCCGCAAAAAATGACATTCTTGGAGAGGGAAATAAAGAATACATGTAGAGTTTATTAAGACGCTACAAAGCTTTTTTGGGGGGGTTCATAAAGCTGCAATTTTAGAAAAAAAATACTTTCTGTGTTCATTATGTACATATGTATCTCAATAACAAACTGTTTTACACAAAGGACACTTGTGTTGTGAAAAAATATATAGGCTGCCTTTGCTAAACTTTTCTTCTGAAAATGATAGTTGTCAAGTTTTCATGCTGACTCATTAGCTTCAGTACTTTGAGAATCAAAGACCCAAACAAGGATTTTGATTGGAAGTTCTGACTTCACTGCTTGCTTCCATGTTCCAAGGAAATTACTCAGAAAGCCATTTTATAGGTCAACAATAACACCCGCACATTTCTTTCTGCACTAGTTGGATTTGAGATAAGAATCCTTGACAATAGCCTAATGAAGCATACATTTCTGAGTTTGGTAGTAGTTAACATCAATATTTATTTCAGGTATCTCTGTTTATTAAATAGCATTTAAAAGCTTTTAAAAGCTTTTATCCAAATCTGCTGTCACTAGTACATTCTTTATTTTACATTTTTAGTATATTTATGTTATGCTACAAGAAAAATATTATGATAAAAAAAAAATGTCCTTTTCCAGAGCACAAAAATTTGGGGCAGGGTAAAGGAAGACAAAGAATAATATATTAGATCTTTTTCTTTTGCCAGTGGCAGGAAGGATCAGGAATATTATTTTATCAAACTGACATTCTTTAAAGTGATATATTTTTTTGAGTTAAAAACCTAGGAACAAATCACTAATATGGTTTAACTGATCTAAGAATATGTTTGGGTTTTTTTTCGTTGTTGTTTAGGATTGATAAGTACATCAATAACATGCTTTGTTAAATGCTTTGATAAATGTTTTTTTATTTATATTTTGCAGATTCAGATATGTTTAAATAAAAAGGCATACTGTATACATTTGAAATGACATGACATTCAACATCCCAAAATGATATATTTAACATTAAAAATGTTTTGCATAATGGATGCAATTTATACAGTAAATACAGTTTGATTTTTAATCTTAACATTTAAGTAATGACTATGTTCATCAATCCAAATGTGAAGCACACAAAACGCATACATGGAAATATGTAAAAATCACATTCAATGTCAGTTTAACCCCTTGCTTACTGGGCACTTAAACCCCCCTCCTGTCCAGACCAATTTTCAGCTTTCAGTGCTCTCACACTTTGAATGACAATTACTCAGTCATGCAACACTCTACCCAAATGATTTTTTTGTACTTTTTTTCATACAAATAGAGCTTTCTTTTGGTGGTATTTGATCACCTCTGGGTTTTTTATTTTTTACACTATAAATGAAAAAAGACCGAAAATTTTGAAAAAAAACAAATTTTTCTTAATTTCTGTGATAAAATTTTGCAAATTGTTAATTTTTCTTCATAAATTTTGGCCACAATTTATACTGCTACATATCTTTGGTAAAAATAACCCAAATTAGTGGAAATTATTTGGTCTGTTTGAAAGTTTTAGAGTCTACAAGCTATGGTGCAAATCATAAATAATGTATCACATCTGATTTACTGGTGGCCTATCTCATTTCTTGAGACCCTAACAAGCCAGGAAAGTACAAATGCCCCCCAAATGACCCCTTTTTGGAAAGTAGACATTTCAAGGTATTTAGTAAGAGGCATGGTGAGTTATTTGAAGTTGTAATTTTTTCCCACAATTCTTTGCAATATTAAGATTTTTTTTTTTTCCCAAAATTGTCAATGTAATAGCTTATTTCTCTCACATGGCATGTGAATACCACAAATGACACCCCAAAACACATTCTGCTACTCCTCCTGGGTATAACGATACCACATGTGTGGGATTTTTTTCACTGCCTGGGCACATAGAGAGGCCCAACATGCAGGGAGCGCCATCAGGTGTTCTAGGAGCATAAATTACACATCTCATTTCTCAACCATCTATTACACTTTTGAAGGCCCTGGAGCACCAGGACAATGGAAACACCCACAAAATGACCCCATTTTGGAAAGCTAACACCCCAACGTATAATCTATGAGGCCTAATGAGTCTTTTGAACGGTTCATTTTTTCCAGAAGTTTTTGGAAAATGTGGAAAAAAATGAAAACGCATTTTTTTTTACACAAAATTGTAAGTTTATAAGATATTTCCAACACATAGCATTTAGATAGCAAAAATGACACCCCAAAATACATTCTGTTATTCCTCCTGAGTATTACAATACCACATGTGTGGGACTTTTTCACTGCCTGGCCACATACAGAGGCCCAACATGCAGGGGAGCACCATCAGGTGTTCTGGGAGCAAAAATTACACATCTCATTTCTCAACCACCTATTACAATTTTGAAGGCCCTGGAGCACCAGGACAATGGAAACACCCACAAAATGACCCCATTTTGGAAAGCTAACACCCCAATGTATAATCTATGAGGCCTGATGAGTCTTTTGAACGGTTCATTTTTTCCAGAAGTTTTTGGAAAATGTGGAAAAAAATGAAAACGCATTTTTTTTTTACTCAAAGTTGTACGTTTATAAGATATTTCCAACACATAGCATTTAGATAGCAAAAATGACACCCCAAAATACATTCTGCTACTCCTCCTGAATATTTATGATACCACATGTGTGGGACTTTTTCACTGCTTGGCCACATACAGAGGCCCAACATGCAGGGAGCACCATCAGGTGTTCTAGGAGCAAAAATTACACATCTCATTTCTCAACCACCTATTACACTTTTGAAGGCCCTGGAGCACCAGGAGAATAGAAACACCCACAAAATGACCCCATTTTGGAAAGCTAACACCCCAACGTATAATCTATGAGGCATAATGAGACTTTTGAATGGTTCATTTTTTTCCAGAAGTTTTTGGAAAATGTAGAAAAAAATTAAAACGCATTTTTTTTACACAAAGTTGTCAGTTTATAAGATATTTCCAACACATAGCATTTATATAGCAAACATGAAACCGCAAAATACATTCTGCTACTCCTCCTGAGTATGGCGATACCACATGTGTCAAACTTCTACACAGCCTGACCACATACAGAGATCCAACATGCAAGGAACACCGTCAGGTGTTCCAGGAACACATAGCATGCACATACCAAGAATTACACCCCAAAATACTTTATGCTGAGCAAAGTGTAAACAAAAGATTACCTGTGGTTGTAGTAGCGCAGTTTTACACAGGAGGATAGCACTGGTCCAGGCAGCAGGCAGGGACTTGGTCAGCAACGGCAAACACAATTGTCCAGGCAGCAGGCAGGGATACTGTCCATATACAGTTCAGGGTTAGTGCAGGCAGAGATATTGTCAGAAGTGCCATAAATATTGGTCCTGGTAGTAGGCAGGAACATGTGGTGTGGTCAGTGCAACAGGCAGGGACATAATGGCAGTAAGTCCTACAGGCAGAAGTAGGGCCTCATTCAGGACAGAATGGGGACAGGGGTAGAGGCTTCTCCCACCCAAATCTCTTTGAAGCCTCCGAGTCTCCAGACCCTAATCTAGGAATGAGAAAACAAAAAAAATAGTTTTCTTCATCCAGAAAAACAATTCTGGAGCCCCTCACATATGTGAGACCCCTGTGTTGAATCCCACTAGTCCAGTTGCAGGGTACAAGATCAGTCCAAGAGGCAGGCAAATATCATGGTCAAACAGTCCAAGGTCAGTTCCAGATCAGGCAGACGTATGTACAGAATCGTTAGGCAGAAGCATGGTCGAATAACAGTCCAGGGTCAGTTCCAGATCAGGCAGCGTTATGTTCAGAATCGTTAGGCAGAAGCATGGTCGAATAACAGTCCAGGGTCAGTTCCAGATCAGGCAGCGGTATGTACAGGATCGGCAGGCAGAAGCGTGGTCGAATAACAAGCCAGGGTCAGTTACAGAGCAGGTAGTGGCATAAGGGGTGTGAAGGTGTGTGAAGGCAGGAACTGAGGATTATGTTACCATACTTCACGAATAATTTAGTGAAGTATGGTAACGGCGAAAGCATTCACCTATGCAAAGGGCTGGTTCGGAAGGGCATTGGGCACAGTAATAAGATTTGTCTCTTCTGACTCCTGCCCTGGTACACACCTTACATTTTTTTTGACGTAGTTGGCCTGTTGGTCTGGGAGGGAGTCTATCTGGAAAGTGGCGCTCGGAGAGTCGACTAAGAACATCTGATCGGATGGTTTCTGGGGGGCCATTCGGGAATATAAGGGCAGTGTAAATTTCCTCCTGGTAGCCAAGGAAGCGTTTGGGGTTTTGGCTGGAGTTACGGTAAATTACATATGAGTTGTATATGGCCAATTGAAAAAAATAAATTGCGACTTTCTTATACCAATGGTGAGTCCCATAGCAAATGTGAGGCCTAAAAAAACTTTCAACTCCTCCACCGATAGGTCTCTCCACTCGTAGGGACGGGCATAATAGGACGTTGGGTTTATTTAAAATAAATTGCTGTGCATAAAGGTTGCACTGGGCCACAATTGTTGATAACATGTCCTCTGTAAAAATTAAATCAAAAAAATTGATTGGGGAAAAATTTTCCGTGTCCACCTGGACTCCTGGCTGGGCAGTGAAAGGGGGAATGTTGGCTTCTCCTGAATTAGGAGAAAGCCACAAGGGGTTTTGAAGGGCATAGGGAAGGCTGGCATGGGTCCTTGGCCTTTTTTGCGGAGGTACTGCGGTGCTGGTGGAAGGCACTGCGGTACTGGTGGAAGGCACTGAGGTGCTGGTGGAAGGCACTGCGGTGCTGGTGGATGCCACTGCCTCCACACTAGAACGCCTTCGTTTGGCAGGCCGAATATCTTCCTTCTCTGAGTGACTCAGTGTTCCACTACTGAGAACTGGCTCATAATTGACGTCCGACTCAGAATCGGAGTTTGAAATGGAATCCGAGCAAGAGAGCTCCCCGTTGCTCTCGTCGGCCTGGGAAAGAATCTGGTATGCCTCCTCGGCGGAAAAGACTCTTTTGGACATGCTTGCTGGTGATGATGCGACTTCACAGGTGTGTGCTAAGCCGGCACTGATGAGGCGGTACTGATGAGCACAGATGGGCACTGAGGTGGCACAGAGGGGCACTGATGAGGTGGCACAGAGGGGCACTGATGAGGTGGAACAGATGTGCACTGATGAGGCGGCACAGATGTGCACTGATGAGGCGGTACTGATGAGGCTGCACAGATGTGCACTGATGAGGCAGCACAGATGTGCACTGATTACACAGATGGGCACTGATGAGGCGGCACAGATGGGCACTGATGAAGCTGCACAGATAGGCACTGATGAAGCTGCACAGATAGGCACTGATTGATTGCACAGATATGCACTGAGGCGGCACAGATGGGGACTGATTTATGGCACAGATATGCACTGATGAGGTGGCACAGATGGGCACTGAGGTGGCACAGATGGGCACTGAGGTGGCACAGATGGGCACTGATGAGGCGGAACAGTTGTGCACTGATTGATTGCACTGATGAGGTGGCACAGATGTTTACCTTATGAGGTGGCACAGATGTGGAGGCACAGATGGGCACTGATGAGGCAGCAAAGATGGGCACTGATGAGGTGGCACAGGTGGGCACTGATGAGGCAGCACAGATGGCCACTGATGAGGCGGCACAGATGTGCACTGATGAGGCGGCACAGATGGGCACTGATTGGCATAGGTGGGCACTGATGAGGTGGCACAGATGGCACCGATGAGGTGGCACAGGTGGGCACCGATGAGGTGGCACAGGTGGGCACTGATTGCAGATGTGCACAGATGTCTGGACACTGATCACCAATGGCACAGATGGGCACAGGTGGGCACAGGTGAGCACAGATTGGCACAGGTGAGCACAGGTGGGCACCGATTGGCACAGGTGGTCACCAATTGGCACAGGTGGGCACTGACTGGCACAGATCCCACTGTACTGTTTGAGCACTGTTTGGGCACTGTTTGGACACTGTTTGGGCACTGTTTGATCACTTTTACAACAGGTAAATGTATTGTAGAACTCACAGAAGGCACAGATCGCTGCAATATCCTCTCTCTCCTCACACGCGGTCTCTGTGTGAGGAGAGAGAGACAGCAATGAGAGATGATCTCATATGTTTACATTTGAGATCATCTCTCATTGGAACCAGCGATCGCTCTGTAAACGGCCGCTGTGATTGGCTGTTTACCGCGATCTGTGACTGGCTGTGTCCAAGGGACACGGCCAGCACAGAATTTCCCCGATGCGCGCACATGAGCGCGCACGGGGAACGAGGAAAGGGAAGGACGTCCTATGACGGCCTCCCGGAGATTGAGGTCCGCGCTGTAGCCATCATTCGGCTATGGTCCGGACCTCAAGTGGTTAAATAGAACCTATGCCCATGTAAGGAAATGCAATATGTTTGCTTTAAGAACTCCCCTCACAGTAGAACATTTATACTTTATCCTTCACTTATCTGCCTCTTCATTTCATTATTGGGAGTGATAAAAAGAAGCCATGTGTACGCTGAGTCACTATAATTGGAACTTAAGCAGAGCTGAAAACTCACCCCACTCCCTGAGGGAAAGGGAAGTGAGCCACATGGCTTGATTGCTCAGTCCAAACCTATTCTATAGGTTCAGTCTGAACCTATTCTATAGTGAGTTAAAATCTAGGTTTACCAACAAAAAAAGTAATTACAAGGGACGTGACTCTTCAGTGTGAGATGTGCCTTGTGCTTCTGTTTTCCATGCCACCATAAACTTCCAGCATGGCAGGGCTTAATAGAACTGAGAAGATGTCACAGGCTGTCATTAGGAGTGTCAGACAATGCCCACCATCTATCTATCTATCTATCTATCTATCTATCTATCTATCTATCTATCTATCTATCTATCTATCTATCTATCTATCTATCTATCTATCCCAGACATAGGCCTGGGATCAGGGGCGGACTGACAACTCATGGGGCCCCCAGACAATAGGATTTTATGGGGACCCCAGGCAATCAGAGATTTTGGGGCTACACAGTAGCACACACACGCACAGTATACAATCACACAGTATACACAGATATGTTTCTATTGGCTGAGAATGTACTGAAGAGGTGGGGCAGATATAATCTCTGGATTTTTAGACCAAAAGGATGTCGGTAAGGGACATTTCAGAGACAGATGTAAAAAAAATACAGATTTTTACATACTGTCCCTGGTTTTACTGAGGCTGGCAACCCTGATGGGGCCCCCTAGTGGCCCGGGGCCCTCGGGCAGTGCCTGAGTGGCCGAATGGTCAGTCTGCCCCTGCCTGGGACAGATAGTTATACTGCTAGCCTTCTAGCATTATTATGCGGTAATCTGTGTTATATATACATTCATTGAAAATATATGGGTTTGTGGCAGGCTGCACTCATTTTCGGTGTGAACATTTTCACTCTTTACTTTGTGCAGTGTTTCCCACTGTCTCCAGATACATCGAACTGTGATATTTATCTTCTAGATGTTATATATTGCCTGTCTTGAAACTTATAGGACTTAAGTATTGTTGTTTGCTTTTTTGTATTATATGTGTTCTTTGTGATGTAACCATCAAATTGTCGAGCTAATATGTTGGCTTGACTATTAATAAAACTTTTTGTAGAAGAAAAACATAGCATAATGAATTATTGTGTGTTTACTGAACACAACTCACACATTTAACCACTTGCCTACAGGGCACTTCCACCCCCTTCCTGCCCAGGCCATTTTTCTGCTTTAAGCGCTGTCACACTTTGAATGGCAATTGCGCGGTCATGCAGCACTGTAACCAAATACATTTTTAAAAATTTTCTTCACACAAATGGAGCTTTCTTTTGGTGGTATTTAATCACTGCTGGGTTTTTTATTATTTATCAAAAAAAAAGAAAACGGACTGAAAATTTAGGAAAAAAAAAAAGGTTTTCTTAGTTTCTGTCAGTAAATTTTGTAAATAAGTAATTTTTCTGCTTCGAAATGAAAGTGGGAGCTATTCCTGCGCTACCAAATTGGAAAAAAGAAGTGAAACAACCGAACAAAATTCAAACAAAATTCGGAGACTGCATGGAACATATGCAACTGGACAGCTGCATGCACCAAGACAAGGGCCCAGACAGAAGCCCGAAACAAATGAACCAAGAAAAAAGGGGGGGGGGTGCTGCGCTAACCAGAGAGTCTCTAAAATGGTTAATTACTAATAGCTTAGTGATGTGGAACAAGAGGCATCAACAAAATGGAATAAATATTCGCATAAAACTAGTGTGTTAAAAACGCATGAGTTGGTGTAATAACTAAAAATCTTGTGAAATAAGAAAAGAGTGATTTAAATATATGTTGGTCCACAGGAGTGATAAACATAGATATGAACAATAAAATTGTGTCTAAAATCATCCGATCAAATAAATAAGTATTATCAACCAAATATATCAAAGTGCTAGTGCTCTAGTGCCTTGATTACAAAAATGCAGACTGATAAATATCATATCATAAGGTGCATGAATGAATAAATAATGATGAAATAATAAATAAGTAAATCAGGTGAGGAGAAAAGAAATAATCGCCAAATCCTAGTGCGGTGTGGATGATCGAATAAATAAATAAATATAATGATCCAATCCGATTGTTAGTGTCCAAAATTAATATAGTGTCCAAAGATAATATCCTATTAGTGAAACCAACAAATACGTGCAAAACAAAAACAAATCTCATCAATGGTGCACAAAAAAAGTGCTCAAACACAGCAATGGATGACAGTGAGGTGATGGTATGCAAAAAAACACTCTGTGTCCTCTTCGTGCAGCATGCGCTAGTGTAGGTAATGGCCCCTGTAATGGCGGTGCTAGGTCAACCGCATATAAGTTGTTTAATCATAGGATCCTGGGTCTCTACTGCGTCTTTGTGTCCACGCTTGCCGACTCTGCGGGATCCTATCGGTAGCTAGGTGTATATGGCTATGGTCCTAGCTGGGGTCCTGGGACAGTGCGGCTCCTAGCTCCTCCTCTGAAATAGTGATGCCAAAGGTTGTGGCCATATACGTTGGTCACATGTAATCACAGATAAACCATTGTTGGCAGCTTCCAGTTCATCGGTCCCTCCGCTCTCCTCTCCTTCCTGCCTCCTTCAGCTGACGTGCTTTAAAGCACAGAGTGTTTTTTTGCATACCATCACCTCACTGTCATCCATTGCTGTGTTTGAGCACTTTTTTTGTGCACCATTGATGAGATTTGTTTTTGTTTTGCACGTATTTGTTGGTTTCACTAATAGGATATTATCTTTGGACACTATATTAATTTTGGACACTAACAATCGGATTGGATCATTATATTTATTTATTTATTAGATCATCCACACCGCACTAGGATTTGGCGATTATTTCTTTTCTCCTCACCTGATTTACTTATTTATTATTTCATCATTATTTATTCATTCATGCACCTTATGATATGATATTTATCAGTCTGCATTTTTGTAATCAAGGCACTAGAGCACTAGCACTTTGATATATTTGGTTGATAATACTTATTTATTTGATCGGATGATTTTAGACACAATTTTATTGTTCATATCTATGTTTATCACTCCTGTGGACCAACATATATTTAAATCACTCTTTTCTTATTTCACAAGATTTTTAGTTATTACACCAACTCATGTGTTTTTAACACTCTAGTTTTATGCGATTTCTACACGAATATTTATTCCATTTTGTTGATGCCTCTTGTTCCACATCACTAAGCTATTAGTAATTAACCATTTTAGAGACTCTCTGGTTAGCGCAGCACCCCCCCCCCCCTCTTTTTTTCTTAATTTTTCTGCTTCACTGATGGGCGCTGATGAGGCTGCACTGATCAGGTGGCAATTATGGGCACTGATGAGGCGGCATGTATGGGCACTGATTAGGTGATACTGATAAGGAGGCACTAATATGCCGAAACTGATGGGCACTGATAGGAGGCACTGGTGGGCACTGATAGGAGGCACTGATAGGCAGCACTGATGGGCACTGATGGACATTGATGGGCAGCACTGATGAGCAGTCACTGATGGACACTGAAAGGCAGCAGTGACTGGCATTACTCATGGGCATTGCTTGGTGTCACTGATGGGCACTGGTTGATGTCACTGATTGGTGTCACTGACAGGCACTGATTTATGGCACTGGGGGGCTTTACTGTAATCAGGGCACTGATGATCAGTGCCCTAATTACATGTCCAGGTGTTCCCTGCAAGGAGATGCAGCTGATCGGCTCTCCTCACCACACACTCTGTCAATATGAGGCAATGAGAGCTGATCACCGACACTTCCACATTTACATGTGACCGGCTGTGATTGGACACAGGCGATTACATGGTTAAAGAGCTGCGTGATCGGCTCTTTACAGAGATCTGGGTCCACAAGCAACACGGTGCAGCCCCGCGGGTGCACAAGAGTGGCCGTTCTGGGCGCCGTCTAATGAAGTCCACCCAGAACGAGAGCCGCAACGTCCCTCTGTCATTTGACAGTGGGCGGGAAGTGGTTAATAATGTTTCTCATTTCTAAAACATTTTATGATGGTTTACAATGTAAAATTTTAGAACACAACATTTTATTGCTGCACAGTGTTTTTAAGTTATTATTTCTATAAAGCTTTATGCAGCTTTAGGATTTCCCTGTATGTACAATAGTAAGTGGGACAAGTGAGTGCAAGAGAGCACTGTGCTCATCTTTTTTCCAATACATTGACTCCATGGAGTAAGATTTATTATCAAAATGGTGTGCATAAAAAAGTTAGGATATAAAAGAAAGTCAGAGTACTTATAAAATAAAATGAAAAAACAATATGGACTACCGCGCTTATGGTATGATGAGAAGTGAAAAGAACTGCAGCCTCTATCTGTAAATCCACCCTAAGGTGAAAATAATGGAATAAATGAAAAAGGAGGATAGAAATGACGTTCTTAATTAGAGGTGCTCAGAATCTCTAATTAAACCTTCTGTGTTTATGATGGATTCCTGATGCAAATCCTAGACAAATAAGTGCTATAACAAAATGCAAAATATGCAAGAAAGTGCTAGGAGTGCAAATGTCCAAAAATTTTACAGGCTAATATGTGATACTTGGCATATAAGCCGAAGGTGCAAAAAAACAAAACAGAAAAAAACACAAAAGCAGAAAAAAAACACTATCTTGTGTACACACTAATATTTGGACTTTGTAGTATGGTCAGCATGGTCTAGTGAAGGACTCTATATTAACCTTGCCATTATTATCATACATTTGGTTCAACCTGCGATTATCGCACAGGAATTTTTGTGCACTAGATATATTATCATTTTTTCTTTTCATTTTACATTGCGGACCTCTGTTTAGGAGGCTTAAATCACTTGAACCTGCAGCATAGGATTAGCACATATTAGTGTGGTCACAATATAGTGTTGTTTTTTGTGCTTTTGTGTTTTTTTCTGTTTTTTTTTTTTTTTGCACCTTCTGCTTATATGCAAAGTATCACATATTAGTCCGTAAAATATTCAGGCATTTGCACTCCTAGCACTTCCTTGCATATTTTGCATTTCAGTGCCTGACAAGTCGCCTCCCGTTCTGTACAATGGAACCGTTCTAATAGAAGCGACGCAAGTCGCTCCGACTTAGAAAAAGTTTCCTGTACTTCTTTTGGGGTGACTTGAGGCGACTTGCATAGACTTCTATACAGAAGTCGTTTTGCAAGTCGCCGTGGATGTCGTGTGCAGGTCGCCTCGGTGAGGCGACCTGCAAGTCGTGCCGCCCCTAGTGTGAACCGAGCCTCACTTTAGCACTTATTTGTCTAGGATTTGCATCAGGAATCCTTCATACACACAGAAGGTTTAATTAGAGATTCTGAGCACCTCTAAATAAGAACAGCACCATTTCTATCCTCCTTTTTCACTTACTTATAAAATAGCCAACACTTATAAAGCCCTCTGTTTCTTTTTTTTTCTTTTTTTATTAATATCTGGCACATCTCTAAATTTTTATCCAGTAAGATAGCACAGGACATTCCCTTTTCAATATTTACATTGCTCTTTTATAGGTAGGGTAAAGTTAAACTTGGAATGACCTACATTGTACAAGTGATGTGCAGAGAAGGGCAAAGCTGCTCATTTTATGATCTTCATAAATACTGTATGCACCTATGCGACTTTACCCAGCTCACCTGCTTTATATTCCTGTCATGTTAAAGGTAGCACTAATATTCTTAAAGTTATTATATTGTACATGTGTCTTTGAAAAGCATGTTGGTTTGAAAATTTTGTATAAATAAAAACAGTCCTATGCTCCATGGTATTTATGAGAACCATCATTTTTGATTCTTTTGGCGAATACGATGGCAGTTAAAAGTGTCTTCAAAATAAGTGTTTTCAGAGTTGACTCCTACTTATGCTGGCCATACACTATACAGAAAATCGGCCGAACCCATTTTCGAAAAAAGAACGTTCGGTAGTAACCGCAAACGATCACGCCATCAGGTAAGTAAAGATTTTCGAACGTTAAATCGTTTATGAACAGCAATGTATCATTTTTTTCGTTCGTTTTTTGCATTTATAAAAGGAAGTGTCAAAATGTGTTTGACCTCTGCACTGTGGCTTCCTGTGTTTGACGTATATGCCCAGAGGAGCAACATACGTTCGTACGTACGTTGGAACGAACCCTGTGCATAGTCTACTGCACCACCTACAATATGGATGTGGATGAGAGGACCATTGCCATAGTCATGCTTGGAGTGATGGCTATACAGCAAGCAGAGGAACCCAGAAGCAAAAGGCGAAGGTTATGGAGTAAAGAGTGGCTGAAGAACCGGGATGACTTCTCTCATATGAGATTGGTTCGAGAGCTCAAGGAAAACAATCCAGATGACTATCGGAACTATCTGAGGATGCCTGATGAGTCCTTTCAGCTCTTACTGAGTAAAGTGTCACCCCTTATAACCAAAAAGGACACAGTCTTAAGACCAAGCATCCCAGCAGAGCAGAGACTGGTAGCAACACTTCACTTTCTGGCAACTGGCAGAAGTTTTGAAGACTTAAAATTCACTACTGGAATCTCTGCCCAGTCACCTGGCCGCATCATACCTGAGACCTGCCAAGCCATCATAAGGATCATGCAAGACGAATACCTAAAGGTAATGACACAGTGCTTTTATTTTGAACTCTCAAACACTGTACAGCTTGCTTTGTTTAACTTTGATTTTAGAAGCTCTAAACATATCAGTAAACTCAAACTAGTTCATAACATGTCAAACTGACAAACATAACATATTTTAACCCAAATGTATGTGATTCACAAAGATGTGTACTGATAATCATGTCCCCAGTTGCTTTGTTGACGGTCCTGCTGTGTGAATGGTACGTGCCACTGATGCATTTGTTGAGGTACTTGCAATGATTGTGGGTGTGTGGTTTTGTGCTCAGCTAAGTCTGTATTTGTGGTCAGCTCCCCCCTTAACCCTTTATTAAGAAGTTGAATGAGTAATGGTTCCAGTAATTTTTTTTGGTCTTCTGACATCCTGCGCATTTTCTTTGCTGCAAATGCACCCAGGTCATCACATTCATCCCTCTTCTGATTTAACGCTGCAGATGCTTGTAGTAGAAAGTTGCCTGTTGCATCTTGCTTTGTCTTTCTCTTTTTGGTCATGCTTACTGGTGGTGATGTGACAGTTTGTGTTTCACTGCCAAATAGATCCTGTATAATAAAGCCAATTGTTATAATTTTTTGACAATTAAGCCTTAAATATTTGTTTAACATATATTTTTAGCTTTGCACAGCTGCCGGCATCTGTGGAAGAATGGAAAGCAACTGCCAAACAATTTCAAGACTATTGGAATTTTCCAAACTGTGGTCGTGCCATAGACGGCAAGCATGTTCGCATAATGCCCCCAGCAAAATCTGGCTCCTTCTACTATAATTATAAAGGCTACTTTAGCATTGTCCTAATGGCAATTGTGAATGCCAAGTATGAATTTATATTTGTGGACATTGGCAAAAATGGCAGAAATTCGGATGGGGGAATAATAGAGAAAACCACTTTTTTCCATCAGTTAAAAAATGGACTTCTACATCTACCATCCCAAGAGGACACAGTGGAAGGACTAAACTTCACATTTGTTGCAGATGACGCGTTTGCGTTATCTGAGCATGTTTTGAAACCTTTTGCCCTTAAAAACCTGACACCTGAGCAAAAAATTTTTAATTACAGGTTATCTCGTGCTAGACGAGTTGTCGAAAATGCGTTCGGTATTATGGCCAACCGCTTTAGGATTTTCCATACAGCAATAAATGTAGCCTCCCCAAAAATTGACACAATAGTCCATTGTTGCTGTGTGTTGCATAATTTTTTAAGGTGTACTAGCTCCACCTACATGCCACAATCCCTGTTGGACCGGGAAGATACTTTGTCTGGGGATGTCACGCCTAGTGAGTGGCGTAATGGTACAGAAGGCTTATTAAACCTAGGCCGTGCCTCACCACATCTCTCAAGTCAAGTCGCTCGTCAGAATCACATGGATTATATGCACTATTTTCTGGGTCCTGGAGCAGTAGATTGGCAAAACAATATCTAAATGCTATGTAAATTTGAGTGGCTGCATTTATCTCTTATTTCATTACTAAATACAGGTGTCATGTAATATTTTTGGTTAAATAAAAAAATGTACCAAGGTACATGTGCTCTGAATATTGTATGTATTCTCTTCAATTTTTAGTTTCAGATATGTACATATAAAAGTGTATAATAAAACATAATATTATGACTTTACCTGACTGTCTGCCATTTCCTCAAATGTTCCATCTTCTTCATCTCCTGAAATATTCCCACTGATACTGTCTGTTGACACAGAGGGTCGTGCTTCCTCCTGGTCAGTCAGAAAACGTAGACTCTCAAAATACCACAGGCGTGGCACATATACTTCATCTGCACCTGCACCAGATCTTTTTGATTCATTAATTTTATTTAATTCTTTTTTGAAGATCGTACGCAGATTGGCTATTTTTTTGGTCACATAGGATTTATCTGCTTTTGCATACACAACAGTGTATAGTTCCACTAATTTAGTATACGCTTCTTTACGTTTTTGACGATCTGAGTAGTCTTTGGAGTGCACTTTCCATAGACATGTAAGGTCTCGGTACATTTCAATGAATTGTGGCAGGAAATGTGGTGACGTAGATTTGTCCACCATTGCTCCTGTAATAATAAAAAATGCATCATTGTTCAGTTGCCAAACTACACCTAACAATTAATACCCTAGAACTTTTGTACTGTTGTACAAACTTTCCCGTGGCTTTTTTGGAAAAAGGGCCTTGTCTCTGAACTTGTATTGCATACAGACGGTCTGACGTTTAGGCAACAAACACGAACGTAGTGACGTTACAACGTATGGATGACACTTCCAAAGAAGACGTTAAATTCTTCGGCGTCACACTTCGGGCTCCCTCTGCTAATTTCTAATTAGTAGACGTTGGCTCAGTGCAGATTCGTGGTTTCCATTTCCGTGCGTAACTTTGCGTTTCCGACCGTTTGTAGGACAACCAGCCGTGTTACGCAATCCTAGGAGAGAGCGTGTTGTTTATGGGCTTGGAGATCTTGCTGTGACTCTAGCCCAGTCCAGGAATAGTCAGAGTAGTAGGATGAGGATTATTTGGGCCAAAACTTGGCTACTTAATCGTGACCAATTTAGCCATATGCCCTTACTGCGTGAGCTGCAGGAGAATAATCCAAATGATTATCGGAATTATCTCCGGATGACAGACTCCTGCTTTCAGCAACTATTGTCCTTGCTGTCCCCCTATATCATGAAGCAGGACACCTGCATGAGGGCTGCTATTCCAGCAGAGCAAAAGCTCATAGCTACCTTATGTTATTTGGCGACAGGGAGGAGTCCCCAGGATATCAAGTTTACCACTTGTATCTCTCCCCAGGCTCTGGGAGTGATTATTCCTGAGACATGTAGTGCTATTATCCAAGTCCTGCAGAAGGACTATATTCATGTAATTGTTTGTATTTAATATCACCTTCATGTTTTTATAAAGTATTTTCTAAATTTAGTATTCCATCCTTCCCATTTTTGTAATATGCTGTGAATGAATGTCCTCATGGTTCTCATGCATGCTGTAACCTTTTTGGTGGCCTACATGCATATTTTCCTTCACTAACCTCCCCAGCATGCTACCCTGGGCCCATACACACCTAGCCTAGTAACTTAACACTGTATTTTTTTATGCTTCATTTTTAGGTTTACCACAAACACCCCCTAAAATGTGTCCCAATCTTATTCCTGTCCTTTAAATTCATGCAGAGTGTAAGAGTCCCTTTTTGGTTGTGCAAACACTTATTCCCCCCCCCCCAAAAACAAAACAAAAAAAAACAGAGTCAACCGATATAACTACTCTATCTGCTGATTTTGCTAAACACATACATAGTATACCTTATTTTTTTAGTTAAGATTGCTGCATAAATTCTCAAAAGCATGTAGTGCAAGGGCCTGCAAGATTACCTTCAAAAGGTCCAAATGATACGTTTGTTATGATGAATTTAGTATTATGAGGGGCTCCCACCATCCCTGTGCTGTGTTCATTATGAGGGGCTCCCACCATCCCTGTGCTGTGCTGACTTCCTTGGTTTATAACTTTATCATAACGAATAATCCTAATTAACGAACATTGTCATTATTTTGTCCGATGTATGTCAAAATGTGTATAGATTTGAACAATGTGCATTCTTATTTGCGGATTTGGCCACTTCTTATCTGGCCACTGGTCTGACAATGTTCTAAAGATGGATGGTCAGGCAAAATAATACTTGATTTTTCATGCATTTAGCTCTCATGGAAGTGTAGAGGTTTACTTGTCAAAACCAGCTACCCATTCAACCCCCCCCCCTTAAAGTTTTTGAATGTGCCACCAGAGGGGGTGAGGGAGCATATAATTACAATTTATCCTTTTTTGAATGTTGGGATGAATGGACGCCACTCTGACGGAGGTGTGATGATGCGTACAGAATTTTAGGATCGTATTTAAAAAGGGACCTTAATTTTTCAAAATGCTCAGGACAATATTGAGGGACTAAATTTTGTCTTTGGGGCAGATGAGGCTACATTGCCTCAGGGAAAAGTGATGAGCCTTTTTCCCGACCAGCTCAATAGGCTGTGATGCCAGTTCTGGAAAGTGCATGTGCTGCTTTGGGCTCCCAGAATGCTCGTCTCATCCGTGAACAATATATGGACTACTTTTTTACTTTCTGATTAATTATTTGACTTCTTCATAAAATAATATTTTCTTTGAACTACTGTTCGTCAAGGGGGGTTGTGACCAATCCACACTGTTTTAGCGGGGGAGCACCAACATGCCTCCATCCCAAATATATGTAGCAAAATGAGGGGACAGAAGCGGGACTTTATATGAGGCATGTGGGTGAATATGTTGGGCCAATGATAAAAGTGGAGTGAATAAGAATGAAAGATAAAAAATAAAATAAAAAATATATAAATGAAATAAAAATGATGAGATGTGTATAGTCAACGTAGATGATGATAAAAGATCATAATGGTAAAAAAGTTTATTGGCATTGATATTCGGACCAGATGGAGTCAAAGAGAGAGAGAGCACATTTGAGACCAAAATAAGACATGTTAGCAGCGATGTATGAACAAGCAGGGTTCATAAATAGTTATACAGTTACAGGAACGCATATACATTGTACAGTCAGTGTATACATCAATGGATCTGGACTCTAAAACATGTTAGCAGCAATATATGGACGAGCAAGGTTCATGAATTGGTAGTACATTTACAGGAACACACATGCATTGTACAGTCGATGAATGCATCAATAGATCTAAACTCAACGCGTTTCTTGGCTTTAAACCAATCGTCAGGAGTCCGATGCGATTAAACTATATCAAAAACAATGGAGTATCTATTATTGTATGAATAAATATTTGTAGAGGACATATGCTGAAAATGTAATTTTCTGCATACTCACAAATTTATGCAATGATTGGTCTGTGATGACCTGTGTGTTGCAATGTGATGTTGGTCTGGGTCCATAGAGTCTCCCCCCGGGGTTGAGGCAGAGAGCGCACCCCAATGAAACCGGCCACAGTGGCCCAAGTGACACACGCACCCACAAAACCGGCAGGCAGGGATGTCCGGCGAGGACAGGGAGTGTAGATGAGCTGGGGAAAAAAAGGTGAAAAAAGTAGAGATATGAGAGATGTGTGAGATGGTAGATCAATGGTGTTGAGAATAAGTGAGATGGGAGCGATAGGCGTGGCCCTAAGTGTGTGGAAGGGAGCTAAAACACAGCAGGAGTGAAAGTGATGGGAAAGATAGAGGGCATGTGCGAAAAAACATAGTTGCTGAAGTGGGTGAAGGGAGGTGACAAGGTGTGAGAGAATTACCTGAGTAGTGAATGCCCAGCCGAGCCAGACGTCTAGCATGCATGGCGGAATCGCGGGATGCCCGGCCGATGGGAGACTCTATGGACCCAGACCAACATCACATTGCAACACACAGGTCATCACAGACCAATCATTGCATAAATTTGTGAGTATGCAGAAAATTACATTTTCAGCATATGTCCTCTACAAATATTTATTCATACAATAATAGATGCTCCATTGTTTTTGATATAGTTTAATCGCATCGGACTCCTGACGATTGGTTTAAAGCCAAGAAACGCGTTGAGTTTAGATCTATTGATGCATTCATCGACTGTACAATGCATGTGTGTTCCTGTAAATGTACTACCAATTCATGAACCTTGCTCGTCCATATATTGCTGCTAACATGTTTTAGAGTCCAGATCCATTGATGTATACACTGACTGTACAATGTATATGCGTTCCTGTAACTGTATAACTATTTATGAACCCTGCTTGTCCATACATCACTGCTAACATGTCTTATTTTGGTCTCAAATGTGCTCTCTCTCTCTTTGACTCCATCTGGTCCGAATATCAATGCCAATAAACTTTTTTACCATTATGATCTTTTATCATCATCTACGTTGACTATACACATCTCATCATTTTTATTTCATTTATATATTTTTTATTTTATTTTTTATCTTTCATTCTTATTCACTCCACTTTTATCATTGGCCCAACATATTCACCCACATGCCTCATATAAAGTCCCGCTTCTGTCCCCTCATTTTGAACTACTGTTGTCTGTTTACTAGCTTTGCAAATAGCCTTGATCTTTGTCATTTTTGCCACTAGTGCAAAACAACCTGATGTGCAACATGAGGTGACAATCTCACTTTGAGCTAACTATTATATCCCTGCTCGACTCCCTGCTCGTGACCTTGGATGTGGAGGCTCTTTACTCCAGCATCCCCCACGAGCGGGGAGTCGAGATGGCCCGTACCTTCCTACATGAGAAGAATCACCATTTGTGGAATTACAATGAATTCATTCTGAAACTACTCCATTTTATCCTGACTCATAATACCTTTGAATTTATGGGTTCCCACTACCTCCAGGTGCAGGGCGTAGCCATGGGCACCTCTTGTGCCCCGGGCTACGCCAATCTGTACCTGGGGGGGGGTGGGAACGTCACCTGTTTTCTCGAGATCAATTGGCGAATTATCTAGACCATATTTTGATTTGGAAACGCTACATAGATGACATTTTCATGATCTGGACGGGTACCAAGAACGCCTTACAGCAATTTATGCAAATACTAAGTGTAAACCATTTCAATTTGAAATTTACTCACCAATGTGACACACAAAGTATTACTTTTTTAGATCTCGAGATATACAGGGACGCCAATAATACCCTGTCGACCAATCTATACCAGAAAACAACAACAGGAAATACACTGCTACACGCCACAAGTGCACATCCGCCTACCCTCATAAAAAGCATACCATATGCGCAGTATATTCGCCTAAGGCGAAACTGTACCCACATGACAGATTTGCAACATCAGGCGAATCTACTCAGATCCCGTCTACTAGCCAGAGGTTATAGCCGATCATTGTTACGAAAGGCCTTCAATAAAGCCAAAAACAAACAACGTAATGAATTACTCTATACCAACAAAGTCCGACCACAAAACTCTACCGTCAAGTTCGTTACTCGCTTTTCCGCTCATTACCAATACATTCACAACATTCTTAAAAGGCACTGGCACTTCCTAATAGAAGACCCTATCCTGAACAAATATGTTAACCCACATCCAGGAGTAGTTTATAGACGCATGGCGTCTTTTAAGGACCGCCTTGTTTCTAGTCAATACAAGACTTCCAACTCAATTCCCTCTTTAGAACCTAGAGGTACACTACCTTGTGGCAACTGCTCCTTTTGCCCTTGGATATCCCCCGAATTTGCAATCTTGCTTCCAAATGGCGAAACCTTCTATCCAAAATTCTCAGCAACATGTCAGACACAAGGGGTGGTTTACCTTATGACCTGTACCTGTGGGGTTTTTTATGTGGGGAAGACGGCCAGACAACTCAGACAAAGAATTAACGATCATGTTTACTATTCCGGGAATGGAAAGATGCTCACACCTGTGAGCAGACACCTTGATCTTTACCACCGGTTTAATACATCTAGTATTTCATTTACTGTCCTGGCCGTCATCCCCAAAAACCCCAGAGGGGGCGAATGGGATAAACTGATTTTACAAAAAGAATCACTCTGGATAGAATGCTTAAATGCTATCAAAGCGCCTGGCTTGAATGAGTCTCTCTCATACAAACCGTTTCTGTGAAACCAGTTAAGGCTTCCTTCCCAACATACCCTGCTCTATATTCCCTTTTTTCCCCCTTCCCCCCCCCCCTCCCTCCTTTCCCCCTTCCCCCCCCCCCTTACCTCATTAGAGTCTGGCTTCGCCTTTGCAAGACAAGATTAAAATATTCAGACATCAAAGAATGTGTTTGCTAATATGCATACAAATTAATTATTTTACCCATTGCTGTGTATTCGAGATCAATGTGTTTATACTTTAAAATGCCCCCCTGTTCCTTCCCCTTTTCCCCTCTTTGTACTGATAATAGCCTGGCAGTTTGTCTGTCTGCCACATATTTCTTGATTGTCTTGTTTAAATTATTGTGTGTACAACCCTGTAATGCTTGACTATTATACTTTATTATTATTATTTTTTGATTGTGTCTCCCCCTTGTGGTTATGCATGGTTCAGCGCCCTTAGTTCTTTTGGTCTCAATTGGGGTTAGGTTGGCCAGCACTGTCAGCGGTACCCATCGCACAGCGCCGCACGTCCGGTCCGACTCTCTGGCCGGATGTGCGGCGAACGACGGGGATGTGAGGGACCCGCTGTGGTTCCCTGCTTCCCCGCCTCTACAGTCGGCGTATCGCTCGGGCCCCGTCTCCTCGGTCTTGGACTCGACGCACGCGCGTAACGAATTCCTTCGCGTGTGCGCCGATGGTCTGACCTGTGGCGTCGCTCGGCGCATGCGCGGCTGTCTGCTATGGGGCCGGAAGACACCGTGTTGATTAGAACGGCTGCTTCCGCCCTGGATATCCCATATATGGGGCTGCCTTACTGCTTACGATTGAGACATACAACAGGCAGCAACTCAGCAGGACGGTGCGCTCCCGGATTCTCTTTATTGTCTTCACTGTGGGGTAAGCTATTATTGGTTGCTTTTTAAGGCAGAGCACTTCAATACACATACCATGAGTGATTCCAGTACCCACAAGTATAACTGATCCTCACCCTTGCTTATGTTTGTGCCCCAGAACTGCAGCATATACAAGCTCTCCCTATCTACAACTACCCAATGTGACTTAGCTGGGAGGCCCCGGTGTCCGTTTGCTGCTTGCCTGACCTTTACCAATATATTCCTACCTTGATCGCTCTTTGCGACCCCTTGACTATACTCATCTATGTGAATACAATTCTTTTTTGACACATTTATTTGGTAAGCAATATTTTGATTTATATACCCTGTTAACTCAGTCCACTCTCTGGCCGCCCCCCCCTCTCTCCCCGTCTCCCCCTCCCCTCCCTTCCCCTCCCTTCTTCCCCCCCTCCCTTTCCTCCCCCCCCCTCCTCGCCCTCTTTTCCCTTCTTCTCCCCCATCCCAGCCGGGTTTTGAGTGAGATGATTTTTACATTCTGTATTATCATTACCTTTACCCATATTTCACATTCTACCATTTCTATGTCTCTCAGTGGGCTGTGGGTGTCCCTCTGTACGGGCTGTCCTAGACCGCTGCCTTATGCTGTCCTGCCACTTGAGACCTCTATCTTTTATAGGGCCTCTGCCATGCCTGGACATTGGGGGGCGTCTTTTCTCTCCCCCTTTCTACCAAGTTATTACTTTTTCATGTACTATTTTGTCTCTACAATATATTCACTGAGAATAGTCTTTTAAAATATTGTAACTTTGACACATGTTTTTCTTTCTCTGTACATAATTTTAATAGAACCTCTAGCTCCTGAAGAAGCGTTCCTTGTCAACGTGAAACATGTAGAGCAATGAGAAATTGGAGAATACACCATTCTGGGAACACCAGACCTGCAGTACTCCCCCAACTTCAACCGTGTTAGGGGAAGTTAACCCTTTTTTCCTTTATTTGGATTATAAGTGTATACGAATACTTAGGGATATATACCAAACTGCAGGATAGGATCCTTAATGGTGTTAGGATATGCTATGTATGTCTAGACCCGATGTGTTTTTAATGATGTTTTGTCTATTCTTTTTGTGCTTTTTTGTAGATTAAAAATAAAATTCAACCTTTTTATATACTTTGTGTAGCTCACTACAGTTGTGCCTTTAAAGTCCCAAAGTTTTTAGTCTTTTGATATTTCTAACTATTATATTGTGCTGTGTCTCCACACATTTTAGAGTACACTGTCAATGTAACCACAGCAACTTAACAAATATACTGGTATTGAGCATTAAAATAAGAAACCACACATTGTTTTTGTTCCAAAATGTTTTTATCTGTGCACATTCATGTGCGTTTTTTTAGTTTCACAAACAGGCATGTTCGAAAACAGAACTTGTCTAACTGGAACTTACAAAGTTCATCTTGTAATAAATATGGAAATATCAAATTTTTTTTGTTATTCTAAATTTTTTTTTTTTGGTTTTTTAAGCAATATATATATAATTAGAATTTTTTATTAAAATTTTTAATTTTTAAAATTAAATATGTTTTTTTTAATCAAATATATATATATATATTTTTTTTTTTTGGTAAATATTTTTTTGAAAGATTTTTTTGGGAATATTTATTTTGAAATATTTTTTTTTTTTTTTTTCATAATTTTTTTAAATTTTTTTTTCATTATTTTTTTTTAAATTTTTTTTACATTATTTTTTTGAAATTTTTTTTTTCATTCTTTTTTTGTAATTTTTTTTTCATTATTTTTTTGTAATTTTTTTTCATTATTTTTTTTTAAATATTTTTTGTTACAAAGATAATCTATCTGTAATTTTCGGGTTTTGGATTACAAAAATAAACAAACATGTTTACAAACATAACAAACATATCCAAATTTTAATGTGGACATAATCATACAGCAGGAAATGAAGAACATGATCAATATTTATGGACGTCAAAAGGGTTTAGATTCTACCCAAAACATCTATCATGTCCTTCATTTCCTGCTGCATTCTGTCGAGACGATTGCGCATGGCATCAATTTAGCCGTTCCATAACATGATCTGCCCAATGAGCCTTTGGGCACTGTCCATCGTGAAATGGTCAGCTTGGTCTTCCACAACCAGAACATCACCTAAAAATGTGATAAAAAACATGTATTTAGAAATATGCAGGCATTCATAGATTACCTGAAGCTGGGGTGTCAGACACTCACCTGGTGAGGTACACACTCCCACTTCCCCCACCTCTCTTTCCTCAACATCTTCTGTGACGCTGGTGCTGGGTGCAGATTGAGGTTGGGGGTCCCGGCGAGGTTGGGGGTCCTGTTGACCCTGTTGTCTGCGTCTTTGATTCCCTATTAGAAATTAAATAAAGGTATACTTAGCACTCAGATATTTATGGCCAGAAATAGGAATATGAAACATTGCTTTCAAGTGGTGTAGAATTGTCTGTTTAGGAAGAGAACCAAGTTGAGGACATGATTAAAAATACCTTTTACCCAAAATGCAATACTTACCTTTTTTGGCCAAGTTTTTCTGGTGTCCCACACTAGTGCTCCTGAGTCCAGATGTGTAAACAGCTGCTGAGTGTCCTCTCCTTACATTCCACTGAATCTATTTAGCAATTAATTAAAATTTCAAAGACATCTAGACAACAATGTCTTTAAAATTCGTTCAATCACATAAATGATCATGACCAAAACAGTCATAAGCCTATATCAGCTAAAAAGATCATATTTATTGGCAAACGATCACTGTTGGTCCTTGCGAACGTTATTTCCTACCCACAAACGTTATTTCCCACCTACGAACATTCAGTATAACAGTCAAGAAAAGCACATGGAGCAGTAGACAAGTGAAGAATCATAAATGGAACACACGACAAGTACTTACTTTTTCGAAGTTCCTTCTTTATTTTCAGGTACTGATCTGGCTCTCTGTTTTTCAGGTCAGACCAGCGCTTCCTCAGTTGGTCCTTCTTTCTGTGTACCCCAAACTTCCGCTCCAGAGCCTTCACCACATGAGACAATATTTTGTCTTTTACAAAATTTGGATGGGCATATGGCCATGTTTCCCATCATAATCCCCATGTTTTAAAATCTCCACCATCTCCACCATTTCTGCAAAGGCCATGTTGGTGGCCTTACATCTCCTCCTGAATCCTGACACATGTGTCTCCGCCATGTTTCTCCTCACTGCACACCGAAGAGAAAAGGGGCGGGCAATATTATAGAAAAAGAACGTCAGGGGCGGAGTTTCAGGCATGCGCCGTCTATGTCAAGTTAACACGCGGTACGAACGAATGCGTCATGCCGTTCGGAGAGCGGAGTTTTCACGCATAGGTAGTGTATATCAATTGAACGAGCGTGTGATGTAAGATTACGTTCTGTTTGGGTGCAAGACAAAGGCAATCCGAGAGTACCCGCGAAAAGAAGCTATGTTTCTAAATTCTGTCGCCACCGTTCGTACTTTTTAAGTACATTTTTTGCATTTTAAATGTCATTTTGCTGTCGGACTGTTTTAAACAGGGGAAACATGCGCCCCTTTACAGGCATACTATAGACACCCCCCTAGGTACGAAATTTAAAGGAATATTACACTTTTAGTGTTTGACTTTATTCATTATTAAAATCACTGTTCATGAAAAAATGGCCGTTTTGTAAACTTTTTTGTGCATTGATACATGTCCCCTGGGGCAGGACCCGGGTCACCAAACACTTTTTATGACAATACCATGAATATAAGCCTTTAAAATTAGCACTTTTGATTATTCATGTTCAAGTCCCATAGACTTTAACGGTGTTCACGTGTTAAAACAAATTTTTTGCCTGTTCAAATGTTCTGTTGCGAAACGAACAGGGGGGTGTTCGGCTCATCCCTAATGGCAATTAGCTTGCATATTATTAAAATTATCACTTTTGAATTCTGCCATAGACTTTTATAGGTTTTCAAATTTGAAAATGTTGTATGGGGCTCCCTGCAAACAGCCCCCCCCCCCACAGCTGCCCTAGTGTCAATGCAGCGTGACCTGTGCCCCATACAGCATGACCTGTGCCCAATACAGTCTGGTCTGCCTGTGCAACATACAGCCCCACCTATGCAGAGGAAGAGGCAAGCCACCCGGATCAGCAGAGAGCGGGATTGCCCGCTGTACTAGCTTTCATTTGAATTTCCCGTCTTCCCGGGGCTCATCACATAGCCCCACCTTTTGGCCCGATGCCTTTGATGACGTCACATGTCCCGCATTGGATCGGCGTTCTATTAAAGGCACCGGGCCAAAAGGTGGAGCTATGTGACGTGAGCCCCGGGAACACTGGAAGTTCTATTGAAAGCTCTTACATCGGGAAATTCAGCTCTCTGCTGATACGGACAGCTCACCTCTTCCTCTCCTCTCTCTTCCCCTCGCTGCCGGCGGTGCTCTTATCCTCACTGGTCCCCACTCGGCTGCGGGCCCTATAGCGCCCGCATGGGTCTTTATGGTGGTAGTTACGCCACTGAATGCATAGTAATTTGTTGTGTTAAAAAAGTGAGTCCCATATCAATAGACAGTAGTGGCCAAAAAGGATTAGGACAAGAATGAGAAATGCTGGAGTCAGAATGATAGTCTTTACTGTTTGGACACATTCCAAATTAAAAAGTCATGACCTGAAAATTGTTGCTGATTGATGTCCAAAAATTAAAATGATGTTGGTTTTACACACACAGGAACTTTAGAGCCAAGAAGAGCCTGGACCCAGCAGCCAGACGACAATTGAGTGCAGAATCCCTCCCCTGCATCCTCACAAAAAAAGGGCCAGGAAGAGCCAACATCTGGATGAGGCCACAGCTGAGTTCTTAACTAGGACTACTTCTGTGATCACCACAGCACCCGATGGTGCTGAAGGGTTTGGCTGTTTTACTGCTAGTAAGCTCCGTGAGCTTGACGCAGATCAAAGGGAGCTAAGTGAGGGTCTAATCATCCAGGCCAGGAAACAAGAGCTAACCACTAAATATCATGTGTGTGATTTGAACAACACTCCTCCACAACAAACCTACCCACCCCAGCAAGCCCACCCACCTGAGCAGCATGGTGGTCAGTGGCAAAATCAGCCCCAAGGATCCACAACAAGGCCAGTGGTCTGGGGAGTTTAGGGGCTAATAATTTGGCAGGTTGTATTTTTTGATTTGAGTATGATTTAATAAGCTATATTTTTTCTTTTTCTGTGTATCGTTTGCTCTTTTTGTTTCTAATTTTTAATTTTTAATTGTGATGACAGAGAACATGTCTAGTAATTTAGTAATTTTATTTATGTTGTGAATGCACAATAACCAAAATGGCCTAAAAAACACAACATTTTTGGATTGATATCACTAGAACACAAATCCAAACTACAATATGTTTGTCTGTACTCTGTCAGTATCACCAGCAAAGCAAATTTATTATTAAGCCATTAAAAATTCGTGCTGGTCCTTGCTTCCGAGCATGCGTGTTTGTACTTTGGACTAAAGTCCGATGGTTTTTTGTGCACACACGATCAGAGTTTTGTTGCCAGAAAGTTTGTCCGTTCGTAGCCAACAAAAGTCCGATAAAAACAGAAAACATTTGTCCGATGGAGCGTACACACGGTCAGATGTTGCTCCAGAACTGCTAATTTGCATGCTTGTTGTCAAAAAGTCCGATCGTGTGTGCGGGCCTTTATATAGTTGGTGTTGACGATTTGTCATGACGTTTTGACGCGAACGTATTTGGCAAGAATATTTCCCTTCTGGGTTAAATGATTTTCAACCATTCGCAGTAGCAACCATTCATTTTATCACGGACGAAGAAAGCATTAAACCTGCAATTTATCGTACGTTCGGCAGAAATTTTCCAAACTTGCCGTTCGTTTTTTTTTCCACAAAAACGTCACAAACGATTATCGATTTGTGCCCATTAACTTGCAGAAAAATGAACGAAGTGTCTATATGAACGATTTTTCGGCCGATTTTCTGTATAGTGTATGGCCAGCATTATGCTCATGTGTTCTCATTTTCTCTACAGCCAATATGCTTGATGTTTCTTTCAGAAAAGCAAAACAAGTAAGTGACATACTGCAGATACCAATGTATAAGTAATGGACAGATTAATTTCGTTTTTTTTTGCAACCCGTATTCTTTGCAGGAATTAAACAGACACCCACTGTATAATATCACCCACAGTAAGAAATTATATTGTAACCATTAACACCACTAAGCAACTTATCCACTCCCTTGTTATCTGTCGCCTTGACTATTGTAACTCCCTCCTCATTGGCCTAACTCTTTACAAGCTATCCCCTCTTCAGTCTATCACGAATGCCGCTGCCAGACTCATCCACCTTACCAACCATTCAGTGTCCACCACTCCTATCTGCGAATCCATCCACCATCCACTCCCATTGCCCAATGAATACAATTTAAAACACTAACAATAACATACAATGCCATTTACAACTCTGCCCCAAGCTACATCACCAATCTTATCTCCAAATATTATCCAAACCATCCTCTCCGCTCCCCCAAGACCTTATGCTCTCTAGCTCCCTTGTCTCCTCCTCCCATGCTCGTCTCCAGGACTTCTGCAGAGCCTCTTCTATCCTTTGGAACTCACTACCTCAATCTGTCCAGTTAACTCCTACTCTGTCCACTTTTAGGCAATCCCTGAAACTTCATCTCTTCAGGGAAGCCTATCCTGCCTTCAGCTAACAACCAAATCTTTTACCTCCCTCATCAGTTCATCCCTTACAGTTACTAACTTTTGTTTCACCAACCCCTCCCTCTTAATTTGTAAGTTTACAGGAGCAGGACCCTTCTAACCCTCTTGTATTGAATTGTATTGTTGGTGTATTGCCTCCCTTTATATTGTAATGCTTTGCGTAAACTGTTGGTGCTATATAAATCCTGTATAATAATAATATTTCTTTTGTCACCACCACAAGTTTAGGATATGCCCATTAGTCTATCCTAATGATGTCTGGTTATAACATCAATCAGAATAAAGAAAAATTATAAACTGCGCTAAACAAAAAATAATAATAGGTAAGGTGGAGGTGTTGCCTACCACCAGCAAATATTGGTAAAAATATGAAAAAAACAATAATAAACACAAAAAAAGTCCAAATCTTCAAAGATAGCAGGATGTTCGGCTTAATTATAAGTAACGATCCAAATGAGCTAAGATTGCCCTTACCAGAACTTCAGTGACAATGAGCGGATGGCATTAAACCCTGCCAGGGCCTTTGGGATAAGAAACCAATCAGCACCGTCCGTTTTCAAATTATAGTCCCCTCAATGGATGCAGGAGAAAAAACAACAGAAAAAGAACTGGCCATAGTGTAGTATATCAGATGCTTAGCATGGACAAACAGACATACCAAACACCCTGGTGAGCACACAGGAACAAACCAAAAAAAGAAAGGGGAGGGAAGTGAAAAAACCCACCACCATGGCTGTAGATTGTGCTTACCGACTCACGGTGGTAAGCAGGCTCTATGTCAAACTAGGAACTGATCAGTAGTTGACAGGGAACACCTGTTTCTCAGTTGTTGCAGCAGAGTCATGTAGCAGTGGTTCACCTTCTTCGAAGCACTCACTCTAGTCTTTTCGCAAGCTGTCTCAGCATTTCCTTCTGCTGTCATCAGACAAACTGATAGAGTTACTGATCAGACCAAATTTTGTTTCTGAGAACCGAGTGGTTTCTGACTGTTGCAGAGTGCGATTGCTAGGTGCAGCGGAGTCAATTCAGATCAGACGTGATATATATTATAACATGCTTGCTTATTAATTATATGCCAGGATATTATCAGAGATGTAACTATTACAGAAAGGTGAAAAGAAGGTGAAGCTGTCTCAGTACAGGCAAGTCTGGATTGGGAATGTTGTTACTAAGTCCTGGATGGCTTAACTCCAATGTAAAAATGCATATAAAAGCAAAGGAGAAGGCCTTCAAAAAATACAAGGTTGAGGGATCATCATCAGCATTCAGAATTTATAAAGAATGCAACAAGAAACGTAAGGGTGCAATAAGGACAGATAAGATAGAACATCAAGGACACATAGCGGAGTAGAGAAAAAAAAATCCAAAGAAATTGTTTAAGTATGTAAACAATAAAAAAGGGAGGACAGACCATATTGGCCCCATAAATAATGAGGAAGGACATCTGGTTACAAAGGATAGGGAGATGGCGAAGGTATTGAATTTATTCTTCTCCTCAGTCTTCACAAGGGAATCGAGGGGCCTCAGTAACTAAAACTGTAGTGTTTATCCTCATGACACATCACAGGAAGCACCTGCATGGTTAACAGAGGATAGAATTAAAATTTGACTTGGGAAACTTAACATTAACAAATCATCGGGACCAGATGGCTTGCACCCGAGGGTACTTAGGGAACTCAGTCAAGTAATTGCTAGACCATTGTTCCTAATTTTTACTGACAGTCTACTAACTGGAATGGTACCAGCAGATTGGAGAAAAGCTAATGTAGCACCAATATTTAAAAAGGGCCCAAAATACATCCCTGGGAATTACAGACTAGTTAGCCTAACATCAATAGTATGTAAACTCTTGGAGGGGATGAAAAGGGACTATATACAAGATTTTAGTAATGAGAACGGTATAATTAGCAGTAATCAGTATGGATTAATGAAGAATCGTTCTTGCCAAACCAATCTATTAGCCTTCTATGAGGAGGTGAGTTGCCATCTAGATAAAGGAAGGCCTGTAGACGTGGTGTATCTATATATATTTTTTTTTTTATTACTGAGTGTACAGCTTGTATAACAGTGTAAATGCACCTCATGGGAAAGAACTCTGAGGATCTAAAAAAAAAGAATTGTTGCTCTACATAAAGATGGCCTAGGCTATTAGAAGTTTGCCAAGACCCTGAAACTGAGCTGCAGCACAGTGGGCAAGACCATACAGTTTAACAGGACAGGTTCCACTCAGAACAGGCCTCGCCATGGTCGACAAAAGAAGTTGAGTGCACATGCTCAGCATCAAATACAGAGGTTGTGTAGAGTTATTATATATATATAGTGGGGAAGGAAAGTATTCAGGGCCCCTTAAATTTCTCACTCTTTGTTATATTGCTGACATTTTTGCAGAATTATTAAAAAAGAAAAACTGAAATATTACACGGTCCTAAGTATTCAGACCCTTTGCTCAGTATTTAGTAGAAGCACCCTTTTGATCTAATACAGCCATGGGTCTTTTTGGGAAAGATGCAACAAGTTTTTCACACCTGGATTTGGGGATCCTCTGCCATTTCTCCTTGCAGATCCTCTCCAGTTCTGTCAGGTTGTATGGTAAACTTTGGTGGATAGCTATTTTTAGGTCTCTCCAGAGATGCTCAATTGGACTTAAGTCAGGGCTCTGGCTGGGCCATTCAAGAACAGTCACGGAGTTGTTGTGAAGGCACTCCTTCATTATTTTAGCTGTATGCTTAGGGTCATTGTCTTGTTGGAAGGTAAACCTTCGGCCCAGTCTGAGGTCCTGAGCACTCTGGAGAAGGTTTTCATCCAGGATATCCCTGCACTTGGCCGCATTTATCTTTCCCTCGATTGCAACCAGTCGTCCTGTCCCTGCAGCTGAAAAACACCCCCACAGCATGATGCTGCCACCACTATGCTTCACCGTTGGGACTGTATTGAACAGGTGATGAGCAGTGCCTGGTTTTCTCCACACATACCGCTTAGAATTAAGGCCAAAAAGTTCTATCTTGGTCTCATCAGACCAGAGAATCTTATTTCTCACCATCTTGGAGTCTTTCAGGTGTTTTTTTAGCAAACTCCATTCAGGCTTTCATGTGTCTTGCACTGAGGAGAGGCTTCCGTTAGGGCCACTCTGCCATAAAGCCCCTACTGGTGGAGGGCTGCAGTGATGGTTGACTTTCTACAACTTTCTCCCATCTCCCAACTGCATTTCTGGAGCTCAGCCATAGTGATCTTTGGGTTCTTCTTTACCTCTCTCACCAAGGCTCTTCTCCCCAATAGCTCAGTTTGGCCAGACGGCCAGCTCTAGGAAGGGTTCTGGTTGTCCCAAACGTCTTTCATTTAAGGAGTATGGAGGCCACTGTGCTCTTAGGAACCTTAAGTGCAGCAGACATTTTTTTGTAGCCTTGGCCAGATCTGTGCCTTGCCACAATTCTGTCTCTGAGCTCTTCAGGCAGTTCCTTTGACCTCATGATTCTCATTTGCTCTGACATGCACTGTGAGCTGTAAGGTCTTATATAGACAGGTGTGTGGCTTTCCTAATCAAGTCCAATCAGTATAATAAACACAGCTGGACTCAAATGAAGGTGTAGAACTCAAGGATGATCAGAAGAAATGGAAAGCACCTGAGTTAAATATATGAGTGTCACAGCAAAGGGTCTGAATACTTAGGACCATGTGATATTTCAGTTTTCCTTTTTAAATAAATCTGCAAAAATGTCAACAATTCTGTGTTTTTCTGTCAATATAGGGTGCTGTGTGTACATTAATGAGGAAAAGGAATGAACTTAAATGATTTTAGCAAATGGCTGCAATATAACAAAGAGTGAAAAATGTAAGGGGGTCTGAATACTTTCCGTCCCCACTGTATATATATATATATATATATATATATATATATATATTTGGATGGCTCCTATAATACTCAAATATTAAAACATATACCGTATTTTCCTTTGTTTCTGCAAAAGAAAATATTGGATAAGGCATACTGTAGGCGTATGATTCAATATGTTTATATTCATTTGTTTGGTGGTAAGAAGATATTTGAAGGTACAGCACTGTAGATGCTCTAGGGCAAGACAAGGTTTACAAGTTGTTTATTCAACAAAATGTAAATTACTCTCTGAGGCTAATTTCCACTTTGCTCTGAACAAAAGGCACTGCTGTTTGCATAAATAGTAAAAAGAGATACAGGCAAACAGGACATTTACAGATAATATGTACAAGTCTATGATTCTTGCATAGTGTCTTTTTCTTCTTCACAAAATGACAAAAATGTATTTATTTTGACATACAATTCAGAGACAAAAGTACAATTTATGTCAAATTCTGATTTAGAACAAATCATTGGGCTGTGCTAACATACATATAGCATGTCAAAATGGGCTTGCTATCCTTATTATTACTTATAGCAATGCTGCTTGACCCATTGAACAGGGGAAAGTTTCAGGCATTATTTCAGTATTAATCCATTCAAAATGTGTTTCTCTTTTTCTTTAGCTGGATAGGTAGAACGGGGTTTAGGAATTCTGTCAGGTATTTTATTGCTGTCTGTGACACTTTTGGAGGACTTTTCATTCACTGGAAAAAACTGATGGGAATTCTAGTATATGTTCACAATGCTAAAAATATTTTTTCAGCTCATGTGTCCCTCTGATGCAACTTACCTGCATCTTTGTCAATGTTTTTATGGGCAGAAATCCAAATGGAAATGTTTACAATGGGGCTAAAACCTGGCTAAAATTTAACCCTCTACATCCTACACAAAACTAAGCTAAGTGAAAAAAAATAGTTGAAGCTATGCTTTAAGAGAAATCTGTACTGAGATAAATATGTAAACAAGTATTGCTGATCTTTTCTTCAAGCTTCTAAATTGCCTATTTGAAGTATAGAGGACAGGCAGCAACCACCATTTTCAGAAACAGGTCAGCAATGACAGTCCCAAATTTCAATCAATACAGGTTTATATGCCGCCCCACGCCGATGAAGTCCCGCCCACAGGACGTAACGCGTACGGGGGTTAGGAGCGTGTGACGTCACCCGCGGCCATTGGTTGTTACGATCGCAAGCCTCTCAGCCGGCACTCGGAGCTGAGTGCCGGTTCTTGTAAGTGCAATCTTTTATCTTTTATATATTAATAAAGTTGCTACGGAGAGCACTATGGTTGCTGTGTTCTTTATTACATATGCATCACCCGGTTTTACTTGCTGAAGTGTGGAGTTTATACCATCATCACCTGGATTATCCACCTAGTGTATGCAGTTCAAGCTATGTGACCTGTCTCAGGTCAAATAATTAAGGTGAGGGACCATCCATGTCCGGTGGAGGGATTACAGTCACCAATTACCTGCTTCCTGTTACCCTGCTACCCTGATTATTCACTGGTGGTCCTTGTCTTCTATGACTTATTCCCCACATCTTATTTATGATTTTTAAGGACATTTATATCTGCGCAACACTGTTTTTCTGTTTTTTATATGCTATACTCTCTCTTTAGAAAACCCAGAGTGTTCTGAGAATCCTTTGTTACATGCATTCTGTATTATATTTGTATGTGTGGAGAAAAAAATTCAGAGGTCCCAAGATCAGAGGTCCCTTATAACTAATTTTCTTAGCACAAAATGTAGAAGCTTAGGGATAGGTTGTTCAAAGGCCCATGCTTTTTATTGCTAAAGTGTTAAAAAAAACATGTCATTGCATTCCGGGGACCTTCATAGCTGTATTAAAATCACAATGTAAAATCTGTACAGATCAAAATAGTATTTTTTATAAAATTAGATAAAATGCTAAATAGAAAAATAAAAATATCTATAAAATATAAAAAACATACATTGTATATATTTAAAAAAGAATTACAGCATGTGTAACATTACTTCAATACAATAATTATATCTGTGTGTATATATATATATATTTACTGTATGTATGTCTACAACATATGACTAAGTATGGTCTAAATCTAAATTGTGCCAAAATTATACTAATTAAAATAATTGATTAAATGGAATTCTATAAACAGAAAGTAAGCTGTAATCTTGATAAAGACTAAGCTATTGTATAGAAGCTGGCTGATGCAACAAAAACAATACATATAAACATGGCATATTATAAGATAAATAGATGTGTACACTATCCTTACTGAACATGGGGAAAACAAAGAGAAATGAATCCATCAGTAGAGATGATTAGGGATGAGCCGAACACCCCCAGGTTCAGTTCATACCAGAACATGCGAACAGACAAAAAATTTGTGCAAACATGCAAACATGAAAAATCAAAAGTGCTAATTTTAAAGGCTTATGTGCAAGTTATTGCCATAAAAAGTGTATCTGGACCCGGGTACTGCCCCAGGAAACATGTATCAATGCAAAAAAAAGTTTTAAAAACAACTGTTTTTTCAGGAGCAGTGATTTTAATAATGCTTAAAGTGAAACAATAAAAATGAAACGATGATGAAATCCTTTAAATATTGTGCCTGGGGGTTCCCCTTAGTCTGCCTGTAAAGTAACGCATCTTTCTGATGTTTATTACAGTACCGCAGCCAAATTACATTTCTAAAGAAAAAAATGTCATTTAAAATTGCTCGCAGCTGTAATGTATTGTTGGCTCTTGGCAATATAGATATTTTTTTTTTTTTTTAAAGGCGTGGGGTTTCCCCCCATTCCATACCAGGCTCTTTAGGTCTGGTATGGATATTAAGGGGAACTCCACGCCAAAATGTAAAAAAAAATGGTGTGGGGGGTCCCCCCCCAAAATCCATACCAGCCCATCAGGTCTGGTATGGATTTTAAGGGGAACCCCATGCCAAAATGTAAAAAAAAAAATGGTTTGAGGCCCCCCAAAATCCATACCAGGCCCTTTAGGTCTGGTATGGCTTTTAAGGGGAACCCCACACCAAAATTAAAAAAAATAGTGTAGGGGTCCCCCAAAATCCATACCAGACCCTTATCCTGAGCATGCAGCCATGGCAGGCAGGAAAGGGGAGATGAGCGAGTGCCCCCCTCCTGAACCATACCAATTAGCTTGCCCTCAACATGGGGAGGGTGCTTTGGGGTCCCTTATCCCCACATCCCTTGCCTAGTGGTTGTGGGGGTCTGCAGGGGTGGGGGGCTTATCAGATCCTGAAAGCCCCCTTTAACAAGGGGGCCCCCAGATCCTGGGCCCCCCTTATGTGAATCGGTATTGGGTATATTGTACCCCTACCCATTCAACAAAATGTCTCTTGGCTGTGACAGCTGTTATATAGGCAAGGACGGGGGCCACCCGGTGATGTAAACAGGTGACCCTGCCCCCTCTGACATCACATGATGTCACCTGATGTCAGAAGGGGCAGAGTCACTTGGTTACATCACCGGATGGCCCATCCCTTGCCTATATAACAACGGCCACAGCCAAGAGACAGCAGTCGGCGGGAGTCCTCCCATCAAGGTGGAGCTTTTTTTTAACTTCACATAGGGGGCCAGGATCTTCCAGATTCTGATAAGCACTCCTCTTCAGCCCCTCACAACCACAGAGCAAAGGTTGTGAGGATGAGGCTCTTGTCCCCATTAACATGGGGACAAGGTGCTTTGGGGGGAACCCAAATCACCCTCCCATGTTGAAGGCAAGTGGCCTGGTATGGTTCAGGAGCGGGGGCTCACTCCTCCCCCCTTTCCTGGCCTGCCATGGCTGCTTGCTCACATAAGGGTCTGGTATGGATTTTGGGGGGACCCCCACACCATTTTTTTTTTTAATATTGGTGGGGGTCCCCCTTAAAATCCATACCAGACCTGCAGGGCCTGGTATGGATTCTGGGGGGCTCCCTCGCCATTTTTTTAAATATTTTGGTGCGGGGTCCCGATTAAAATCTATACCAGACCTGAAGGGCCTGGTATGGATTTTGCGGGGGACCCCCATGCCATTTTTATTTAATTTTGGTGCTGGGTTTCCCTTAACCACTTCAAAATATATATATTTATATATATAGATAGATATATCTATCTATCTATATATATATATATATATTATTATTATACAGGATTTATATAGCACCAACAGTTTACGCAGCGCTTTACAACATTAGGGCAGACAGTACAAGTACAATACAATTCAATACAGGAGGAATCAGAGGGCCCTGCTCGTTAGAGCTTACAATCAAGGAGGGAGGGTCAAGTTATACAAAAGGGTAATAGCTGTGGGGGATGAGCTAATGGAGAAAATAGTGCAGTTGTTAGATGGAGGCAGGATAGGCTTCTCTGAAAAGGAATGTTTTCAGGGATCGCCTAAAAGTGGATAAATTTGGAGACAGTCTGACAGATTGGGGTAGGGAATTCCAGAGGATGGGCGAGGCTCGGGAGAAGTCCTGGAGGCGGATATGGGAGGAGGTGATGAGAGAGCTAGAGAGCAGGAGGTCTTGGGAGGAACGGAGAGGGCGATTAGGTTGGTATTTTGAGACTAGGCTAGTGATGTAGCTAGGGGCAGAGTTGTGGATGGCTTTGTAATTTATTGTTAGTAGTTTGAATTTAATTTGTTATATATAATATAATATATTCTCTCTCTCTCTCTCTCTCTCTCTCTCTCTCTCTCTATATATATATATACTACACTGCCTGCTGACTGAATATGGAGTCTACACTAAATATCTAGTCTACACTAAATGCAGAGCATTTATTTATATATATATATATATATATATATATATATATAATTTATTACACTGCTGCTAACTAGCCTGCTTGCCTAATCTAGCTCAATCTATCTCCGTCCACAGTCACACACTATACATGGCCGCTATGTAAGCAGCCTTATATAGTGTGGCTCGTGGACTTAGTCTCCCTGAAGCATGTGTAGCAATAACTCTCGGTGGAGCTGCTGGTTTAAGCGGGCTTGTTACCTTCACTCTCGACACCTTTGTTTCACCGGCACCGGGTCTAGGGTTCTGTTGAGTCTACCTCTGGACGATATAAGCACCAAACACTTGAGTAGGTTTTCCAATGCTTTATTAACACAAATAAGGGAAGTAGCAGGAAAGAGGTAGTAGGAAAGCTGCAGGGAAGCTCAAATACCTTTCTGTTGTATTTCTTCAAAACATTCTTTGTAGTTGAACACTTGCAATTGAATAGTCCCCCTTTCATAGGATTCAATCTTTGCCCGCCTGAATAGACATCTCTCACTTGCCTAGCAGCCAGCACGTAGCACATAGACTTATCTGGAGTAAAACCTGTACGATCCTCTGCCACAGGATGTATTGGTTTGTGATGCATGTCAGATACAGTACTTGAACCTTTAAGCCAACCCAGCAGTACTATACTGTAAGATTACTTCGGAATGCATCCTCCAACCGAGTCACCAGGCCCCTCTAAGGACCAGCACTCTGCATGATCCTTCCATGATGGGTCCTCCCCTGGGATCTCCTCGGTTGTCCAGCTTCTTTACTCAGGAAAGACAGCTCAGGATCATTCCTCCGCTGCTGTGGTAGGCCCCAGACAGGCTTCTGGGCCCACCCACACGCCGCAGCGACGCGGGCCTCTGGAACGTAGGACCACGAGGTGGCACTGCCAGTGCTCCCCGTCAGCCAGGAGGGCCAGCAGGTGGCTGAAAACGAACCCTAAAACATGGCGTCTGGCCCATAAATACCCTTTCCCAGAATGCAACTCGGAGGACCACCTCCACCGAGTTATCTCCGGGACAGAGGAGCACTCATTCGCTTCAACACGTTGCTTTTCCAACACCTGCTGATGGTGACAACGACACCCACTGGCACAATGTGGAACTGCATGCAACGTCAGCCAAGCTGGAACAGAGGCAAATCTAACTTCCTATAATAAGCGACTCACTAAATTGACCTATCAGCGGTAGATAAAAATCTACCAGTGCTACACATGATTGGCCAAAAGCACCCTGCCTTTGGCCAATTATGACTTTCGCAGCAGAGCATGCTGTGATTGGCCAAAGCATGCAGGTCAGGTCCATGCTTTGGCCATTACTCAGACATCAATTCACTGCAATCTCGTAGCACATTATGGGGCGTTCCACGGCGCTCAAACTTGCTGCAAATGTCCCAAAATATTCGTTGTTCAGTGAACGGGCAAACGCCCGATGTTTAAGTCTTACGTTTGACTCGAACATCAAGCTCAACCCTAGAGATGATGTCAGCCTAAGTCTGGAACTCCTTATGCTGACAGATACTGAATTCCCACTGATTCTCTTGTTTCCCTTTATTTACCCTTTGATGAACCAAAGCCATGTGATCATCATTGCAAAGAAGTCATGATTTACCACCTGATTTAGTAGCAACAAACAAACGAAAATTCAAATTTTTTTCATACTAGCTTGTTTAAACCCAATATGTTCTTAGATTGCTTAGTTTCACAAAGCATACCTTTCTTGAAAAGTTTCCATCCTCATTTAATTTTGTCACTATTGGTCCAAAATCATGTTCCCTAAACCTATAAATGCCTATTATCACTTTAAATCTACTGTAAAATAAAATTAGCCTTTCCCAAACCTGGACAATACAATATATTCAGGCTCAATTCACAAACTAACAAACCAGAAGTTTAATGAGTCTAATGAGATCAAAAAAATTAAAAGCAAAAAACTGACTAGAAAAATTGTTTATATGTGGCAAAAAACGAAAAAAAAAATCATCAAACCACAGTGATTAACCAAAGTGAGAAACCAATTTTGTCAAGAAAAATTTTCTGACATGTATCCATAACCACATGAGTGAATTACACACTCGCCAGAGACAATAGTGTGTGATGTCAGTGATTGAAACTCCACGGAGCTGTATGCAGTGACATCACATGCTGCTATCTCTGGATCAGCAGTGCCCAAGTGAGTGGTTTTCAGCCAACTTTTCTGATTGATTTTATTAGATGTAAAATTCTCTTTCAGGACTTCATTCAAATGGCCTTAAAAATTGCACTGATCTTATTACACATGCGTTTTGTAGGAAAAAAGTACCTGCATAATGATCAGTAAAATACTTGCATATAGATGCATTTAAATGCATAAAGACCCATATGTGTACATAATTTGTTTTTATGATACTTTTTCCCCTTTATCTAGACTTAATTTACAGGCTTACAAATGTGTATACATGTATTTATACACATAAGCATGTAAAGTGTATGTTCTTAGATTTTTGGACTCTGTGTTATGGATCTGGAAGCAGCTCATGCCTACGTACTTGTGTGAATGACTCCACTGAAAACAAGGCAGCTACATTTAGATCCATAATTAAAAAATGTTTGTATATGCTTTTTTTACAGCCATGTGAATAAAGCCTAAAAAACTTTACTGCACTATGAATCTACTTCCCCTGTCGTATATGTGATTAGTGGAGAGCACTTCCCCCATATGTGTGGGATCGAGTCCCCGGGTGAGATTGTCTTTGAATTGGAATGGTTGCCTCCTGTGGAGTTCCTGACATATGATTCTATACACATATTAATTCCATAAGGCGATTATACTATATTTTAGAGGTTCGTCTTCTGCTGAGTGTGTAATTCACTCATTTGGTGATGGCATATACAGTATGTCAGAAGATTTTCCTTAAGAAGATCAGTTTCTCATTTTGGTTAAATATTACTGTTGGTTTGAGGACTTTGGGGTTCTTAATACAAGTCAATTAATGATTACTCATTGTTTTACTTATTGTATGTGCTTCACTGTTTATTGAATTTTATGACTATAAAATTACATTACAATTACTAATTAAAAAGTTTATATTGGCACTGCAATCATATCTAGTATCTATGTGAGACCTATAGGTATTGGTCTTTATTTCTAGCAGCCTTTCCACATAATTTTTAATACTATCTTGGACATTTTCTTTCTGTTTTGAGAAAAGAAATGCCTGGGAATAAAGAGCACTTTTTCCTTTCCCTTACACTAGGAGGCAGTGTGTATTTGTAAAAAAAAATCTAACAAATACAGATATATCCAAAGGTCTGTTAGAACCCATATAACATTGAAGAATCACTGTAGGGACCCCACAATTTACCTAAATGTGGGCCCTATATCCTTTCATATAATATTATGTCTTATATTAGCAATGTTATTAAGCAGCATAAATGATATCCAATCAGTTCTACAACAAAAGAGGAAGTGAAAAAGAGGAATGAAAGCAAAACAGCAGTATAAATGAAGGTACATTCCTATCTGAAAGGTATACATATCACATTTTTCCACCATGGACCCAAAAACTCTTAGCTTCCTCACTTGCTGTCCTAGGTTAGTTTTTCCATACATAAAGCTCTTGGAGAAACTGGCCATACAAATATCCTCCCTCTTAGTTTCCCAGCTTTCCCTCACTTCCTCCCCCATGGGGCACCACTCTCCCTGCATTCTTCATTGGCCTCTCCCTGCATTCTTAATTGGCTCACACAGTAGCAGGAGCCATTGGCTCCCACTGCTGTCAATCAAAGCAAATGTAGAGAGCGCCTCCAGTTTTTTTCATTTTTTTTCCATAGAAGTTGATTTACCCTTAAACAAATTTGTTCATTAAAAATAATGTAGTGTAAACTGACGCATACATTGTTTGTTAAATACTGTCATGATTGTCATATAAAGAAAACTCAGACCCAAGCCCGGATTTACTCCCTTTGCCGCCCCAAGGCCGGGTCCTTCAATGCCCCCCCCACACACACACACACACCACCACCATTCTGGTCCTTTATCGATGACTGCTACAATAGATCAATTAAAAACATATCTCCACACACGAGAACACTGAAAATAACTGGCTTTAATTGTACAGACTGAAAATACTCTGTAATGCAGAAAATGCCTTTTAAAGATTATAGTAGTGAGAAACTCCCTACAATTTTTTAGTTCTAACTTTTTTTGGCAAACTCATCGATAATATCTTCGTAGGACAAAGTATTTAAAAGTTCTGACTCAATGGCAAGTAAAGCTAAACTGTTCAGTCCTTCTTGACCCAAAGATGATCGTAATTAGTTCTTTATGCAAATACATTTCATTCATTTTTATGCACCACAGCTCAGTTGCAGTGCATAGAAACAGTATGCATTTTGCACCACACTGCTCAGCACGCAGTGGCGCTGTTGCAGTGTGAACAGGACACATAGAAAACAATTGTTTTCTATTGCCCTTGGAGAGACCTGTGTTTTGCTAGTGCAGAAATCACAGACCTCCTTTTACATCAGTGTCTTCAGTCCCCCCCTTCACATCACATCACAGACCCCCTTTTGCATCAGTGTCCTCAGTCCCCCCTTTACATCACATACCTCCTTTTACATCACAACCCTCTTTTACATCAGTGTCCTTAGTCCCCCTCCCTTACGTCACATCCCCCCTGCCTCATCACAAACCCCCGTCACAGACCCTCATTACAGACTTCAAAAGGAGTCTAATGGGACCTGGAGGGGGGTCTCTCTAACAGAGGCCCATTCAGTGTCCATTATAGAATCTGTTAGAAAGAGTCCCCACCAGGTCCCATTAGAGACTGAAAAGGAGTATAATGGGACCTGGAGGGGGCCTCTATCTAACAGAGGGTACAGTGAACACCTTCATTCACTCTGTTTCTCATGGGACACCCTCCTTGTGCCATGGCTCTCACCCCTGCCCCAACCTCTCACAAAGTAAAAATAAAATTGGCACTGTGTAGCGCTCCTCTTACCTTAACTATGGGTACTGCAGATGTTGCTGACTCCTGTTGGTGGCTGGCTCCCACGTCCTCTGTGGCAGGCTGGCTCCCGCGTCCTCTGTGGCTGGCTGGCTCCCGCGTCCTCTTTGGCTGGCTGGCTCCCGCGTCCTCTGTGGCTGGTTGGCTCCCGCGTCCTCTGTGGCTGGTTGGCTCCCGCGTCCTCTGTGGCTGGTTGGCTCCTGTGTCCTCTGAGGCTGGCTCCTGTTGGTGACTGGCTGGCTCCTGTGTCCGTTGTGGCTGGCTGGCTCCCATGTCCTCTGTGGCTGGCTGCTGTTGGTGGCTGGCTCCTGTTGGTGGCTGACTCCCACGTCCTCTGTGGCTGGTTCCAGTGGGTGGCTGGTCAGCACCCTGCTGTGCCTGGCTGGCTCCCTGGTGTGGGTGGGTCACCGTGGGTGGCTCCTGTTGTGGCTGGCTGGTTTTCTGCTGTGGGTCAGTGGGTGGGTGGGTGGCTGGCACGGTGCACACTGCTGCGGTAGGCTGGCCTGGATCCCTGCTGTAGGTCAGTGGGTGGCTGGCTGGCTGGCAAGGTGCACTCTGCTGCGGCTGACAGAGGGGGGGGGCACTGACAGAGGGGTGAGCTCTGACAGAGAGGGGGGCACTGACAAAGAGGGGAGGGCACTGACAGAGAGGGGAGGGCACTGACAGAGAGGGGAGGGCACTGACAGAGAGGGGGCATTGACAGAGAGGGGGGGCACTGACAGAGAGGGGGGCACTGACAGAGAGGGGAGGGCACTGACAGAGAGGGGGGCACTGACAGAGAGGGGGGGCACTGACAGAGAGGGGGGCACTGACAGAGGGGGGGGCACTGACAGAGAGGGGGTGGGCACTGACAGAGAGGGGGTGGGCACTGACAGAGAGGGTAGGGCACTGACCGAGAGGAGGTGGGGCACTGACAGAGAGGGGGTGGGCACTGACAGAGAGGGGGGCACTGACAGAGAGGGGAGGGCACTGACAGAGAGAGGGGGGCATTGACAGAGGGGGGCACTGACAGAGAGGGGGGCACTGACAGAGAGGGGAGGGCACTGACAGAGGGGGGGGAACTGACAGAGAGGGGGGGCACTGACAGAGAGGGGGCACTGACAGGGAAGGGCTCTGACAGAGAGGGGGGGCACTGACAGAGAGGGGGGGCACTGACCGAGAGGGGGTGGGCACTGACAGAGAGGGGGGGCACTGACCGAGAGGGGGTAGGCACTGACAGAGAGGGGCGGGGCATAGAGAGAGGGACGGGCTGACCGAGAGGGGCGGGGCATAGAGAGAGGGATGGGCTGACCGAGAGGGGCGGGGCATAGAGAGAGGGACGAGCTGATAGAGAGAGGGTACACTGACTGTCTGTGAGGGGGTAGATGAGAGACCTCAGAAGACATACAGTCAGCACGCCAGGCAGAGAGGCGGGATTCCCACAGCAGATCACCCACAGAGCAGCCCCGCCTCCACAGTGACCAGCTCCCCTGGGCCAATCAAAGGTGCCCATGACGGCCGCCCGCACATGACCCTGTTCGGCCAATCACAGGGTGCTCGTCTGTACTACAGCTCCCAGAATGCCACAGCGTAGTGGCTTTCTGATAACACACCCCGCTGCGGCCGTGCTCCATACTCCGAAAAAAAAAAAAATAGCCTGTGGGCGGCCGCGGCGCCGCCCCTGTACCACAGCCGCCCCGAGGCCTGGCCTCGGTGGCCTTGTGGGAAATCCGGCCCTGCTCAGACCACGCTGTAAAATATAGTCATGCAGAAATCTAGATTAACCAAAATGGTTCACAAAGTTTATTTTGCTAATCTTGACTTTTTCTCTAAAAGAGCTATGCCTTTTTTGTTCCTTCCTCCCCTTGACATTGATGAACCATCATGGAGGCATTCAGGGTGGAAGGGGATACTTAACCTTTAAAAGAAAAAATACAAGATTTAGCATATCTTCCAATTTCTGTATTTATGGATTTAGTGATCATTGTGACATGTAATTTATACTGAAGACATCCTCTGAGTATGCATTTCCAGGGTATACTGGGGTAGATGGACATACAATGAACAGAATGGCAGGAATCTTTTAGAAGTGTCCCATCTTTTAAGAGTAAATGAAAATAACTACTCCAGTATCAATTCTATTTTTTGTTTTAAAAATCTTGAGGGATACCAGTGCTGCAGATATAAAAATATAAATGTGTAAATTGTTTGCTATGTCTGGATGGAAAATATATTTATTTTAAATGCAATAAAATGCAAGGTTTCTTCAGCTCCAATGAGCATTACACTTTTTACGTGACAAAATGGATGTAAATTCAGTAAGTATTGCTAGTCTAATTCACTTTTTATAGAACAGAGAACAGTTCAATTTGTGTCACCTTCTGTTACTGTGAAAAGATTTAAAAACAAAATCTACTTGCCATGTGTCCATCCAGTTACTGCTGAAAATATACTTTAATGCTACTTATTCTTATTTTTCTAACACTTCTGTCAGTACCGCTGATAAATCCTACACCCTTCGTGAAAAACTGTCTAGGTAATTTAAGGGTTTTAGACATTTTAAGTGATGGTGGCAATATCTTCTCAAAAAATATATTTACATCAGGCAGATTTTCATCTTGCGTTTGCTAGGCAAGATTGAGGTGACAACTTTGCAAACACAGGGATTTCTTTGCAGACACAAAGGACACCTGTATACAACTTAAAATTGTTAGGTTTACAAAACTGTGCCAATCAGGAAAGAGTGAATATATACTTACATATATCAAAAGCTACATGTTTCAAAATGCATTCCTTTTTTCTGCAGATAATGGACATGGGCTTTTTATTTACTAAAGTTTCACCTTCATATTCTACTTTAACTCGAACTCCACCATCTGGCCAAAAGTGTCAGGGTTCTTTAGCTCTTATCCTAGCTTGGTATCCCCTTTCTTGCTTTTGTTACATATTACTGCAAACAGGGGTGGCCCGTCTATTAGGGGTGCATAGGCACCAGCCCCTCTATCATGCCACCCTCTCTATGACTAATAGATAGATGCATGCATTGCATGAATCTATCCATGGTGCTGCTGCCACCTCCTATTCAGGTGTCTGGCCCCTTTTCGGACAGCGGGTGCCTGAAATCCAGCGGCAGGGGTGTTTTTTTGAAGCAACTGATTAGAGACATAGTGTCAGGTACCTGAAGGGGGACTGAAATGATAAGGTCAGCCTCTCTTGTATCTCCAGCCCAGGTTCCCCTGAGGGTGGAACAGAAGGAGCCAAGGCACAGGAGGAACATGAGTGCCTGCAGAAGAAGCTTGTAGCAGGAAGTCACAGCTGGTCGCAGGACTGTAGTCACATCACTCGGATGGCAGTGTTGAGCCAAGCAGGGAACAGGAGCAAGGTCACCAGGATAGTCAGTTTCGGTAGCAGACAGCAGCAAGGTACAGTACCAAGGCATCAGGCAGAAGCAAGCTCAGATGGGAAGCCGGGATCAGGAGCCAGAAATCAGGTATAACAGAGTCCAGTAGCAGAGTCAAACAGGAAGCCGGGATCAGGAGCCAGAGATCAGGTATAACAGAATCCAGTAGCAGAGTCAAATGGGAGCCAAGGTCAGCAACTGGTATCAGACAGGATAAACACAGGTTACAGGGTATCAGGAGCACAGATGAAGAACACTGATAAGTGCTTAGGGCACCCTTTAAGTAGACCATCTGGCGCCAATTGACACTAGGGACGCACTCCTGTGCGTGCACACTGTCCACTGTGCACGTGCATGCGCATAAGCAACTATGGGCATTTGCAGTTGCCCGTGAGCGCGCGCATGTGTGCAAGTGAGTGCCAAATGGTTTCCACTGGTTTCCTTACACATAGGCTTTTATAGGCTTCAAAATAGGGTGGACTCAGAGTGCAGAGCATTGTGCTCGGAGCCCACCCAGGTGTGTTAGAAAAGTAAATGAATATTTGCTTTTCTAACACTGAACCACCTCTCCTCCAATCAGGTAGCGCGGGTCTAATACCCATCACCTGATTGGCTGAAGGCACATGCACCCCGATTGGATGCCTAGCAGTACAGAAGAACAGAGGGGGAGGCATGGAGGACACAGGAACCATCCCACAGCTTGCCGCCAACACCCGCTGCCTAACTCACCACTAAGATGGGGTAAGTGCCGGGCAGACAGTGGGCGGGTGAGCAGGGGGTCACAGTGGCTGCATTTGACAGGCACAAGTGGCTGCATATGATGGGGCACAAGTGGTTGTATTTGATGGGCTCAAAGGGGCTGCATATGATGGGCATAACTGGCTGCATATGACGGGCACAAGTGGCTGCATTTTGATGGGCACAAGTGGCTGCATTTTGATGGCACAAGTAGCTGCATATGATGGGCACAAGTGGATGCATTTGATGGGTACAAGTGGCTGCATTTTATGGACACAAGTGGCTGCATATAACAGGCACAAGTGGCTGCATTTGATGGACACAAGTGGCTGCATTTGACGGGCACAAGTGACTGCATTTGATGGGCACAAGTGGCTGCATATGATGGGCACAAGTGGCTGCATTTGATGGGCACAAGTAGCTGCATTTGACTGGCACAAATGGCTGCATTTGATGGGAACAAGCGGCTGCATATGACGGGCACAGTGGCTGCATTTAATGGGCACATTGGCTGCAATTGATGGCACAGTGGCTGCATTTGATGGGCACAATAGCTGCAATTGATGGGCACAGTGAGGCTGCAATTGATTTTTTTTTAAAAATATGTTTCAGTTTGTTTGCACCCCCAAAAAAATTTTGAGTACCAGCCGCCACTGACTGCAATACATTGTTATGTTTTACATCTGTGTAGCACTAACTCACGGTGGAGCTGCTGGTTTAAGCGGGTCTGTTACCTTCACTCTGCTTCCCTCTGTTTCACCGGCACTGGGTCTAGGGTTCCGTTGAGTTTACTTCTGGATGACACACGCACCAACACTGAAGTACGTTTTCAATGCTTTATTAAACAAACGACTTAGGAAGTAGCAGGAAAGAGGTAGAAAGGAAACTCACAGGAGAAACTCAAATATTCTCTGAAAGGGTTCTCTTGGCAAAAGGTCTTGGCATAATTCAAATACTATTTGAAATGCGCTCCCCTCGTGGGAAACACTACTTGCTCGTCTGCATAGGCCTCTCTCACCGGTCTAGCAGCCAGTACGCAGCATGAATCAAAGTCTCTGCCACAGACTTGTTTGGGAATAAAATCTGTTCAATCCTCTGCCACAGGATGTATAGATCTACTGTAGTGAAAGTCAGTCACAGTGCTTGAACCTTTAAGCCGAGCCGGCAACACTATGCTGTATAGTTACTTTTGGATACGTCCTCCAACCGAGTCACCAGGCCCCTCTATAGACCAGCACGCGGCGTGATCTCTCCAAGATGGGTCCTCCCCTGGGATCTCCTCGGTTGTCCAGCTTCGGCACACAGGACTGACAGCTCAGGACCATTCCTCGGCCGCGGTGGCAGGCTCCAGACAAGCCTCTGGATCCACCCCTGCACCGCTGTATCGTGGGCCTCCCAGATGGAGGACCACGAGGTAGCTCCTTAACACATACCTGTCGGCCAGGAGGGCCAGCAGGTGGCTGTAAAATGAACCCCAAAATATGGCGTCTGTCCCCTAAATACCCTCGCCCAGAATGCAACTCGGAGGACCACCTCCACCGAGTGTACCTCCAGGATAGAGGAGCATCCATACGCTTCAACACGTTGCCTTTCCAACCCTGACCAGTGGTAACAGCGACACCCACCGGTCAGCACGGAAACACCCACAACATCAGCCAAGCTGGAACAGAGGCGAACTTTTACCCTTCCTAACACACAATTTACTAAATTTACCTAACATGCGGTAGATTGCAAGTCTACCAGTGCTACATTTGCTATTTGATGGTTTCATTTTTAAACCACTTCCCGCCTGGCCTATAGCAGAATGATGGCCCGGCAGTGGTACTGTTATCCTGACTGGGCGTCATATGACATCCAGCAGGATGACATGTCGGCACGTTCCTACGGGGGCATGCAGCGTGGCAATCAGTGGTGCTGTGTGTCACTCTGACACACTGCATCTCTGATCGTGGTATGGAGCCTCTGATGAAGGCTCCTTAAAACAAGATCAGCTGTGACCAATCACAGCTGATCATCACGTGAACCAGGCTTCCCTTAGTTTGTGCTGACAGGGAGAAGGATCAGCGTCTCTCGCTGTCAGAGGTGGGTCTGTGCTGATAATCAGCACATTGATTATCAGCACAACCCCCATCAGATGTGCCCATAGGCTGCCAATCAGTGCCCATAAGCAGTCAATCTGTGCCCCATCAAAAATGCCTGTCAGTGCCAATGAAAGTGCCAATCAGTGCCCACAACAGTGCCAATCAGTGTCCATAAATGTGCCAATCAGTGCCCCATCAGTAATATCTGTCAATGCCCTTCAGATGCCAATCAGTAATGCCTGTTAGTAGCTCCTCATCAGTGCTGCCTATCCAGTGCCAGCTGTCAGTGCCCAGCAGTGCCACCTATCAGTGCCCATCAGTGCTGCCTATCAGTGCCCATCAGTGCTGCATATCAGTGTAACCTATCAATGCCCATCAGTGCTGCATATCAGTGCCTCCTCATCAGTGCCCATCAGTGCCACCTTATCAGTGCCACCTTATCAGTGCCCACCAGTTGCGCCTTATCAGTGCCCATTAGTGCAGCCTCGTCAGTGCCCATCAGTGAAGGAGAAAACAAAATTGTATAACAGAAACAAAAAAAAATTTTTTTTTCAATAATGTCGGTCTTTTTTAGTTTGTTTAGCAAAAAATAAAAACCCCAGTGGTGATCAAATACCACCAAAAGAAAGCTCCATTTGTGGGAAGAAAATGATAAAAAAAATTAGTTTGGGTACAGTGTTGCATGACCACGCAATTGTCATTCAAAGTGTAAAAGCGATGAAATCTGAAAATTGTCCTGGGCAGGAAGGGGCAAAAGTACCTGGTATTGAAGTGCTTGTTAGAAAAGTTTTAAATGTTTATTGTGTGACTATTAAAAAAACAAAAACCCTGAGACTGATTTTTAAGATGACTTCTGAGCATGCTGTTGTATTAACTTTCTGTATCGTTTGTTTTAACTAGGGATGAGCCGAACACCCCCCCGGTTCGGTTCGCACCAGAACCTGCGAACGAACCGAAAATTTGCCTAAACTTTAGAACCCCATTGAAGTCTATGGGACTCCAACATTCTAAATCAAAAGTGCTAAATTTAAAGGCTAATTTGCATGGTATTGTCCTAAACGGGACATGTATCAATGCAAAAAAAAAGTTTTAAAAGCTGACTTTTTTTGGAAGCAGTGATTTTAATGATGCTTAAAGTGAAAAAAAAGGTGAAATATTCCTTTAAATATCGTACCTGGGGGGTGTCTATAATATGCCTGCAAAGTGGTGCGTGTTTACCGTGCTTAGAACAGTCCCTGCACAAAATGACATTTTAAAAGTCATTTAAAACTGCTTGCGGCTTTAATGTAATGTCTGGTCCCGGCAATATGGATGAAAATCAGTGAGACAAAAGGCATGGGTATCCCCCCCCCCCAGTCCATTACCAGGCCCTTTGGGTCTTGTATGGATATTAAGAGGAACCCCGCACCCAAATTAAAAAAAGGAAAGGTGTGGGGCCCCCAGGCCCTATATAACAACAGCAGTATACAGGCGGTGCAAACAAGACAAGAAGACAGGGACTGTAGGTTTGTTGTTATGTAGAATCTGTTTGTAATTTTGAACTGCTACAATTTTAAAGTGTAGCTCCAGCCAAAAAATCTATCTTTAAGCTTTTTGGAAAACATAGGGAAGGGTTATCACCCCTGTGACATTTGTTTTGCTGTCTGTGCACCTCTTCAGAAGATTTCACCTCACTTTCTGTCCCAATGACAAATGTTTTTTGACAATTTGGGGTTTTTAGTGAAGCAAGGATTGGTAAAACATCAGTGGAGAGGAGACACGTTTTTCCTATATTAACTCTTACAGGAAAGAATTTCCCTTCCTAGGGTTAGAGTTCATCTCACTTCCTGTTGTCTCCTTCCGTTTGCAAGTAGGAGTCGTTTGTAAGTTGGATGTTTGAAAGTAGGGGCCTGCCCTATATACTCTGCAGAAATTGCGGCTTTAGGTGTTGGTGTTTCCACAACACTATAAGCCCTCACAGTTACTCTTGGTGGGCGCAGGAATGGGCTCTGCTGTGAAATATTAGATCAAGAATTGTAATTACATGCCTCTGTTGAACAGGGTCAGATAAATTGGGCCTTTGGTGGTGGTGGTGGTGTTGCCACAACACTGTAAGTCCTCACAGTTACTCTTGGTGGGCGCAGAAACGGGCCCTGCTGTGAAATATTAGATCAAGAATTGTAATTACATGTCCCTGTTGAACAGGGGCAGAAAAATTGGGCCTTAGGCACTGGTGCCACAACACTGCAACCTCTCACTGATACGCTAGTTGGAGTGCAGGAATGAGCCCTCCTGCAAAATATTGCATCAAAAATTGTAATTACATGCCCCTGTTAAACAGGGGCTGAAATATTGGGCCTTAGGCACTGGTGCTGGTGCCACAACACTGCAACCCCTCATAGATACTCTAGTTGGAGCGCAGGAAGGAGCCCTGCTGCAAAGTATTGCATCAAAAATTGTAATTACACGCCCCTTTTAAACAGGGGCTACAAAATTGGACCTTAGCTACTGGTGGTGGCGCCCAGAACCAAAAATATTCTTACAAGCTATTAGCATGATCATTGAGGAGGAACAGGATAGTCACTCAGCATAACAGTATAGTCACTCAGCATCAGCATAGGCAGTCTTGACATTTCAAAAAAAATTATTCGGTTACATCAGCATCACGTGCTTGGTAGCTGGTGGTGATCCAAGACTGATTCATTTTTATGAAGGTCAGTCGATCGACCAGGTCGGTGGACAGGTGCACCCTGTGATTGGTTACAAAGCCTCCAGCAGCACTGAATGTGCATTCCAAAAGAATGCTGGATGCAGGACAGGCCAGTAGCTCCACTGCATACTGTGCAAGCTCTGGCCGATGATCCATCCTCAAGACCCAGTAACCCAGAGGATTTTCGGTGGGAAAAGTGTCCAAGTCAAATCTTGCCCCTAGGTATTTCTGCACCATGTAAAACAGACGCTGGCGATGGTTGCTGGAACTGATCATACCTTGGGGCTGTGGACTAAAAAACTGTCTGAAAGCACCGGTCAGACAGCCACCTTCTCCACAGCTCCTTCTTTGACCGACTGAAGCCTCAGCAACACGTTGTCCAGGAACAGGAGTATGTAACCTGCCAGTCTCTCGGGGCACGTGTTGCACAGACCTTTCTGAAAGGCCTCCCAAAGATGTTTCATCCTCTGCTCCCTCTGCGATGGCAAGATAAGGTCCACAACCTTACCCTTGTAACGTGGATCAAGGAGGGTTGCCAGCCAGTATTGATCCCTCTCCTTGATACCATGAATACGAGGATCCTTCAGCAGGCTTTGCAGGATCAGGGAGACATTGCAGCGCAGGTTTGCTGAGGCATTCGGTCCGGAGTCCTCTGGGTCACTAAGGATGACATGATTCACAGCCACCTCCTCCCAGCGACGTACAAGTCCATGGGTTTCTTGGGACTGTAAATGATCCCTTAAAGACTGCTGCTGATGCTGAGTGCCAGGCTCCACCTCCATTCTGACACAATCCTCCTCTTCCTCCTCCTCCTCGTCCTCTTCCTGTGTGATCGGTGGGCACGCAGGAACACTGTCTGGATAAAGGGGGCCTTGAGAGCTAAGGAAGTCCTCCTCTTCCTGCTTCTGTTCTGCCTCAAGTGCCCTGTCCATTATAACACGCAATGTGTGCTCCAACAGGTGGACAAGGGGGACAGTGTCACTGATGCATGCACTGTCACTGCTCACCTTCCTTGTGGCCTCCTCAAATGGTGACAGGACAGTGCATGCATCCCTGATCATGGCCCACTGGCGTGGGGAAAAAAAAACAAGCTCCCCTGACCCTCTCCTGGTGCCATAGTCACACAGGTACTCATTGATGGACCTCTGCTGCATGTGCAGCCGCTGCACAATGGTCAACGTTGAGTTCCACCTGGTGGGCATGTCACAGATTAGGCGGTTCTTAGGCAGGTTAAATTTCTTTTGGAGGTCAGCCAGCCGAGCACTGGCATTATATGACCTGCGGAAATGTACACAGACTTTCCTGGCCTGCCTCAGGACATCCTGTAAGCCCGAGTGCCTGCCCAAGAACCGCTGCACGACCAAGTGAAGGACGTGAGCCAAACAGGGCACATGAGTCATTTGTTACTGTCGGAGGGTGGAGAGGAAATTGGTGCCATTGTCGCAAACCACCATACCTGCCTTAAGCTGGCGTGGAATCAACCACCTCTGAACCTGCCCCTGCAGAGTTGACAGAATATCTGCCCCAGTGTGGCTCCTGTCCCCCAAGCACACCAGCTAAAGCAGCGCATGGCATATTTTGGCCTGCGTTCTGGCGTAGCCCCTTGAACGCCTACGGAGCACTGCTGGTTCCAAAGACAAATCAACAAAGGAAGAGGCCATGGAGAAAGAAGAAGAGGATGGGGTGGAGGAGAGAGGTGTGGCAGTATCACCACTAGTATTATTTTGGAGGCATGGTGGCGGAACAACCTCCAACACTACTGCACCCTGTCCTGCATCCTTCCCAGCTGCCAGAAGAGTCACCCAGTGCACGGTGAAAGATAGGTAATGTCCCTGTCCATACCTGCTGTACCATGAGTCAGCAGTAATATGCACCTTACAACTGACCTCCCTGTCCAGCGAGGCCAAGACACTGCCTTCCACATGCCGGTAGAGAGCCCGAATCACCTTCTGTGAGAAAAAGTGGCGATTGGGAACCTGCCACTGAGGAACCGTACATTCCACAAACTCACGTAAGGGGGCAGAGTCTACCAACTGAAAAGGCAGCAGTTGAAGTGCTAGCAATTTAGCCAAGCTAGCATTCAACCGCTGGGCATGTGCATGGCTGGGAGCGAACTTCTTTCAGTGGTGCAGCAGCTGGGGCAGGGAAATTTGCCTGGTACAATCTGACGTCGGTGTACCGATAGCAGATTGCCCCCAAGTACTTGGTTGTGACACACCTTATTTCTCCACCTTCATTCCTCTCAGTGCAGGTCTCAGAGAGGACTGAAGGTATAGTGGGGTTGGAGATCCTAGCTGATGAGGAGCAAGGAAAGGTCCTCTTTGTTCTTTGGTGTGGGTCTTTTAGGTACACTTGCCAATGAACTGCATGGCAGGTCAACATATGTCTGGTCAAGCATGTGGTGCCCAAGCGGGAGATGTTTTGGCCACGCGAGATACGCTTGAGACATATGTTGCAAATAGCAGCGGTGAGATCTGATGCACTCGTCTCAAAAAAGGCCCACACCAAAGAACTTTTGGAATAACGCGCAGAGACAGCAGTGCCCTGCACATGCGGAGCTCTGCGGTGTGATGCAGTCAGTGTGCTGCCCTTAAGCTGGCCCCTGGAGGGCATCCTGCCTCATTGGTGATGTGCCTCCTCCTCCTCCTCTCTCCTATCAGGCACTCACGTGGAGTCAGTGACCTCATCATCCCCTCCCTCCTTGTCACTGGAGCAAAGCTGGCAGTATGCTGCAGCTGGGGGAACATGACTGCCAGATTGCTGTCCTTCTTGGGCACCCCCTCTCTTTGGGCTCACGTTACTGCCTTACTCTAGCTGGGTACCATCATCGGAGCCTTCAAAATGTTGGGCATCCTCCTGGAGCATGTACCCAACACTGTGGTCAAACAGTTCGGGGGACTCCTCAGGAGGACATGGTGGGGCTAGGGAAGGAGTGACTGATTGAGCCGAGGGAAGAGGCCGCATTGGCAGCTGCTTTGCTACACAAAGTACCCTGAGCTTGGGTGAGAGAGGATGAGGATGGCTTGGTCATCCACTCTACCAAGTCTTCTGCATGTTGCGGCTCCACACGGGCAGCTTCCGAAAAAAAGGACAAGCGTGTCCCACGGCCACGTGCTGATGAGCATGCATCGTCTCCACGACCAGCACTGTTGCCTCTAGACACAGAGCCTGCTTGCCCTCTTTTATTGTCTTGTGACTGTCTGCCTTGTTGGCCTTCCAGACATAATAATGGCCTGCAGTGAGATGTAGCTGCACAAAGCTGGGATGTATATATATATATATACTGATACTGCAGCTAGCAGAATCAACTGCCTGCCTTTAGTATTATTAGTATGAGAACACCAGCAATTGTCTTCAGGTAGCTTTAGGTGCACACTGTGCAGAGGACGCAGTACACTAACTGTAAATACTGTAGCTGCCTGCCTGTGGTATTAATAGGATCAGAACAACAACAATTGTCTTCAGGTAGCTTTAGGTGCACACTGTGCAGAGGACACAGTACACTAATGCCCCGTACACATGGTTGGATTTTCCGATGGAAAATGTCCGATCGGAGCGTGTTGTCAGAAATTCCGACCGTGTGTGGGCTCCATCGGACATTTTCCATTGGATTTTCCGACACACAAAGTTTGAGAGCAGGCTATAAAATTTTCCGACAACAAAATCCGATCGTGTCAATTTCGACCGTGTGGCTTGTTCCGACGCACAAAGTGCCATGCATGCTCAGAAGAAATTCCGAGACGGAACAGCTCGATCTGGTAAAATTAGCGTTCACAATGGATACAGCACTTTCGTCACGGTGCAATGTAAAAAATGGTTTAATACAGCGCACTCTCTTCTTCTTCATAATGTGAGAAGAATTAAGTAGTTTTGCTGTTCATATTCACACAGACTTCTCACAAACTTCTTTATTTATTTTTTATCGGGACTCCCTCAATATATTTAGATTTATCACATCTGCCAAAATTATTTTTGGGTTGTTTTTTTTTTTTTTAAAGGCTGTTTTTTTTTTTTTTTTTAGGTTTGTATTTTTTTCAAGGCTGATCTTTATTTTATTTTATTTTTATTTTTACTCCATAATATTTTTGTGTGTCAAGTTACCACAACACCATTGATATCTTATATTATTTAATATCAAGGAGATTGTTTGGTGTTGGTGTCCCTTGTTAATTTCACCTTGTACTTTAGAAATGTACCTGAATCCTCACAAACAAACTGTCCTTTTTGAAGGAAAAAACACATAGGAGAGTATAATTGAAACAAAAAATCCTTTATTAAGGGCTCAGAACCAAACAAAGAGGGAGACAACGCTGGAGAAACAGCAGAAATTGGCGTGGACAGGGCAGACATCAATTATTTAACATCAAAATTGGTGGCCTGAGGAGTCCTTATCTAAGGGAGTGCAGTCTGGTCCAGAAGTCCCAGAGATCTGGAAAGCAGCAGATGACATCTGTGTCCCCAGGCTGTGGTACTACAAGAGGCTGCATCTTTTGCCAGACCAGACTGGACCCAGGGTCATCACTTTCTGGTCTTCTTTCCACACTTCCTTCCTGGCTGTGGCTCTGGTGTTGGAGATGTGGCAGGAGGAGGAGTAGGACCTGGAGGAGGAGGACTAGTAGGACCTGGAGGAGGAGCAGGAGGAGTAGTAGGACCTGGAGGAGGAGGAGGACCATGTGTGAGGTCACAAATGTGGGTAGCAGATGTTATTTGGCCCCTCAACCCCTTATTGAGAGCTTCCAAAATTAAGGACTCACACAGGAGTCGTTGACCCTCCTCCATATGCAGCATTTTGCATGCAGTTATGCAAGCAAAGTCCTCCTCCACAGTGTGGGGGGTTCTCAGGGCCTCTGTAGCCTTCCAAAAGAGGCCTATGGCAGCCTCCTCCAGGGTACTCCTCTTCCTGCCACTTTGTCTTTGCGGGTGTAGGGGAGGGACCTGGACATTAGGCAGCCTGCTTGGCCCAGCCACCTCCTGGCTGAGACTTCCCTGTGTATGAAAAATGGACATGGTTTTAGTTTTTGCATCATCAATCACAATCATAAATTAGTACTCCAAACTTACACCTAGTTAACATCATTGTTTGGACAAGTAGAAATATTTAGAAGAATGCTATACCTGGCTCAATCTGGGCTCCTCCACATGTTGCTGCCTGGAAGGCCCAGGTTGGGCGTCAGAAGCCTCAGCTTAGGTGGAAGGAAGCGTGGAAGGAAGACTGGAGAGTGATGACCTGGGTTCAGTCTGACCTGCCAGAAAATGCAGCCTGTCATAGTACCACAGTCTGGGGACATAGATGTCATCTGCAGCTCTGGATCACTGGGAATCCTGGACCTTCTTGTGCTCCTTTAGATATGTGCTCCTCAGGCCACCAATTAGGATCTTTAAATAGGTGATGTCTGCCGTGGGAACCACCGTCTTCACAAATTCCAGTAATTGATCCAGTGCTGCCTTCCTCTTTGTTTGGTTCTTATAATGTGGGTGGTTTATCTGCCACAGACAAGGCAGCTCCCTGAACATATCAATGAAGATTGCCATAAAGTCATTATCTTTCAAGATATCCATTTTCACTGCAAGACACAACACAAGACAAACCCTAATGTCAGGCAAAACTCTCCTAATCTTGTTACAATATAGGCCTCAATCTAGAAGCAGTATAGGCCCAAGTTTGGCTCTTACCTTCATTATCACGATCGGCACCTCCGATACTCCTTCCTCCGCTCACAGATCGTACATACTACGCACGCGTGTTACGCTTTATACACACTGCGCATGCGTGTTACTCCGCCCGCCCCTGACGTTCTTTCTGTTTCTTTTTGTTCGGCGCAGTGGGGGAAGAGCACATGGCGGAGACACAGCAAGTGCATGCTAATTACAGCAACGAGGCGGAGGAGGAGGAAAGCCCAGAGCCGAAAACGTCTGGATTCAGAAGGAGAAGATTTAAGGCATCAAATATGTCCTTTGGGGAGATCTTGGAGATGGTCGACATCCTGAAGAAGGCCGACTATGACAGGAAGTATGGACCTTACCCCAACCGCAATGTCAGAAAGGCCAAGATCATGGCGAAAGTGGTCAAAAGTCTGCACCGGAATTTTGGGGTACGTCGATCGAAAGATCAGCTCAGGAAGCGGTGGTCAGACCTCAAATTAAGAGAACATGAGCAGTACAGAAAGATCCGGAGAGGGCTGCAAAAAAGTAAGTAGTTGTGCTGTGTTCCTATTCTTTTTGTGTTTATTACGTTTGTGCTGCTCCATGTGCTTTTAGGAACTGTTGTACAGTTTAAAATGGCAACTTTCATGTTCATGGGCACATTATTCATTCGTATCAAACATTTTTCTTTCGACCTATAAAACACCATTGTTTTGGCCATATGCATTTGATCACATTTTTTAGGGCCTACTTGTATGAAACTAATTTGGTTGTGTAGATGTGTTTGTTACTAGAATGAAATGCAAACTAGATTCTATGTAAGGAGAGGACACTCAGCAGCAGTTTTCACATCTGGACACTGGAGCACTAGTGTGGGACACCAGAACACCATTTTTATTAGGGGGCCCACACAGGTGCTCCAGTGTATACTATAGGGGGTGAAGTTTGTACAAGACAGGTAAGTATTCAAGCTTGACAAAGGACACTCAAAATTCTACATCTTGGAACTCTGCCAAAATAGACAATTGTACCCCACTTCTAAGCAATGTTTCATATTTATAGTTCTGCCATAAAATATCTGTGTGCTAAGTATACCATTTTTGTTTCACATAGGGGAGAAAAGACTCTGAGGATACCCCTCATCCGAGGAGACCAGAGACCCCCCACCTCTGGAAGAAGGGGAAATACCCCAAACACAAGAAGAGCAGCAGGAGGAAGAAGACGTGGTGAAACTAGTCACCACAACAGGTGAGTGTCTGCGGCCACAGGCTCAGGCAAGAGATGGATGCCGGCAGATTTATAATACATGTTTTTTTTGGTTTCTCTCTTTTTAGGTGATCGTGATGTTGTGGATCCAGATCATTTAACCTCAGAAAGTGCACAGATCCTGATCGGGGAGATCATGGGGTATAATGTTGCATTGGAAAACATCACGAAAAACATCAATGATGTTATTAAAAAAAATACGAACATCATTGATGTTTTGGGGAGAGTTTAAAACCCTTCCAAATCCCTTTCTTTTATGGTGTGCTACAATGTTAAAAATTTTTTGCGAATTGTAGAAAAGCCAAATTTTGAAGATGCACACAGTGTGTCAACATGTGCTATCTGCCATCACGGGAGATCAATGGACGCGTTTTGGGGGTGCAACCCCTTCCTCAATAATAAAGTAGCTGTGAGGAAGGGGTTGCTCCCCCAAAACACGTCCCTTGATCCCCCGTGATGGCAGCTAGCACATGTTGACATTCGTAAATTGGTGTGCATCTTCAAAATTTGGCTTTTACTGGGGTGACTTCACCCCATATGAACGCAATATCAAACACAGTTCCTAAATACTCATGTCTGATATTGCCTTCAAGTTCTACCAAATGTGGACTTTTTAGGTTCAAGATTTGTGTTTTTCTTGTTGGTTTTACACATGGCAATTTTTTTCTTAAAAGGACATTTCTACTTTTTCTAATGCCACCCCAAAAATTGTTATACAACAAACATGTTGGTTTGTTTTAAAAACCTTGTCAAAATGCACATGTGATTGTGCAGGTATTAAAAAGATTGTTAATCAAGCAAGTGTGGATAATTGTCTCAACGCTCCAACACTTTTGTGGTGCTCCAATTGCTGCTTTCTGTGACAATGGGGTTATTTCATAAGGGCAAATTCACTTTCCACTACAAGTGCAGTTTCAAGTGCAATTGTAGAGCAAAGTGTCTTTGCCTTTAGTAAATAACACCCAACAGTGCTTTGTATAAGGTTACACAATCACGCCATTTTCACGACTCACCACATTTTTGTCAGGGTCAGCTAAAACAGACACAAGCAGTAAATGTCACCAAAGATTTGCTTATTTTTTTTATTTGATAAAGGTTTCACACATTGTCTGCAATATTGATGGCCCCCCTACCCGCAAAGAACTCAAGGTATCTTAGCCAGACATCACGGGCACTCAGAGAGGGCAAGCCAGGACGGCCACTTTCAAGCACCGTCAGGGTTGTTTCATTTATAATTCCAGCCTCAGGCCCAACTGAGCCAGCATAGTTGGCAGAATGTTGCCGTAAAAAGTTATGTAGAACACAGCACGCCAGGATAATATGATTCAGTTTATACTCCGCCATATGTATGGGTGTAAGAAATAGGCAGAACCGGCTGGCCATGATTCCAAATGTGTTTTCCACCAATCTTCTGGCTCTGGCCAGCCAGTAATTAAAAGCCCTCTGGTCCGGGGTGAGGGTCCTCATCGGGAATGACCGCATAAGATGGTCCCCCAGCGCAAAAGCTTCATCCGCAATGAAGACGAATGGGAGTCCATCCACATTGTTTTCTGGAGGTGGCAAGACCAAGCTGCCATTCTGGAGACGCCTGTAAAACTCCGTCTGGGCAATGACTCCACCATCGGACATCCGGCCATTCTTCCCCACGTCCACATACAGGAACTCATAATTAGCTGACACCACTGCCAACATCACAATACTATTGAACCCCTTATAATTATAAAAGTATGACCCCGAGTTGGGTGGTGGGACGATGTGGACGTGTTTCCCATCAATTGCCCCTCCGCAGTTAGGAAAGTCCCACTGCTGGGCAAAGTAGGAGGCCACAGTCTGCCATCCCTGTGGCGTGGAAGGAAACTGTTGAGGAAAACAAAAAAAATGAGTCTTTTTGCACATTCAAACATGGAAAGCAGATTAGACACAAACCTTCTTGGCCAACATCAAGAAAATATTTATTAATGGGAATTTTTAAAGACCAAAGTATAAGGTACACCTATCATATTCCCCCCACGTCTCCTAGGCCATTTCTAACATTATGGGGGGGGGAGCTCTTGGACAGGTAACCCTCTCCACTTCATTGAAAGATGAATGCCTAAATAATGGGTATTACTTTGAACAGCCCCTCCTTAGTTACACTATTGGCAGCCCACTGGACAGGTAAGAAGTGTCATACTACAAAGATATAAATACACATTGTACACATTTTAGCACATTTGGACATTCTGCTATTACCTATCAAGATAATAACAGGATACAAAACGTGAAACAGTACCATTTGAAAGTATACAGGCAGGCCCTTGTACTACATGCTTTGGGGAATTCATCCATAAATATGACCACAAAAGAGATGGGTATAGTGTGTATGGGTTTGGCAAAGTCAGCAGATAGATGATTGAGGATAGATAGAGAATTGGTATCAGCTGACTTAGCAGTTGGGGGGAGGGAGGGTTTCCGAATGATTTGGGGACCCCCCCAAAAAAAGCCTCTGGCACTCTGCCTGAATTTAAAGCACAAATCACATTTAAAAACATTTTAGGGGGTTTGGGGTAAAGCACTACTATGGAGCTGATAAAATACATTGTTAAGTGACTACATGAGGTGAATATAGGGCCAGGAGAGACCATGCTGGGGAGGTAAGTGAAGGCAAATATGTATGAAGGACAACAAAAATAATTACCTAAAAATCCAGCATGCATGAGGACAAAGGGGACATTCGAAGCATATTACAATCATGGTAATTAGGGAATGAGGAAAGAAATAAAATATGTTATCAAAAATTAAATACAATAAAATGTAATATTAAAGGATAATAAATCTTACCTTAATATATTCCTTCTGCAGGACCTGGATAATGGCAGAACAGGTCTCTGGGATAATGATCCTTAGAGCCTGGGGGGAGATGCCTGTCGAGAACTTCAAGTCCTGCAGGCCTCTCCCTGTCGCCAAGTACCGCAGGGTGGCGACGAGCCTCTGCTCCGGAGTGATGGCTTGCCTCATGCAGGTATCCTGCCTGCTTATATAGGGGGTCAGCGAAGCCAAAAAACTGTGAAATACAATGTCTGTCATCCTGAGAAAGTTCTTGATATCATCAGGATTCTTCTTATGGATCTTACGGAGCAAAGGCATATGACAGAACTGGTCACGCTGAAGCAACCAATTCTTGGTCCATGAACTCCTCCCCACCCTGTTCATGGACTGGACTTGTGTCAAGGTCAGGACCCCAACACCAAGCCCCCGCACAGCACGAACTCTACGACAAGTATGTATACGCAACATGGCTAGAAAACGGTCGGCTGCTCAGAACGAAGTAACAGAACGCACTGAAGAACAACAATGCCTGTGAAGAGCGACCTGAAAAACAGCAATGAACGAACAAGAACACAATGACTAATCAAAGTCATGCGTAGCTTGCTTGCATGCACTGAAGAACAGATACAAACCCACAAGCACAAACTGAACAGCAGAAAACGATCTGAAAGCCACGAGTCTGAAAAAGCGCGAATCGTCTCTCACCAAACTTTTAATAACACAAGATTAGTAAAAGGAGCCCAAAGGGTGCCGTGCTTGGTTCTGAACTGGCCTTTTCTAGTCTCATCGTACGTGGTGGATGTCATCGCATTCTTGGCGATTGGAAATTCTGACAACTTTGTGCGACCGTGTGTACGCAAAACAAGTTTGAGCCAACATCCGTCGGAAAAAATCCTAGGATTTTGTTGTCGGAATGTCCTATCAATGTCCGACCGTGTGTACGGGGCATAACTGTAAATACTGTAGCTGCCTGCCTGTGGTATTATTAGGGGCAGAACAACAGCAATTGTCTTCAGGTAGCTTTAGGTGCACACTGTGCAGATGACACAGTACACTAACTGTAAATACTGTAGCTGCCTGCCTGTGGTATTAATATAGGATCAGAAGAACACAACCAATTTTATTCAGGTAGCTTTGGGTGCACACGGTGCAGAGGACACAGTACACTAACTGTAAATACTGTAGCTTCCTGCCTGTGGTATTAATATGGGATCAGAAGAACACCACCAATTTAATTCAGGTAGCTTTAGGTGCACACATTATTCGAAGGACACAGTACACTAACTGTAAATACTGTAGCTGCCTGCTTGTGGTATTAATAGGAGCAGAACAACAGCAATTGGCTCCAGGTAGCTTTAGGTGCACACTGTGCAGAGGACACAGTACACCAACTGTAAATACTGTAGCTGCCTGCCTGTGGTATTAATAGGAGCAGAACAACAGCAATTATCTCAAGGTAGCTTTAGGTGCACACTGTGCAGAGGACGCACTACACTAACTGTAAATACTGTAGCTGCCTGCCTGTGGTATTAATACTGCAGCTGCCTGCGGTACTGTACTAATAGGATCAGAAGAACACCACTAATTTTCTTCAGGTAGTTTTAGGTGCACACTTTGCAGAGGACACACTACACTAACTTGTAAATACTACAGCTGCCTGTGGTACTGTACTAATAGGATCAGAAGAACACCACCAATTTAATTCAGGTAGCTTTAAGTGCACACATTATTCAGAGGACACACTACACTAACTGTAAATACTGTAGCTGCCTGCCTGTTGTATTAATAGGAGCAGAACAACAGCAATTGACTCCAGGTAGCTTTAGGTGCACACTGTGCAGAGGACGCACTACACTAACTTGTAAATACTGCAGCTGCCTGCGGTACTATAGTAATAGGGTCAGAAGAACACCACTAATTTTCTTCAGGTAGCTTTAGGTGCACACTGTGCAGAGGACGCACTACACTCACTGTAAATACAGTAGCTAATAGGACTAATAGGATCAGAAGAACACCAGCAATTTTCTTCAGGTAGCTGTAAATACTGTAAAAATACCTGCCTGCCTGTCAGTAGCAGGAAGAGAATAACAGGAACGGAGCTAGCTAAACTGAATACAGTGTGTATATATATATATATATACACAACACCTAGGATGTATATATATACACAATACACTGTAAGTGCAGCTAACTGACTCGCCTGCCTACTCTATCTAACCTAAATCAAATCATACTGTCTCTCTGTCTATCTATCTCTCTCTCAACACCGGAACACACTACACAGGGCCGCCGTGCAGGCAGCCTTATATAGTTTGGGGCGTGTACTAAACTCCCTGAGCCATAATTGGCCAAAGCCACCATGGCTTTGGCCAATTACGGCTCTCTGTACAAATAGCGCTGTGATTGGCCAAGCATGCGGGTCATAGTGCATGCTTGGCCAATCATCAGCCAACAATGCACTGCGATGCCACAGTGAATTATGGCCGTGACAAACCACTCGAATTTGGCATGAACGGCCCATATCGTTCGTAAATCGGCGAACGGCCAAACACACGATGTTCAAGTCGAACACGAAGCTCATGCCTAGTTTTAACTCCATAGTAAGTTGTAGGATGATTAGGCTTAACCATATATGGTTGAACAGAGTGTACAGGAAAAGCTAATTTGGCAATGAAGTACGTACCATTTTGTACCAGGAATGCTATCTGTGTTTCCTCAGCCAATTGAAGCGTTATGGCTATATTATTGTAGGAATTAGGAGGGGGGCTGTACATCCCTTTGTATGATTCTCACTGCATCTTTTGACTTGTAAGCATCATCCTTTTATGTCGGCACATCTGAAAATAAATTGTCTGCTTTTCAATACATCTGGAGTTTGATTGATCCCAAAAGAAGAATAATCCTAACATTTTGGTCCTTCGAGCCAGAACCAACAGTGCATTCTGGGTCGAACGGTCCTGACAAATACTTTAGTAAGTATCGGACTTTAAAGCTCACTGGGTATTAAAAGTCCCCCCACTCAACGTTAGTGGTGAAATAGGGGCGGGAGCCTGAGACCCGGATCCACCGTCTGGTTTCGAACCTACCTAGTCCTCCTGGTAATTAGAAATGAGCAGCACTGTGATAAAAAACATGTGATATACTAAAACAATTGAATAGATAATCTCAAAAGTTCATTAAATGCATAATAAACAAGGTGTAGAAAGTCCTATCCAAACGATCCTAGATAGTAGATAACGTAGGTAGGTGGATAGCAAATAAATCTTAGTCCTTCACCGCACCACTGTGGTATTAATACAAATGCGCGCTTACCAAACGGCAAGCTTAAGGAAGCTTGTGACCTTAACCCGGTCGGGGCCTTTCAGAAGGGACCATCAAGGGAAACACAGACCACCTTCGCTTGGGATAAGCACGCTGTTTGGCAATTATCACTTATTGGAGAAATAACCCCTGGCTAGGGATAAGCCTTGGATGAATTGAAGAAGCGAAGGCAGGTGTGGGCTGAGTCACAGGACTCACCAGGCACCGCCCACACCTGCCTTCGCTTCTTCAATTCATCCAAGGCTTATCCCTAGCCAGGGGTTATTTCTCCAATAAGTGATAATTGCCGAACAGCGTGCTTATCCCAAGCGAAGGTGGTCTGTGTTTCCCTTGATGGTTCCTTCTGAAAGGCCCCGACCGGGTTAAGGTCACAAGCTTCCTTAAGCTTGCCGTTTGGTATCTAGGATCGTTTGGATAGGACTTTCTACACCTTGTTTATTATGCATTTAATGAACTTTTGAGATTATCTATTCAATTGTTTTGGTATATCACATGTTTTTTATCACAGCGCTGCTCCTTTTCTAATTATCTAATTAAGTAACGTGTATCTTACTTTTAGCGGCTGCTTTTGTATTTTGTTTTGATCATTGATTGTTCTGGGTCTTTGATTTATTTCCCTAATTGTTGTTCTACAAGTTTTGTACACTAATATCCCTTCACAGCGCGGTGTTTTCCTTTGTCTTTTAGTCCTCCTGGTATTTGAGAGGTAAGATCAAATTTAAATTATTCTTAATTCTTTCTAAGAGTCTCTTATTTTCTTTCTGTTTGATTCTGGTTTAATAAATTGTAATTGCCGACATTGGAACCGATTGTATAAAATCTCAATAGTTCTGGTGTTCGTAGACAGAGGCATTTGGGGACGTTGCATAAGGTAAAAATTTCACGTCACTCGCTGTCCCGAACAGACAAAAAAAAGATTTGTTTAAAGGTATACCAAACGTCAGAGGTTGATTGCCTGACGATTTAAACGCTATTTAGCTAAGTGATCTAGAAAGATCGCAAGGCTAACTTTCTTCTGTGTGGTTTAGTTTCTCCTTTCTCATGTTCAACCTTTCTGTTGACACTGTAACCTTATTGCACAACAGCAGTGCAAAGACAAGTTTTAATTATTTTTTGATTCTCCCTATAGTGTGTATAATGTTTATACTCTTCTTGTATTCATATTGTAACTGTGAGCCAAGGATCACTTTCCCAGTGTTTTATAGGTTAATGAGAGACCCGACTAGCGCTGACAATGGGGAATAGTCTCTGTAAATGTCTTGTGCTTGCCTATGTTGCTGCTGTGTCCCTAATGTGCCGTTAGAAGGAGATAAGAAAATTATGCATAGCAAAGACCCGAATTTTGTTCAGTATTGTGCCAAGTGGGAGAAGAAGTTTGGATTCAATGGTAAACTAACTGTGAAAGAGTGTCAGGAGTTGGTGAATAAGCTTAAATTGATAGGATCCAAAGATCAAAAAAGGTACTTTTGTGCGCTAGCAGTAATTAAATAAAGAGTGCCTAGGAGACACAATGTGTGTGTGAATCCCAGCAAAAATAATAACAACAACAAGTGCATAGAATCATAGATCCAACAAAACATTAGCATATACTGAAAATAAGTAGTCACACATCAAGGCAACTCATAATCAGTCCATGACAGGATTCAAAAAATAAGTAAAAGGAAAAAAGTCCACTTGTTATATCTCCTCACTGAATCATGGGAAATAATGAGCTATAATGAGCTGAAGAGATTCTTATCGAATGTGCACTGATTGCAGAAAAAGGAGTAAAAGATGTGCGCTTACCCCAATCGTTGGACCTCCTCTCTGGCAAGGTCATATGGGCTTGCAGATATAGCCCTCTGCAGGGACAGAATGTTGATATCCGGGTCTTGACAGCATGTACCACCGACTCCAATATGGTCCGGACACTCCAACTGCTCCAACATCAGAGGGGGGACTATAGCAGTCCCAGTTCTTCTAAGCCAAGTAAGCCTAGCCTACTGGTATATGGCTGCCTCCAGGAATGCAATGTTCAATGGCCAGCAAGTACAGGAGACACCTTCCTGGAGACATTCAGCAGCAAGTACCCGGCCCCTGGGAGTCCTGTGGAGGAACGATACGGAGTGTTCATTACAGAAGAGTTATAAGTTGAACAGTGTTGGAGGTAGAGAGAGCCCTGAGGAGAGTACTAGGATCAGATTGGGCCTCGGTAAAGGCGGACTGGGACCCCTGCGCCCTAGCAAATGGACAGGGGCGAGGGGATCCATTGCCTCCAGATATCCCAGACTTAATAAACAGGTTTACTGCCTTACTGAACAGATGCCAACTTAGATAGGTACAACGGACTGATTGGTAAAAGATAATCATGACAGCACAGGAAGACAAGGAGAGTGTCAGTGACTACCTAAATAAACTACTAGAGGTTTTTAAAGTGTTTTCTGGGCTCCCCGAAGCTGAGGATGTGAATAATGCATATCAGCAACAGCTAAAGATAGCTTTTGTTAATGGGTTGAAACAGGATCATAAGGGTTACATTGTTAAAAACATGGTTACTTACCGAACTGCATCTATTTTAGATGTTTTACAATATGCTAAGCATTCTGAGAAGTATTTGAAAACGAGGGCAAAAAAGAATGTGAAAGTAAAGGTTTTTGTGCAAGTTGATGAAGGAGAGGAGGATGCAGAAGAGTACACTGCCAAGGCAGAACCAGAGGAGTCTTATAGAGGGAGAGGCAAAGGTGGTTTTAGAGGAAGGAACATGTCGAGAGGAAGAGGAAGGGGTAGAGGACAATGGAGGAATAAAGAATGGGTAGAAAGAAGGGAATGTTGGGATTGTGGAAAACAGGGGCATTTGGCCAGGGACTGCCCTGACGGACCAGGCCCTCACAAATCGGACTGACTAGAAATGGTATGTGTGAGCCACCTGGAAAAGATAGGATACATTGAAAACTTACCACAGGTGGAATTAATGGTTAGAGATTATTAAATGTGTACAGTTTTTGGTGGACTCCAGGGCCTCTATGACCTTAATCCACACTACAGATGTACCCCATATTGATCAATCTACAAAATCTATTTTGATACAAAGAGTAAGTGGAAAATTGGTGAGGTAATCACTGTCTGAGTATGTCACCATTGAGGAGCCAGAGACAGGGGTCAACTAGAGTGATCATGTCTACTTGTCTACCCCGTGAATCTCTTGGTTAGAGACCTAATGTCAGCCATGCGCATGTCAGTCAGTGCACAAAATAATAGGTTTGCAGTCCAGGTAGGACAGGGACCCATGAACCCAATAGAAGAAACACATTATTATTACTCCTTAGATGTGTATATGAAAGACAAGGAGACAGTTGATACTGTTGACAAAATGATTAATCATACTGAAACCGTGACAAAAGGTAGGACAGTGGATTTACAGATTGTCAGAGAGGTTACCTGATTGGGCGCTGGGGCGCGCCGGGGCGCGTTGGTGCTCGTGTCTCTGTGCGTGCTGGGGCGCGTGTTCCTGGGGGCACTGGCGTGTCTGGGCTGACCGGCCGTGGCATGCAGGGTGGTGTCCGGGCGTGCGTACGCGCGTTCACGCTAGCGCTAGCGCGCGTCCGCCTATGGGCGTTATCGCTGGCGTGCCCGGTAGTGTGGGCGTGCACGCTGGTGTCGGGGGCGCGCTCGGGCGTGTGCGGGGGCGCGGGGTGCCTTGGCAAATCGGCACGTGCACGAGCGCGCCGTTTGGTGCCAATTAGCCTATTTAAGCCTGCCTCACCTTACTAAAGACTGCAAGGAATATGTGGAGTCCTGTAACACGTGTGCCAGAAACAAGAGTAGCCAGACTAGAGCATGGGGTCTGTTGAGACCATTACCAGTCCCAGAGAGACCATGGGCCATGATTTCAATGGACTTTATCGTTGAACTCCCCCCATCAGAAGGTTTTTTCGTCCATTTTTGTGGTGATAGACAGACTGTCTAAAATGGCCCATTTTCTCCCCATGAAGGGCACCCCTTCGGCCATGGAGACCGCTTCCATTTTCATTAAGGAGATCGTCAGACTGCATGGAGTACCGACCAATATTGTTTCGGACAGAGGCGTCCAGTTTACCTCCAGATTCTGGAGAGCCCTTTATGGCGCCCTTGAAATCGAATTGTCATTTTCTTCGGCCTACCACCCTCAGTCAAATGGACAAACCGAGAGGACGAATCAAACCTTGGAGCAATACCTCCGCTGTTTCTCGGCATTTTCCCAGGATGACTGGGCTTACCTGCTTCCCATCGCAGAGTTCTCCTACAACAACTCACTACACTCAGCTACCAACCAGTCACCGTTTTATGCCAACTATGGGTTCCACCCATCTTTCCTGCCTGGACCTATTCCCGAGTGCCCTGTTCCTGCAGTATCCGAAACTTTGGATTTTTTTTCAAACAACAACAAATTGCTGCAGGAAACCATGACCAAGGCTCAGGAAGATTACAAAAGAATCTTTGACAGGAAGAGACGGGGAGAACTTGTTCTGGAACCTGGCAATTCTGTCTGGCTATCTACCGCTAACCTCAAGTTGGCCTGTCCGTCCAGGAAACTGGGCCCCAAATACTTGGGTCCTTTTTTGATCAAAAGAAAAATCAATAATGTGGCATACGAACTTGACCTTCCTAACTCCCTGAGGATACATCCAGTCTTCCACGTGTCCCTCCTGAAACCGGTCACCCTCAACTTCTTTCCTGGTCGTAACATGGGCCCACCCAAACCTATTGTGGTTGATGGCGAAGAGGAGTTCGAAGTGGAAGCAATTCTAGATTGCAGAAGAAGGCGCAATCAGGTTCAATACCTTGTAAAATGGAGGGGCTATGGACCCGAAGATAATTTGTGGGAGCCGGAAAGTAATCTACATGCCAGAGAACTTCTGCAGTCTTTTAAAACCTTGCATGCCGCAAAGATGGCCCAGCTGGGCATCCGGAGTCTGCCCTTGAGGAGGGGGCACTGTCAGAGAGGTTACCTGATTGGGCGCCGGGGTGCGCCAGGGCGCGTTGGCGCTCGTGTCTCTGTGCGTGCTGGGGCGCGTGTTTCTGGGGGCACTGGCATGTCTGGGCTGACCGGCCGTGGCGTGCAGGGTGGTGTCCGGGCGTGCGTGCATACGCCTATGGGCGTTATCGCTGGCATGCCCGGTAGTGTGGGGGTGCACGCTGGGGTCGGGGGCGCGCTAGGGCGCGTACGGGGTGCCTTGGCAAATCGGCGCGTACACGAGCGCGGCGTTTGGCACCAATTAGCCTATTTAAGCCTGCCTCTGCCCTGATTCGGTGCTGCCTGATCAAACAGCTCTGTGTCTTGTTCCGTGATCATCCTGTGTTCCTGTATCTCCGTAGTGTTGACCCGTTGTGACCCGGCTTGCCTTTGGACCTCCCTTGATTGCTGCCTGAACCCGACCCGGCTTGTTTGACCTTGTTTCTGCCTACTCCCTTGTACCGTTGCTGCCAGCCCATTGCCGACCTCTGCCTGTGTGTGACCAGCCTGATTCGCTCCTGCTCAGCATCTGCTCCATCTGTCTTGAAGCTCTACCGGTTGCTTGCCAGACCACCTTGCTCCAGGACTCTAACATCAGGCCCTCATACCACTCCGCATTCGTGGGCCTCCTGTCTACTCTACCAGGGGCCCCGAATCGGATACGTAAGGGAGCCTACCCTCTGCCCAAGTGGACTCACCTGTCTGGTAAGTGTGGGACCTGACACAGACACCAAATAGGGCTCACTGCACAATGTATTTTAAGAGAACACCAGGGCCTGATAGGTATTACGCCTCCAGATTTTTCTCAAAGAAGGAAGTTACCCTGCAATTAACCAATGTTTACTGGAGGGTTAAGGGATTTTGTGCATCGGCATGTTGTATACCCCCAAGGAACAAGTTCTGTTTAGGGAAATCACCCCACATCTATCCTTGGCTAAACCCAAAAGCTGAGATTGGAAGGATGTGGGAGGGTTTGTGAAGGAATGCCAAGACTTAAGAGATTGGGCGCCTGTGGCCCTACCTGATCTATACAAAAGTAAGTCAACAGGTTATTTCTGTCACAAACCCTTGGGACCGCAGGGTAGTGGACCCTACGGCTGACTGCTGCGGATGGGAGTCAGGGTGGTAAGGAAGGCAGGGCTGCTGGAACACCAGCACAGATCCCACCGGGGTTAGAGCGTAAGATTCCCTGGGGCGCGGAGTCTAAGAGCCAGCAGGTGTTCGCCAGAGCCTCTAGTGGTGAGGATGGACTGGGCACACAAAAGCTAACACACAATGGTTGATCAGCACTGCTGGCTTGCAGTGCACAGGTTAATATAGGGTTCCCTAATAGGGCCTGGGTTGGGGCCATGGTTAGAGGAGAGGTTATAAAATCAGTCAGGTGAGAGTCAGCTGGTCTTTAGAGATGAACACATGGAGACAGGTAAGCTGACAGACAAAACTCTATTGCATAACCATGACAAGGATGTCAAGCATGGGATCAGGCCCTGTGGACCACAGCGCATCAAGATTGGGGGTATAATCTACCAGGGCCTAAAAAGAGTGGAATAAAGGAAAGACCCATAATTACAAAAGTAGTCAACTCCCCCTGCACACATAGTGAAAACTGTAACCAATTATTGATAACATTAAAGGAGCCGAGGAAGGAAGATCAGCGGTTGTACTCTATGGGAGCGTGGGTGTCAGGAACTGACCCCACAGGCAAATTTTTCCTCGAGGTATTACCACCCAATAAAACCAGACAACAGGAAAAGGTAGACACAGAAGGGAAAGAAGAAGTCCATACTAAAATAGAAGTTCTGAGTAAAACTATAAGATTTACTAACCTAACAGTAGAAGATGCCATAGCTTTGGAGATGGGTTACCAAGAAAAAAATGAGTGGTTAGAATGGTTGAGGTACACGGTTAAAACTCTAAAAAGGGAAACCTGTTTAGTTTGTGTCTGAGCCAGACCACATTTAGCAACGGTCCCTTTTCCTCTAAATCACAATACAGATCCAGAAGATTTAAAATGTATGTTGCGGTTGTATAATAAGAGCTATAAACCTAAAACAAATTCTAACTGTCACCCGTTGAGTTTGTTGTTTCCCCCAGTACATAGACCTCAGATACCTCCGGCAGTTACTGCTTATCTAGGCAACTTTATTTGTTTTGAACTCCCAGGGAACTGTAGCGGGGTGGATCTTGGGTCACCAACGGTATCAGAGGGACACCTCTCCTAAGGGGTCATTTGACTCTCAAATCTACATAGATGAGATTGGGGTTCCACGCGGGTGACGGATGAGTTTAAGGCCAGGAATCAGGTGACAGCTGGGTTTGAGTCTCTTCTCTGGTGGGTGACTATAAATAAAAATGTTGACTGGATTAACTATATATACTATAACCAACAACGATTTTTAAACTTAAACTTTAAACTATACTAGAGACACTGTGAAGGGCCTAGCAGAACAGTTGGCCCCCACATCTCTAATGGCATGGCAGAACCAAATGGCCTTAGATATGGTCCTAGCTGAAAGAGGAGGAGTATGGTAAATGTTTGGTAGCATGTGTTGCACCTTTATCCCTAACAATACAGCTCCTAGAGGGACCGTGACCAGAGCCCTGGAAGGACTGACTGCTCTAACAAATGAATTAGCGTAAAACTCAGGTATTAATGATCCGTTCACAAACTGGCTTGAAGGATGGTTTGGTAAATGGACTGGACTTATCACATCATGTTTGATCTCAATTGCTGTGGCTTTGGCCATTTAGATCACATTGCGGCTGCTACTATATTCCCTGTATTCGAGGACTTACACAAAAACTGATTGAAACCGCAGTCTCAAGAACAATGTATCAAGCCCTTCCTACCTCTGAGGAGACCTATGTGGACATTGAAGCTCAACCCAATGACATACAGTCCGAAAGTGTATAACACAGGCACTATCATCGAAATGTGTTGAGATAAAATAGTCACACAAGAGGAGGGAATGTTAGAAAAGTTTTAAAAGTTTATTTTGTGACTATTGGAAAAACAAAAACCCTGATTTTTAAAAAAGACTGATTTTTAAGATGACTTCTGAGCACGTTGTTGTATTAACTTGCTGTATCGTTTGTTTTAACTAACTCCATAGTAAGTTGCAGGATGATTAGGCTTAACCATATATGGTTGAACAGAGTGTACAGGAAACGCTAATTAGCCAATAAAGTACGTACCATTTTGTACCAGGAACGCTATCAGTGTTTCCTCAGCCAATAGAAGCGTTATAGCTATATTATTGTAGGTATTAGGAGGGGGGCTGTACATCCCTTTGTATGATTCTTACTGCATCTTTTGACTTGTAAGCATCATCCTTTTGTGTCGGCACATCTGAAAATAAATTGTCTGCTTTTCAATACATCTGGAGTTTGACTGATCACAGGAGAAGAGTAATTCTAAAAGTGGTTAAACTTCTTTGTATACCCCTACTCTTGGTTTGAACAGAAAGATATAGGTCAACACAGGATTGTCTCTACCACTCATAGTGCATACTACTATTGATATTATTACTACTATTGTCATAATTTGCTTATTTTCACCTTTTTAATGTTGATCTTTTCACATATTCTTAATTTTACCTTTTGTATTTAGTGGGTGTGTTTTTTTTTTCTATTTCATTTTGTCATCTGGACAGGAAGTGAGGAGGATCTCTCATTTCTGAACCCATAGAAAAATAAAATCACTCTTATTATTAAATAATTGCTATATTATATCTGTAGTTTTTTTTTATTTCCACATTTACCCCATAAGGATGATTTACTTATTTCCCATTGTGTAACTGGGTCACAAAGTAGAGTAAACCTCTTCACAGGGGACCATGAAAGCTACAAATAACTGACAGAAAGTTTAACATTTTCTTTGAAACAAGAAATGCCGCTCCAGGTGAGTGAGTCTCTGGTTAATCCCCACACACACTAGTCAGGTGCTAACCCACCTTGCATGCTGTGTAACATGCTGTGAAATGATTCCGGACAGCTGCACTTCCAGTCTTTACCAAAGCGTCTACCTTTTTGTCCCCTGCTCCATCTGTCAACCTCTTGTCATATGAAGCTTCAATAAAAGGATTTTTGGAGATGCAGTCGTCCGGAATCATTTCCTTATGTTTAATTTTCTTGTTTTATACAAAAAATAAAAAAGTTGGCTGAATTAATATGGAGGTTCCTTGTTTGATTAGTAATGCTGCAGTATTATTAATTGCCCCATCAGCTGGTACCTGTCCCTAAATAAACATGAACGTGATTTTTGTACAGTTCTTTTGCCATCTGTTATGTAGTATAACTAGCATTTATACTAGTTACACTTTATTACACTATCTATACTAATAGGTCAGACAGTATTTTATTATGAAAAAAACAGGAGGGGGAAGAGAAACGAAATTGGAGACCAATTTTAACCAAGAGCAATTCATCCATGAGGAACAGGCAATCTAGCAAAAAATATGTATACATTTTATTGAAAAAAATTCACTTTAAACACCAATCAAAAACATGGTTAGGAACCAAATATCATCACCAATAGATAAAAATAGACAACGTTGTCTGAAAACAAATCACAGATGGCCACCACTTACATACACCATGCACACCTCTCATCAAACAAAATAAGGAATAATATCAAAGAGTAGGTCTCTTAATAAATATTCTTGATGTAGATACATATGCACGTGATTTGCTGATGGAAATGAGGTGGTAGGCAGTACAGCCGTGGGTAATGGACATCCACCATATGAATGAAAACACAAAAGACACACAAGACATCTGGTTGTCAAGGCAATAGCGTAACTAATTGACAGCCATACGTGCGATAAGACAACACAACGTATACACATGTAGCGGGCCGGTCTGTGGGTGCCCTAGTCATTGGAAAGAAATATAAGAAAAGGAAGAGGAAAAAGCAGGATATGGGCCAAATAGTGAATATTAAATAATAAGTAAAAAATAATAAAGTAAAGATGACTGACGGAGAATTAAACTTGAATTTAGACCCAAACAATACACAGAAGGGGGGATCCAACTAATGGAAGCTATGGGGTGAGGAACACAGAGAGGTTACACTCGTTGTTTAACCCCTGGGGGTACATACTATTAAGGGTAAATATCCACATCTCCTTCTGACAGAGAATTCTGTCAAAGTCACCCCTTCTCAGGGGGAGATTTAAAATGTAAATGCCCTTGAAGGTAAGTCCGGTTGGGTCCCCCCATGACATTTAAGAAAGTGCAGCGGGATGGGACGCTCATCATCTTTATGTAGAATGCCTTGGACTGCTCATTGATGCTGACTTTGAGTTGCCTTTTGGTCTTGCCCACGTAAGAGGGCCTTTTGGTCTTGCCCAAACGAGAGGGCTATATAAGGTGATTATCGAGGCCATAGCGCATGCTCTGCAGAAATCCCAGTGACGGATGAAACGCGTCAGCATGACGCCATCACGCTCCACATAGCGTGCACACAGTCCCACCCACCAGCCCTGGGCATCCCGCCCGTACCACTGCAAGGTGTTTTCAAACAGACCTGGGAATCGGAGGACGATATACACCGCATCCTGGTGGTATTCGTTAACCCTACAATACCACTCCCGACTGTCATTGTGTACATTCTCCCTATGACACCTCACCTGTGGATGAAGTAATCCTGCTAAGCTGCTTGGAGATGGTAAAGAAGGACTTATGCTGCCTTGCTTGATCGCTGTCACTTTCCGGTGTCCACGGTGGGGTGAGATCTAATCTGACATCCCTTGTATGGGACTGCTATACTCATTCATTCAGTATTTCTGACCCCCATAGCACTGATGTTGTGACCGACTAATATATTTATTTATGCATATTGGCAGCCCTTCACATTGGACACAACTCCCATCATACTGTCTAGCTTATCATGCTCTATCTACCTGAGTGAACTGCATTACTTCATGACAGTAGCTCCCTACGTTATATCCATCAGCAGGTTACTTTCAATCTTTTGTGTTTTCATTCATATGGTGGATGTCCATTACCCACGGCTGTACTGCCTACCACCTCATTTCCATCAGCAAATCACCTGCATATGTATCTACATCAAGAATATTTATTCAGAGACCTACTCTTTGATATTATTCCTTATTTTGTTTGATGAGAGGTGTGCATGGTGTATGTAAGTGGTGGCCATCTGTGGTTTGTTTTTAGACAACGTTGTCTATTTTTATCTATTGGTGATGGTATTTGGTTCCTAACCATGTTATTGATTGGTGTTTAAAGTGAATTTTTTTCAATAAAATGTATACATATTTTTTGCTATATTGCCTGTTCCTCCTTGATGAATTGCTGTTGGTTGGAATCGGTCTCCAATTCCGTTTCTCTTCCCCCTCCTGTTTTTTTGATATGCGTAGTTAATTCAGAGGAATGCACCCATCTCTATGCCTGAGGTCCTTGGGTGTAAGCAATTAGCTAAGTTCATACAGGTGTAGTCACTACTGAATCCTCAACTGTTGTTACCCTTATTGATTAAGCAAAGTTGAAGAGTTCTTTTTTTTTTTTTGAAAAATATTTATTAAGTTTTTTCAAAATACAGTCGTGTAAAACACTGTACAAAACGATTGTAAGGCATGAATATACAAATATTCTAGGTACAAAATTAGTTTTATACCTATACACAGGTAGAGGAGACACAGGGAAAGGGGAAGGGAGGAGGGGTTAGCAATTCACATTTACCATCTTGTCAAGGTTATTTGGCAAGAAATTGCCTGAGAGGGTCTAACTTATACCTTTGTACCTTTAAGGAGTGGAGGCGATGTGTGGACATATCTAACTAGATAACCTACATTATGATCTGGTTAAAACAATTGATTTGGGTGAAAATAATACCGGGGTGAGATAAATGAAGTTAGTGGATGTCAAAGAGCATTATGAGGTTGTAGACAGCTTACGGTGGCTGAAACGTAGAGGGGTCAGGAGCTGAAGATATTTTAAGTTTGCCAAGTGTGTTGGTAATATCACTCTTTAGGTACCAAGCTGTGAAACGGAATGGATGCATTATATCTTGGATGGTCTGTTGAGTGAATGTGGCTTCCATAGACCTTCTCCATCACTTGAAAAAACATGGAGTAGAGCGGAGATTCGTTGTGATGATGTCCAATCTTTCCAAATAAAATAGTGAAGTCATAGCTTTTTCAACCGCCGGTAGACTAGGTGGTGTTGCTGTAATCCAATGAGACATAATGGTCCTGCGGGCTACAAGAAGACATATACAGTATGAGCCCAGTGTGGTATGTTTTGTAGGTCCATTTCTGACGAGGAGGAGGCTGAAGGTGGTATGCTGAACAGGCATAATAGGCAGTCATTATTTAACCGGATATTACTGATTTTGTTGACAGAGGCTATCACAGCATTCCAATAACTGGTGACAGCAGTGCATTCCCAAAGTCGGTGGAGCAGGGTGGGACGGGGCAATGAGCACCATGGACAGAGCGCTTGAGATGAGTCTGCTTTGTTGAAGCGAAATGGGAAGTATGCTCTGTGAATAATTTTAAATTGAGTCTCACGCCATGTTTCAGATGTTGTGAGTTTTCGGATAAGCCTGTATCCTTCAAGGATTTTGTCTGGTAAGTCTTTGTCCCCCAGTAAGTGAGACCATTTTTGAAATGGTGTAAGGCGGTACTTCCACAATTGGTGTTGTATGAGGTGAAAGTAAATATTGGAGATAGAATAGTCTTTGCTCTGAAGTATATTTTCGATGAAGGATGATTTAAAAGGATCGGATTCAGGACCACAGCAAGATCTTAAATAATCAGTGAGTTGGTGATAGAAGAAACTGTGAGTTGGTGGTAGTGAGAATTCCCGCATCAAAGTGTGATAGGGTTTGAATTTACCTGGCTTGTCTTGATATATCGAGGTTACGTTTGTGAGGCCCCTGGTTTTCCATTGAGTGAAAGCTTTATGTAGAGTGGAAGGTAAGAACATAGGGTTGCCTTGTATTCTTAGATGTCTAGAAATGCTAGATGGCAGTCCAAGTAATTTTCTGACCTCCCTCCAGGTGATGACAGTATCTCTGAAAAGTGCACTAGTTTTGAGGTGGTGAGGCAGGTTGTTAGGATTAGAATGGAGGATGCCTAATAGATCGTATGGGGAAGCCATAGAATCTTCTAGTGCATAATTGGAGTATTTGGATCCTCCTGTCAACCAATCTAGGCCCTGTCTAAGTAAACACGCTAGGTTATAAAAATGAATATTGGGGAGTCCTGCCCCGCCCTTGCCCTTCGGGAGACATAGTTTTTGAAATGCAATGCGTGGTTTTTTGCTAGACCATAAGAAAGCTGTTAATGCTCTCTGGATTTTTTGTACATCTGAGTGTCTCAGTAAGAGAGGTATGGTCTGCATGGGGTAGAGCAGGCGTGCAAATGATACCATCTTAAAAAGGTGGCATCTCCCAAAAAAGCGAGAGGGGGAGGGCCCCCCAAGCCTCCAACTCCTTAACAATTTTGGTAATCAAGGGGGGGTAATTGAGTAGATATAAAGAGGATGGATCCCATCCTATATGAATACCTAAGTATGTAATATGTTGAGATGCAATGGCCAGCGGGGATAAGTGTTTCCATTGATTAGATGTGTGGTTGTAATGCTAAGATTTCACTCTTATCAAAGTTTATACGGAAGCCAGAGCAGAGTCAAAAGGCCGCAAAGAGTTGTTTGAGTCTGCCAAAGTCTGATATGGGGTCGGTAGAAAATAATAATATGTCATCCGCAAATAGTGCAGAACGGAGGGTTTGGTTTCCCATAGTGATGCCACTAACCCCTTCAGCTGAGTTGAGGATTCTAGATAGAGGTTCAAGCGCAATGTTGAACAATAACGGGGATAGGGGGCAGCCCTGTCGTGTTCCCTTTGCTAAGGGGATTGTGTCTGAAACAAAATCGGGGGTGACAAGACGTGCCGTCGGTGAGGCATACATTTGTAGTAGGAATCGTATGATTTGACCCGAAAAGCCGAACTTTTCCATTACTGTGAAAAGCTATGAGAAACCAATGTTGTCAAAGGCTTTTTCCGCGTTGAGAGACATGATAGAGACGTCTTGATCAGGGTGGGTTTTAGCATATTCTAGAGCCATTAAGACTTTACGAATGTTTAGTGTAGCTGATCGTCCTGAGACAAAACCGGATTGGGCTGGGTGTAGGAGGGATGGAAGTAAGAGGGCTAAGCGTGATGCTACTATTTTAGACAGGATTTTTACATCGACATTAATTAACGAAATTGGACGATATGAGCCTGGAAGTAGGGAATCTTTCCCTTTCTTGGTAATCAATTTGATGTGAGCCTGCGTCCCTGTGGGAAGATATGGGCTTCCATCCCACATGGCTGCATACACATGTTTCAGGGTGTCGGGTATAAAGTCAGTCGTTAATTTGAAAAATTCCGCCGTGTACCCGTCGGGGCCTGGAGCTTTAGCAGAAACCATGGATTTTATCGTATGTCGTCTAACGTGATAGGCGCGTTCAGTGCTTCTAGTTGTGCAGTTTGAAGTTTGGGCAGATGTATCTTGTCTAGCAGAGCTTCCGCGACAAGTTGGTCCGTTGGGTCAGCTCGGTATAATTCAGTATAATATTCTGCAAGTAGTTTGCTAACTTCAGCAGGCGAGGTAACCAGCGAGCCAGATGCATTTCTCAAGGTAGAGATATGTGTAGGACGTCTTGGTCCTGAACATAATTTGGCCAGCAACCTGCCTGCTTTGTTACCAAACTTGTGAAAGTGAAGAGTAGAGTACGAAGTTTTAGCAGCTTCGTGATGTTCTGCCCAGAGATCAAAAGCGCATTTGGCTTGCCGCCATTCCTGTATGTTAGCCAAGGTACGATTTAATGTTAGCTTCTCATGGGCCAAGCGTAAAGCCTCACTTGCTTGCATATATTGTTGTTGGGTGCGCTTTTTAAATTGGACGGTGTAAGAAATGATTTCACCCCGTAGAAAGGCTTTGCCGGCTTCCCAGAAGAGGTTTGGGTCAGAAATGTGTGCTCCGTTTGTGAAGATATATTCTTCCCAGGCTTGATACAATACGTGTCGGAAGTCATCACTATCCGCCAGGTACGAAGGGAAGCGCCAGGTAGGGGAAGGAGTTGAGGATGTGGTCTGAGTCATGTGAACTGTGATAGGGCTGTGATCTGAAATTCTAGCGTCATTAATGTCTGGGGCACTGATTGCAGAGATTAAGGCTGGGGAGGCAAAGAAGTAGTCTATACGAGAAAAGGTATTATGTGGGGGTGAAAAAAAGGTATACTCTCGATCCGTTGGGTGCATTAAGCGCCAAATGTCGACAAAATGCATGGAGTCAATGGATTGTGCTAAGGGGGTAGAATCTGGCGTATGAGGGGTAGCATTACGTGACCTTTGCGTAGGGCGATATGTGCAATCTGCCAGTGTAGACATGACCGAGTTAAAGCCCCCGCCCACTAAATGCAGCACCTCGGGAGCAGTGAGAACCCACTGTACCATGTACTGAAAAAAAGAAGTGTCTGGAGAGTTGGGAGCATATATATTGGTGACAGCAACTGCTTTGTCGCCTATGGTCATATGTAGAGTTAGTTTGCGGCCTAAGGAGTCAGCCCTGACCTCTCTGATAGAGTGCCGTAGGTTTTTGTGTACTAGAATAGCTACGCCCGCTTTACGGCCTACTGCTGGAGAACCATATACAGAGCCTACCCACATTTTCTGAAGGCGTGCTAAATCGTCTGCGGAGAGGTGTGTCTCTTGTAGCAAAGCCACATCTGCCCGGAGGTGTCGCAAGTGTCTAAGGATGGACATACGCTTATTTGGAGATCGAAGTCCCTTAACATTCCACAAAATAAACTTCAGGTGACTCCCATCGGTTGAGGAAGACATGACTGGAGATAAAAAATGTATTGTGTGAGAGGCTTGTCACGAAGCCTCCTGGTATGTACAGTGTCAACCATACAGGAGTCACCCGAGTGTTGTAGGTCACATAAAAGGATAGGTACTAAAAAGGCAAATGTGAATTGCAAATCTTTTAAGCAATAAAAATTGAACGGTAACAAAATAGAGTTTCGGTTAAAGAAAAACAAAATAGAAACAGTGTACTTCACTTTTTTCCACATGGGGTTCAACTAATCAAAACAACTCCGAGCGGCCCGCTAGCTCCTCACATAGGGGCAAGATGTGAGCTATGGGGAATGGAGGGAGGTAGGAAAGGATGGGGAAGAGGGGAGGGGGGAGGGAGGGGGATAGGTAGGGGTTAAGAGAGAGGGGTAGGCAAAGGAAAGAGGGTCAGGGAAAGGGCTTCTTGCATCTGTGCCATGAGGTAGGCTCAGATGAGAGAGGGCTCAGTCAAAGGGTCTGAGCAGTGAAGGGGCGGTGGCTGAGGAGATTACATGAGTCCCTAGGGTGACCCATTAAGCAAGCATTATATGGTCTCGGGGAGGTTGTATCACAGGCTGGAAAGCAACAGAACAAAAACCTTGAGCTACAAGGTAACATCAACAGTGGATGTCAATATAAGTAATCAAAGTAACAAAAGAAATAAAAAGATAACAGACTAGAGATAATGGGGGGTAATATTACTCATCTGTGCAAGCACAATTGGCGAAATAGAGTTCCTGAAGTCCTTCAGCGATTTTCAGAGCGGTCCTCCTGGTTGGTAAAGCGACTGCGTTTGTATGGAGGTTTGGTGGGGCTGCGTTAATGTTTGGGTGGTGCCTTTGATGCCGATGGCGATGGCATTGGTGAAATCTCTTCAGTGTTGCTGTGTTCCATCTCAGTGCCTGGAGTAGCGATATAATGTTCCGCCTCCTCAGGTGTGGTGAAGGTGAGGTGTTCTCCTTCATGTGTTTGGATGCAGAGAATAGCTGGGTAGGCTAAGGAGAACCGGATTTGGTTGTGATGTAAGGTTGAGCAGATCGGTGAAAACGCTTTACGTTGTTTCATCACCTCCATGGAATAATCTGCGAAAAGTAGGAGTTTTGCACCATCGACCATTAAGGAGCGCGAACGGCAAAATTTTTGCATTATAGCATTCTTGTCCGCGTAATTGAGGAACTTGACAATAACGTGGTGGGGTTTGGCGCAGGTTTCTGAATATTGACCCATGCGGTGTGCACGTTCAATAGTACAGGGTATGCGGAGGACCAGTTGCTCGGGGATGATTTTTGCACAGATATTTGTTAGCTGGGCTGCGGATACCGATTCTGGCAAACCAATGATGCGTAAGTTGTTTCTCCTCGAGCGATTTTCCAAATCATCGAGTTTGTCCCAGATGTCCCTGTTAGTAGCTGTTATGCATGCCACCGCTGCAGATGAAGCTGTGAGGTCATCTTCCAGGGAGGATATCCTCTCCTCCACATGAGTGATTCTCTGTGCCTGTGATTGGATATCAATGTGAAGCTGCTCTAGCCCTCTTTGAACTGCAGCATCCACAGTGGCTGTAAGAGTAGGGCCCAGCAGTGTTACTACTGCTTGTGCAATTCCAGCAGGGGAGGCAGGATCCATACCTGTCAGTTCTGGAGCTGAGGGCGGCTGTGGCTGTGTCTGTAGCTGCTCCGTCATGCCTGGGGCGGCCGCCATCTTGGATGTGTCTGCCGCTGTCTCTCCTCTGGGGAATATCGTGGATGACACCACCTGAGCGTATGATCCTCAGAGCAGTAGCTGGATTAAAGAGTAGATTTGTGAGGAGCGCTGCGGGAGCTGGAGCTATCTACCTCCTCCTCATGTGGCGCCGGAACCGGAAGTTGAAGAGTTAACTCCCTCGTTGTTTTTATATATGCTCATGTGGGATCATACTTCCCTTCTTTTTTGATACTCATCTTTTGATCACATACACCAATCTGTACCCTCTACCATTATTTTTAACTCTGCGGGCCCGTCTGTGGGTGTATATTCTTTTATATCCCTTCTTCTTTTTTCATCCCCCCCCTCCTTTTCTTTCTTTCCCTCTTCATTTCCTGTCCTGATCCCTTTTCCCTTTTCTCCTTTTCCTTGATATGGCATATCTTTTGGATGCTGACATTGACCGAGAAATTCAGTCTGCCTTCTCGTGTCAACAACGGACTGCGAATAGTGGTGAAGACTCTCTCCAGACCCTATTCAAAAATCATAAAAAATTGACTATTAAATTTTTGAACAGAAAATGGGATATTTCCTCTTTGAAATCCCATATTGAAAATGGCATAATTCCAAGGGGCCTGAGAGAACGAGTGACACCCGCAGGGCACCTTCACACTCCTCGCTTTATTGAGACTTGGAAAGCTAGCTGTGTGAAAAGAGGCCTTGAGATAATGCAGTTGATTGTTGATGAGGAAAAGACTCAATTAGATGAAATTAAAGCTGAAATAGATGTTAGTGCTGGTCTACTTGAACCTTTCAAAAGAGATCCCTGTTTTGAAAAACATAATGAACTTCTTAAAAAAGAAGTAGAGAAAACACAAAAAAACTTGAAAATCCATAAACAAGATAAATTTAAGCAAAATTTACTGGACCTTGAACGTGGTGATCTGTTTGATCCCACCATTCATAAAGGAAGAAGTAGATCCCTTAGAAATAGAAGAAGTAACAACTCACAAAATACAGCTAACACCAAAACTAACTGTAAACACTATTCATCTACTGATAGTGACAGTGAGCACAGAGACCCTTCCGTGATCAATCGCCCATCGACAATCGTGTAATAACCACAGGAAAAACCAAACCAAATACAAAAGGCAAAATACCAATGAACCAGTCCCCGAATCATCAGGGAAGGGCAAGGGACACCTGCAAAAGTCAGCGACAACTGAGGAACAGGACATTCAGAACATAAAAGATTTCTCTAATTCCCAAAATCAATCTTCATCCAATTCCCTCCCAGTTATGAAAGTGGTCAACCTTACCAAATTTCCGCTTAATGCGCACCATCTACTACTCAATAGAGGCCTTTCATGCTCTCCAAAATCAACGATGAACGAATTTGAAGTCTATAAGGATATTTCCCTCTATCTCAGGAAAGTAATTTTCAGGTACTGGCATTCCTCTAGACATAATGAGCCTGAACCAACCATGTTTGATAGTGATGAAAGAGAGGCCCTTGATACTCTTGTTTCTCTTCTACAAGAGAACGCTGAATCTGATTCAGAAACAGAGACTTACCACCATCAATCAGCACTGACACGTCCTGCCAATTTATCTATCAGATCAGTCAAAATGCCCCCACTAACCAAATATAAACCAATTGAATTTTTCTTGGCGTAAGTCAAGAGGGATTTATCCAAAGTCAATTGGAAATATAGGGGTATTGACAATCTCACGAGAGAAGAAAGGAAGACCCTTAGGGAACTTGAGGAGGCCCCAGGTATCATTATCAAGGGCAGTGACAAGGGAGGCAATTTGGTTCTCCTTACTGAGGACCAATATGAGAGCAAAGTTTTGAGATTGCTGGGCGACAAGTCCACCTACCGCAAACTTGAACTTAATCCCTTCCCTGACATTGTTAAGGCCCTCAATTACCTATTAAGCCTTGGCTTGGAAGAAAAATTGATCACCAGGAAGGAATTCAATTATTTGCGGGTGTCTCAGTTTAACACCCCAACATTTTACATCATACCGAAACTTCACAAATCCTTATCTAATCCACCTGGCAGACCTATTGTGTCTGCAGTCAATGGTCCCCTGGAGAAGACTGGGAAATTTGTTGATGCATTAATAAAGGAAATGGTACGTGACTTACCCTCCTATGTGCAAGATACAAGGGATGTGCTATTACGACTGGACACAATGGTTCTGCCGGAGGGAGCCCTCATCGTGGGTATCGACGTTGAATCCCTCTATACGTCGATTCCCCACGTATGGGGACTTAAAGCTATTCAATTTTTTCTTGACAGGAAATTTCTATTGCTGGGACATCAGAATGAATTTATTGGTGAGATTCTCACCTTCCTATTGGAACACAACTGTTTCCAATTTTTAGGTGCCTACTACCAACAAATTAGGGGGACCTCTATGGGGGCACCGTGGGCCCCCTCATACGCATGCCTCTATTTGGGCATGTGGGAGGAGGAGTCCGGTTATTCGTCGCCAATGTACCTCAGTGACAGTCGCATGTGGCTGAGGTACATTGATGACGTGCTTATGGTATGGGTGGGCACTGAAAAGGAGCTGTCGCAGTTTATGGATGAACTTAATACAAACGATCGTAACATCAAACTTACCTTTACTGCGCACCACCATACCCTTCCTTTTCTTGACCTGACTTTAGTAACTGAGAATAGCAAGATAGGCACAAAAACCTACAGGAAGCCCACAGCAGCGAACACCCTTCTTCAGGCTTCAAGTGACCATCCAAAATCTTTGATTAAAGGAATACCAGTCGGTCAGTTTCTTAGAATTCGAAGAAACTGCTCCAGACTACAAGACTTTGATGCTGAAGCTAGGGACCTCTATGGCAGATTCAGGGACAGAGGTTATTCCCATTCATGCATTAGGGAAGCTAAAAAGAAAGCTCTCCAGACAGATCATCAGAAACTTCTCATTAGAAAGGAATCTAAACCTCTAAATGACACACATGAACCCCCTAGGAATATTACTAAATTTGGTGCCTAATGGGAACAAATTAAGGCCATCTTAAATCACCATTAGCATATCCTCTCCGAGTCCCCCATCCTTGGCAATATTGTCGGTGAGCGTCCTCTTTTAAAGTGGAGTTCCACCCACTTTTACAACTCTTCAGCATCCCTCACTAAACTGTGCACTGTAAACGAATTGGATATTTTTAAATGTTTCTTCTCAGCACCTACTGTAAATCTGCTGTATTCATTTTTCACTTCCTCCTCCCTGGCCGTGGCCCATCGCATCATTTCCTGTTTGCAATGCCTTCTGGGAAGGGGCGGCAACTTCCTCTGACACTGCCGTTGCTATGGAAACCTGACCTGAAACCTATTACACTGCTTGTGCTGCACTGAGCATGTATGAGATTCAGGAAGAAATACAGTCTGGCTTCAGATGCCCACACTTAAGATGGCCACGGCCTGCTGTAAGTTTATAAAATAACAAACTACTGCTATAAACTAACAAAAAAGACCTTAGTTTACAGACTAACTTTACTAGAATACATTAAGCTTGTGTATTATATGGGTATTTTTATTTAAAAAGTATCATTTCGGCCGGAACACCACTTTAACTGCTCGACGCTCTAGAAATCTTAGAGACTGTTTAATTCATTCAGAATACCAAAGATCCCCCACTCCTAACTGGCTTACTCAACTTCCGCCCTTGAAGGGTATGTTTAGATGCGGCAGATGCTCAGTATGCAGGTATGCTGAATGCACGGACGTGTTCACCGATTCTGATGGTAAAAGACAATTTAAAATTTACAACTTTATTAATTGCAATACCACTAGAGTAATTTATATGCTCACTTGCCCTTGTGGGAAAAATTACGTGGGCAAGACCATAAGGCAACTCAAAGTCAGAATCGGTGAGCACGTCCAAGGCATTCTAAGTAAAGATGATGAGCGTCCCATCCCACTGCACTTTCTTAAATGTCATGGGGGGACCCAACCGGACTTACCTTTAAGGGCATTTACAGGTTAAATCTTCCAATGAGAAGGAGTGACTTTGACAGAATTCTCTGTCAAAAGGAGAACATGTGGATATTTACCCTTAATAGTATGTACCCCCAGGGGTTAAACAAGGAGTGTAACCTCTCTGTGTTCCTCACCCCATAGCTTCCATTAGTTGGATCCCCCCTTCTGTGTAATGTGTTGTGTTTAAATTCAAGTTTAATTCTCCGTCAGTCATCTTTACCTTATTATTTTTTACTTATTATTTAATATTCACTATTTGGCCCATATCCTGCTTTTTCCTCTTCCTTTTCTTTTATTTCTTTCCAATGACTAGAGCACCCACAGACCGGCCCGCTACATGTGTATACTTTGTGTTGTCTTATCGCATGTATGGCTGTCAATTAGTTACGCTATTGCCTTGACAACCAGATATCTTTGTATTCATGTAATTAAATGAGAGGGCTATATAAGGTGATTACCGAGGCCCTAGCGCATGCTCTGAAGAAATCCCAGTGATGGATGAAATGCGTCAGCATGACGCCATCACACTCCACATAGCGTGCACACAGTCCCACCCACCAGCCCTGGGCATCCCGCCCGTACCACTGCGAGGTGTTCCCAGGAACACCCGGGAATCGGAGGACGATATACACCGCATCCTGGTGGTATTCGTTAACCCTACAGTACCACTCCCGACTGTCATCGTGTGCATTCTGCCTACGACACCTCACCTGTGGATGAAGTAATCCTGCTAAGCTGCTTGGAGATGGTAAAAGAAGGACTTATGCTGCCTTGCTCGATCGCTGTCACTTTCCGGTGTCCACGGTGGGGTGAGATCTATTCTGCCATCCCTTGTATGGGACTGCTATACTCATTCATTCAGTATCTCTGACCCCCATAGCACTGATGTTGTGACCGACTAAAATATTTATTTATGCATATTGGCAGCTCTTCACATAGGACACAACTCCCATCATACTGTCTATCTTATCATGCTCTATCTACCTAAGTGAACTGCATTACTTCATGACAGTAGCTCCCTACGTTATATCCATCAGCAGGTTACTTTCAATCTTTTGTGTTTTCATTCATATGGTGGATGTCCATTACCCACGGCTGTACTGCCTACCATCTCATTTCCATCAGCAAATCACCTGCATATGTATCTACATCACGAATATTTATTAAGAGACCTACTCTTTGATATTATTCCTTATTTTGTTTGATGAGAGATGTGCATGGTGTATGTAAGTGGTGGCCATCTGTGGTTTGTTTTTAGACAACATTGTCTATTTTTATCTATGGGGTGATAGTATTTGGTTCCTAACCATGTTTTTGATTGGTATTTAAAGTGAATTTTTTTCAATAAAATCTATACATTTTTTTTGCTATATTGCCTGTTCCTCCTTGATGAATTGCTGTTGGTTGGAATTGGTCTCCAATTCCGTTTCTCTTCCCCCTCCTGTTTTTTTGATATGCGTAGTTAATTCAGAGGAACACACCCATCTCTATGCCTGAGGTCCTTGGGTGTAAGCAATTAGCTCAGTTCATACAGGTGTAGTCACTACTCAATCCTCACCTGTTGTTACCCTTATTGATTAAGCAAAGTTGAAGAGTTCTTTTAACTCCCTCGTTGTTTTTAAGTATTTTATTATGTCCTATAGTTTGGGTTATAATAGCTTCTGTCTTATTTAATGAGGACAGAAAAGAGCAACAGAGATGTGCTAAGGACAATAAATCAATTACACATATTTTCTTCCCTGGAATCAGATTAACTAAATAATTGCCAAATCAGGGATGGTAGACAGTAATGTCCCCAAAGTAGCTACTTTTTTGAGACAGGAATAGTAATGTTCCCCAGTACAATGCGCAAACCATAAAGGTATAGATACATTTTTGAGGATAAAGTGGTGCTGAGCTGGGGGGTTGGGAATATAGGTGAAAGATTCCAGTCTATATCCTTCATGCTCAACTCCAGACAAAACTTTTAAATTTTACTTTGGATAGGGCAGGACATATTTGAATCCTCTGTCGGGGTTTATTATTGCCGAGCATACGGCATACGGGAGGTAATTATAAAAAAATGCTTCAGGTATAGTGGCCATGAATTAAGACAAAGCAAAACAAAATGTAATTTTGTAATGTTAATTACAAAAATAGTTGTATTAGTAGCCAATAGAAACATAAAATAAGAACAGCCACATCACTTTACTGTCTACCTACACAATCACCTGGCCAGATATGTGGGAAAGAGGCCATTGCCATTGTCTTCCCCTAGCAAGATATCTTGAGGGCATGTGGTCTGGAATGGTTTAAGATGGGAGGCTTACCTCACTGCTACCCTTTACTTGCTTACCAGGCTGCATGCTCAGATATGGGTCTGGTATGTATTTTTGGAGGGAGATCCTATGCTTTTTTATCGTTATTTTTTGTGTGGGTTACCCCCTTAAAATCCACACCAGGCCCTCATCAGGGATAAGGGTCTGGTATACATGTTGGTGGGAAACAACGTGCAATATTTTACAAAAATCTAAAGTGGAGGGAAATTTCTTTTTTTTCCCTCAAAAATATAACTTTTATCAAAATACATTATTACTGTATATTAAAAATATTAATTTTGCTGTAGTACATGCTACAGGTGAGCAACTTCATGTTCAGGTTTAGGACACCCCCCAAGCATATTATGTAAAGGAATTTTGTATAATTTATGGTACAATTTAGGGCCTAAGAAAGATTGGCTCAAAAAATGATTTGAAGTTTGAAAAAGACTTGTACACTTATAAGCTGGATAGAGCCTACAAGTGGGTTGGAAAATCCACTGGATGTATTCAAAGAAACATAAGATACTATGGACAGAATCTACAGTGCAGGGCACAGGGTGGGAGAGTTCCTAATATCATTTAAATTCTCATTATTATTCTAATTATTAATTGGTGGATATAAGGAAGATTGTACATTTTCCTTACATTTTGAATAGTGTGTGTTCATCTTAATTCTAGTTTCACAATGTTTAATGTGCTAGGTATAGTAAACTAAATTGCAGACAGCACAATTTATGTTAACCAGACAGGGTTAGATTTCTCTTGTCCACCGTGGACTGAACAGGACTGACTCAGTTAATTCCCCCACCTGTGCAGCTGAGCTGGACAGTGCCATGGGGCACACATGCATGTCCATAAAACTGAAATATTCAACAAAGAACAATTATCAAGGAGAGAACATTTTATGCAACTTCCAGGTTCATAGTTGAAAGAACAATAATTATTAAAATGATATACTTTGGAGAGGCAATACAAATGGATGTGCTCTAACAAAACAGGACAATTAAGTATTCTGAAAATTATATTTTAGTAAAAAACATTACAAAAAAAACATGATGTTCACATTCTAATAAAAAAAAAAAAAAATACCCTTATCAATGCCCACTGCCTGGGTGGCGGGAAAGGGTGGACAGCCACCACACACAAACTTCTCTTCACAAAAAAAAAAGATGTGAGGGTTTGCAGAAGGGAATTTTTAAAATCTGGAAGCCACTTTTTAGAATGGAGGGAGGGTGGGAAGAGGAACACATGTTCATCCTATTAATTATTTCAATAAGTTGTTCAATATACAGAAACAGACATGTTCAAGAAGTTCTTTAATTGAGAGAGAAAAAAATTAAAGAAGAATAATGTCTACTGTTGTCATCCAGGGACAATCACAGTATCTGGGAATATAAAAAGCCACATCATTCATGAACTTCTGCTGCACTCCAATATTTAAACATCACATTATAGATGATAACTGACACATTCCTACAGAAATCTAAACACACAAGGCATCCACAGAAAAGTGTTGTCATTGAGCATTTGTCTGCTGTTAAATGTGAATAGAGTTAATATTCTGATAATTGGATTCAATTAAGGCTCATTGGAACACAGATGCACCAGAGAGAGTTGTTAAACATTTGGGTTAATTTACTAAAACCGGAGAGTGCAACATCTGGTGTAGTTCTGCATAGAAACCAATCAGCTTCCAGGTGTTTTTTGTCAAAGATTAATTGAACAAGCTGAAGCTAAAAGCTGATTGGCTACCATGCACAGCTGCACCGGATCTTGTACTTTCCAGTTATAGTAAATCAACCCCATTGTGTGAGTGTTACTATATGAGTGGCCAAATAAGGTATTTTCTATTTGAATCAATAAAAACAATTGACCAGCACAGAAAATAGCCTAATAACATAATGTGTTTTATTTTTTTGCTCTATTCACTCAAAATTAAAGTACCTGCACTTTGACTCGGCAAACTGCTACACACATTTTATACTCTCTTTGGTTTCATTTGATGCAGACAAAAATATCAGCTGGATTTTTTGAGGATCAATTTTACAAGGTATCACATATTAGAGTATGAATGTGATGATTACACATATTGCCTTATACATTAGTGTTGGGTGGTATGCATTGCTGCTAGTAGTAGAATTTCAAGTTCTGTTTCTTCTCCTTAGATATTGTTTTTTCCTACACCTATAGTACATACATAACATATTGGAGTTGAGTAAGGCTCGGTTCACACTGGGGCGACTTGGGATCCGACTTGTACGCCCTCAAGTCGCCCCAAGTCGCCCCAGAAATAGTTTCGATGGGAGTGAACGCTAGCGTCTTAATAGACGCTACTGAAGTCGCTCCGACTTCAGAGCGTACTCCCTGTACTACTTTGATCCGACTTGGTAGGCGACCTGTACCATAGAAATCAATGGAAGTCGCCTCCAAGTCGGATCTCTCTGTAAAGTCAAGCGACTTTGCAGGGAAAACCCCTCCCTCCCCCCCTCCCTCCCAGAGAGGTGATTGGCCACAGCCGAAGTCGCCTGTCATGGAGGCGACTTCAAGTCGCCTTGTAATTTGCTGAAGTCGCGCTGAAGTCGCGCTGAAGCCACGTTGAAGTCGCGGTACAAAGTCGCGCTGAAGTCGTGTTGCCCCTGTGTGAACCGACCCTTACTGAAACTGGAGAGTACAAAATCTGGTACAGCTGTAACCAGCTTCCAGGTTTTCTTGTCAAAGCTTAATTGAACAAGCTGAAGTTAGAAGCTGCCATGCACAGATGCACTCGATTTTGCACTCTCTAGTTTTAGTAAATAAACCTCATTGTTTTGTGCTTTGCAGAGTGCTTTGAACTATTTATATAAAAGTCCCCATGGAACTTAAAATTTAATGTTCTGGGGGCATGGCGACAGCACTCTACCATGGCCACTCCTTACTGAGGCTCTGTTCACAGAAGGGGATAAACAGCATCCGCAGAGCTCATCCAGCACCGCATCCACTTACCACCTGGCCCAAGAGATCTGCTACAGCACAGGGCATGACATGCCGCAAGAAAGAACTGCCACAGCCCAGAAAGCTGGAGGGTTTCTTTATCTCACAGAGCCATGGGCTACAACAAATGGTGGCAGCGGTGGACCGCACACACAGTGAGGAGGCCAGCATCAGAGAAATCCTACAGTGACAACAGGTCCATCCTCTTCTCTACCTGTCAGTGAAGGCTCCTCTGGCTCTTCTACCCCATCCACACAGGGCCTGGCTAAAAAGCCCCCAGGGACCCTCCCTACAACATCACTCCTACTGACAACATGTAAGTAATCTCTGCCCAGGTCTCTGGTCCTACAGCCCATGCAGATCTATTTGCTGCATTTCCCACAACCGGCCAACCAGTATCTGACATAGTTCTAAAAGACATGCTTATATCCCTGCGCAGACCTAGGAGATAGAGCAGAAAGAGTTGAAACATCTATATCTAAAATATCTGTCTCCTTCAACACTATGGTAGATGCCCATGAGGCCCACACTGAGGATATTATGTGGCTGAAGAACAAGGTGGCTGACCTAGCCACTTCAAGACCAGCCTCGTTTTGGATTTTAGGTGTTTACAAGTTTAAAACAGGTTTTTTTGCTAGAAAATTACTTACAACCCCCAAACATTATATATTGTTTTTTTTCTAACATCCTAGAGAATACAATAGTGGTCATTGCAATACTTTTTTTTGCACCGTATTTGCGCAGCGGTCTTCTAAGTGCACTTTTTTTGGAAAAAATTCACTTTTTTGAAAAAAAAAAAAAGACAACAGTAAAGCCCAATTTTTTTTATATTGTGAAATATAATGTTACGCCAAGTAAATTGATACCCATCATGTCACGCTTCAAAATTGCGCCCGCTCGTGGAATAGCGTCAAACTTTTACCCTTAAAAATCTCCATAGGCGACGTTTAAAAAATTCTACAGATTGCATGTTTTGCGTTACAGAGGAGATCTAGGGCTAGAATTATTGCTCTCACTCTACCGGTCGCGGCGATACCTCACATGTGTGGTTTGACCACCGTTTTCATATGCAGGCGCTACTCACGCATGCGTTTGCTTCTGCGCTCGAGCTCGTCGGGACAGGGCGCTTTAAAAAATTTTTTTTTGTTGTTATTATTTATTTTATTTTATTTTATTTATTTTTTCACTGTTTTTAAAAAAAAAAAAAAATTTTGATCACTTTTATTCCTATTACAAGGAATGTAAACATCCCTTGTAATAGAAAAAAGCATGACAGGTCCTCTTAAATATGAGATCTGGGGTCAAAAAGTCCTCAGATCTCATATTTAGACTAAAATGCAAAAAAAAAAAAAAAAAAAGTCGTTTAAAAAAATGACACTAAAAAAATTGTGCCTTTAAGAGTAGTGGGCGGAGTCGTCGTAATGACGTCGCTCCGGCCGTCACATGGTATGGAGACGGGTGTGCGCCATCTTGGCCTCACTCGTCTCCATACCTCAGCAGGGAAAGGACCCGATCGCCTCCGCCGCTACCGACGGCTCCGGTAAGCGGCGGAGGGTGCGGGAGAGCGGCGGGAGGGGGGGTGGCACCTCTCCCGCCGCCGATAACGGTGATCTTGCGGCGAACCCGCCACAGAGACCACCATTATCGTGTATGGAACCGCCCGCTGAAAAGATGGATACCTCGGTTGTTGCAGCAGCTGCTGTCGTTACCGAGATATCCATCTTCAAAAAAATGACGTATATATACAGTGGGCGGTCCGGAAGTGGCTAGAGGACAGATTCAGGAGAAACAATATCAAAATAAGAGGGGTCTCAGATACAATCCCACAGGACCAGCTGATGCAATATGCCCACACTCTCTTCTACGTCCTGTTTCCATCTCTGACCCCTACGGACCTCCTCATTGACAGAATACACAGACTGTCAAAGCCCTCCTTCCTCCCTCAAGAGGTTCCGAGGGATGTTCAGCTAAGGATTCACTTTTCAATACCAAAGAAAAGATCCTATTGGCCACCCACCAGATGAAAAACCTCCTTGAACCCTACTCTTCGGTGCAGCTGCTTCCATAGCTCTAGAAACACGCCCTGCACCGCCACAAGAATCTAGTAACGGTGACAAAGGCCCTGCGAAACCACAAGATCTCACACAGGTGGAAATTTTTGGCAACCTTTCTAGTCACGCATAACGGTGTCACAAGCTGCCTTAACACCCTGGAGGAGGGCAAATCCACCCACAAAATAAACCTCTTTGCGGATTACATCATATTACCCTTTACAAACCCGGATGCTTTTTTAGCAGAGGCCTTCCAGATCTTCACTCAGATTAGCCATATATCATACTACAAGGTCAACGCCAATAAGTCATTAATTATGGACAAAAGAGTTCAGTTCTCCACAAAACTAAATTTACAAAGTTGATTACCATTTAAATGGTCTGATGAAGGAATCCCATACCTCGGCATCACTTTAACTGCCTCCACTACCTCCTTGGCAGCTGCCAACAACATACCCCTACTCTCCAAAATTGACAAAGAACTTAACCAAATGTGAATGCTCTTGGTGCGGTAGACTGGCAACAGCCAAGATGGACATTCTTCCCAAAATTCTCTACATGTTCAGATCACTTCCCATCTCCGTCCCTACCCGATACTTAACATCCCTGTCTAGAACCCTCAAGTCTTACATTTGTACTTGTCATAGGGCCAGATGCTGTCATCTGTGCCTAATAAAACAAAACAATTAGTGGAGAGGGTTCCCCTGATGTTAAGGACTGCTACTGGGCTGCACAACTAGACCAACTTAAGAACATGTTCTCTTCCACAAAAACCCCAAAATGGGTGGACATAGAATGTAACCTTTCTTCCACCTCAAATCTGAACCTATTCCTTCTACATGACACCTGGGAACCATGGGACCTTAAACCCTTCTCTGACCCCATGCAGGCATCACTGATGGCCTGGAGACATTGTATCCATGCTCCATCAAGTCCTAGGCCCCCGAAACCCTGATTCTATCCATTACGGTCAAACCCCTTCTGGAGTTTGGCATCCACAAAATTAATACACTTATCAAGGACAATGTCCCTCTCTCTTTGGAGGCATTAATTCAGAAATACTGTGTCCCTAAATGCCTCCACTACACATGTGTGTGATTCCTACACTACCTGACTAAGCATCAGATTCTCTCATTGTCCCTACCCTATGCCAGTTGGGATTTCCTCAACCAACCTGCACAAAAAAGAGAGGAATTTCCCTTTTCTACAATATTTTACAAGACAAACACACCCTATCTAAGTCTATTCCAATGTTAAAATGGGAAAAGGACCTTGGCAACACTTTCAACCCCAAACAATGGCAAGCCACACTCAGCTCAATATCTAAAGATTCCCACTGCTCTAGCCACCAGAAGGTGACAATTAAGATTACCAATAGGTGGTACTATACACCCTACCGGTTAGCCAAATTTTCCCCCAATATCTCTCCCCTGTGCTGGCGTGAATGCGGAAGCGTAGGTAACCTTGTATAAATCCTATGGCTCTGTCCCACTCACCAGCTTATGGTACAAAGTATTCCACCTTATTGCCTCTTGCACAGGTATACTACGTAAACCACAGCCAGCCTTAGTCATACTTAACATTGGTATTGACCAGTACCCATTTTTACACACACCAGTGGTAACCCAAATTCTAGTGGCAGCATGGCTCACTATTTTTAGGAAATGGAAAGCAAACCTAACCCCTGACCATATCAGATGTAATAACAATGGTCAATTCTAATCATACCTTTGAACGATTAGTAGCGAATAACTCTCTAAATCTCACCAAATTCTCCCAAATACGAAACATATGGACCAACAGATAACTTCCCCTTGCTTACAATCCTCATTTAGTACTTACACACTGATTGTTGAAACAGATGGTATGGCCAAACTAATGTTTGCATTACTGAACGTTATTGCTGTTCTTATTGCATTACTGAACCTTATTGCTGTTCTCACTCTATATATGTTATTCTTCTTATGCTGCAATACCCCTTATTTTTTTACTTTGTATAATTGCAAAACTCAATAAAAATGTATTGAACTACAAAAAAAAATAAAAAATAATGTTCTGATCCCATTCAAACAAGTTGCTGAGACAAACAAATACACCAAATATGCCGGAGTTTAGAAGGCAATCATTCTTAATGTAGGCTTATAGTTTGAAGTTGGAGCTAGAGCACATTGAGAAAAAAGTACACAAACAAGGGGGTAACATATAAGCTTCATGAACATAGGGTGCTTGCTGGTTATATATGAATCCAATACACCAAGCTTTAATGTGCCAACCAAATATATATTTACTTTAGAAGTAATTTTACAAATTATACATTTATAAATTGAAAAAATACAATTGTAAATCAAGTTTAATGAATAGATATAAATATATCAACAAAATATAAACATTTGCATCAGCAGAAAGCTAAACAAACAGCTAATCCATTGGAAAGCGATAACTCTTACAACTTATGGTCCAATTTGAGCTAACAGGGACAATATACCTTTCTGTTGAAATAAAATTGGGTTGGTGCAGCACTCTCAACAAAAAAAATACTAAACTCAAATATACTAAATAAAAAATATTTTTTCCCCAAACTTGGTAGCTAAGCCATGCTGACGTCACATCTAGTTGTGTCTTTTCCTGCCACTGGAGCGCACTTTGAAGGCCCCTTTGAAGACGTCTTTTATGATGAAACATGTAGGGCGTGGCTACGCATTGTACGCCATCACGCCGTTCACCCATGTTATGCACGGGTGTTCGTTTTTTCTTATGCCGGCTTTTTATAACGTGTTTTAACATTGTAATACGGAGTTTGGTTCTCCGGCCCTGCTTTTACCAATAAATTTACTTTTAATTTACTACACCATAGGAGCCCTTTTCTGCTTTTTTCACCTACCACCCTCAGGGAGAGTGGGTGTCCCCCTACAGGCAGACGGATTGGATTAGTCTCATTTGGAAACGCTTCACTCACCAGCCGAGTCGGACGCCACCATTCAACTGTCCCTGCAGAGGGATATATCTGCACACGCACAAGACCTCGCTAACAGGGAGGTCCATCACTTCGGGTAAGGGTCCATCCTTAATGTTCTTCGGATTTACTGCTTCTATGGGATACATCCTTACATCTTCCTCTCCTCCTTCCACTCATATGGGCTGTTTGTTTTAAGTGAATTGTGGATTTGTATTCCTACCTTCATGGATTTGATGCACTTTTACTGAACTTTTTTTCTTTTAGAAATGGACTTCACTCATAATTACAATATGGTCTGATTTCTGATCATGTTTGTTCTTTTCACATGTCTGATTACACATTGAGCACTTGATTTTTTCACTATTGATTTATTTAGTTTTTTATTTGATTGTATTTATTTAATTTTATTTAAGGATATTTTATCTTATATACTCATATTCACTTATTAGTAACATATGAATTTTTGATTGTAAGCGCACTTATTTTTACTTACTGGAGCACACTTAAAGGTGCTATTGATTCTCAATGCCAACCACATTTGTCAGCCTGGAAGTGCATTTTAATGTGTGTGTATTTTTTTTTAAATAAAACATACTGAACTATTTTGGTCCATATCCTGATAATTTCTTTGCATGAATCCCATCCAGAGTCCCAAGGTATCCCTTGTACAAATATTGACCTGATTAAAAATGGGGATATAACAGAGGAACTTGGAATCATCAATTTGTCAAATCATAAACTTTCAAAATCAGAAATAACAGTTCTCTCCAAAGGCCTCACATTCTGCCCAACCACCAAATCGAGTAATTTACAGTTGTTTTCAGATATGGAGGAATTCTTCAAGAGACTAAGACTCAAAGAATATTTTCACAGTAATGAAAAGAATCCTAGGACAATGGTATGCGACATAAAGAAAAAGAATAGCAACTCCACATCTACACAAGAATGCAACCCCAAACTAGACTCCTATATTGACAACTTCAGACTGAGAGTTACATCCCTGATATCCAGCCAGCAAAAGAAAATTGTATACAATTTTTCACCATGGGAGCGAAGGACTAAACATGATTTATGCAATAATCAAGCCCTCACCATCAAACCAGCAAATATAAATGGGGAGAAGTTGTTGTAATGGATACAAACAAATACATACAAGAGGGCCAGAGGTAAACTGGATTATAATTTGACCCAGGTTTTTACTAAGCAATTAAAAGGTACATTCAGAACGTGTCAAAGTGATTCCGGATAATCCAGAAATTGTGGACTTTTACTTGCTGCACAAGATTCACAAGCCAGGAAATTCAGGCAGACCCATCATAACAGGTATGAATAAACTTACCAAGCAAATCTCAGGCCTTGTAGAAATATTGAAATCATTAGTAATCTATACTGGGAGTTTCCTGCAAGACACAACTACTTTTCTGAATAAGCTCAACAATATACCATTACCACCAAATACACTTCTAGTCACTATGGCTATAGAATCTCTGTACAGTAACATCCCTCACTAGGATGGGTTGGCTACATTTCACAAATCCTTATCATCCTCACCAAACCACAAATACACTGCTAAGGATGTTACACAGCTCATTGAATTCATTCTTACACATAACTACTTTGATTTCAACAAATCTTCAGTGTATGGGTACTGCTATGGGAAGTAAAATGGCACCCCGATATGTAAACGTATTTATGGCTGGCCTGGAGGATAAATTTCTGAACAGCATACAACAAAAGCCACACAGATACTATCGCTATATCTATGATATCTTCACCATATGGACAGAAGGCGAAGAAAATCTAAAACAGTTTTACTCATTAAAAGTTATATAAATATAGGGGTTGGTGGCGCTGCCCATCACCTGAAGAGTGATCCTCCACAGTGAGTCACTCTTCCCATGTGAGTGTACAAAAGATATGTGATAAACGCTACCCTTACCTGAAGGATAATCCTCCAAAGAGAGTCAATTTTTTATGAATGAATAGTAAGTGCTAGATAATGTGATTAGTCACAATTTAGAGTAGATGCCATGAAGGGCATTCTCACCCTGTGCCCGGAAAAAAGTATACTAGTAAAGCTCTATTGAATGTGCTGGTTGAAAACGTGTGTGCCAACCTATAATGTTAAAATAAATGTGCGTGGTGTAGTGGTGAATATTCTCATCCAATCACCAGTTGCAACCAAATTTCACCCTAAACAATTCATCCCAACTAGTACATCATAAATGTGCAGAGAGAATTATTTATATCCAAATTAATTGTGAAAATAAATAAATACATTAACATGTTCTGGTGAAAAAAATTTCCAGTGAAAAAAATGAAAACATGAATAATTGATTATAAGTTCAGTCTTTAGTAGTGCAAAAATGGCAAAGTTTCAAGCAACTTGTGCTTGTCCAAAGTGACTCATGCCTATGTAGCAATTTAGGTGACTTCCCTGCTCCCCTTGGGGGGTTATCCGCTTCCAGTAGATAAGGTTGCAGTAATTACCTCCTCCATTGTAGGCCACAAGATATCCTCATAGATGAAAGAGATGGGTACTCATAGTGTAAATCCGAGTGACCACAAGATATCCTCATGGATGAAAGAGAAGGGTACCCATAGTTTAAATCTAAGTGATTTTATTAAAAAAAAGGAAAATTTGTTATCAAATACTTACCGTAATTTTCCTTTCCTGATGGACTCCATGGCAGCCTACGTGTGGGTTAACCCCGCCTCCTCTCCAATGCTATAGGACCCCATTCCCATAAATGAGTACTCACCACTAGCTACTGCGTTCCGTAACTAACCTACTCGTTGACCAATGGGTGGGAACTCCGTCTGCCATGGAGTCCATCAGGAAAGGAAAATTACGGTAAGTATTTGATAACAAATTTTCCTTTTTCCTGACAGACTCCATGGCAGCCTACGTGTGGGAAATAACTAGCCAACCACACGGGTGGGTATGCTGAACAAACATAAATTTTAATTTGTCCTATCAGTCGATAGGATTTGTAACCCAAAGTTTACAGAGGATAGTGAGGCAGGCTCTATACAATAATGCAACATGAAGGTATTAATAGAAGCCCATGAAGCTGCCTTGCAGATGGTATCTGGAGCCACGTGTCGAGCTGCTGCCCATGAGGCTGCCATTCCCCTGGTGGAATGGGCTGTCACCACCTTTGGAGGAGCCAAGCCCTTAGCCCTGTATGCCTGTTGTATGGTCTGTAAGATCCAGGACACGATAGTCCTGGTTGAGGCTATATTGCTGCCTGAATGAAGCACAAAGAGATGACTAGAACGTCTAAAGGGAGAAGTGACTTTGAGATATTCTTGAGATATTCTTTAATAGCTTCGCCTACATCTAGAGGGTGATTTTCAGTGGACCCTGGGGTCCTAAATGTAGGTAAAACGATCTCTTGATTGACGTGGAATACTGAAGACACTTTGGAACCCAACATAGGGATAAGGACCACCTGGTCCGGGAAAAACGTTAGGAAGGGTTCTTCATGACCAAGTGATGCAATCTCAGAGACCCTTTTGGCTGAGGTAATGGCTACTAAGAAGGCCACCTTTGCTGAAAAGACCTTGATAGAGAGCGGGGAGGGCCCCGTAGTACTGAGTCCAGAGATCGAGTCGAGGACTAATGGAAGGTCCCATTTGGGGAACCTAGGCTTTCTTTGGGGCTTGAGCCTCGATGCACCTCGAAAAAATTGTCTAACCAAAGGATGAACTGCCCATGAAGTGCCGGAAAAGGCCGAAAGTGCCGAAACTTGAACCCTCAGAGAGCTGACAGATAGATGTAAATCTAGGCCCGTTTGGAGGAAACTGAGAACGTCCTGGACTTTTGGATGTCTAAAAGACCTGCCCTGGGGAGAGCAGAACTCCACGAATTTGGACCAAATTCTTCCATAGACTTTATTTGTACTAGATCTTCTCGAGCTCATGAGAGTGGATATTACTTTTGAGGCACAACCTAGGGATTCCAGCCTCTCCCTCTCAAGAACCAGACCATCAGTCTCAGCACTGCAGGACAAGGGTGCAGGACTGACCCTTGAGAAAGAAAGTCCGGTCTGAGAGGGAGAGGCACTGGGTCCCGACAACTGAGCTGGACCAGGAGAGGGAACCAAGGCCTGTTCGGCCAGTAGGGAGCTATTGTCACCACCTCCACTGGCTCTGCTCGGAGCCTCTGCAGGAATCTCAGCATGACTGGCAGTGGCGGAAAGGCGTATGCACGCTTGAACCTCCATTGATCCGTCAGGGCATCTGTCCCGATGGCTTGACTGCAGAGACCCCTGGTGTAGAATTTCTTCAGCTTGCAATTGCAGGGGGAGGCAAACAGATCCACCTCTGGATCGGTCTTGAACGACAAGATCCACCTGAATGTCTCTATGTGAAGAGACCATTCGTTGTTGTCCAACTCGGTCCGTGAGAGGAAGTCCGCTTGAGTGTTTTGGACCCCTGGGACAAAGACTGCCGAAATGTTGGAAAGGTTTTTCTGCGCCCAAGATAGGATGGGCTCGACTTCCCGCAGGAGAGTCGGACTCCGAGTGCCCCCCTGCCTCTTCACATACGACACCGCTGTGGTGTTGTCCATCCTTAACAGTACTGACTCCCCTATGAGGAGATGAGAGAAGGACTGAAGGGCACACCAGGCCGCTCAAAGTTCCAGGATGTTCGACCCTGGGTTGGGAAGACATGCACCCCACTTGCCCTGAGCCAGATTCGACCCGCAGAGGGCTCCCCAACCGGTACCGCTGGCATCGGTCGTGACCGTCACCCAAGAGATGGGAGCGATAGAATGGCAGGTCAGAAGGTTCTTGCGCTGAAGCCACCAAAAGAGGCTGTTCCTCATTGTAGAAGTTATGCGGATGACCTGATTCTTGTCTCCAGACTTCCATTGTCGAAGGAGACCTGCCTGGAAGGGTCGCAGTCTCCATAAGGCCCATTTTACCATGGGAGTCGTGGAAACCATTGTGCCGACGACTTTCAGGCACCGAGAGGCTTTCATTTGCCGGACATGTAGGGCCCGAGAGACTCTGTCTCGAACCGTAGGAATGGAAGGGAGATAGTGTTTGCTACTGTATCAAACTGAGCTCCCAGATATATTAGACGCTGAGTTGGGGTCAGTTGACTCTTTTCTAAGTTTAGGAGCCACCCGAAGTTGGACAGCGTGGAAATCACTTGTTCCCGATGGACCAGCAACTGCTCCCTGTTCTGAGATAGCACCAGCAGGTCGTCGAGGTAGTGGTAAAGACGTACCCCTCTTGATCTTATGAGTGCCACCGTAGCCAGAAGGACCTTCGAAAAAACTCGGGGGGATGTCGTCAGGCCGAAGGGGAGGCAGATAAATTGAAGATGATCCGACCCTATTTGGAAACGGAGGAATTTGTGTAAATCTTTCTCCACTGGGACGTGGAAGTACGCATCCTTCAGGTCGATCGATAACATCCAGTCGCCTGGCTGTATAGCTTTCTGAATGGTCATCAAGGTTTCCATTTTGAACCTTCTGTTCTCTATGAATTTGTTGAGATATGTGAGGTCTATGACTGGGCGCCAAGAGCCCCCCTTTTTCTGCACTAGGAAGAGAGGGGAGTATACCCCCTGGAACCATTCGTCCTGTGGGACATGTACCACTGCTCCTTGAGTTTTCAGGAGGTCCACATAGGACAGCAAAATTTGTTTTTGATCCTCTGCCCGAGGGAGAAGAGTGGAGACGAACCTTGGGTGAGGAGTACTGGAAAAGGCCCATCTGTGGCCTGACGAGACCGTCCTTATGACCCAGAAGTCTGAGATTCGAGGCCACCCAGACGTGCCGGAAGAGGAGCAGACGAGCCCCCACCCGGCCCACCTGGGCGGGCATAATCTCAAAAAGATTTAGCCTGATCACGAGCACTGGACGTTTGATTTTTAACTGGTTTGCGGAAGGATGTCTGCCCTCTGCTCCAATTCTTCCTAAAGTCCCGGCCAGGCTTGTAGGAGCGTGCTTCCCTGGAGCGCTCCGGGCTTCGTCTTCTGAACTGGGGCTTCTTTCGACCCAGCATGCGCCTGTCCTGGGGGAGAAAACCCGATTTACCACCTGTGGCTCGCGTAATGGCATCGTCAAGCTTATTGCCAAACAGTGAGGACCCCTCAAATGGAATTTTACACCACGCTTGCTTGGAACCTGGGTCAGCAAGCCAGGGACGCAACCAGAGGGCTCTCTTGGCCGTAACTGAGGACAGCATAATACGAGCCAGAAGGCGGATCAAGTCAATGGACGCCTCCCCCAGGAAGACTGCTGCAAGCTTCAGCTCTGCGGCTGCTGAACTTCCGGCCAGCTCTTCTGATACGCCCTTAAGGAAGGACTCCACGTTCTCCGTCCAGGCCTCCATGGCCTTGGACATGGCCGCTAGTGACAGGGCTGGTTTACAGGCCATACCAGCGAGCCCATAGATTCTTTTTAGATCTAGATCTATCTTTCTCTCGAGCCCATCTTTGAAAGATACTGCGTCTTCTAGAGGAAGAGTCACATGTTTGGCCAGACGCATAAGAGCTGCGTCCACAAGGGGAGTATTCTCCAAACTCTTTACTTCTTCCGACTTGAAGGGGTACAATCTGGAGGTTTTATTAGACATGGAAGACTTTTTCTCTGTTTTACTCCATTCTTCCTCAATGATTTCCTTTAGCTCCGGAAGGAGCGGAAAATTTGCGCGTTCTTTCCCCAGGTGCTTGAAGAATTTTTTCTGCTTGGCTGGGGGAGTGGAAGGGTCTTCCCACTTCAAGGCTTCCTTGATCGCTTTGATTAAAGGGGAAACCATCGCGAAGTCGAACCCTCCAATGACCTCCTCATTAATAGACTCGTCCTCTGAGGAGTCAGGAGAGGCAACATAGGGCTGAGAAGTACCTGGATCATCACGGGCCTCTTCAGCCGGCGGGCCAGACACGGTGGTAGACTGACTCAATGTGCGAGGTGCCTCCCTTTCCATTAGGGATTGCTGCACCACTCGTTTCACAAGAGACTCTAAACGCTGGTTTTCCGTCTCTTTTTCCCCAACCGCACGGGCAAAACAACGGTCACATAAGGACTTGCCCTCCGGGACTCGTGTCCTACATCCCCAGCAGGCTCTGTGGTCTGAGCGGCTGTCATGGCGGTGGGAGCGGTGTCTTGAGGAGGAACGAGAGCGTCTCCCCTGGTGAGATCCGGACTGGGAGTCTCCTCTGGATGAAGATGATTTATATTGTGGCTTGGCAAGGTCATTGGCATTCTGGACCACGTTTAGTGGGTCCGACCTAGAAGGGCTGGAGAAAAAAGAATAGGGGAAGGGGAGAGAAGAAAAGCAGAACATGGTATCAGCACGACAACATTTGTGCATAAATCTCATCCCCTCCCCTCACGAGCACATACCTTGTGCGTGAGGGCTGGCCACTTAAAGGCGGTGAATTGTCCATTACCTAGGACGCGAATGTCACTTTAAATAGTCTGCAGGGATAATGGTCTAAGAAAACCTAGACACCAAACATGAGAAGGTTTTTAGGAAAAAACTCTGCTTTTAAAAATGCACAAAGCATGTATCAACACATATTCAAGGCAAAAAGAAACAACTTCCTGCCGCATATATATATCTATATATATAATGGTATTTATGAAGAATACTTTCCATTATATTCTGCAAAAAAAAATTATTATTTATTTTTTTATATTATTTATTTAATTTTTTTTTTTTTTTTTTTAAATATTATTTCCCCCCAAAAAAATCAATCAATCATTAGTCCATTCATATATAAATATATACCCTTTTTTTCTTTTTTTTTTTTTTTAAATAAGCAGAGGTTTCAGCCACTCACCTGGAGACCAGCAGGGATCCGCTCCTCCTTTCCCTACCAAGGGAGATCCCAACACAGCAGGATAGGAGGGCGGAATTTAAATTCCCCGCTCGTGACGTCATTATCTCCTACTGCGCACGCGCAATGGGAGACCACGGTACGGCGCCTGCGCGGACAACGAACGAACCGCCGTACTGCGCATGCGCGAGCCAAGCCTCGCTCTCAAGGTGGCTACAGCGCAGGTGCTAGCGGCGGAGACTGCCGCAACCCGGAAGTGCCGTGGCGGGCTGGAACGCACGCGAACCAGCCGCCATGAGGGGGGCAGGACACACTGGACCACCAGGGAAACACAGACTACACATAAAAACACTGCCATGGAGTATGAAATACAGCCACAGACCTTGCCAGCCATTGATGAAAACTGTCCGCCGGGCATACAGAGGCGACCACCCATCCACCAAGGGGAAACATTCAAGCCTCTTTAAGCTACTTGCCCGCCCATGGCTGGGCTTTTTTGAGCTGCACCGCATAAGTATGCCAATCCTGGATCCATTCCATCCTGATGCGAACAGCATGTGTAGGTCCATAGAGGAGGACAAAAAAGGAACGCAGTAGCTAGTGGTGAGTACTCATTTATGGGAATGGGGTCCTATAGCATTGGAGAGGAGGCGGGGTTAACCCACACGTAGGCTGCCATGGAGTCTGTCAGGAAATAAAATTTAAAACATCACTTGACATAGTCAGGTGTATTAGCTAACATAACTTGGTTGCAGTGCAGGAGCTCCGGCCCGGTGTGTGTTCCACAGATTAGAACTCCGCAACCGGAAATGACATGAGTGCGTACCAAGCTCTAACTTACGCGTTTTGACATAGGACGTCATCTGAGGCGGTGCCACCTGGGTCCACCCCCCGTAGGCGGGTTCACAAATCGGGATATTTCATTGCATATGTGTATTATATAACCCCTATATCTGATTGTCATAGATATCCCATACACAGCCCCTTGAATTCCAGAGAGGATTGCTCTGCTACGTATCCTCATACAGGTAGACCATTCTCCATAGGGATCTGTGTATGTGTATGAGGACATCTGAGGATTAGACTTGGTCACCTAATCACAACACATGTAGGGTGATCGGTTGTTAGGGTACCTAAATGCAAGACATGTACCATTTAAATACCTGGGGTGGTGTATATACAATCATAATAATAGAACCACCAACCAATTATATATATATATATATATATATATATATATATATATACACACACGTCTTTTTTACTGTACCTCTGAATCAATTGTAGATCTCTCTATTTGTAGACCATTAGAATATTAGCAGCCTTACCTGATAATATCTGTATGGTAACAATAAGTGTAGGATAAGTATCATTTAAATACCTGGTAGGACTGATGCATATAGAATTATAATAATGGGACCATCAAGCAATAATACTCTTCTCTTTGATTTGGGTACATCATAATTTTAAAAATTATTTTGGTGTTTTATAATATTTGGAGTTTTACTTGATATTATCTGTATTGTAATGGAGAGTGCAATTGCAGGGTGTAAGTTTAAACCTGACCACCGGAGGTATAAGGCTCGAACATACACAGATCCCTATGGAGAATGGTCTACCTGTATGAAGATACGTAGCAGAACAATCCTCTCTGGGATTCATGGGGCTATTTATGGGATATATATGACAATCAGATATAGGGGTTGTATAATACACATACAGTGAGGTCCATAAATATTGGGACATCGACACAATTCTAATCTTTTTGGCTCTATATGCCACCACAATGGATTTGAAATGAAACGAACAAGATGTGCTTTAACTTCAGACTTTCAGCTTTAATTTGAGGGTATTTACATCCAAATCAGGTAAACGGTGTACGAATTCCACTTTTTAAGGGATCAAAAGTAATGAGACAGATTAACAATCATCCATCAAACTTCCACTTTTTAATACTTGGTTGCAAATCCTTTGCAGTCAATTACACCCTGGAGCCTGGAACGCATAGACATCACTAGATGCCTGGTTTCATCCCTCGTGATGCTCTTCCAGGCCTCTACTGCAACTGTCTTCAGTTCCTACTTGTTCTTAGGGCATTTTCCCTTCAGTTTTGTCTTCAGCGAGTGAAATGCATGCTCAATCGGATTCAGGTCAGGTGATTGACTTGGCCATTGCATAACATTCCACTTCTTTCCCTTAAAAAACTCTTTGGTTGCTTTTGCAGTATGCTTCGGGTCATTGTCTATCTGCACTGTGAAGCGCCGTCCAATGAGTTCTGAAGCATTTTGCTGAATGTGAGCAGATAATATTGCCTGAAACACTTCAGAATTCATCCTGCTGCTTTTGTCAGCAGTCACATCATCAATAAATACAAGAGAACCAGTTCCATTGGCAGCCATACATGCCCACACCATGACACTATCACCACCATGCTTCACTGATGAGGTGGTATGCTTTGGATCATGAGCAGTTCCTTTCCTTCTCCATACTCTTCTCTTCCCATCGCTCTGGTACAAGTTGATCTTGGTCTCATCTCTCCATAGGATGTTGTTCCAGAACTGTGAAGGCTTTTTTAGATTTTGCTTGGCAACCTCTAATCTGGCCTTCCTGTTTTTGAGGCTCACCAATGGTTTACATCTTGTGGTATATCCTCTGTATTCACTCTGGTGAAGTCTTCTCTTGATTGTTGACTTTGACACACATACATCTACCTCCTGGAGAGTGTTCTTGATCTGGCCAACTGTTGTGAAGGGTGTTTTTCTTTTTAAGGATGTTCCAAACAGTTGATTTGGCCACCCCTAATGTTTCTCTCTGATGGGTTTGTTTTGTTTTTTCAGCCTAATGATGGCTTGCTTCACTGATAGTGACAACTCTTTGGATCTCATATTGAGAGTTGACAGCAACAGATTCCAAATGCAAATAGCACACTTGAAATGAACTCTGGACCTTTTATCTGTGCCTTGTAAATGGGATAATGAGGGAATAACACACACCTGGCCATGGAACAACTGAGTAGCCAATTGTCCCATTACTTTTGGTCCCTTAAAAAGTGGGAGGCACATATACAAACTGTTGTAATTCCTACACCGTTCACCTGATTTGGATGTAAATACTCTCAAATTAAAGCTGAAAGTCTGCAGTTAAAGCACATCTTGTTTGTTTCATTTCAAATATATTGTGGTGGTGTATAGAGCCAAAAAGATTAGAATTGTGCTGATGTCCCAATATTTATGGACCTGACTGTATGGCAATTAAATATCCCAATTTCTGAACCTGTCTACGGGGGGTGGACCCTGCAAGACGGCTCACTATAACAGGCGTGAGGTGCACCAAGATGGCACGCCCTCAGACGACGTCCTATGACAAAATGTGTAAGCCGGAGCTTGGTACGCACTCACATCATTTCCGGTTGTGGAGTTCTGGTCTGTGGAACACACGCCAGTCTGGAGCTCCTGTACTGCAACCAAGTTATGTACAGTAGCTATGCAGAGGCGTAACTAGAACCTTCAGGGCCACAGTGCAAGAAACCATGATGGACCCCCCTTCCATCCGAGCCCCGGGGTTCCAATTTTGGACATCCTCCCAAAACTGTGCTTCCCGCACGCCCCCTGGGATGTGCATCCAGCACAATTACAGTGGCCCTTTACCATGTGATGTAAGCTGATCACAATTAAACAGACTTGGCGGTTATCTGCAACCCTTTCCTCCCACGCTGTGTCTGTGTTAGGAAAGGACTGCCATTAACTGTCAAGAATTTCAGTAAATTGTTTACACTGATAATCAGTGCTCCAATCATCAGTGCCATCTATCAGTGCCCATCAATGCTGCCTATCAGTGGTCATCAATGCCGCCTATTAGTGCCTATCAAATCTGCCTATCAGCACCACCTATCAGTGCTCAATAATACAGCTTATTAGTGCCCATCAAATCTGCCTAACAGCACCACCTATCAGTGCTCATTAATGCTGCCTAACAGCGTCCATCCGTGCCACCTATCAGTACTCTTCAATGCTGCCCATCAGTGCTCATCAATACTGCCTGAGTCTACCTATCAGTGTTCCTCAGTGCCCATCTGTGCAGCCTATGAGTTCTTCCTATCAGTACTCATCAATGTCCATCAGTGCCACCTATAAGTGCCCATTAATGTCTCCTATCAGTGTCCCCTATCAGTGCTCATCAGTAAATCCTATCAGTGCCTCCTATCAGTGCTCATCAGTGCCTCCTATCAGTGCCCACCAATGCCTCCCATCGGTACCCCCTATCAGTGCCCCATAGTGCCTTTTCAGTGCCCCTATCATTGTCCCCTATCAGTGCCCCCTAGTGCCTTCTCAGTGCCCCTATCAGTGCCCCCTAGTGCCTTCTCAGTGCCCCCTATCAGTGTCCCCTATCAGTGTCCTCTAGTGCCTTCTCAGTGCCCCCTATCAGTGCCTCCCTTCAGTACTCATCAGTAAATCCTATCAGTCCTCCCATCTGTGCCTTCTATCGGTTCCCACCAGTGCCTCCCATCAGTGCCCCCTATCAGTGCCCCCTAGTGCCTTCTCAGTCCCCCCTATCAGTGTCCCCTATCAGTGCCCTCTAGTGCCTTCTCAGTGCCCCTAATGCCTTCTCAGTGCCCCCTATGAGTGTCCCCTATCAGTGCCCCCTAGTGCCTTCTCTGTGCCCCCTATCAGTGCCTTCCTTCAATGCTCATCAGTAAATCCTATCAGTGCCTCCCATCGGTGCCCCCTATCAGTGTCCCATATCAGTGCCCCCTATCAGTGTCCCCTATCAGCGTCCCCTATCAGCGTCCCCTATCAGTGCCCCCTAGTGCCTTCTCTGTGCCCCCTATCAGTGCCTCCCTTCAGTACTCATCAGTAAATCCTATCAGTGCCTCCCATTGGTGCCTTCTATCAGTGCCCACCAGTGCCTCCCATCAGTGCCCCCTATCAGTGCCCCCTAGTGCCTTCTCAGTCCCCCTATCAGTGTCCCCTATCAGTGCCCTCTAGTGCCTTCTCAGTGCCCCTATCAGTGCCCCTAAAGCCTTCTCAGTGCCCCCTATCAGTGTCCCCTATCAGTGCCCCCTAGTGCCTTCTCTGTGCCCCCTATCAGTGCCTTCCTTCAATGCTCATCAGTAAATCCTATCAGTGCCTCCCATTGGTGCCCCAATCAGTGTCCCATATCAGTGCCCCCTATCAGTTTCCCCTATCAGTGACCCCTGAGTGGAGAGCAAGTCTTTCATGTAACAGCAGCACAGAGACACCGGCATTGATGTTTTATTTCCCCCTCGTCCATCCTCTCTCGCACGGGATGACACAGGACACACAGCTGATCTGCTCCCCCTTCTCCCCCTCTCCTCTCCTGTGTACTCCATGGGAAATGTGAACTCGTTAGCTTTACACTTGACTGCCTGCGGAGCACACAGGAGAGGGGAGGGGGCCAAAGGGGAGCAGAACAACTGTGTGTCCTGTGTCATCCCGTGCGAGAGAGGACGGACGGACGAGGGGGAAATAGAACGTCAATGCCAGTGTCTCTGTGCTGCTGTTACATGAAAGACACGCTCTCTGTTCAGGTCCGTGTGAACAGCAACCCCACTGGGGCCCCCCACAGATGCAACTATCTCCACAATTCCAATTTTCACCCCCAAAACACGAAATGGCCCATCATACAGAGGCAGGTAATCAGATACCACCAAATATGCTCAAATCCAAAAGATAGAGACAAACATCTCAGAACACTAGCAGACTCCTTCCATAATAAAGGTTACAGAGTCAAAATCATCAACACCAGCATAAACATAACCTTGAAACCCCAAAGAGAAAATCTACTTCAATACAAAGAGAAAAAAACAAATAACTGTGTACCTCTAGTAACCACATACAATCCAGCACTAGAAGGGATAAGAAAGATAATCAAAGATTTACAACCCATCATAACAGAAGATGAAACTCTGAAAAAAATAGTCAAGCAACCCCCAATACTGATATTCAGACAACCACCCAACCTCAGACATAAACTCATAGGTAGAAAACTTCATTCTGATTATGAAGTCATAAGTAATGGAAGCAAATCCTGCAATAACAAACACTGCACCCAAATCAATCTATCTAAAACTGTCACACTCACAAATGGGACCTTCAATATCCCAGGATCATACAACCGCACCTCCAGTAATGTTGTGTACCTCATCCAATGCAAAAGATGTAGCAAAGGAATGATGAATTTGCACAGTCACACCATCAAGGAACATAACAAATATAGTTTCTGCACATCTGTGGGACATCATTTCTCACAACTGGACCAGACAGAGCTCAATGTCTTATTTCCTGAAAGGGATTTTAAAACTCTTCAGCATAGCAAAACGTTTGAACTTAGAATGAAATTTCTATTTGACACAAAAAATAAGGGCCCAAATTTAGATATGAGTTTTCTTACTCATTATCGAACAGTTTTACATCCCCCCCTTGACTGTCATCGCCCCCAGTCTATAGCTCTCCCTCTGTCTTATCTCACAATATGCTAGTTTAGTTTTATTACCATTGCCATGTACATTTGTTTGTGTGTGTGTGTGTGTGTATGTTTTTTTTTCCTTCCCCTCAGCGTTTGTCTTTTTTTAATATACTGCCAAATCTTTTGTGAATTAGTACTGCTCAGACTTTGAAAAAGGGGGGAAAAGAGGGCAAAATCTTGTCCTGAAAAATTGTATGTTAGAGCAAGTAAAAAAGTATCATGGACAGTACTCAATTGTTTCTGTTACAAGTGCATTAAATGGCTACAATCACTTCAAGCAATATTGGACATTGAAAACTTTTACACAGCCCCAGCACTTTAGAATAAGGACTGCTGAAAGTGGATTTGTAGTTGGTGTTTAACCAGTTTCAAACTCTGGGTGTGCTAGACATGCCCCCAAAAATCATCATTGGGTCAGGAGTGCACCACTATGATAGTGGACCCTAAGGCTGACTGCTGCGGATGGAACTCGGGATGGTTCAGGAAGGCAGGTCCCCTGGAGCACCAACATGGATCCCACAGTGAGTTAGAGCATAGATTCCCCAGGGCGCGGAGTCTAAGAGCCAGCAGGTGTTCACCAGAGCCTCTAGTGGTGAGGATGGACTGGGCTGCAACTGGCTCCAGGTTGCGGCCCCCAGGGACTCCCAGCTCATGCTCACGGTAGGCTACAGGAGGATGGAGAGGAAACAGCAGCCCAGGACAGCAAGGGATAGTAAGGAGGTAGCCAAATGTCAGGGCGACTAGCAGACAAGGATAACAGAGAACACGCCAAAAGTCAGGGTCACAGGCAAACAGGGATAGTCGAGAACGCGCCAAAGGTCAGGGTCACAAGCAGACAGGGATAGTCGGGAACATGCAAAGATCGGTAACAGAGACAGAGACAAACTTAGAGCACACGGCAAACAGGAAGCCAAACACACAATAAGGCAGGCTTGGAGAATACGGTGTTAAATAGTGGTAACTGTTGAGTCTAGGGTGGAGCCACACAGAGGGAAGATTACTTAACCACTTGACGACCGCCTCACGCCGATGTACGTCGGCAAAGTGGCACGGACAGGCAAAATCACGTACAGGGTACGTGATTTGCCTTCCGCGGGTGGGGGGTCCGATCGGACCCCTCCCCGGTGCCCGAGGCGGTCGTCGTTTGTCCAGCGGCGATCGGTGATGAGGGGGAGACCATCCGTTCGTGGCCCCCCCCTCGCGATCGCCGCCGGCCAATGAGAATCTTCCTTTGCTGCTGTATGCTAAACAGCAGCAAAGGAAATGATGTCATCTCTCCTCGGCTCGGTAATTTCCGTTCCGGCCCGAGGAGAGAAGACATCAATGTGAGTGCACAAACACACACACACACAGTAGAACATGCCAGGCACACAAAACACCCCGATCCCCCCCCCCGATCGCCCCCCGATCCCCCCCCCAATCACCCCCCCCCTGTCACAAACTGACACCAGCAGTTTTTTTTTTTTTTTTTTTTTTTTTTTTCTGATTACTGCATAGTGTCAGTTTGTGACAGTAAGTGTGTTAGGGCAGTTAGTATTACCCCCCTTTAGGTCTAGAGTACCCCCCTAACCCCCCCTAATAAAGTTTTAACCCCTTGATCACCCCCTGTCGCCAGTGTCACTAAGCGATCATTTTTCTGATCGCTGTATTAGTGTCGCTGGTGACGCTAGTTAGTGAGGTAAATATTTAGGTTCGCCGTCAGCGTTTTATAGCGTCAGGGACCCCCATATACTACCTAATAAATGTTTTAACCCCTTGATTGCCCCCTAGTTAACCCTTTCACCACTGATCACCGTATAACCGTTACGGGTGACGCTGGTTAGTTTGTTTATTTTTTATAGTGTCAGGGCACCCGCCGTTTATTACCGAATAAAGGTTTAGCCCCCCGATCGCCCGGCGGTGATATGCGTCGCCCCAGGCAGCGTCAGATTAGCGCCAGTACCGCTAACACCCACGCACGCAGCATACACCTCCCTTAGTGGTATAGTATCTGAACGCATCAATATCTGATCCGATCAGATCTATACTAGCGTCCCCAGCAGTTTAGGGTTCCCAAAAACGCAGTGTTAGCGGGATCAGCCCAGATACCCGCTAGCACCTGCGTTTTGCCCCTCCGCCCGGCCCGGCCCAGCCCACCCAAGTGCAGTATCGATCGATCACTGTCACTTACAAAACACTAAACGCATAACTGCAGCGTTCGCAGAGTCAGGCCTGATCCCTGCGATCGCTAACAGTTTTTTTGGTAGCGTTTTGGTGAACTGGCAAGCACCAGCCCCAGGCAGCGTCAGGTTTGCGCCAGTACCGCTAACACCCACGCACGCACCGTACACCTCCCTTAGTGGTATAGTATCTGAACGGATCAATATCTGATCCGATCAGATCTATACTAGCGTCCCCAGCAGTTTAGGGTTCCCAAAAACGCAGTGTTAGCGGAATCAGCCCAGATACCTGCTAGCACCTGCGTTTTGCCCCTCCGCCCGGCCCAGCCCACCCAAGTGCAGTATCGATCGATCACTGACACTTACAAAACACTAAACGCATAACTGCAGCGTTCGCAGAGTCAGGCCTGATCCCTGCGATCGCTAACAGTTTTTTTGGTAGCGTTTTGGTGAACTGGCAAGCACCAGCCCCAGGCAGCGTCAGATTAGCGCCAGTACCGCTAACACCCACGCACACACCGTACACCTCCCTTAGTGGTATAGTATCTGATCGCATCAATATCTGATCCGATCATATCTATACTAGCGTCACCAGCAGTTTAGGGTTCCCAAAAACGCAGTGTTAGCGGGATCAGCCCAGATACCTGCTAGCACCTGCGTTTTGCCCCTCCGCCCAGCCCGGCCCAGCCCACCCAAGTGCAGTATCGATCGATCACTCACTTACAAAACACTAAACGCTTAACTGCAGCGTTCGCAGAGTCAGGCCTGATCCCTGCGATCGCTAACAGTTTTTTGGTAGCGTTTTGGTGAACTGGCAAGCGCCAGCGGCCTAGTACACCCCGGTCGTAGTCAAACCAGCACTGCAGTAACACGTGGTGACGTGGCGAGTCCCATAAGTGCAGTTGAAGCTGGTGAGGTGGCAAGCACAAGTAGTGTCCCGCTGCCACCAAAAAGACAAACACAGGCCCGTCATGCCCATAGTGCCCTTCCTGCTGCATTCACCAATCCTAATTGGGAACCCACCGCTTCTGCAGCGCCCGTACTTCCCCCATTCACATCCCCAACCAAATGCAGTCGGCTGCATGAGAGGCATTTTTATGTCCTCCCGAGTACCCCTACCCAACGAACCCCCCAAAAAAGATGTCGTGTCTGTAGCATATATAGGCGTGACACCCGCTATTATTGTTCCCCCTGTCCTGACAATCCTGGTTTTTGCATTGGTGAATGTTTTGAACGCTACCATTCACTAGTTGAGTATTAGCGTAGGGTACAGCATTGCACAGACTAGGCGCCATTTCACAGGGTCTCCCAAGATGCCATCGCATTTTGAGAGACCCGAACCTGGAACCGGTTACCGTTATAAAAGTTAGTTACAAAAAAAGTGTAAAAAAAAAAAAAATATGAAATAAAAAAAAATAGTTGTTGTTTTATTGTTCTCTCTCTCTCTATTCTCTCTCTCTATTGTTCTTTTTTACTGTATTCTATTCTGCAATGTTTTATTGTTATTGTTATTGTTATTGTTATTATGTTTTATCATGTTTGTTTTTCAGGTGTGTAATTATTTACACTTTACTGTGCTTTATTGTTAACCATTGTTAACCATTTTTTTGTCTTCAGGTACGCCATTCACGACTTTGAGTGGTTATACCAGAATGATGCCTGCAGGTTTAGGTATCATCTTGGTATCATTCTTTTCAGCCAGCGGTCGGCTTTCATGTTAAAGCAATCCTAGAGGCTAATTAGCCTCTAGACTGCTTTTACAAGCCGTGGGAGGGAATGCCCCCCCACCGTCTTCCGTGTTTTTCTCTGGCTCTCCTGTCTCAACAGGGAACCTGAGAATGCAGCCGGTGATTCAGCCAGCTGACCATAGAGCTGATCAGAGACCAGAGTGGCTCCAAACATCTCTATGGCCTAAGAAACCGGAAGCTACGAGTATTTCATGACTTAGATTTCGCCGGATGTAAATAGCGCCATTGGGAAATTGGGGAAGCATTTTATCACACCGATCTTGGTGTGGTCAGATGCTTTGAGGGCAGAGGAGAGATCTAGGGTCTAATAGACCACAATTTTTTCAAAAAAGAGTACCTGTCACTACCTATTGCTATCATAGGGGATATTTACATTCCCCGAGATAACAATAAAAATGATTAAAAAAAAAAAATATGAAAGGAACAGTTTAAAAGTAAGATTAAAAAAGCAAAAAAATAATAAAGAAAAAAAAACAAAAAAAAAAAAACACCCCTGTCGCCCCCTGCTCTCGCGCTAAGGCAAACGCAAGCGGCGGTCTGTCGTCAAACGTAAACAGCAATTGCACCATGCATGTGAGGTATCACCGCGAAGGCCAGATCGAGTGCAGTAATTTTTCCAGTAGACCTCCTCTGTAAATCTAAAGTGGTAACCTGTAAAGGCTTTTGAAGGCTTTTAAACATGTATTTATTTTGTTGCCACTGCACGTTTGTGCGCAATTTTAAAGCATGTCATGTTTGGTATCCATGTACTCGGCCTAAGATCATCTTTTTTATTTCATCAAACATTTGGGCAATATAGTGTGTTTTAGTGCATTAAAATTAAAAAAAGTGTGTTTTTTCCCCAAAAAATGCGTTTGAAAAATTGCTGCGCAATTACTGTGTGAAAAAAAAAAATGAAACACCCACCATTTTAATCTGTAGGGCATTTGCTTTAAAAAATTATATAATGTTTGGGGGTTCAAAGTAATTTTTTTGCAAAAAAAAAAAACTTTTTCATGTAAACAATAAGTGTCAGAAAGGGCTTTGTCTTCAAGTGGTTAGAAGAGTGGGTGATGTGTGACATAAGCTTCTAAATGTTGTGCATAAAATGCCAGGACAGTTCAAAACCCCCCCAAATGACCCCATTTTGGAAAGTAGACACCCCAAGCTATTTGCTGAGAGGCATGTCGAGTCCATGGAATATTTTATATTGCGACACAAGTTGCGGGAAAGAGACAAATTTTTTTTTTTTTTTTGCACAAAGTTGTCACTAAATGATATATTGCTCAAACATGCCATGGAAATATGTGAAATTACACCCCAAAATACATTCTGCTGCTTCTCCTGAGTACGGGGATACCACATGTGTGAGACTTTTTGGGAGCCTAGCCGCGTACGGGACCCCGAAAACCAAGCACCGCCTTCAGGCTTTCTAAGGGCGTGAATTTTTGATTTCACTCTTCACTGCCTATCACAGTTTCGGAGGCCATGGAATGCCCAGGTGGCACAAAACCCCCCCAAATGACCCCATTTTGGAAAGTAGACACCCCAAGCTATTTGCTGAGAGGTATAGTGAGTATTTTGCAGACCTCACTTTTTGTCACAAAGTTTTGAAAATTGAAAAAAGAAAAAAAAAAAATGTTTTTTCTTGTCTTTCTTCATTTTCAAAAACAAATGAGAGCTGCAAAATACTCACCATGCCTCTCAGCAAATAGCTTGGGGTGTCTACTTTCCAAAATGGGGTCATTTGGGGGGGTTTTGTGCCACCTGGGCATTCCATGGCCTCCGAAACTGTGATAGGCAGTAAAGAGTGAAATCAAAAATTTTTACCCTTAGAAATCCTGAAGGCAGTGATTGGTTTTCGGGGTCCAGTACGCGGCTAGGCTCCCAAAAAGTCCCACACATGTGGTATCCCCATACTCAGGAGAAGCAGCAGAATGTATTTTGGGGTGCAATTCCACATAGGCCCATGGCCTGTGTGAGCAATATATCATTTAGTGACGACTTTTTGTAAATATTTTTTTTTTTTTTTCAATCACTTGGGACAAAAAAAATAAATATTCAATGGGTTCAACATGCCTCTCAGCAATTTCCTTGGGGTGTCTACTTTCCAAAATGGGGTCATTTGGGGGGGTTTTGTACTGCCCTGCCATTTTAGCACCTCAAGAAATGACATAGGCAGTCATAAACTAAAAGCTGTGTAAATTCCAGAAAATGTACCCTAGTTTGTAGACGCTATAACTTTTGCGCAAACCAATAAATATACGCTTATTGACATTTTTTTTACCAAAGACATGTGGCCGAATACATTTTGGCCTAAATGTATGACTAAAATTTAGTTTATTGGATTTTTTTTATAACAAAAAGTAGAAAATATCATTTTTTTTCAAAATTTTCGGTCTTTTTCCGTTTATAGCGCAAAAAATAAAAACCGCAGAGGTGATCAAATACCATCAAAAGAAAGCTCTATTTGTGGGAAGAAAAGGACGCAAATTTCGTTTGGGTACAGCATTGCATGACCGCGCAATTAGCAGTTAAAGCGACGCAGTGCCAAATTGGAAAAAGACCTCTGGTCCTTAGGCAGCATAATGGTCCGGGGCTCAAGTGGTTAAGCATGCAGGTGTGAGAGTACAAGCCTCAAGGCTGATACACAGACCAGGTAAGAGACATACAGGTCATGAATGTATTACTGCAAGGTCATGACAGTACCCCCCCTCTTACGAGGCCTCCCCCTCCCCCGCTTTGGACCAGGCTTGGAGGGGAACTTCAAATGGAACTTCCTCAGAAGACGAGGTGCGAAAACTTCAGATGCAGAAATCCAAGATCTCCTGTAATAATTACTGAACCCAAGAAAGTGCTGCATGGCCTTGAGGCCAGCAGGAAGAGGCCAGTTGGTAATGGCCGAGACCTTCCCAGGATCCATACGAAGACCAAAGTTAGAGACAAAGCATCCCAGAAACAGGACTTCAGAGCATTCAAAAGAACATTTCTCCAGCTTGGCGTACAGATTATTTTCTCGAAGGCGCTGAAGTACAATCCAGACATGGTCTCTGTGAACCGACAGACTATCCGAAAAGATGAGAATGTCATCCAGGTAGATGACAACAAATTGGTAAAGCAGATCCCTGAAGATTTTGTTAACAAAGTTTTGGAACACCGCTGGGGCGTTACACAAACCAAAGGGCATGACCAAGTACTCGTAATGCCCATCTCTATTTTTTAAACGCAGTTTTCCATTCATCCCCTTCACGTATTCGGATCAAATTGTATGCATCCCTGAGATCCAACTTGGTAAAAATGGAGGCACCTCTCAACCTGTCAAATAGTTCTGACATTAGGGGTAGGGGGTATCGATTTTTGATCGTTACTGCGTTTAGGTCTCGGTAGTCAATGCAGGGTCTTAGGGTACCATCCTTTTTGGCAACAAAAAAGAACCCTGCTCCTACAGGCGATGAGGATTTCCAGATGAATCCTGTTTCTAGATTTTCTGCAACATACTCAGACATAGCCTGGGTCTCTGGGATGGACAGGGGGTAGGTACAACCCCTGGGTAGAGCTTCTCCGGGAACAAGGTTAATGGCACAGTCAAAGGACCTGTGAGGAGGAAGCACCTCAGCTGTCTTTTTACAGAACACATCCCGGAAATCGTTATATGCAGAGGGAAGGGCAGAGGATACTGAGGTGGTAGCCACGGGAAGTCTCCCCTTAGGGGCAACCTTGAGTAGGCAGGAAGAGAAACAGGAGGGACCCCAAGCCAGGATCTGCCCAGAAGTCCAGTCAATGTGTGGAGAGTGGAGCCGCAACCAAGGAAGCCCCAATACGATAGGGGTTGAGACCTTAGGAAGGATAAGAAAGGATATCCACTCCCTACCAACATCTTAACAGGAGGGGTCTGGAAGCGAATAGGCCTCCCTGGAAGAACGGTGCCATCAAACGCCGAGACCACCAATGGAGTGGTGAGGGGTAAAAGGGTAAGGTTCATGGAAGATGCAGTTCTCCGGTCCATAAAGTTGCCAGCGGCTCCCGAATCCAGATAAGCCAAGGCCGAGTGGGAGGAAACGCCAACATGAAGAAACACCAAAAAAAGGAGATGAGAAGATGACTTTTCTGGTTCCAATACTCCACCTTCCAGATGTATTACCCGAGCTTTTCCTGGACGAAATGAGCATGTGTCACAAAAATGACCTTTGCCCCCATAGCAGAGACACAGGCCCAAAGTTCTGCGCCTAGCACATTCCTCGGGGGATGGCCTGGTCTGGCCCAGCTGCATGGGTTCCTTAGTTGGCAGGAGATGCTCCACAGGATGAAAAGAGGGGAGCTCGGGCTGACTAAGGACCAAGGAGTGCTGGCGTTGCTTTTCTAGGGTCCTTTCCTGAAAACGAATATCAATCTGGTTACACAGGGAGATAACTTCATCCAGATCAATGGGGATGGTTCTTCCTGCTAATTCGTCCTTCACTCTATCAGAAAGGCCATGCAGAAAGGTTGCGATTAAGGCCTCATTGTTCCAGCTCAGCTCAGCCGTCAGTATGCGGAAACGAAGAGCATACTGTCCCATAGAAGCAGACTCTTGGCGGAGACGTAAGAGGGCACTGGCCGCTGAAGAGACACGACCTGGTTCCTCAAAGATATTCCGGAAGAGTTTCAGAAAATTACAGAGGCTGGAAACCACTGGGTCTTTCCTCTCCTTCATAGGGGCAGCCCAAGCTAAAGCCTCGCTGGACAGAAGAGGAATAATATAGGCTACCTTTGCCCGATCAGACTGGAAGTTTTGGGGTTGGAGTTAGAAATGAATGGTACACTGGCTAAGGAGCCCTCTGCAGGCCTTAGAATCCCCAAAGTAACGGGACGGAGCTAGTAAGTGCAAAGGGTTAGTGGCTGCGACTGTAAGCGGAGCTGATACGGCAGCTGATTGCGGTTGTGGAACCGGGGAGCCTAAGGAGGCTTGAAGTTGTTCAAAGTGGGAAGCCAAATCCTGAAGGAATCACATCACCTGGGTCTGATTAGATTCCTGGGTCTTGAGTCTGATCATCGGCAGGTAGCGGCACATCAGACGGGTCCATGGCCGTGCAAACTGTCAGGTCACCTGTATCCAGGTGACAGATGCACCCTGTTGGGGTCAGGAGTGCACCGCTATGATAGTGGACCCTAAGGCTGACTGCTGCGGATGGAACTCGGGGTGGTTCAGGAAGGCAGGTCCCCTGGAGCACCAACACAGATGTCTTATCTCACAATATGCTAGTTTAGTTTTATTACCATTGCCGTGTACATTTGTCTGTGTGTGTGTGTATTTTTTTTTCCTTCTCCTCAGCGATTGTCTTTTTTTAATATACTGCCAAATCTTTTGTGAATTAGTACTGCTGTTGACACAGTGTATGTCAATTCAGATCTGATGAATCATAGCTGCATTGCCAAGTGCAACAGAGAAGGTCCTGGCAGAAGGAACTGTAAAAAAAAAGTAGTCTGGCAAAGTAGTCTGGCAAAAACATTGCTCAGCTGCAAATACAGAAAGATACAATGTTTCATTTTGTATCTTTCTGTTTTTTTCATCTACAGATTAAAGGAATGAACTTCAGTCTGCAGATGAAGTCAGTTAAAGCAACCTGAGAAGTAAAAAAAAAAATCTTTTTTTATTAAATGTTCCTCTGTCAAACCCCTGATTAAACCTTGGTTTACTCAAATCATCCCTAATTAACTCCTTGTTCTCCTTCTCCATTTAATTATAATTTTCCTGATGATTTTTTATTTTTTTTATTTATTAACTAATATTTACACTTTTTTTCTGTTTTTGTTTGCTTTATTCATTAATATTTTATACCTTTTACATATATTTGCACATATCATACTTAAAAAAAGAACAACATTTCAAAAAAAAAACTACTTTATTTAATTTGTAAATAACTTTGAAATGCTTTGTACCAAAATCATAATTTTATTGTTGTTTTTAAACAGGACAAATTACAGAATAAATTGCATGCTTTTTATGTGCAGTAACAATACTTATTTTTAAACTAACACTGCTGAAAAAGAAAAAGTGCCTTTTGTTTAGTTTTATTACCTTTAATTGTCTAAGGATTGCAAAAAAAAATATTGTTGCAATATTCACGGAAAGAAAGCCGTATTTGCCCTAAAAAAAAAAAATATATATATATATATATATATATATATATATATATATATATATGTGTGTGTGTGTGTGTGTGTGTGTGTATTACATGGTTATCTTAAGTAATGACAAAATTATTGCAGGCTAAACAGGGTCATAGCAGAAATTTGAAAATTGCTCTGGTCCATAAGAGAAGAGAGCTGAAGTGAATAAACACTGTTTCATATATGTATTGTCATTTAAAGGTAATATATATTTATGGGTATTGTTGTAATTTGAGTTTTACAAGTTAATAGCTGGCAAAGCAGATCACTAATTGTATGCAAATAGCACCAACAGCAGATCACCAATTGTATGCAAATAACACCAGCCAGGTGTCTATTATTTTTTTTTTAAGTTTTGCTTCACGCATTGCACTGAAGTTAAGAGTTCACAACTTTACAAGGTAATAGCATGCAACTACCTGTAGAAAGCTTAAGTGATTTTTTGCTGTATATTTGAGTTTAGTACAGTATATGTTTTTTTTTTAGAGTGCTGCACCAACCCAGATATATTTGAATATTTTTCTGATCAACAAAGGCAATCATATACAATTTGGATTAAAGCACATTCAAACACAATCTTATTGCAGTTGATCAGTCCTTAGATTAGGAGCCCACATCAGTTTTTTTTATTTTTATACTTTGTTCTATTTATTTTCACCTGATAATCTTGTGAATAACACCCTGTCCTTGGGGGAATATGCTTATTACTTCACTGTATCTATCAAGATGCCCATGATTGTCTCCCAGACTGGTCTTTATGTATGTCTGCCTTTTTTACAGTGTGGTTGTTTGGATTAGTAGTTTACACAAAATAGATAAAACTGCTTTTACTACTGGGCTACAGTATCTCACAAGTAACAGGTTTATTGCCTCTTTGGAAAGATCAACAGCTATGTTCTATACTTGCTAAAAATGTTCAGACAGTGCTGTTAGAGTAAATAATCAGCACAAGATTAAAGATTTAGAGAAATAAAGTGAATTCTATTGCTCGTCTCTCATTCTTCAAATTTTGGTTTCCTGGTTGTCATGCTGATCTAATGGATTCAATACTTTCTAAATGCTTGCAACAAGTAGGCATATTACCGGAGTTCCAACTTTACAATGACTTTTATGCAGTATGCTTGTTCCTAGGACAGGGATTCAAAAAGTAAATAAGCCACAGTCAGCAAGGAAACTAGCATCTTCAAAAAGAGGTCAGCAATATTAGCCTACATGTATTTCTCTCAGTACAGTTTTCTTTTGAAACCATGTAAACATTATTGATGAATGAACAAATTATCCAACATAATCTTTCTAGAATGGTTTGAAGTTTAGCTTAATTTTTCTGAAGGGCACATAGGGATCAGTGAGTACAACTGACTGGGTATTTTCTTCAACAAGATCCATTTCTTTTCTTATGTCATTTTGATTTAAAATATGCTTTTTTTAAACAGCCCTTTAACCAATATAATTAGAGAGAAACAAAATGATGCATTTATTAATGCATTATGTATTTTTTATTTTCCTACAGCCGCTGCCCATTTTGCCAAAGGTTTTCTGAATGACAGGACTTATAATTGCTACAATGTTCTTCAAATATATTTAGAGATTGTTCTTATATTAGACAAAAAGGCTAAAAGGCACATCACATGAAGTGAGGGCTATTAAAACTTCATAAAAATTGCAGTAACAAGAAACATGCTTAAGGCCAGTTCACTTGAATGTTAAAGAGCAACAAAAATTGCAATTGTAATTTATATGTTAACCACTTCAGCCCCAGAAGGTTTTACCCCCTTCATGACCAGGCCATTTTTTGCGATACGACACTGCATTGCTTTGACAGTCAATTGCACGGTTGTGCGATGCTGTACCAAAATAAAATTGATGTTCTTTCTTTCCCACAAATAGAGCTTTCTTTTGGTGGTATTTGATTATCTCTGTGGTTTTTATTTTTTGCACTATAAACAAAAACTGAGATGGCTGCCTGTTGAATCTGCTCTGAGCACAGACAGCTCTCCAGGGCTCCAGTGACAGATACAAACAGACCAGTCAGAGTTCAAAACCCCCCCCACCCCTTCCTTGAGACATCAGTGAACATGTCAAAGCGCGGGAAAGTCCGTTTGGTGCCAAGAAAACTCACAGAGTTTTAACCAACACCAAGCAGGCAGAAAACCCAAGATGGCACCGGTGAACATAACGCCACAGCAGGAGGCGGCCCTGCCTCAGCACATACACAGGAGGACGGGACAGAAGAAGAGTTCTTTCCTCCACACAAACCTGGCAGCAGCTCTTTAGCCTCCACACCTTCTGAAAGTCCTGCAAAATCCAAGCTGAGGCTGACACAGGACACAGATCCTGGCAATGAGGTGAGCCCTGCTACATTTACTTCCCCTGTGAGCTCTGCTTTGTCCAACTCTATTGCAGCATATCCCACATCAAACCAACCAGTTCTTGACACCACTCTGAGAGATATATTGTTAACTTTACAGAGTTCCATCCACTCAGATATATCCAGATAAATGCATCACTTTACCTCTGAAATATCCTATCTAGGGGGAGAGTCACAACTATAGAAAACAAAATGGGAGAAGTGACCTCATTATTTATTGATCTTGTGGATGCTCAGGGTGAAGAAACAAAGGATATTGAATGGATGAAAGCCAAAATAGCAGACGTATGACCCGTACACATGATCAGACTTTCTGCCAACAAAACCGTTGAATATGAGCATGCACAAACGTTTGTGTATCAGACTTGTGTACACACGATCGGAAATTCCAACAACAAAGTTTTGTTGGTGGAAAATTTGAGAACCTGCTATCAAACATTTGTTGGCAGAAAGTCCGACAGCAAATGTTCGATGGAGCATACACACAGTCGGACTTTCATACAACAAGCTCACATCCAACATTTCCTGTCTTCTTATGTGTACGTGTCATAAGAAGATCGTTCCAGAAGGAACAACCTGAAGATTAGCAGCATACCAGAGGCCACCCAACAACCTGCCATAAAAGAATATTTCACCTCATTGATGTTGACTTTTCTCCCTGACACTCCTCTGGGAGAACTAATCATAGACCACATACACCAATTGGCTGAACTGCCTCACCTGCCTGACAATTATCCAAGGGACACCATCGTCCGTATTCATTTTTACCATGTAAAGAATAATTTTATGCGTGCTATGCACAATTCTGCTGCCTATCCCCATCCATATACCTACTTAGCCACTATCACGAAACCCCTCCGTAACCACCAGATCCAATACAAATGGGGCCACCCAGTCAAACTAGTAATCACGAAGGACAATAGATCATACTCTGTCTGCCTTATACTCCAATTATAAGTTGTGGTATACACAGCTCAAGCAGAGTTTTTCTGACTTTTTTTTTTTTTACAAGTTTCCCTGGAAACACAGAGACTTTGTTTTTTCAATTAACTTTGTTTTCCATTTTTACAAGCCTACAGTCTACCGCTATATTTTAACCAGCCATGATATAACGAGTGCACCTCCAAAGTTCCTGTTGTCGTGAGATAGTTCTACATACTTCCCATCAAACAGTAAGTCCTCTTCTTTCTTGTACCGGCAACCTACACTCCATCCTGTTAGAGACACTTGGCCCATATTCACTCTAGCTGCCCAGAAATTTCTGTCATAAAACAACATACCTACAGTGAATAAAAAAAGGCTACACACTCCTGTTAACTTGTCAGGTTTCTGTGATGTAAAAAAATAGACAAAGATAAATCATTTCAGAACTTTTTTCACCTTTAATGTGACATAAAAAGTCTACAATTTAATTGAAAAACAAACTGAAATCTTTTAAGGAGGTGAAGTAAAAAAAAAAAAAAAAAATTATGTGGTTGCATAAGTGTGCACATCCTCTTTTAACTGGGGTTGTAGCTGTGTTCAGAATTAAGCAATCACATTCAAACTGATGTTAAATAGAAGTCAGTACACACCTTCCATCATTTAGAGTGCCTTTGATTAACCCCAAATAAAGTTCAGCTGTTCTAGTAGGTCTTTCCTGACTTTTTCTTAGTCGCATCCTACAGCAAAAGCCATGGTCCGCAGAGAGCTTCCAAATTATCAGAGGGATCTCATTGCTAAAAGGTATCAGTCAGGATAAGGGTACAAAAGAATTTCAAAGGCATTTGATATACCATGGAACACAGTTAAGACAGTCATCATCGGGAAAATATGGTACATTGAACAGTGAATACAAAGAACTGGACGTCCCTCCAAAAGTGATGAAAAGACGAGAAGAATACTGGTCAGGGAGGCTGCCAAGACGCCTACCGCAACATTAACCACTTGCCGACCGCCTCACGCCTATATACGTGAGCAGAGCGGCACGGGCAGGCAAAATCACGTACCTGAAACGTGATTGCCTTCCCGCGGGTGGGGGGTCCGATCGGACCCCCCCCCGGTGCCAGCTGCGGTCGGCATTTGGTTGGGAGCGATGACAGACGAGGGGGAGGCCATCCGATCGTGGCCCCCCCCTCGCGATCGCTCCCAGCCAATGAGAAACATCCCCTGCCTCTGTATAGTACACAGAGGCAGAGGATGTGATGTCATCTCTCCTCGGTCTGGCAGTTTCCGTTCCAGCGCCGAGGAGAGATGACATGTAAGTGCACCAACACAAACACACAACACAGTAGAACATGCCAGGCATACTTTACACCCCCGATCCCCCCCGATCGCCCCCCGATCCCCCCCAATCACCCCCCCCCCCCGTCACAAACTGACACCAAGCAGTTTTTTTTTTTTTTTTCCTGATTACTGCATAGTGTCAGTTTGTGACAGTTAGCAGTGGTGGGACAGTTAGTATTACCCCCCTGTAGGTCTAGGGTACCCCCCTTACCCCCCTAATAAAGTTTTAACCCCTTGATCACCCCCTGTCGCCAGTGTCGCTAAGCGATCATTTTTCTGATCGCTGTATTAGTGTCGCTGGTGACGGTAGTTAGGGACGTAAATATTTAGGTTCGCCGTCAGTGTTTTATAGCGACAGGGACCCCCATATACTACCTAATAAATGTTTTAACCCCTTGATTGCCCCCTAGTTAACCCTTTCACCACTGATCACCGTATAACCATTACGGGTGACGCTGGTTAGTTCGTTTATTTTTTATAGTGTCAGGGCACCCGCCGTTTATTACCGAATAAAGGTTTAGCCCCCTGTACGTCTAGGGTACCCCCCTTACCCCCCTAATAAAGTTTTAACCCCTTGATCACCCCCTGTCGCCAGTGTCGCTAAGCGATCATTTTTCTGATCGCTGTATTAGTGTCGCTGGTGACGCTAGTTAGGGACGTAAATATTTAGGTTCGCCGCCAGTGTTTTATAGCGTCAGGGACCCCCATATACTATCTAATAAATGTTTTAACCCCTTGATGGCCCCCTAGTTAACCCTTTCACCACTGATCACCGTATAACCGTTACGGGTGACGCTGGTTAGTTCGTTTATTTTTTATAGTGTCAGGGCACCCGCCGTTTATTACCGAATAAAGGTTTAGCCCCCTGATCGCCCGGCGGTGATATGCGTCGCCCTAGGCAGCGTCAGATTAGCGCCAGTACCGCGAACACCCACGCACGCACCGTACACGCACCGTACACCTCCCTTAGTGGTATAGTATCTGAACGCATCAATATCTGATCCGATCAGATCTATACTAGCGTCCCCAGCAGTTTAGGGTTCCCAAAAACGCAGTGTTAGCGGGATCAGCCCAGATACCTGCTAGCACCTGCGTTTTGCCCCTCCGCCCGGCCCAGCCCAGTCCAGCCCACCCAAGTGCAGTATCGATCGATCACTGACACTTTTCTTTGTAGCGTTTTGGTGAACTGGCAAGCACCAGCGGCGTAGTACACCCCGGTCGTAGTCAAACCAGCACTGCAGTAACACTTGGTGAATGTTTTGAACGCTACCATACACTAGTTGAGTATTAGCGTAGCGTACAGCATTGCACAGACTAGGCACACTTTCACAGGGTCTCCCAAGATGCCATCGCATTTTGAGAGACTCGAACCTGGAACCGGTTACAGTTATAAAAGTTACAGTTACAAAAAAAAAGTGTAAAAAAAAAAAAAACACAAACAAAAATAAAAAAAATAGTTGTCGTTTTATTGTTCTCTCTCTCTCTCTATTCTCTCTCTATTGTTCTGCTCTTTTTTACTGTATTCTATTCTGCAATGTTTTATTGTTATTATGTTTTATCATGTTTGCTTTTCAGGTATGTAATTATTTATACTTTACCGTTTACTGTGCTTTATTGTTAACCATTTTTTTGTCTTCAGGTACGCCATTCACGACTTTGAGTTGTTATACCAGAATGATGCCTGCAGATTTAGGTATCATTTTGGTATCATTCTTTTCAGCCAGCGGTCGGCTTTCATGTAAAAGCAATCCTAGCAGCTAATTAGCCTCTAGACTGCTTTTACAAGCCGTGGGAAGGAATGCCCCCCCCCCACCGTCTTCCGTGTTTTTCTCTGGCTCTCCTGTCTCAACAGGGAACCTGAGAATGCAGCCGGTGATTCAGCCAGCTGACCATAGAGCTGATCAGAGACCAGAGTGGCTCCAAACATCTCTATGGCCTAAGAAACCGGAAGCTACGAGTATTTCATGACTTAGATTTCGCCGGATGTAAATAGCGCCATTGGGAAATTGGGGAAGCATTTTATCACACCGATCTTGGTGTGGTCAGATGCTTTGAGGGCAGCGGAGAGATCTAGGGTCTAACAGACCACAATTTTTTCAAAAAAGAGTACCTGTCACTACCTATTGCTATCATAGGGGATATTTACATTCCCCGAGATAACAATAAAAATGATTTTAAAAAAAATATATGAAAGGAACAGTTTAAAAGTAAGATTAAAAAAGCAAAAAAATAATAAAGAAAAAAAAAAAAAAAAAAAAAGCACCCCTGTCGCCCCCTGCTCTCGCGCTAAGGCGAACGCAAGCGGCGGTCTGTCGTCAAACGTAAACAGCAATTGCACCATGCATGTGAGATATCACCGCGAAGGCCAGATCGAGTGCAGTAATTTTTCCAGTAGACCTCCTCTGTAAATCTAAAGTGGTAACCTGTAAAGGCTTTTGAAGGCTTTTAAACATGTATTTATTTTGTTGCCACTGCACGTTTGTGCGCAATTTTAAAGCATGTCATGTTTGGTATCCATGTACTCGGCCTAAGATCATCTTTTTTATTTCATCAAACATTTGGGCAATATAGTGTGTTTTAGTGCATTAAAATTTAAAAAAGTGTGTTTTTTCCCCAAAAAATGCGTTTGAAAAATCGCTGCGCAATTACTGTGTGAAAAAAAAAAATGAAACACCCACCATTTTAATCTGTAGGGCATTTGCTTTAAAAAAATATATAATGTTTGGGGGTTCAAAGTAATTTTCTTGCAAAAAAAAAAACTTTTTCATGTAAACAATAAGTGTCAGAAAGGGCTTTGTCTTCAAGTGGTTAGAAGAGTGGGTGATGTGTGACATAAGCTTCTAAATGTTGTGCATAAAATGCCAGGACAGTTCAAAACCCCCCCAAATGACCCCATTTTGGAAAGTAGACACCCCAAGCTATTTGCTGAGAGGCATGTCGAGTCCATGGAATATTTTATATTGCGACACAAGTTGCGGGAAAGAGACAAATTTTTTTTTTTTTTTTTTGCACAAAGTTGTCACTAAATGATATATTGCTCAAACATGCCATGGGAATATGTGAAATTACACCCCAAAATACATTCTGCTGCTTCTCCTGAGTACGGGGATACCACATGTGTGAGACTTTTTGGGAGCCTAGCCGCGTACGGGACCCCGAAAACCAAGCACCGCCTTCAGGCTTTCTAAGGGCGTGAATTTTTGATTTCACTCTTCACTGCCTATCACAGTTTCGGAGGCCATGGAGTGCCCAGGTGGCACAAAACCCCCCCCAAATGACCCCATTTTGGAAAGTAGACACCCCAAGCTATTTGCTGAGAGGTATAGTGAGTATTTTGCAGACCTCACTTTTTGTCACAAAGTTTTGAAAATTGAAAAAAGAAAAAAAAAAATGTTTTTTCTTGTCTTTCTTCATTTTCAAAAACAAATGAGAGCTGCAAAATACTCACCATGCCTCTCAGCAAATAGCTTGGGGTGTCTACTTTCCAAAATGGGGTCATTTGGGGGGTTTTTTTGCCACCTGGGCATTCCATGGCCTCCGAAACTGTGATAGGCAGTAAAGAGTGAAATCAAAAATTTTCACCCTTAGAAATCCTGAAGGCAGTGATTGGTTTTCGGGGTCCCGTACGCGGCTAGGCTCCCAAAAAGTCCCACACATGTGGTATCCCCATACTCAGGAGAAGCAGCTAAATGTATTTTGGGGTGCAATTCCACATATGCCCATGGCCTGTGTGAGCAATATATCATTTAGTGACAACTTTATGAAAAAAAAAAAAAGTGTCACTTTCCCGCAACTTGTGTCAAAATATAAAATATTCCATGGACTCAATATGCCTCTCAGCAAATAGCTTGGGGTGTCTACTTTCCAAAATTGGGTCATTTTGGGGGGTTTTGTGCCACCTGGGCATTCCATGGCCTCCGAAACTGTGATAGGCAGTGAAGAGTGAAAGCAAAAATTTACACCCTTAGAAATCCTGAAGGCGGTGATTGGTTTTCGGGGCCCCGTACGTGGCTAGGCTCCCAAAAAGTCCCACACATGTGGTATCCCCATACTCAGGAGAAGCAGCTGAATGTATTTTGGGGTGCAATTCCACATAGGCCCATGGCCTGTGTGAGCAATATATCATTTAGTGACAACTTTTTGTAAATATTTTTTTTTTTTGTCATTTTTCAATCACTTGGGACAAAAAAAATAAATATTCAATGGGTTCAACATGCCTCTCAGCAATTTCCTTGGGGTGTCTACTTTCCAAAATGGGGTCATTTGGGGGGGTTTTGTACTGCCCTGCCATTTTAGCACCTCAAGAAATGACATAGGCAGTCATAAACTAAAAGCTGTGTAAATTCCAGAAAATGTACCCTAGTTTGTAGACGCTATAACTTTTGCGCAAACCAATAAATATACGCTTATTGACATTTTTTTTACCAAAGACATGTGGCCGAATACATTTTGGCCTAAATGTATGACTAAAATTTAGTTTATTGGATTTTTTTTATAACAAAAAGTAGAAAATATCATTTTTTTTCAAAATTTTCGGTCTTTTTCCGTTTATAGCGCAAAAAATAAAAACCGCAGAGGTGATCAAATACCATCAAAAGAAAGCTCTATTTGTGGGAAGAAAAGGACGCAAATTTCGTTTGGGTACAGCATTGCATGACCGCGCAATTAGCAGTTAAAGCGACGCAGTGCCAAATTGGAAAAAGACCTCTGGTCCTTAGGCAGCATAATGGTCCGGGGCTCAAGTGGTTAAGGGGAACCCCGGCCAAAATTTTTTTAAAAAATGACATGGGGGTCCCCCTAAATTCCATACCAGACCCTTCAGGTCTGGTATGGATTTTAAGGGGAACCCCGTGCCAAAAAAAAAAAACGGCCTGGGGTCCCGCCAAAAATCCATACCAGACCCTTATCCGAGCACGCAACCTGGCAGGCCGCAGGAAAAGAGGGTGGGACGAGAGTGCGCCCCCCCTGAACCGTACCAGGCCACATGCCCTCAACATTTGGAGGGTGCTTTGGGGCTTATCAGAATCTGGAAGCCCCCTTTAACAAGGGAACCCTCAGATCCCGGCCCCCCCCTGTGTGAAATGGTAAGGGGGTATTTTGACAATTCCTTTATTTAAATGCTTCTTATTTCTTCTATCTTCCTTCATCTTCTTCTTCTGGTTCTTCTGGCTCTTCTGGTTCTTCCTCTGGCGTTCTCATCCAGCATCTCCTCCGCGGCGTCTTCTATCTTCTTCTCCTCGGGCCGCTCCGCACCCATGGCATGGGGGGAGGCTCCCGCTCTTCTCTTCATCTTCTTCTTCATCCTCTTCTCTTCTTCCTTCTTCTCTTCTTCTCTTCTTCATTTTCTTCTCCGGGCCGCTCCGCATCCATGCTGGCATGGAGGGAGGCTCCCGCTGTGTGACGGCGTCTCCTCGTCTGACGGTTCTTAAATAACGGGGGGGCAAGGCCATCCGGTGACCCCGCCCCCCTCTGACGCACGGGACATGACGGGACTTCCCTGTGGCATTCCCCGTGACATCACAGGGAAGTCCCGTCAAGACAATGTGCGTCAGAGGGGGGCGGGGTCACCGGGTGGCCCCGCCCCCCATTATTTAAGAACTGTCAGGCGAGGAGATGCCGTCACACAGCGGGAGCCTCCCTCCATGCCAGCATGGATGCGGAGCGGCACAGAGAAGAAAATGAAGAGGAGAAGAAGAGAAGAAAAGAAGAAGAGAAGAAGATGAAGAAGATGAAGAGAAGAGCGGGAGCCTCCCCCCATGCCATGGGTGCGGAGCGGCCCGAGGAGAAGAAGATAGAAGACGCCGCGGAGGAGATGCTGGACAAGAATGGCGGAGGAAGAACCAGAAGAGCCAGAAGAACCAGAAGAAGATAAAGGAAGATAGAAGAAAGAAGAAGCATTTAAATAAAGGAATTGTCAAAAACTGTCTCTTGTCATTTTTAACATTTTTGACAGTTTTTTAGTGAAATGGTAGGGGTAAGTACCCCCCTTACCATTTCACACAGGGGGGAGGGCCGGGATCTGGGGGTCCCCTTGTTAAAGGGGGCTTCCAGATTCCAATAAGCCCCCCACCTGGAGACCCCCACAACCACCGGCCAGGGTTGTGGGGATGAGGCCCTTGTCCTCATCAACATGGGGACAAGGTGTTTTGGGGGCTACCCCCAAGCACCCTCCCAATGTTGAGGGCATGTGGCCTGGTACGGTTCAGGAGGGGGGGCGCTCTCTCCTCCCCCCCTCTTTTCCTGCGGCCTGCCAGGTTGCGTGCTCGGATAAGGGTCTGGTATGGATCTTTGGGGGGACCCCACGCCGTTTTTTTTTTTTTTGTGCGGGGTTCCCCTTAAAATCCGTACCAGACTTGAAGGGTCTGGTATGGAATTTAGGGGGACCCCCACGTCATTTTTTTTTAAATTTTGGCCGGGGTTCCCCTTAATATCCATACCAGACCTGAAGGGCCTGGTATGGAATTTAGGGGGACCCCCACATCATTTTTTTTTTTAAATTTTAGTTCAGGGTTCCCCGGTGGGGAATTCCCATGCCGTTTTTATCAATGAACTTCTATGTGTATTGTCGGACCGGCAATGCAATAGCCGCAAGTAGTTTTAAATGGGTTTTTTCCTTTGAAATGTCATTTTGCTGTCAGACTGTTCTAAACACAGGAAACATGCGCCCCTTTAAAGGCATACTATAGACACCCCCCAGTTATGAATTTTAAAGGGATATTACACTTTTATTGTTAAGCATTAATAAAACCACTGCTCCTTTTTTGCATTGATCCATGTCCCCTGGGGCAGGACCCAGGTCCCCAAACACTTTTTATGACAATAACTTGCATATAAGCCTTTAAAATTAGCACTTTTGATTATTCATGTTCGTGTCCCATAGACTTTAACGGTGTTCGCGTGTTTGAAAGAACTTTTTTCCTGTTCGCATGTTCTGGTGCGAACCGAACAGGGGGGGTGTTGAGCTCATCCCTATCCCCCAACTACTGGAGTGTCATGTCCCCCAAGAGCCAGGGCCTCTACATATATGCCAGATGGACTTGCCAACCCAACATGGCTGCCATCCGACTCGGGATCACCAATTATTCCCCCTTTCACAGCACAGCCAGGTGTGCAAGCCAACACCCAATTTCTCACAGATTGATTACTTTCATCTGTTTTTGCATGACACTTTGCTGCAATTCATTGGGGACCAGACAAATTTGTATGCCCAGCAGTATATTGCCAATAACCCCCAATAATCCTATGCCCATCTGTTTGAGTGGAGAGATCTGAATTTGGAGGAGTTCAAATTGTTTATGGGCCTCACCCTAAACATGGGGCTTACAAAAAAAAATGAAGGACATGCCTATTGGTCCACCAACCCCATCCACAACATGCCCATTTATTCTGCCATAATGGCCAGGTCCCAATACGAAATGATAATGCGCTTTCTTCATTTTAGCGACAACATCCAGTGCCCTCCCCACAATCATCCATATTACAACAAATTATATAAACTTCGCCCACTGATAAAATTATTTTTCCAACAATTTGCAGAACTCTATGTCCCCGATCAGAATATATGTGTCGATGAGTCCCTGGTACCCTTTTCAGGCTGGCTAGGAATAAAGCAATATATTCCTAGCAAAATGGCCAGATACGGAGTAAAATTATATAAGCTCAGTGAGAGAGCCACGGGATATTTGTATGCGTTCCGCATATATGAAGGAAAAGATTCCCAGCTCCAGCCCCCTGAGTGCCCGGCCTACATGGGCACAACTGGAAAGATTGTATGGGACTTGGCATACCCACTTCTGAACAAAGGATATCACATATACCTTGACAATTCCTACACTGGCCTGTCCCTTTTCAAACACCTATACATTGCAAAAACCCTGGCCTGCGGAACCTCTAGAAAAAATAGGAAGGGCTTCCCACAATCTCTAGCAAACAAAAAGCTGCAAACGGGGGAAAGAACAGCATTGAGATGCAGCGAAGTGCTGCCCTTGAGGTGGAAGGATAAAAGGGACGTGCACATGATGTCCACCATCCATGACGACACTACAATTGAGGTTCAAAGAAGACAAGGTCCCATTGAAAAGCCAGTATGTGTGCAAGATTAAAATCTCTACATGGGGGGTGGATTTCAATGGTCAAATGATTCAGCCCTATTTGTCAATAAGGAGGTCCCGATTCTGGTACAAGAAGGTAGCAATTTATCTCATCCATTTGGCCGTTTATAATTCCTACGTAGTCTACAGCAAATCCACAGAAAGCCCCGCCCCCTTCCTTCAATTCATAGAAGAAGTTGTTACGTCCCTCATCTATCACCAAAGACCCCCCAGAAGACCTTCGCTCTGAGGCTGTTTGCCGACTTCATGAGCGCCACTTCCCCTTCAACATTCCACCATCTGAAGCAGGCCAAAGACGGCAAAATAAATGTTGCATGTCCACCAAAAGAGGGTTTTGAAAAGATACCAGCTACCATTGTCCCCAGTGTCCCTCCCAACCTGGCCTTTGCATTGGTGAATGCTTCCAACTTTATCATACACCCCTAAAATATTAGCCCATATTTTTAACTATTTCCCCATTTTCATCATCTGTGCTGACCATTTTCCATGCTTCCCCAAATAACCATGCCACTGCCTTCCATGTGAACTGACCCTGGCCTGTTTTTTGACTATGCCTCTGCCTACCGTTTGGACTGCTGCCACGTGAACTGATCCTGGCCTGTTTTGTGACTGTGCCTCTGCCTACCCTTTGGACTGCCTCCATGTGAACTGACCCTGGCCTGTTTTATCAACTACGCTACTGCCTACCGCTTTGGCTGCTTGCACGTGAACTGACCCTGGCCTGTTTTATGGACTATGCTTTTGCCTACCATTTGAACTGATCTGTTGCCCTGCTACTGTAGTACACAGGGGTCTCACATATGTGATAGGCTCCAGATTTGATTTTCCAGATGGAGAAAACAATTTTTTTTGTTTTCTCCAGGTTTCAGAATTTTCGGATTAGGGTCTGGAGTTTGGAGGCTTCATAGAGATTTGGGTGGGTCGAAGCCTCTACCCCTATGCCCCTGTGCACAGGTCTTACCTGATTGCGGCCCTCAGTCTGCTGCTGACTTACTGCCATCATGTCTCTGCATGCCGCATGAACGGACCACACCGCTACCTGGACTATGCAAATAATTAGCTGTAGCAAGAGACAGTATGTTTATGAAGGGCTGAAGAGTGGTACAATGAGTGTCTGCAGGTAACAGTGTACCAGGACCAATATTGTGGCTGTGCTGGCTGTCTCTGCCTGGACAATTTACATGGACTGTGCTGTGCTGACAATATCCTTGTGCTTACTATAGACAATATTTCTGCCTGCTACCTGGATAATTACTATTGCTGTCGCTAAGCACATCCCTGTCTGCTGTCTGGACCAGTGCTCTCCTCTGTGGATACTACTAAAAGTACAGGTAATGCTTTTTACCTTTTCCGCAATAGAATTTATTTTGGATTGTAACTCTTGGTATGTACATGCTATGTGTTAGAAATATGAAGGGCCTTCAAAAATGATAGGTTGCCAGGAAATTATATATGTCATTTATGCTCCTAGAATGCCTGATGGTGCTTCTTGGATGTTGGGCTTCTGTATGTGGCCAGGCTGTGTAAAAGGCTCACACATGTGGTATCACCATACTCAGGAGCAGAATGTATTTTGGGGTGTCAGCTTTGCTATGTGCATGCTATGTGTTGGAAATATCTGATAAATGGTCAACTATGTGTAAAAAAAATGCGGTTTCATTTTTTTCCACATTTTCCAAAAACTTCTGGAAAAAAATGAACCGTTCAAAAGACTCATTATGCCTCATACATTATACATTGGGGTGTTTGCTTTCCAAAATGGGGTCATTTTGTTGGAAATTCCATTGTCTTGGTGCTCAAGGGCCTTCAAAAGTGTAACAGGTGGTTGAGAAATGAGATGTGTCATTTATGCTTGTAGAACGCCTGAAGATGCTACTTCAATGTGGGGCCTTTGCATGTGGCCAGGCTGTGTAAAAGGCTCACACATGTGGTATTGCCATACTCAGGAGTAGCAGAATGTATTTTGGGGTGTCATTTTTGCTATGTACATGCTATGTGTTGGAAACATCTGATAAATGGATAACTTTGTGGAAAAAAAATGCATTTTCCCTTTTTTTCCACATTTTCCAAAAACTTCTGGAAATAAATGAACTATTCAAAAGACTCATCATACCTCATAGATTATACGTTGGGGTATTTGCTTTCCAAAATGGGGGCAATTCCATTGTCCTGGTGCTCCAGGGCCTTCAAAAGTGTAATAGGTGGTTGTGAAATGATATGTGTCATTTATGCTCGTAGAACGCCTGAAGGTGCTACTTCAATGTTGGGCCTTTGTATGTGGCCAGGCTGTGTAAAAATCTCACACATGTAGTATCACCATACTCGGGAAGAGTAGCAGAATGTATTTTGGGGTGTAATTTGTTATATGCATATGCTCTGTGAGCGAAATAACCTGTTAATATGACAATTTTGTAAAAAAAAAAAAAAAAATCTTAATTTTGCAAAGAATTGTGGGAAAAAATTACAACTTAAAAAGACTCACCATGCTACTTACTCAATACTAGGGATGAGCCGAACACCCCCCTGTTCAGTTTACACCAGAACATGCGAACAGGAAAAAAGTTTGTTCGAACACGCGAACACCGTTAACCTCCCTGGCGGTATGATTATTTCGGATTTTAGGTGCTGAAAGCGGTACAATTATTTTGCATGGAAATTTGGCGTTTTATATTGTAGGTCTGTAAATCTTAACAATAACACACTTAAATCTGTCTAAACCAGATTCTAGTAGATATTCCGGGTATGATAAAGTTTGAAACACAAAAACATAAATTATAATATAATAAATAAAAATAAATAATTAAAAAAAATAAAAATAAATAGTAATAAAATAAATTTCCCCACGATTCACTATCGCTCAATTCTGCAAGTGTTCTAATTTACTATCGCTGTTTTCTAGCTGGTCTAAAGCCACTTTTGACGTAAAGGGACACTTTTTGGTTGCTATGGACAATCTCCAGTTTCCAGGCAGAAAGAACAGTGTATATCATGTAAAACTGCATGCAGGGCATGGGCCAAAACACTGGGAACAAAAGGGATGTGAAATCATTTCATACAGTACTGTAATCTGTAAGATTACAGTACTGTATGTGTTATGATTTTTACTTTTTTTTAAATTGCCGCCAGGCTGCGCCCCCGTGCGTCGCGACGCTCGCAGGGAACGGAGCCTGGCAAGGAGAGGCTTCGGAGGAGGACAGAGCCCTTGGACACTGCGGGGGACATCGCAGGATCCTGGGGACAAGGTAAGTAAGGAGGCACCAGGACCCTGCGATGTAATCCCGAGTGTGGCTCGGGGTTACCGCTAATGGTCCTGAATTTTAACCCCGAGCCACACTCGGGAAAACCGCCAGGGAGGCTACAGTCTATGGGACACGAACATGAATAATCAAAAGTGCTAATTTTAAAGGCTTATAAGCATGTTATAAAAAGTCATAAAAAGTGTTTGGGGACCTGGGTCCTGCCCCAGGGGACATGGATCAATGCAAAAAAAAAGTTTTAAAAACGGCCGTTTTTTCAGGAGCAGTGATTTTAATAATGCTTACAGTCAAACAATAAAAGTGTAATATCCCTTTAAATTTTGTAGCTGGGGTTGTCTATAGTATGCCTGTAAATGGGCGCATGTTTCCTGTGTTTAGAACAGTCTGACAGCAAAATGACATTTTGAAGGAAAAAACCCATTTAAAACTACTCGCGGCTATTGCATTGCCGGTCCGACAATACACATAGAAGTTCATTGATAAAAACGACATGGAAATTCCCCACAGGGGAACCCCGAACCAAAATTAACAAAAAAATGACGTGGGGTCCCGCTAAATTCCATACCAGGCCCTTCAGGTCTGGTATGGATATTAAGGGGAACCCCCGGCCAAAATTTAAAAAAAAAATGACGTGGGGTCCCCCTAAATTCCATACTAGACCCTCCAGGTCTGGTGCGGATTTTAAGGGGAACCCCACGCCAAAAAAAAAAAAATGGCGTGGGGTCCCCCAAAAAATCCATACCAGACCCTTATCCGAGCACACAACCTGGCAGGCTGCAGGAAAAGAGGGGGGATGAGAGAGCGCCCCCCCTCCTGAACCGTACCAGGCCACATGCCCTCAACATTGGGAGGGTGCTTTGGGGTAGCCCCCAAAACACCTTGTCCCCATGTTGATGAGGACAAGGGCCTCATCCCCACAACCCTGGCCATTGGTTGTGGGGGTCTGCGGGTGGGGGGCTTATCGGAATCTGGAAGCCCCCTTTAACAAGGGGACCCTCAGATCCCGGCCCCCCTTGTGTGAAATGGTAAGGGGGTACTTGTACCCCTACCATTTCACTAAAAAACTGTCAAAAATGTTAAAAATGACAAGAGACAGTTTTTGACAATTTCTTTATTTAAATGCTTCTTCTTTCTTCTATCTTCCTTCATCTTCTTCTTCTGGTTCTTCTGGCTCTTCTGGTTCTTCCTCTGGCGTTCTCGTCCAGCATCTCCTCTGCGGCATCTTCTATCTTCTTCTCCTCGGGCCGCTCCGCACCCATGGCATGGGGGGAGGCTCCCGCTCTTCTCTTCATCTTCTTCATCTTCTTCTCTTCTTCTTTTCTTCTTTTCTTCTCTTCTTCATTTTCTTCTCTGGGCTGCTCCGCATCCATGCTGGCATGGAGGGAGGCTCCCGCTGTGTGACGGCATCTCCTCATCTGACGGTTCTTAAATAACGGGGACGGGGCCACCCGGTGACCCCGCCCCCTCTGACACACGGTGACTTGACGGGACTTCCCTGTGAGGTCACGGGGAATGCCACAGGGAAGTCCCGTCATGTCCCGTGTGTCAGAGGGGGGCGGGGTCACTGGGTGGCCCGCCCCCGTTACTTAAGAACCGTCAGACGAGGAGATGCTGTCACACAGCGGGAGCCTCCCTCCATGCCAGCATAGATGTGGAGCGGCCCAGAGAAGAAAATGAAGAAGAGAAGAAGAGAAGAAGAGAAGAAAAGAAGAAGAGAAGAAGATGAAGAAGATGAAGAGAAGAGCAGGAGCCTCCCCCCATGCCATGGGTGTGGAGCGGCCCGAGGAAAAGAAGATAGAAGACACCGCGGAGGAGATGCTGGATGAGAACGCCGGTGGAAGAACCAGAAGAACCAGAAGAAGATGAAGATGCAGGAAGATAGAAGATAGAAGAAGCATTTAAATAAAGGAATTGTCAAAAACTGTCTCTTGTCATTTTTAACATTTTTGACAGTTTTTTAGTGAAATGGTAGGGGTAAGTACCCCTTACCATTTCACACAGGGGGGGCCGGGATCTGGGGGTCCCCTTGTTAAAGGGGGCTTCCAGATTCCGATAAGCCCCCGCCAGGAGACCCCCACAACCACCGGCCAGGGTTGTGGGGATGAGGCCCTTGTCCTCATCAACATGGGTACAAGGTGTTTTGGGGGGCTACCCCAAAGCACCCTCCCAATGTTGAGGGCATGTGGCCTGGTACAGTTCAGGAGGGGGTCCGCACTCTCGTCCCCCCCCTCTTTTCCTGCGGCCTGCCAGGTTGCATGCTCGAATAAGGGTCTGGTATGGATTTTTGGGGGGACCCCACGCCGTTTTTTTTTTTTTGGCACGGAGTTCCCCTTAAAATCCATACCAGACCTGAAGGGTCTGGTATGGAATTTAGGGGGACCCCCACGTCATTTTTTTTTAAATTTTGGCCGGGGTTCCCCTTAATATCCATACCAGACCTGAAGGGCCTGGTATGGAATTTAGGGGGACCCCCACGTCATTTTTTTTTTAAATTTTGGTTCGGGGTTCCCCTGTGGGAAATTCCCATGCCGTTTTTATCAACGAACTTCTATGCAATAGCCGCGAGTAGTTTTAAATGGGTTTTTTCCTTTGAAATGTCATTTTGCTGTCAGACTGTTCTAAACACAGGAAACATGCGCCCCTTTACAGGCATACTATAGACACCCCCCCAGCTACAAAATTTAAAGGGATATTACACTTTTATTGTTTGACTTTAAGCATTATTAAAATCACTGCTCCTGAAAAAACGGCCGTTTTTAAAACTTTTTTTTGCATTGATCCATGTCCCCTGGGGCAGGACCCAGGTCCCCAAACACTTTTTATGACAATAACTTGCATATAAGCCTTTAAAATTAGCACTTTTGATTTCTCCCATAGCCTTTTAAAGGGTGTTCCGCGGTATTCAAATTTGCCGCGAACACCCCAAATTGTTCGCTGTTTGGCAAACTTGCGAACAGCCACTGTTCGAGTCAAACATGAGTTCGACTCGAACTTGAAGCTCATCCCTACTCAATACCTTGGAATGTCTACTTTTTAAAAAGGGGTCATTTGGGGGGTATTTGTACTTTCCTGACTTGTTAGTGTCTCAAAAATTGAGATAGGTCTTCAGTACATCAGGTGTGATCAGATGTGATCAATTTTCAGTGATTGGCACCATAGTTTGTAGACTCTATAACTTTCACAAAGACCAAATCATTTACACTTATTTGGGTAATTTTTACGGAAGATATGTAGCAGTATAAATTTTGGCCAAAATTTATGAAAAAAAATTACTAATTTGCAAAATTTTATGACAGAAACAAAGAAAAAGGCATTTTTTTCACAAAATTTACAGACTTTTTTATTTATAGCACAAAAAAAAACCCACTAGTGATTAAATACCACCAAAAGAAAGCTCTATGTGTGTGAAAAAAAGGACGCAAATTTCATATGGATACAATGTTGCATGACTGAGTAATTGTCATTCAAAGTGTGAGAGTGCTGAAAGCTGAAAATTGGTCTGGGCAGGAAGGGGGTGTAAGTGCACTGTATTGAGGTGGTGCAAATAAAAAAAATAATTAGCTTTTTTTAGGTGACACTAAAAAAAATCTAATAAAAACAAAATGTTTCAATATTGAATGGTAAAAAATACAAATAAAAAAGATTAGCAGGAAAATAATAGCTTGGAGGGGAAGGCATGAAAGGAGTCAATTTGGGATGATTAGGCTTAACTAAAGGTCAGTAGAGGTTAAAAAGAAATATATTTTATATATTTTTTTCAACTTGTAAGGTGTCTTTAACTGATACCCTTTGCAGATCAAACATCCCACTATTTATCTACATATGAATGAAATAGTAATTAACATGTAATAATAATTTTTTAACACTTTAGGCTGAATTCCATGATTCTTTTAAATAGTTTGTTTGGGCAGCGCTGTGTTCTGCAACAACACAGGCAGCTTTCAATCTCTGTTGGAAGAAAATTGTGTTGGCCCAATTGCTTCTCGTCCATTCAGGAAAAGCCTTGTATTGTTAATCAATACAAGGCTGGTTAAGGTGGAGAGATAGGCAGATATCATCATGTTCTCCGCCTCAGATAATCAGAGGAAGCTTTGTATTCATTGATTAAAATACAAGGCTTCTATTGAATCAAGGAGAAACATTCAAGCTGACGGGAAGTCACCCATACTGCTGCAGAACACAACACCACATACTATATTTAGCTGATACTATTACAGTATGTGTTAGCATCATTATTAATCAGTGGTCAAATCACTTAGTATTGGAAACAATTCATTTGGGCAAGCTTGGCCCAAACAAACTATTTAAGTGACAAGAAAAATGAAATTAGGCTTTAAGTAACATGTAAAATAGTGTGGAGACAATAAACAAAAATGTGTAAAATATGTAGTTTATTGGAACAAAAGTACAGAGATTGTACATACAGAACATGAGTGTATAGCATGCATGCTAAACATTAACAGTGGGCAAAATTGAGATAGCTAAATCTTCAAGGGGTTATATAATGTGTTAATTCCAGAAAAAAAAGATTATGTACTTCTTAACTTAAAGTTAGCCTGCACCCAGAATATGCACTACAAATATTTGTATATTCTAAGTAAGCAGTAAATGCAACTTAAGACAATCTCTCATTCATCTCTATAGCTATAGGCATTGTGGAGAAATTAATTTTCAAAGTTTACAACAGAGGTACAGAAAGTTTAGCTCTTTCGCTATTACTTTCTATTGTACCAGGATCCTAGCAGCCTGCAACCATTTAATGCAAACACACATCAGATGTTTCTAAACTGTTAAAAACAACTAGAACCCAACTTTATGATTTTGCTCTTTGAGAATTAATTACTTCTAGTTACAACCAAACTAAAGAGGTCAAGGATGGCTTGTTTTAAAGCTTTATTTACTATTTGATACAAATATATAAATATTTTTTTTTCCATAATCTGGGCACAGGTGCACTATAAAATTATAGTAAAAATGTCAATTACCGGGGCGTGGCTAAGATGTGAAGCCAGGAAGACGTGTCCTGCAGAGGTTTGTGACATCCTGTGCTTTTATCCGGTCCTGGGGAGCAGATCAATGTTAGCCTGCTCAGCAAACCTTTACCACCTGCCTGGGGGTCTTCTCCTGTGCTGCCCATGCGAGGGAGGAAGTCCTCAGGAAAAAAAAATGCCAGTGGGCATCAGAGCTCCCCGCCTGTCACACGCGCCATGGCCATCTTGCCTCCACATGTGCAGTGCAGAGCCTCTGTAGTTGTGCGACTGAGGAGTGCAGTGGGAGGATCATGGAGAAAGACCCCACTCACAACCCAGAGATGTCTCCTTCTGCAGCTGTATCAGAGGCAATTAGAACCTCCCTCATGACCAGGATAGACACCTTAGCCCTGGAATGCGGTCACATGTGGCAGGACCTGGATAAGATCCATGGTCCCCTAGGCAGTGCTGAGACCCACATATCTGATGTGGAGGACACCACCTCAAACCACAAACAAAACCCTCAAGGCCTTGCAGCATAAAGTGAATCTCCTGATGGCATGGTCTGATGATGCAGAGAATAGGCTGTGCCGCAATAATGTGCGGGTCGTGGTTCTGCTGCCAGAGGGAGTGGAAGGGGATAATTCTGCTATTTTTTGCTGAAGCTATCCTTAAGCAAGTGTTGAATCTGCAGAGGGTTTCACCTGCCTACCAAGTGGAAAGGGTGCATAGGGTCCCTACAGGTACTAGAATCCCTTGCGACCCTCCTCGTGCATTCCTGTTCCTCAACTTCCGAGACAGAGATCTCATCTTGGCCGAGGTGCGGAAACAACAAACCACCCGTTACGACAATGTAGTTCTGCACCTTTTCCCGAATTTCTCACCAGAGTTGCAGAAACGCAGGAGATCCTTTGTGGAGATGAGAAAGAAGGTGTGGGAGAAAGGACTTCAATATAGCATGTTATACCCCATCAAGATGAGAGTCCAACATAATGGGTCCACTCAATACTTTGATACACCTATTGTGGTCATGGATTGGCTGGAGTCCCTCCCTTGATTCCTGGCATGCTGTACCTCTTGTATATGATTTGCAGGTACGGTCTCCTCGGGTTTTGGTGAGCTTAAATCCTGCTGAACACTCCCTATTGCATTATTTCATTACTCTGTGGACACCTGTACTGTGTTTTTTGATTGGTTGCCATGTACCCAGTTATTGAGCAATAGCTCAGATTTTTTTTTTTGGAAGATAAAGCTTCACTGACACTGTTAGCCAGTTACTGCTTGTTTGGTTGGAAAGCAGGGATGTTTTTTTCTTCAGGGGACTGTTCCTACATTTTTGTTTCTTTTTTTCAGTTGTGAAGTGAAAATTCCTATTAAGCCCTTAGATGGGGCTTGTATGTACCAGGGATGGAGATTTCTGTCTCATTCAAAGTCCCAAACCCCCCCTTTTTTATTTAACTTGATGGGGCTCTGGGCCGCATTTTCATTGCCTATGCTGCTGCCACTGAGACACACAACACTCATGCTGTACCTCCCCCTCCCTTTCCATTGTGAAATACCTCCTAATGCAATATGATCAATAACCTACTCATTATCTCCTGGAATGTCAGGGGTTTAAACTCCAAGTTTAAAAGATCCATGGCTTTACAATATTTAAAGTCTTATAATCCACACCTGGTACTGTTGCAAGAGACTCACCTTATGGGTAACAAGATTCTGTCTCTGAAGAGGAATTGGATACAACGTGCCTTTCATTCCACTTTTTCTACATATTCCAGGGGGGTCTCCATTCTTTTACATAAAAGCCTACATTGTACTATATGTCAAGTTTTCTCTGATCCTATGGAGCGATATGCGGCTGTGGTGCTAGAAATAAACTCCTTAAAACTGGCATTAATTATTGTGTATGTACCACCTCCTTTCCAAGCTTCGGTGCTTTACTCCATAATTGACAGGCTTGCTTCCTTTTTGCCTCTGAAAATTCTCATTATGGGAGATTTTATTAATTTACTAGACTATTCTTTGGATACGTCTAATCCTGCCAGGGTGCAAAGTCCTGATCTTGCAATCTGGGCAGAGGCTACTGGGCTTAGTGAATTATGGAGGTGGAAACATGTGACTGCTCTTACTCCTGAGACCTTGTAGTCACTTAGGCAGGCAAGAAGGGACTTAAACCTCCATTATTGCAACCAAACCCAGAGTATGGTTTGTAAACAGGCTGAGAATCTATTTGAGGCTGGTGATAAAAATGGTAAACTGCTTGCTATGCTGACTGCTGACTCCTATACCCCAACTGTTGTGCTGTGTGTGTATGGTGCAGATGGGATTCTTAGATCCTCTGCAGAGGAAGTGCTTCAGGCTTTTGTTGACTTCTGCAGATCACTATACTCACCCATAAACCTTATCACAATGAGGCATTGCTTGGTTTTTTGGAGGGTCTGAATCTGCCTACCCTACCTGATGAGGCTAGGCTGCTGCTAGATGCACCATTAACTGGGGAGGAGGTTTCATGGGCTATTGGCTCCTTTCCAAATGGTAAATGCCCTGTCCCAGACAGGCTTCCTGTGGAGTGGTATCAATATTATGCGGAGCAACTATCGCCACATTTGCTTAACTTGTATAATGAATGCCTCAGCACAAATTCCTTTTCCTCATCATTTTATGAGGCTAATATAGTGCTACTAGCTAAGCCAGACAAGGACCCCCTTCTCTGTGCTTCATATAGACCCATTGCTTTATTAAATATGGACTTAAAAATTCTTACTAAAATGTTAGCCTCCAGACTTACTAAAGTACTTCATCATTTAGTCTCCCCGGATCAAACTGGCTTCATGCCTTCATGCCTCATAAAGTCACTGATATCAACCTTCGGAGAGTATTTACCCATGTGGAATTACGTCCAGAGGGCCCAGATGAACGAGTGCTGGTTTTCCTGGATCTGGAAAAAGTGTTTGATTCAGTTGATTGGTAATACATGCAAGCAGTGTTACAACGTATGAGTTTTGGTGAGGTATTTCTTCAATGGGTTAAGATGTTGTATGATTTGACGTCCACTATTAAATTGAATGGCAGATTGTCAGAGTCCTTCCCAGTTGGCCGTGGGACTAGGCAGGGCTGTCCACTATCGCCTGGGCCATTTGCCCTTCTGATGGAGCCAATTGCCGTGGCCTTGCGTGCCTCCTCCCTTGTGAAGGGTATTACAGTGAGCAACTTAGTAGAGAAGACGGCTTTATATGGTGATGATGTGGTCTTATTTTTAGATGACCCCGCCACATCTCTGCCTCAGGCCTTGTCCATTCTAGATCACATTGCCACTTTTTCTGGGCTTTGTTTAAATTGGCACACATCTACAATTCTTCCCCTTGGTAAGGATGTCTGTCAGCATGCTACTGCCTCCACACCTCTCCAGAGAGTGTTGAAGGTTAAATATTTGTGGCTTACCATTACCAACTCAGTCTCAGATATCATTTTAAAGAAAAAAAATCAGTGCTTGGTGAAATCGCCCTCTTTCTTTGCTAGGAATGGTGAACTTACTTAACTTCTTGCCGACCAGCCGCCTTATATATATGGCGGCGGGTTGGCTCCCCTGTGCGAATCGCCGTAGCTGTATGGTGGCCGCTTTGAGGGCTATAGTGGGTGTGCTCACCCGCGCCGTGATGCCAGAGGCGATGCGCATGGCCGGTGGTCACAATGTTCACTGGCGACCCGCAATCACTCCTCAGAGAGCCAGAATGGGGATCTGTCAATGTAAACAGACAGATTTCCATTCTTTCAGGGAAGTAGAGAGAGATCTTCTGTTCCTAGTGATCAGGAACAGCAATCTCTCTCTACTCCCAGGCAGTCCACTCCCCCCACAGTTAGAAACACATCCCTAGGGACCACTTAACCCCTTGATCGGCCCGTAGTGTTAACCCCTTCCCTGCTAGTAACATTTATACAGTAATCAGTGGCTATTTTTAGCTCTGATCGCTGTATAAATGTCAGTGCCCCAAAAAAGTGTCAAAAGTGTCCGATCTGTCAATGTCATAGTCCCGCTAAAAATCGCTGATCACCGCCATTACTAGTAAAAAAAATTAATAATAAAAATGCCATAAATATGTCCCCTATTTTGTAGACGCTATAACTTTTGTGCAAACCAATCAATATACACTTATTGCGATTTTTTAAAACAAAAATATGTAGAAGAATACATATTGGCCTAAACTGATGAAGATATTTTTTTTTTTTTTGGATATTTATTACAGCAAAAAGTAAAAAATATTGTTTTCTTTTTTTCAAAAGTGTCGCTCTTATTTTGTTTATAGCGCAAAAAATAAAAACTGCATAGGTGATCAAATACCACCAAAAGAAAGCTATTTGTGGATAAAAAAAAGACATCAATTTTGTTTGGGTACATCGTCGCACAACCGCACATTTGTCAGTTAAAGCGACGCAGTGCCGTATCGCAAAAAATGGCCTGGTCAGGAAGGGGGTAAATCCTTCCAGGGCTGAAGTGGTTCAAATTAAGTTTTTATCACTCTTGCTGTACACATTGTGAATTCACTCGTGTGGATTCCTAAAGCTATTTTTAAATCTATACATGGTTTAGTGTCAGAATTTATATGGCTGGGGAGAATGGCTAGACTTAAGCTTGGGGTGTTGCAGCAACCTTGTAAACAGGGGGGTCTAGCTGTGCCAAATTATTATAAATACTTCCTTGCGAGAGAGTTGGTGATAGTTAATAGGTGGCTTACTGGTCCATATGACGACACTGCAGTTGCCCTTGAGGCGGCGCTCGTGGGTTCTTATGAAGCATTGGTCTTTTTAGTATTTAGAGGGCCCAGATCGCCCTATGTCTCAACTACTTCTATGAGGTAGTTTTACGTGCTTGGATGGTTGCCATGGTGAGGAATTTGGGGGTTCTTTCCCACTTTCGCCTCATGACCCTTTGTAGAGAAATCCTAACCTGCCCCAATTTTTTACCTTTAAATTTAGAATTTAAAAAATTGACGATGTCACCACAAATGGGCAATTAATATCTTTCGATAAACTGAAATCTCTATATCAGTTGCCAAATACCCATTTTTTCCGTTATATACAGTTAAGACACACATACCAAACAGTTTAAACATGTAAGGCCTTCATTTTCAGTGTCTGCCCTTGAATCCTTGAATTGAACTAATAAATAACTAACAAATGTAAGTGCCTTTTCCCCTATGACCTCTAAATAATTTAAGATAATTTATACCTAATAAATTATGATATTTTTACTGTTGTATGACATACATATTGTAGAATAATGCATGAGGTTACATGATTCCCAGTGTTATAAAGATAAAAAAATATATATTCTGTAATGAAGATCAGACACTTTAGTATTTAATTATAGTATGTTACATAGAGTATATGTATAAATCATTTTACAGGAAATCCTTTAAAACAGCTAGTAAAAACATAATGTATAAATGTCTATAGCAGATTTTTTCTACATTTGTACACAAAGTTGTGGACACATGCTGCCATCATGTGGTAAATATCAAAAATTAGATGTTTTTTTCATGTAATAAAACAAGGTAAATCAAATGCTTAAACTGTTCATGCTATAAATCTACATCTATACATATAATTAAAAGCAAATGTAAAGAAATGTTGTGCAAATATCGTCCTATTTGCTTTGTAAATGTACGTGGGCAAAGTTTTTCATATTGGTGTGAGTAAATATTTAATAAATACCCGATGATCATCCTAGTTTCTGCTATCTCTCTCTGAGGTTCTTTTTCAGTAGTGTAAGTAACAGATAATATACATGTTCTTCACATCCACAGTAATTTATACTATAATATATATTATATTATTATATATATATATACACACACACACACACATATATATTATACAGCATATTCTATAGAATATATATATTACATATATATATATATTTTTTAAAAAGTGTTTCAATGACCCAGAGCATTAGCGATGCCCATAAGCTGGTATAATGTTATAACCTTTTATATCTTACACTAACTGGAGGAAAGATCAAAACTAATCTCAGAAAGTACTATTTTACTGAATGGGTAGTTAATGCTTGGAACAGGTTTCTAGAAGAGGTAGTGAGTCATCCCACAGTATATAGCTTCAAGCATGTATACTCAGACAAAAAAGTAAAAAAAAAAGGGCATACTCGATGGACAACTTTTCTTGGTCTTTTTTCTACTGTAATTTTTTTATATTGTTTACTACACTCCCTCACTCCCATCCTTTCTCTTTTATAGAAATAATAACAGGACAGGCCTGCTGATATACTTACATGACCACCCTGCAGTCCCATAGGGGAATCCTTTTTGGTTTACGCTCCTTGGTATCCGGTAGGGTCGAATTTAAGTCCATGACTTGCAAAATGCCATAGCTCATAGAGGTAGGGGGATTGTAAGTACGCTTGTTCGTGAGTCGGAAAGGTTGCAGTTATGAATGCCTGCCATCATTGAGAGAAATTTAATTCAGACCCTGATTTGTGAGACAATACTTCTAGTAGTTCTCTATATAGCAGGAGTTTTAATCTCTTCTTTACCTCCAAGCAATGAGCAAATTGTGTTGGAGATTAGGTGGTAGTGATTTTAAGATGCTATGGAGGATAGATTAAAGCTGATATGGGTGTGCCATAGCCGACTCCACCTCATAGTTGGTATATTTTGAACCCTGAATTAACCAGTCCAGGCTTAGGCGGAGCAAACACGATAAATTGTACAGTCTAATAAAAGGGAGACCGGCCCCTCCTTCGCTCTTCAGAAGATATAGTTTTGGCGCCACAGGAAAGCTGAAAGAGCACTTTTGATTATTTGGATATCTTTCTGTTTGTTAGAATTGGGATAGTTCACATTGGGTATAATAGACGTGAAATGCTGACCATCTTGTAGAAGTGACATTTCCCAAAGAGCCATAAAGGAAGGTCCATCCATGCTTCCAGTTCACTGGTTATTTTGGAAATCAAAGGAGGATAGTATAGCTGATAAAGAGATGAAGGTTCTCTGCCTATGTTCACTCCTAAGTATGTAATGTGGTGAGGCACTATAGGGAAGGGTGATAAGGCCATCCAGGGGCTTTTGCCACTCTTGTGGAGTGGTAGTTCCTTGCTTTTGGTAAAGTTTATTTTGAGGCCTGAGCAGGAACGAAAAGTGTTGAAGGTTTTTTGAATGAAAGGTATGTCTTCCTGGGGGTTAGCACTAAATATCAGGAGGTCATCTGAGAAAAGAGTCAATCTGAGTTCTTCAGAGCCCAATTTTATGCCATGGAGGGGTATTTCTGCGTTGAGGTAACAGGAAAGTGGTTCAATCACCAAGATAAAAAGTAAAGGTGATAGGGGGCATCCCTGGCACGTGCCCTTGTGGAGGGGGATAGGGTTGGAAACATGGCCTGCTGCCACTACTCTGGCGGATGGGGATGAATAAAGACCATTGATAAAGTGTGAAAAGGAGCCTAGGAAGCCAAACATTTCGAGGACAAGTGCCAACCATTCAAAGCTCACATTATAGAAAGCCTTTTCGGCATCTAAAGTGACAATGGCTATGTCTGCAGATGGATGTATTTTGGCATGTTCCTTTATTTCTAGTACTTTTCTTATGTTCAAGGAGGCCGAGTGCCCCTTGAAAAATCCTGCTTGTGCTGGATGCATCAGGGTTGGGAGAATGTTGGCTAAGCGAGAGGCTATGACTTTGGATAGTAGTTTGGAATTTGCATTAACTAGTGAGATAGGGTGATAGCAGCCTGGTTCAGTGGGGTCCTTCCCTTTCTTGGCTATTAGTTTGATATAGGCCCGGTGTCCCGATGGAAGATATACTCCCCCTTCCCAGATCCCATTAAATACCTTGTTTAAAGTTTGGGGTATAAATTCTCAAGTCAGTTTATAAAATTTGTCTGAAAGGTCATCTGGCCCTGGTGATTTATTGCTAGCTAGGGTTTTGATAGCCTCCTCTATCTCTGTCTGAGAGATGGGAGCGTTGAGAGTGAGAAGTTCTGAGGAGATCTGGGGCAGTTTGGCCGAGTCCAAGAAGTGTTTGGCTTGCGAGGTGTCTATAGTGTCAGCCACATATAGGGATGTGTAGAAAGATTGTAAGACTTTGTTTATATCTAAGGGGGAGGATGTTGCGTGGCCCTGGCGGTCTTCAAGAGTTGTCATGTGGGTAGCTTTGAATTGACCTTTGCAAAGTCTAGAAGGTAATTTTCCGGCTTTGTTGCCATGTTTGTGGAATTATAGATCTGCGTGGACAGACTTTATGCGCTCTTGTTGTTCTGCCCAGGTGTCAAAGGTGCATTTAGCCTCATGTCATGTCTTTCTATAATCTTGGGAACCGCCCTGGGCGAGAAGGGCTTGAGCTATGCGTAAGCATATGCTGGCTTGTTTTTGTTGCCTAGGAGAATTAGCTTTGTAGTTAGAAGCGTACAATATTATTTTACCTCTCAGGGATGCTTTCCCTGCATCCCATAGTAGATTGGGTTGATGTGAGTGGGACCTATTCTTGTCTGAATTCTTCCCATGCCTCCTGTAGTACTCTTTTCAATTGGTCGTCGTGGGCAAGAAAATAGGGGAACCTCCATATTTTGGTTGTGTCTTTGGGAAGAAAGTCACTGAACTGGACAAAAATCGGGCTGTGATCTGAGATCACCAGTACATGGATGGTGGCTTCCCTAACATGCGGTAAAAGAGAGGGTGAGGTGAAGAAATAGTCTAGTCTAGTAAAAGACTTGTGTGGAGCGGAATAGAAGGTGTACTCTTTATCCATGGGGTGAGAGAGGCGCCAAGGGTCTATTAAATTGGCTCACATCTGGACTGTTCTAGGAGCGAGAAGCGGCTAGTTGAACCTCGTGAGTAGGAAAGGGCGCAGGTGGATATATCTTCCTCTTTCCTTAGGACCATATTGAAATCTCCTCCTATCAGTTGTGGATATTGAGGTTTTTTCAGGATCCATCTAGTGACTTCCTGAAAAAATGCTGAAGTAGGAGAGTTAAGGGAGTAGATGTTGGTAATCAATATTTCCTTTGTTTTAAATTTGAGATGAGCTGTAACTATTTAGCCAGAATCATTGTTGTCCACCGCTATGATGTCATAGGCCAGGCATTTGTGTAGAAAAATAACTACTCCAGCCTTTCTACCCTCCGCTGCTGAGCCTATGACTTTGACCACCCATAATTTTTGGAGGAGGTGGTAGTCTTTGGGTGACAGGTGCAACTCTTGGAGAAGGGCTGTATCGGTTATGAGACTTTTAAAAGTCTTATAATCTTAATGCGTTTGAATGGGAAGTGAAGGCCTTTAACATTCCAGAAGACTATTTGCATATGTGTGTAACGCGGTGGTGTATTTTGCTAGATCTTGAATCATCTGGGCAGTGTATAGAATGATAAGGGAACTTACAGTTCAGAAGGTGAGAGTGAACATAAATAGAGTCCTGCAGGGGAAAGGGTGGGGGGAGAGGGGGAAACATGACATTAGTGTAATGAAAGAAAAAACAACACATAACTACAGTTATTGCTTTCGACTTCACTTTTTTCCGCATGTGTGTATCTCCCACTACACAGTGTTACCGTGAGCCCAGTGGCTCTGGGACGATCACCTAGAAAGTTAGATAATCTATTTTTGTCAGCGCTTGTGGTAAAGCTAAACCAGTAACTTGGATAAGCCAGAAAAGTGACCATGAGACAGAGTAACAAAAAGTAACAAAAGTCCCTGTGTAGGTTCGGTATAGTGTGGATTGGTGGCAAAAAAGGTTATCCCATTCTGTTTGTACTGTTGGAGTGGTTGGCTCGTAGGCACTTAGGGGGTCTTTCCTGGGGCTGCGTTGCTCCCTGCATTCTGTAAGCGAGATTTCCAAGGAAGGAGGGTTAGAAAGACCTGAGTGTTGCAGCCTGGAGCGGAGATAGGAATCTGCTTCTGCTGGCGTGTGGAATGTCAGTTGATCTCCATTTGGGGCTTGTAGTCTCAGTGTGTGTCAGACTTTACTTACCAGACCGGTGAGTCCGCTTGGGCAGAGGGTGGTCTCCCGTACGTATCCCACTCGCAGCCCCTGGTAGAATGGACAGGAGGCATGGGAGTAAGGAATGGTAAGAGAGCCTGATGAGGGATCCCGGTACTGGATGGAAAAGGAACTTCAAGCAGAGAAGAAGGGTCAAACAAGCCAAGGTCGGGTACGGGCAGCAATCAAAGGAAAGTCAGAGGCAAGCTGGGTCGTCAGGAGATCAGGAACACAGGAACACTGGAACAGGTACTGGAAAGCTAAGGAACCGGGAGCTGATGATCAGGCAACACCGAGCAAAGTGCATGGCAAACCTAAATAGGCCGATTGGCACCAAACAGTGTACGCACATGCACGCCGACGCTCAGAGGCGCGCGCACACGCATGCGCCCGCACGCCAGTACACCGACCAGCGCCTGCAGGGACATGCACAGCAGCACGTACAGGAATGCGCGCGCCAACGCGCCCCGGCGCGCACCGGCACACACCAGCACCGCGACCATCCAGGTGAGCTCTCTGACAGTGCCCCCTCCTAAAGGGCAGCCTCCGGATGGCCAGCTGAGCCAGCATGGACATTCTTAAAAGATCGTAAAAGTTCTGAGGCATGCAAATTGCTCTTAGGCTCCCAGGAGTTGTCTTTCAGCCCATACCCCTTCCACTTGATGGGATATTGAATGCTTTTGTTCCTCCTTCTGCAATCCAAGATTGCCTCAACCTCAAACTCTTCTTCATCATTAATTATGACAGGTTTAGGTGAGCCGGTCCTACGGCCAGTAAAGGGATTCGGGACAGCAGGCTTCAACAGAGACACATATAATACCGGGTGTATTTTTAAAGAATCAGGCAGATCAAGCTCATATACGACATCATTTATCTTCCTCTTTACAGGGAAGGGACCCATGAATTTGGGGCCCAATTTCCTTGAGGGAAAGGCCATCTTTAGGTTAATGGTGGATACCCACACTTGGTTGCCAGTTTCCAGAATCAGTTCTCCACCCCTCTTCCTATCATACATCCTTTTGTTGTACTCTTGAGACTTTCCTGCAAAAGTTTAATGTTAGGGGAGAAAAAAATCCATGGTTTCAGCAACTGCAGGAACAGTACACTCGGGTAATGAGCTCGGCAAGAAGGAAGGATGAAAACCATAGTTAGCAAAGAATGGCGTTTGGTTGATAGCTGAATGCAATGAGTTGTTGTAACTAAACTCTGCAACAGGTAGTAGAGAGACCCAGTCGTTTTGCGAGAATGCAGAGAAGCAGCGAAAGTATTGCTCTAGGGTTTGATTGGTTCTCTCTGTTTGCCCATTTGTCTGGGGATGGTAGGCTGATGAGAATGCCAACTCTATTTCCAGGGAACCACAGAGAGTCTTCCAGAACCTCGAAGTAAATTGGACTCCGCGGTCAGACACAATAATTGCCAGGACTCCATGCAGCCTCACCACTTCTTTAACAAAAATTTTTGCGGTGGCCATGGCCGAGGGTGTGCCCTTCATGGGCAAGAAATGTGCCATCTTGGAAAGCCTATCGATGACAACAAAAATGGTGGAAAATCCCTCCGATGGAGGGAGTTCTACGATAAAGTCCATTGATATCCTTTTCCATGGTCTCTCTGGAATGGGTAAAGGTTTTAGTAGGCCCCAAGCCTTTGTCCGGCTGTTTTTGCTTCGGGCACAAGTGGTGCATGAGACCACATAACTTTTGCAATCACTGGACAGTTGAGGCCACCAAAAGGTGCGCTGCACCAACTCTATAGTTTTATACACGCCAAATTGTCCAGCTAATTTATGGTCGTGGCAAAATTCCATCACCGTCAACCGTAAAGGTGCTGGGACTATGATTTTATCTTCATGCCAAAACAGGCTGTCACTTGTTTTATCCGGGTCAAAAGGTCCACTTGAAGGAGCAAAAAGTTTCCAGAGGGAAGGATCGTGTCAGGAGGCAGAGTTTTTTCGGAATCCAAAAGCGCGTCTGGCTTAATGTTCTTCGAACCTGGTCTATAGGTTATATGCAATTAAAATTGGGAAAATAAAAGTGCCGATCTGGCTTGCCGTGGTCTCAATCTTTTGGCTGTCCTCAAATACTCCAGATTTTTGTGATCTGTATACACCAAAATGGGATGACCAGCACCCTCCTGAAGGTAACGCCACTCCTCCAGAGCCGATTTGATAGCAAGAAGTTCCCACATCTCCCACATCATAGTTCCTTTCCGAGACTGAAAGCTTGCGCGAGAAAAATGCCACTGGGTACAAAAGAGCTTTGGCACCTTGCCGCTGAGACAGAATGGCTCCAACTGCTATTTCTGAGGTATCGACTTCCAGGACAAACGGTAAAGCAGGATTAGGGTGTTTCAGGATGGTAGCCGATGTAAAAAGCTCTTTAAGTTTCTCAAAAGCTGTCTGGGCCTGAGGAGTCCAAGAGAATCGTGTTCCCTGCCTGGTTAGTTTGGTTATTGGGGCGATTATTGCTGAGAACCCCTTAATAAACTTCCGGTAAAAATTAGAAAAGCCGATGAAGCGTTGTACACATTTTTTATCCACGGGCACAGGCCAATCCAAGATGGCGGACACCTTCTGAGGGTCCATCTTGATGCCATCCACCAAGATGATTAGACCTAGGAATTGGATGCTCTGGAGTTCGAATTCACATTTCTCTAATTTTGCATAAAGGCCGTGTAGCCTGATCCGGGTTAGGACATGCCGGACATGTTTGCGGTGATCGGCCAGTGAAGAGGAGAAGATCAGAATATCATCCAGATACACAATTACGTACAAATCCAGGTAGTCACGGAAAATGTCATTGACAAAGTGCTGGAATGTTGCAGGAGCGTTGCAGAGGCCAAAGGGCATGACAAGGTACTCAAAGTGCCCAAATCGAGTGCGGAATGCCATTTTTCATTCGTCCCCTTCCCGGATTCGAATTAAATTATAAGCTTATAACTTATAAATTATAACCGGGGCCACGCCCCCTTATGACGCCAGAGTCCCTGCGCATGCTGGGACCATGACGTCGTAAGGGGGCGGGGTTACCGCCTATATAAATGGCTCCGCAGCTCGCACACAGCATTCGAGCCGGAGAGAGCATCGTGTCAACATCGGGGAAGAAGAAAAGAAGAGAAGAAGCGGAGAGACAGCGGAGGCGAGACAGCGGCGACAAGACAGCGGCGACAAGACAGCGGCAGCAGACCGGGCCCCTCGCTGGCAATAGAGCTGGAAGAAGATAGCGGCGGGGCCCGGGAGAAGAGGCCGAACACCGGGAGAAGAGGCCGAACACCGGGACAGCGGCAGCAGACCGGGCCCCTCGCTGGCAATAGAGCTGGAAGAAGATAGCGGCGGGGCCCGGGAGAAGAGGCCGAACACCAGGAGAAGAGGCCGAACACTGGGAGAATGTGCAAGGAGACCCCCCGAAGTCAGAAGAAGACCCCCGGAGCTGACTAATAAATTACTCTTAAAACCTGTGTAGTGTGTTTTTTTTTATATTGACACTTTTCCCTAGGTGAATGGGTAGGGGTACTATGTACCCCAAACTCATTCACACAGGGTGGGGGGCCGGCATCTGGGGGCCCCCTTATTAAGGGGGGCTCCCGGATTCCGATAAGCCCCCCGCCCGCAGACCCCGACAACCAACGGCCAGGGTTGTCGGGAAGAGGCCCTTGTCCTCATCAACATGGGGACAAGGTGCTTTGGGGTGGGGGGGCCGCAGGGCGCCCCCCCTCCCCCATGGCACCCACCCCCCCATGTTGAGGGCATGCGGCCTGGTACGGCTCAGGGGGGGGGGGGGCGCTCGCTCGTCCCCACCCCCTTTCCTGGCCGGCCGGGCTGCGTGCTCGGATAAGGGTCTGGTATGGATTTGGGGGGGACCCCCACGCGGATTTTTCGGCATAGGGGGTTCCCCTTACAATCCATGCCAGACCTAAGGGCCTGGTATGCCTCCGAGGGGGGAACCCACGCCGGTTTTTTCATTGAAAATTTGGCCCGGTGTTCCCGCCTCAGGATTCATACTAGACAGCTGTCAGCGCTGCCTGTCACTCATCGCGGAAGGAAAACAAAGTTTTCCTTTCCCGATGAGTGAGCCATCTCGGCGCTGGCTTCTGCGACGGGGCTCGTAGGTGTCAAATCTCGCCGAGAAGTGCGGCGAGATTGACACAATATCGCGGTCACCTACTGTAAAATAGATGCACAAAACGAAGAAGCAGGAAGGCACTTACGCATCTTGTTGGGGCAGGCCCTCACGTAGTGCCCGGGTTCACCACAATATAGACAAAGATTGCGGGCTCATCTACGCAGTTTTTCTTCAGGAGTCAGTGTGGGACGGAGCAAGCCAAGCTGCATAGGCTCTGGGGCATCCAGAGCAGGTGCGGTGGAGATGGGAGGAAGCTGACTTACCACACTGGGAACCTTAGGTAGCATCCAAGTAGGGCGGAGCTGGTGAGAAGACCTTTCTGACTGTCGTTCCCTCAAACGACGGTCAATCTGGATGGACAGGTTGTTGAGTTCGTCCAAGGAAGGGGGTATCCCAACACGTGCCAGCTCGTCTTTTGGTGGGTCCGAAAGTCCCATTCTGAACTGGTGACGCAAGGCGGCGTCATTCCAGTTGGTGTCGGAGCTCCAGCCTCTGAACTCCACCGCATAATCTTCCGCTGCCCTGCGACCCTGCTGAAGAGAGTGCAGAGCGGCTTCTGCAGTCGCAGTCAATTGTGGATCCTCATACAGTTGGGACATAGCCATGAAGAAGGCATCTAAGCTATCCAAGGATGCTGATTTTTGTTCCAGCAGGCGGTGGGCCCAGGTTTGGGGTTCATCGGACAGTAGTGAAATAACAAAGCCCACTCTTGTTACTTCTAAAGAAAAGGTGCATGGTTGCAAGCAACATAGAGCTCGCAGGCGTTGCGAAATGCACGGTACTTGCTGCGCTCTCTGGCATACCTTTCAGGAGTGAGAACTCTAGGCTCAGGAGGAAGCATTACCACGGAGGGTGCAGATGAGAGTCCAGCAGAAGATGCTCCCTGGGGATCAGAGGGAGAGGATAGGACCAAAACTCGCTCCTCCAATCTTGCATAGCCTTCCTGAAGGCTCCTCACGGCTTGGGTAAGACCCGCCAGGTGTATGCAAAGTTCATCCATGGGGGAGGCCCCCTGCCCGGACTCGGTCATGGCTGCCTGATACTGTCAGACTTTACTTACCAGACTGGTGAGTCCGCTTGGGCAGAGGGTGGTCTCCCGTATGTATCCCACTCGCGGCCCCTGGTAGAATGGACAGGAGGCACAGGAGTAAGGAATGGTAAGAGAGCCTGATGAGGGATCCCGGTACTGGATGGAAAAGGAACTTCAAGCAGCAGATGGTGAACTGGAACACAGGCAAACAACAGGTGCTGAGCAGGAGCAAGCAGGCAGGTCCGGGTACAGGCAATGTTCGGCAACAGACAGGCAGCACGGTACAGAGGAGCAGGCAGAAGAAGGGTCAAACAAGCCAAGGTCGGGTACGGGCAGTAATCAAAGGAGAATCAGAGGCAAGCCAGGTCGTCAGGAGATCAGGAACACAGGAACACTGGAACAGGTACTGGGAAGCTAAGGAACCGGGAGCTGATGATCAGGCAGCACCGAGCAGAGGGCATGGCAAACCTAAATAGGCCGATTGGCGCCAAACAGCGCGCGCACGTGCACGCCGACGCTCACAGGCGCGTGCGCACGCACGCACGCGCCCGCACGCCAGTACACCGACCAGCGCCTGCAGGGACATGCCCAGCGGCACGCACAGGAACGCGCGCACCAGCACCGCGACCAGCCAGGTGAGCTCTCTGACAGCGTGGCAGGGAATGCCAACGTGAAATGGATGCCCTGTTTGAAGAGTTCCACACAAATCGGTTGGAATTCTTTCCTTTTTCTGGAAACTTCTGCTGAGTAGTCAACAAATATCAAGAGATTGTGCCCATCTATTTTAAGTGTGCGTGTCTTGCAGAACATTGAAGGATAGCCAGCCTGTCAGCATTGTTTAAGTATTTCAGTAGACAGTAAAAGGGGAGGGCAGGAGGGTACAGTATAGGGTCTAGTAATGTATAGTGTCAGGTTTGGATAGTATAGAGTGGTATAGTGGCAGATTTGGGTAGTATAGGGCAGTATAGTGGCAGGTTTGGGTAGTATAGGTGGTATAGTGGCAGGTTTGGGTAGTATAGTGGCATGGTGGCAGGTTTGGGTAGTATAGGTGGTGGAGTGACAGGTTCTGGGTAGTATAGGTGGTATAGTGGAAGGTTTGGGTAGTATATAAATCAGAAATCATGGGGGCTGCTTTGACTCCGCACTCGACCCCCATCCCTGACTCCTCTCCTCCCCGACTTCCACATGAAACCTGACAGTTGCCTTTACAAATATACTCACACTCCTGGCTGCAGCTCAGCTGAGTGTTTTTACTGCCACAGCGCCCCCCCCCCCGCGAAAGACAAGTGTAAAGTAACTTCTCACAGTGCCTTATGATCTTTAGGCCTCATGCACACAGGTGTTTTTTTGGTTTCAATAGTTTTTATTTTTATTTTATATCAATAAACATAGATATTACGTATCAATATCAATGATAATCAATGTAACATTTGACAATGCATGAACACAATGCATGAACACAGAACTGTAACATGGATATAGTTAGAATATACAGCCAATAATTCAAGGTACCATCGCATTAAATAAACAGTAATTATGGAAAGGTGGATCTCAGGTGTGAATAGTAATTCCATCCTTAAGCGACTATGAGATAGAATAGTAGCTCTGTAGAATCGTGCTCTCCCCGGACACCCCAATGGGAGCATACTGTGTCCCAAAGAGCCTGACTCACAGGTGTTTTTTTTAACTGCTTCCAAACGCCAGGAAAAAAAACCCAGTGCCAGTGCGTCAAGGAGCAGCAGAGTTTTGGCAGAAAAAAAATGCTTGACGCGTGTAAATGTGACGCTTAACTCCCACGTGCTTGACAACTGTAAAAGCGGTGGACACTTTTACAAGTGTCAGGCTTTTTTTCTGCCATGAGGCTACTGCCAAGAGGAGGAGCATTTTTTAAACATCCCGTGTGCATTAGGTATTATAGCTTTAGGATAATCATCATCCACACAGGACAGTAGGTACTCTGTGGCTTTGTCAAAGTGTGTCACATGGCTGTTGGGTGCTGACTTTGTACATTTAGAGCCTTACTGCATGTTACATATTGTAACACACAGTACATCCACAGCAAAGTCAGCACCCAACAGCCATGTGACACACTTTGACAAAGCCATAGAGCACCTGCTGTCCTGTGTGGATGATTATCCTAAAGCTATAAGATGTTAAAAGGCACTGCGAGGACTTTGAAAGATTCTTTTAGAATATCACCAGGGCTGGTGCAAGGCTTTTTGACAACCTAGGCGAAACCTCATTTCGCCGCACCCCCCCTGCTCCACCCCCTTTGCCCTGCCCATGTATACGCCATCTTTTTAATGAAGCGCCCACCAAATGCAGCCTCACCAGCGCCAATCGAATGCAGCCTCACCAGCGCCCATCAAATGCAGCCTCACCAGTGCCCATCAATGCAGCCTCACCAGCGCCCATCAATGAAGCCTCACCAGCGCCCATCGAATGCAGCCTCACCAGTGCCCATCAAATGCAGCCTCACCAGCACCCATCAATGAATGTTTGGTTGCTTCCATTCATTCAGGAGTCGGGACACAGACACAGTCCTTCGCTGCGCCTCTGACACTATGTGCGAATGGAGCGGTGGCTGCCTGCTGATGCTGAGACTTAGTTGCTTGCTGCAGAGAGAAGAGAGTAGGAACACCAGTGGCCGGGCGCTCTAGACAGCAGTGCGCCCTAGGCGGCTGCCTAGTTTGCCTAGTGGTAGCACCGGCCCTGGATATCACAATGGGTGTGACACCTCACTCACTGTGTGCTGCTCAGTGCCTGCCACGCCAACCCACCACCACCTCTCCACTCGTATTCGTTTTAATCTTTGCCAACTCTCTCACATCAGTACCGGCAGCTGAAAGAGCAGAGCAGCCGCAGCACTTTACAGATCACACTGCCAAACACTGACACCAGGGAAGAAAGATAGCTGCCGGGAACTCTAAAGCATGCGGCTGGGTGCAGGATGGTGTACCTCCGCCTCGAAAATGAAAAAATAGTCCCTCAGCTCCCACCTCCTGGGCCCCTCTATTGAACCAATAGGGCCCAGAAAAATATATTTATTCACTCCCTAAGCAAGGAGCAGCTTGGAAAAAAGCAGTACATGTTTACAAGAGGACAGGTAAAGTGCAGGGGCCCCCATACAGCTGGGGCCCCTGGGCAGTGCCTAGGGGTGCCCGCTCATTAAAGGGATTGTAAAGCTTTGTTTTTTTGTTTTTTTAAATAACAAACATGTCATACCTCCACTGTGCAGTTCGTTTTGCACAGAGTGGCCCCAATCCTCCTCTTCTGGGGTTCCTCAGCGGCACTCCTGGCTCCTCCCGCATTGGGTGTCCACATCGGAGAAGTGCTCTCCTTGGTGGACACCCGTGCGGGCACGCTCCCGACTCCTGCATCTGTGTCCATTCACACAGAATGCAGTTAAAATATAAGATAATGTTGGGATTTTGAATGAGGCGATAGTTAATAATAGACTATTGTCTCCATCCTTATTGATTGTAAAAAGGAGGGAGTTGGAGGGAATGAAGAGGGGGGATAAGGTCGGACTAAAAGTAACATTTGGAAGAAAAGGTAATATTGGGACTATAAATGAGACGACGGCTGGAAAAATATGCCATAGTCTCCATAAACGTAACTTGTAAGAACTTTCTAGAAGTAGTGATATACATAGATCAGGTGACTCTTAAAAGTGACCTTGTGAGCTTTCCATAGAGATACAGTGGAGATCACTGAACCCAGATTGTCAGAAAAGTGGGACTGAATATGGGAGTGTATCTGAAGACAGGAAGCCTGAGTGGTGGGCAGGGATTCATTCAGGCTTCATTGGTAGGTAGGTCTAGAGAGGTTCACAAGGCTCACCAGCAAAACCAAGGGGTCATGGTCTGACCAGAGAGAAGCAGGGATAGAAATCATATCCACCAATGGCAGATGTCGAAGAAGTAAATATGTGGTCAATTCTACAGGAGCTCTGGGGTGGATTCCAATAAAAGGTATATTCCCGTGAACTGGGGTGGAGTTCCCGCCAGAGATCCACTAGGTCATAGTTCCGCGAAAGAGAGCATACATTCATTTCTGATAAGGTATCGGAGGAAGGAACAGCCCCACTCAAGTAGTGCCTGTCTACTTGAGCATTATGTTTGAATCCCCTATAAGGAGAGGAACACCCTTCTGGTGTCACGTGACAACTTGCAGTAAGTGAGAAAAGAAATCTGTGTTGAAAACTATTTGGAGCATAATATCCTACCAAGGTCACTTCAGAGGAAGGCATAGGAAAGAGAGGGGGGGGATGGGGAATTTCCAAAGGCATAAAGGGGGGCAGTCCAACCCAAACAGGTAAAGGGGAGTTCAAGCCTCAAGCAGTGGTAATCCAGTAGCCTGACGTAGAGCAACTTCCAGAAGCACAGCACTATCTGCCCATTGCGCACGATCCAAGGCAAAGTTCTCATCAAAAATCAAACAAAAAACAATAAAAAAAAAGGACATGTCCAACAAGGGACAGTCAGGGTCATTACACTGGCAGGATCAAGAGGCTCTCGACCAGTTGACCAAGCCGTACAATAAGAACAAAAAAAAACATGGCTTACCCATACATCTCAATTCAACCTGGGTCAGAGTGTGAGGATCCTGATTGTGCAAGGGAGGGAGCACTTGCAGTTTCCAACTTTCTCCCATATTGGCTGGAAGGATTCTGTGCACTGGAGGGCCATGCCAGGGCTGCTGGGTGTGTCCAGAAGGTAAAGCACCTCCAGGGTCAACTTGGCCTCCTCCAGGTTGTAGACCATATGGCTCTGACCCTGGTAAGTGAAGGTGAGTTTGAAAGCCCCAGTGATATTTGATGCAATGATCCAAAAGAACCAACGTCCAGGGCTTCATCTGATGCCATTTCTGTATGGTGGAGGGGGCCAGATCTGCGAGAAAACATTCACAAGTTTTTGGAAAATGAATAAAGAAAACAAAAATGTACTTTTTCTTTTCTTTTTCAAAACCTTGTGACAAAAAATTAGATCTACAAAATACTCATCATACCTCTCATCAAATTCCCTGGGGTGTCTACTTTCCAAATAGAGGTCATTTGGCGGAGGAGGGGGGCAGGTTGTGCTATCCTGGTATTTCAGGGCCTCTGAAACTGTGATAGGTATTGAGGAAGTGAAGTGAGGAGATACACCCTTTGAAAGCCTGAAGGTGGTCATGGGATTTTGGAGGCCTGTACATTCCTGAGCTGCCAAAAAGTCTCTCACATGTGGTATCTTCATACTCGGGAGAGGTAGCAGAATGTGTTTTGGGGTGTTATTCCACATATGCCCATGGCATGTGTGAGCAATACAGTATGATTAATAAAACATCAATATCATTTCAGTGACAACTTTGTATAAAAAACTATATATTTTTTGTCATTTTCCAAAAACTTGTGGCAAAAAATAGAATCTTCTATGGGCTCAACATGCCTCTCAGCAAATGGCTTGGGGTGTCTACTTTCCAGAAAGGGGTCATTTGGGGGGGGGGTGCTTTCTTGGGCCTCTGAAACTGTGATTGGTAGTGAGAAAGTGAAATGAGGAAATTATGCACCTTCAGGCTTTCAAAGGGGTCATTGGATTTTGAGTTCCTGTATGTGGCTAGGCTCCCCAAAAAGTTTGGGGATCCCACCAAATTTCTTGGTGTGGCTACTTTAGAAAAAGGGATCTTTGGGGGGGGTTACTTCACCGGCATTTTAAAAACCTCAAAAAATGTGATAGGCAGTCAGAATGTAAAAGCTGCATAAATTCCAGTATATATACCATAGAACTCGAAATGCTCTTTCAAAGAGCTGGGATTTTTTAGGTGCCAATAACTGGAGTCAAAAAACATACATTAAAATTCAATCAATTTATTCAAATATTTGTTATATTTAAAAAGACAGGGATTTGTTAACAACATGGAAACAATTCATATTTGATATCCATATTGTGAGATTGGTATTGATTCTTGTGTTGTATCCTTATCCTGCTACATTGGCATCTCTCTTTCAAACATTGTTTGCTAATAGGCTCTATCTATAGATATTCAGCACAAATAAAGGTTGTTGTATTACATTTTGCACTCTTTAGCCCTTTGCTTGTCTGGATTGCTCTTCCTGCAGCTAACCTTGCTACAGCTCCCCCCTGGGCCCATAGAGAGGTGTCCTTTCTTCCCCTCCCCTCCTTGTTCCGGAGTTTGGATTTTAACCCCCTGTTTGAACACAATCATTGTGGATCAGTGCTTATACAACTAATTGCTAACTAACTAATTGCTATGGTAAGATGCACCTGCACCAACCCCTATGTTTATTATGTTTATTATGGTTTCCAATGTCATTTTGTTTATTTGTTATACAGTTGACCCCCAAAATTCACTGGGGTTACGTTCTTAGAGCACCCACGAATTGTGAAAATCTGCAAATTTTGGATCTGTTAAAAAATGCCTATAAATGCTTATTAAATGCTTCAGGTGGCGTCCGACTCCCGTCCGACTCTGAAATCATCCCGCACGGTGCGACTTCAGTGCGGCTTTCAAAAGGACTTGTACATAGAAGTCGATGCAAGCTGCTCTGAAGTCTCCCCCAATAGTACAGGAACCTTTTTCTAAGTCGGAGGAACTTGAGTCACACCTATTAGAACAGTTCCATTGTACTGCAAGGAGCGTGACTTGTCAGGCTGACAAGTCACCTGACAGGTCGCCCCTGTGTGAGCCAGCACTTATGAAGCGGGAATGCTAGGCTGGGAAAAAAATCAGCGAACTACTGAGGCCGCAAGCTCTGAACTGCAACTTCACGGGGTTGACTGTACACCTATTGCTTATTTGATGTTATCTTTGATGTACATTTATTTCATTGTCATTTCTTGTATATATTTCTTATGTATTCCATTTATATGTTCAGTTGTGGTAACATATATCCCTTGAGGAAGCCTATCAAATGGTGAAACATGTCAGGATTGCTACACCATAACAAGCAACTTTAACCAATCTCACAATTTGGCAATCAAACATGAATTGTTTCCATGTTCTTAACAAATCCCTAAAAAAAAAAACACAAACCTTTTATTCTGTCTTTTTAAATATGAAATATTTGAATAAATTGATTGAATTTCAATGTATGTTTTTTTTACTTCAGTTATTGGCACTTAAATCCCAGCTCTTTGAAAGAGCATTTCAAGTGTCCTGTTCTACAATTCTTGGGATGCAGTGCCCTTAAGACCTCATCTGATTAATTTTTCCTATGTTATATATACACCACAGTTTGTAGACGCTATAGCTTTTACACAAACCAATTTATATACACTTTTTGGGAATTTTTTTTACCAAAGACATGTAGCTGAATACATTTTGGCCCAAATTTATGATGAAATGTGAGTTTATTGGATATTTTTTTAATAACAGAAAGTAGAAAATAATATTTTTTTCATTTATATCGCAAAAAAAAAAACCCAGTGGTGATCAAAAGAAAGCTCTATTTGTGTGAAAAAAAGAACACAAATTTTGTTTGGGTACAGCGTTGCATGACCACAAAGTTGCCAGTTAAAGTAGTCAAGTGCTGAATAGAAAAAAATGCCGTGGTCAAGAAAGGGGTAAAAGGAGTGCATTATCCGCATATAATGCAATTTATTTTTTTTATTTTTTTCTAAGATTTATTTTTTAATCATTGAAATTAGGAATAAAACATACATTAATCAAAAGGGAACACTCAACTTTAAAACGGTCAAATTGATTGCAAAGGAATATAAATAAAATGTGTATATTTTCTAACACGATTAGGTATAGGCTTCATTCATTAGGACTTAGCAGTTAATCAAATCAGAAGGCATTTACTGTGAGTCAGGCAGTTATCTCAGTTTCTGCTTAGCAGAGTGAAAGACATAAAAAAAATATTTCTGCTATCTTTTTTTTGGTTGTAAATTTTTATTGAATTTTCAAATTTTAACAAATATTGACAGTCACTAATACAGTATTTTGAGTTGTATAATAAATTGGTAATCCGCATTACAAATGTTTAAAGACATATGTATATATATATATATATATATATATATATATATATATATATATATATACATATACACACACAAACATACACACATATACATACATATACAGTATCTCACAAAAGTGAGTACACCCCTCACATTTTTGTAAATATTTTATTATATCTTTTCATGTGACAACACATAGTTACATAGTTACATAGTAGGTGAGGTTGAAAAAAGACACAAGTCCATCAAGTCCAACCTATGTGTGTGATTATGTGTCAGTATTACATTACATATCCCTGTATGTTGCGGTCATTCAGGTGATTATCTAATAGTTTCTTGAAGCTATCAATGCTCCCCGCTGAGACCACCGCCTGTGGAAGGGAATTCCACATCCTTACCGCTCTTACAGTAAAGAACCCTCTACGTAGTTTAAGGTTAAACCTCTTTTCTTCTAATTGTAATGAGTGGACACGAGTCTTATTAAACTCTCTTCTGCAAAAAAGTTTTATCCCTATTGTGGGGTCACCAGTACAGTATTTGTAAATTGAAATCATATCCCCTCTCAAGCGTCTCTTCTCCAGAGAGAATAAGTTCAGTGCTCGCAACCTTTCCTCATAACTAAGATCCTCCAGACCCTTTATTAGCTTTGTTGCCCTTCTTTGTACTCGCTCCATTTCCAGTACATCCCTCCTGAGGACTGGTGCCCAGAACTGGACAGCATACTCCACGTGCGGCCGGACCAGAGTCTTGTAGAACGGGAGAATTATCGTTTTATCTCTGGAGTTGATCCCCTTTTAATGCATGCCAATATTCTGTTTGCTTTATTAGCAGCAGCTTGGCATTGCATGCCATTGCTGAGCCTATCATCTACTAGGACCCCCAGGTCCTTTTCCATCCTAGATTCCCCCAGAGGTTCTCCCCCCAGTTTATAGATTGCATTCATATTTTTGCCACCCAAATGCATTATTTTACATTTTTCTACATTGAACCTCATTTGCCATGTAGTCGCCCACCCCATTAATTTGTTCAGGTCTTTTTGCAAGGTTTCCACATCCTGCGGAGAAGTTATTGCCCTGCTTAGCTTAGTATCGTCTGCAAATACAGAGATTAAACTGTTTATCCCATCCTCCAGGTCGTTTATAAACAAATTAAATAGGATTGGTCCCAGCACAGAACCCTGGGGAACCCCACTACCCACCCCTGACCATTCTGAGTACTCCCCATTTATCACCACCCTCTGAACACGCCCTTGTAGCCAGTTTTCAATCCATGCACTCACCCTATGGTCCATGCCAACGGACCTTATTTTGGACAGTAAACGTTTATGGGGAACTGTGTCAAATGCTTTTGCAAAATCCAGATACACCACGTCTACGGGCCTTCCTTTATCTAGATAGCAACTCACCTCCTCATAGAAGGTTAATAGATTGGTTTGGCAAGAACGAATCCATGCTGATTACTGCTAATAATATCATTCTTATTTCTAAAATCTTGTATATAGTCCCTTATCATCCCCTTCAAGAGTTTACATACTATTGATGTTTGGCTAACTGGTCTGTAATTCCCAGGGATGTTTTTTGGGCCCTTTTTAAATATTGGTACTACATTGGCTTTTCTCCAATCAGCTGGTACCATTCCAGTTAATAGACTGTCTGTAAAAATTAGGAACAACGGTCTGGCAATCACCTGACTGAGTTCCCTAAGTACCCTCGGATGCAAGCCATCTGGTCCCGGTGAATTATTAATGTTAAGTTTCTCAAGTCTAATTTTAATTCCATCCTCTGTTAACCATGTAGGTGCTTCCTGTGTTGTGTCATGAGGATAAACACTGCAGTTTTGGTTACTGAAGCCCCCTGATTCACTCGTGAATACTGAGGAGAAGAATAAATTCAATACCTTTGCCATCTCCCCATCCTTTGTAACCAGATGTCCTTCCTCATTCTTTATGGGGCCAATATGGTCTGTCCTCCCTTTTTTACTGTTTACATACTTAAATAATTTCTTGGGATTTTTTTTGCTCTCCTCCGCTATGTGTCTTTCATGTTCTATCTTAGCCGTCCTAATTGCACCCTTACATTTCTTATTGCATTCTTTATAAAGTCTGAATGCTGAGGATGATCCCTCAACCTTGTATTTTTTGAAGGCCTTCTGCTTTGCTTTTATATGCATTTTTACATTGGAGTTAAGCCATCCAGGATTTTTGTTCGCTCTTTTAAATTTTTTACCCAATGGGATACATTGGCTAATGCCCTTATTTAATATGCTCTTAAAGCAAACCCATCTCTCCTCCGTATTCTTTGTTTCTAATATTTTATCCCAATTTATGCCTTTTAGCAAGGTTTGTAGTTTAGGGAAGTTGGCTCTTTTGAAATTCAGTGTCTTTGTGTTCCCTTCATGTTTCCTATTTGTGTGATTTATACTGAAACTAATTGACCTGTGATCGCTGTTACCTAAATTGCCCCGTATTTCCACATCTGTGATCAGGACTGTATGGTTGGTAATCAGTAGATCCAGTAATGTTTTATTTCTAGTTGGTGCGTCTACCATCTGACCAATAAAATTGTCCTGCAAGACATTAAGGAACTGGCGAGCCTTAAATGAATGTGTGGTTCCCTCCGCCCAGTCTATGTCTGGATAATTAAATTCCCCCATTATGATAACACTTCCCATCCTTGCTGCTAATCCAATTTGTGATAGGAGATCCGTCTCCACTTCCTCCCTCAGGTTAGGGGGCCTATAGCATACTCCCAGTATTATTTTCCCCTTAGCTTCATCCCTTTGGAGCTCTACCCATAAGGATTCCACCTCCTCACTAGCTCCCTCAGTGATGTCATCTCTCACATTCACTTGTACATTATTCTTGATATATAGGCATACCCCTCCCCCTTTTTTACCCTCTCTATCCTTGCGGTATAGGGTATACCCTTGAATGTTTGCCAGCCAATCATGAGAGCTGTTGAACCAGGTCTCTGAAATTCCCACAAAATCCAAATCCTCCTTGTACAACAGTATCTCTAGTTCACCCATCTTGTCCGCCATGCTCCTGGCATTGGTGAACATGCCACATAGTTTAGACCGGTCGCATATTGTCCTCATATTGGGTGTTTCAAGATTGCAACTAGGACTTGCTACTATACTCACCTTGTGTTTTTGTGCTTTGGTTAACCTACCACTAATGCCCCCAATACTACCCTCTGGAATATCTTCCGCACTGGCTATCACTGTCTCTGGACCCTCCCCCCCATCGCCTAGTTTAAAAACCCCTCTAACTTTTTGCCCATCTTCATTCCCAGCAGATCTGCACTCTCCTCATTTAGGAAGACATGCACCCTCCACACAAATGAAGAAATTACACTTTGTTACAATGTAAAGTAGTGAGTGTAAAGCTTGTATAACAGTGTAAATTTGCTGTCCCCTTAAAATAACTCAAACCACAGCCATTAATGTCTAAACCTCTGGCAACAAAAGTGAGTACACCCCTAAGTGAAAATGTCCAAATAGGGCCCAAAGTGTCAATATTTTGTGTGGCCACTATTATTTTCCAGCACTGCCTTAACCCTCTTCGGCAGAGGTCTCAAACTGGTGGCCCTCCAGCTGTTGCAAAACTACAAGTCCCATCATGCCTCTGCCTGTGGGATTCATGCTTGTAACTGTCCGCCTTGCAATGCCTCATGGAACTTGTAGTTTTGCAACAGCTGGAGGGCCACCAGTTTGGGACCCCTGCTCTTGGGCATGGAGTTCACCAGAGCTTCACAGGTTGCCACTGGAGTACTCTTCCACTCCTCCATGACGACATCACGGAGCTGGTGGATGTTAAAGACCTTGCGCTCCTCCACCTTCCATTTGAGGATGCCCCACAGATGCTCAATAGGATTTAGTTATAGAGACATGCTTGGTCAGTCCATCACCTTTACCCTCAGCTTCTTTATCAAGGCAGTGGTTGTCTTGGAGGTGTGTTTGGGGTCATTATGTTGGAATACTTCCCTGTGGCCCAGTCTCTGAAGGGATGGGCTCATCTCTGCTTCAGTATGTCATAGTACATGTTGGCATTAATGGTTCCCTCAATGAACTGTAGCTCCCAGTGCCGGCAGCACTTATGCAGCCCCAGACCTTAACACTCCCACCACCATGCTTGACTGTAGGCAAGACACACTTGTCTTTGTACTCCTCACCTGGTTGCCGCCACACACGCTTGACACCATCTGAACCAAATACTTTTATCTTGGTCTCATCAGACCACAGGACACAGTACTCCAGTACAATACAGTAATCCATGTCTAGGGATGAGCTTCGAGTTCGAGTCGAACTCATGTTCTACTCGAACATTGGCTGTTCGCAAGTTCGCCGAACAGCGAACAATTTGGGGTGTTCGCGGCAAATTCGAATGCCGCGGAACACCCTTTAAAAGTCTATGGGAGAAATCAAAAGTGCTAATTTTAAAGGCTTATATGCAAGTTATTGTCATAAAAAGTGTTTGGGGACCCGGGTCCTGCCCCAGGGGACATGGATCAATGCAAAAAAAAGTTTTAAAAACGGACGTTTTTTCAGGAGCAGTGATTTTATTAATGCTTAAAGTCAAACAATAAAAGTGTAATATCCCTTTAAATTTCGTACCTGGGGGGTGTCTATAGTATGCCTGTAAAGGGGCGCATGTTTCCTGTGTTTAGAACAGTCTGACAGCAAAATGACATTTGGAAGGAAAAAACTCATTTAAAACTAGCCGCGGCTATTGCATTGCCGACAATACACATAGAAGTTCATTGATAAAAACGGCATGGGAATTCCCCACAGGGGAACCCCGAACCAAAATAAAAAAAAAAAAATGATGTGGGGGTCCCCCTAAATTCCATACAAGGCCCTTCAGGTCTGGTATGGATATTAAGGGGAACCCCAGCCAAAATTGAAAAAAAAAATTGACGTGGGGTTCCCCCTAAATTCCATACCAGACCCTTCAGGTCTGGTATGGATTTTAAGGGGAACCCCGCGCCAAAAAAAAAAAAAAAAAACGGCGTGGGGTCCCCCTAAAAATCCATACCAGACCCTTATCCGAGCACGCAACCTGGCAGGCCGCAGGAAAAGAGGGGGGGACGAGAGTGCGGCCCCCCCCCCCTCCTGAACCGTACCAGGCCACATGCCCTCAACATTGGGAGGGTGCTTTGGGGTAGCCCCCCAAAACACCTTGTCCCCATGTTGATGAGGACAAGGGCCTCATCCTCACAACCCTGGCCGGTGGTTGTGAGGGTCTGCGGGCGGGGGGCTTATCGGAATCTGGAAGCCCCCTTTAACAAGGGGACCCCCAGATCCCGGCCCCCCCCCTGTGTGAAATGGTAAGGGGGTACTTACCCCTACCATTTCACTAAAAAACTGTCAAAAATGTTAAAAATGACAAGAGACAGTTTTTGACAATTCCTTTATTTAAATGCTTCTTCTTTCTTCTTTCTTCCTTCATCTTCTTCTGGTTCTTCTGGCTCTTCTGGTTCTTCCTCCGGCGTTCTCGTCCAGCATCTTCTCCGCGGCGTCTTCTATCTTCTTCTCCTCGGGCCGCTCCGCACCCACGGCATGGGGGGGAGGCTCCCGCTCTTCTCTTCATTTTCTTCTCTTCTTCATCTTCTTCTTCTTCTTCCTTCTTCTCTTCTTCTCTTCTTCTCTTCTTCCTGTCTTCTGCGGGCCGCTCCGCAGCCATGCTGGCATGGTGGGAGGCTCCCGCTGTGTGACGGCGTCTCTTCGTCTGACGGTTCTTAAATAACGGGGGGCGGGGCCATCCGGTGACCCCGCCCCCCTCTGACGCACGGTGATTTGAGGGACTTCCCTGTGACGTCACGGGGAATGCCACAGGGAAGTCCCGTCATGTCACCGTGCGGTGGGTGGCCCCGCCCCCCGTTATTTAAGAACCGTCAGACGAAGAGACGCCGTCACACAGCGGGAGCCTCCCACCATGCCACAGCATGGCTGCGGAGCGGCCCGCAGAAGACAGGAAGAAGAGAAGAAGAGAAGAAGAGAAGAAGGAAGAAGAAGAAGAAGATGAAGAAGAAGATGAAGAAGAGAAGAAGATGAAGAGAAGAGCGGGAGCCTCCCCTCATGCCATGGGTGCGGAGCGGCCCGAGGAGAAGAAGATAGAAGACGCCGCGGAGAAGATGCTGGACGAGAACGCCGGAGGAAGAACCAGAAGAGCCAGAAGAACCAGAAGAAGAAGAAGATGAAGGAAGAAAGAAGAAAGAAGAAGCATTTAAATAAAGGAATTGTCAAAAACTGTCTCTTGTCATTTTTAACATTTTTGACAGTTTTTTAGTGAAATGGTAGGGGTAAGTACCCCCTTACCATTTCACACAGGGGGGGGGCCGGGATCTGGGGGTCCCCTTGTTAAAGGGGGCTTCCAGATTCCGATAAGCCCCCCGCCCGCAGACCCTCACAACCACCGGCCAGGGTTGTGAGGATGAGGCCCTTGTCCTCATCAACATGGGGACAAGGTGTTTTGGGGGGCTACCCCAAAGCACCCTCCCAATGTTGAGGGCATGTGGCCTGGTACGGTTCAGGAGGGGGGGGGGGCCGCACTCTCGTCCCCCCCTCTTTTCCTGCGGCCTGCCAGGTTGCGTGCTCGGATAAGGGTCTGGTATGGATTTTTAGGGGGACCCCACGCCGTTTTTTTTTTTTTTTTTTGGCGCGGGGTTCCCCTTAAAATCCATACCAGACCTGAAGGGTCTGGTATGGAATTTAGGGGGAACCCCACGTCAATTTTTTTTTTCAATTTTGGCTGGGGTTCCCCTTAATATCCATACCAGACCTGAAGGGCCTTGTATGGAATTTAGGGGGACCCCCACATCATTTTTTTTTTTTTATTTTGGTTCGGGGTTCCCCTGTGGGGAATTCCCATGCCGTTTTTATCAATGAACTTCTATGTGTATTGTCGGCAATGCAATAGCCGCGGCTAGTTTTAAATGAGTTTTTTCCTTCCAAATGTCATTTTGCTGTCAGACTGTTCTAAACACAGGAAACATGCGCCCCTTTACAGGCATACTATAGACACCCCCCAGGTACGAAATTTAAAGGGATATTACACTTTTATTGTTTGACTTTAAGCATTAATAAAATCACTGCTCCTGAAAAAACGTCCGTTTTTAAAACTTTTTTTTGCATTGATCCATGTCCCCTGGGGCAGGACCCGGGTCCCCAAACACTTTTTATGACAATAACTTGCATATTAGCCTTTAAAATTAGCACTTTTGATTATTCATGTTCGTGTCCCATAGACTTTAACGGCGTTCGCGTGTTCGAACGAATTTTTTTCCTGTTCGCATGTTCTGGTGCGAACCGAACAGGGGGGTGTTCGGCTCATCCCTATCCATGTCCTTAACAATGGTAAAAAGGTGTAAGTGCGCTTGCAGTAAAAGTATAATCATTAGTGACATAAAAGGTGATCATAGATAATACATGTGAAAATGTAAAAAAAAGTGACCAATAGAAATGGAAGTGTATAAAGTTCATATACTCATCAAAAAGAATATTGATACAATATAAAAATCCATTCATAGATCAAAGCAGAAAAAAACACTTGATGAAGGCAAGCAGATACAATAGAAGAAGATCAAGAGTCCAAAGTTTATCCACCTTCACCCAAAGGGAAAAAAGGAGGGGAAGAGGGAGGTGTAGAGAGGGTCCCCAAACTAGAGGTGAATCCAAAAACGATAAGACTGTGCCCTTACCAGAAAAGGTGGACCTCCTAAAGAGCAAGGTCTTACTCGCAGGCAGATACAGCCCTCTGCAGGGACAGATGGACCTCCTATGCGTCTGTATCCTTGAGCGTTCGTAGTGTTCCACTGGCAAGCAGACCCGGAATCCCGATCTGGAAAGAACACTCATTGGTCGGGGAGACTGTGAGTGTAAAAACCGAAAAAGACTCCAATGGTGTAGTAGGAGAAATAAAAAAGAAATAAAAAGCCTTTATTGCTCAAGAAGATAGGGCGGGAACACTCTTCGCCATAAAAACACAGTAAAAAAGCAAGTTAAAACAATAACAAACACCCGTATACCAAGAGAAAATGAGGTCTAATAGCGTGATGGCGTATAGTGCGTAGCGTGGCTTAACGGCTTCCTCAAGCTTGTCCTGCATACACACGGTCACACCAAATTCCGACCGTCAAGAACGTGGTGACGTACAACACGTACAACGGGACTAGAAAATGGAAGTTCAATAGCCAGTGCGCCACCCTTTGGGCTCCTTCTGCTCATGTTTATCTTGTGTTAGTAAAAGTTTGGTGAGAGACGATTCGCGCTTTTCAGACTCGTGCTTTTTAGTCCGTTAATGCTCTTCAGTTTGTGCTTGTGGGATTGTTTCTGGTTTTCAGTGCGTGTAGTCAGTTTGTATCTGTTTTTCAGTGCATTCTTGTCTGCTCGTTTCTGATTTTCAGCTCGCTCTTCACAGGGCTTTCTGTTCTTCAGTTCATTCTGACCAGCCGACCATTTTGAAGCCATGTTGCAGGTACGTACTCATCTGCAAATATGCATTAAGGACAAAAAAGAAGCATTAAAAGCTTACAGCATGCATGGGCACAAAGGGGACATTCAGAGCATATTATAATCATGGTAATTAGGGAATGATGAAAGAAATACAAAACATTAGCATACATTAAATACATAGAATGTGATGTTAAAGGAGAAAACTTGTCCTAATATAGTCCTTCTGCAGTACCTGTATAATCGCAGAACAGGTCTCTGGAATAATGATCCCCAGAGCCTGGGAGGAGATGCCTGTAGAAAACTTGAGGTCCTGTAGACTTCTCCCATCGCCAAGTACCGCAACATGGTGACTAGCCTCTGCTCCGGAGTGATGGCTTGCCACATGCAGGTGTCCTGCTTCATAATATAAGTGGACAGCAAAGCCAACAGACAGTGAAAAAGAGGGTCCGTCATCCGGAGACAATTACTGAAATCATCAGGGTTATTCTCCTGGATCTGCTATGCGGGGGCTTGATGTTGGGGTTCTTGCTTTGACCCAAGCCCAGTCCATGAACAGGGTGGGGAAAAGTTCATGGACCAAGAATTGGTTGCTCCAGCGTGACTAATTCTCTCATATGCCTTTGCTGCCTGAGATCCAGGAGAGTAACCCTGATGATTTCAGGAATTGTCTCTGGATGACGGCCCCCCTTTTTCACTGTCTGTTGGCTTTGCTGTCCGCTTATATTATGAAGCAGGACACCTGTATGTGGCAAGCCATCACTCTGGAGCAGAGGCTAGTCGCCATGTTGCGGTACTTGGCGATGGGGAGAAATCTCCAGGACTTCAAGTTCTCTACAGGCATCTCCCCCCAGGCTCTGGGGATCATTATTCCAGAGACCTGTTCTGCGATCATACAGGTCCTGCAGAAGGGCTATATTAGGGTAAGTTTTCTCCTTTAACATCACATTCTATGTATTTAATGTATGCTAATGTTTTGTATTTCTTATATCATTCCCTAATTACCATGATTGTAATATGCTGTGAATGTCCCCTTTGTGCCCATGCATGCTGTAAGCTTTTAATGCTCCTTTTTTGTCCTTAATGCATATTTGCCTTTACTAACCTCCCCAGCATGCTATCCTGGGCCCATATACACCTAGCCTAGTCACTTAACAATGTATTTTTTCAGCTCCATTATAGTGCTTTACAATAAACACCCCCTAAAATGTGTCCAAATGTTATTGTTGTCCTTAAATTCAGGCAGAGTGCCAGAGGATTTTTGTAGGGTCTAAAACTCATCTATAACCCTCACCCCTCCTAAAATGTTTTCAATGGGCCATTAGAGGGGGTGAGGAATCTGATAAGTGGACCTTTTATTTTTGTCTTTAAATATATAAGGGGTCCGTATAGTGAACTTGGTGTTGAGTTATTCTCTGTACGGTCAACCCAGAGGACAAGGGGGCACTCTTTACGTCTAGAGGAAAAGAGATTTCATCTCCAAATACGGAAAGGTTTCTTCACAGTAAGAGCGGTGAAAATGTGGAATAGACTCCCACCAGAGGTGGTTCTGGCCAGCTCAGTAGATTGCTTTAAGAAAGGCCTGGATACTTTCCTAAATGTACATAATATAACTGGGTACTAACATTTATAGGTAAAGTTGATCCAGGGAAAATCCGATTGCCTCTTGGGGGATCAGGAAGGAATTTTTCCCCTGCTGTAGGAAATTGGAGCATGCTCTGCTGGGATTTTTGCCTTCCTCTGGATCAACTGAGGGTATAAAATTGGGTATATTGGATTGTACCATATTTTTTATTTATTGTTTTTAAGGTTGAACTGGATGGGCTTGTGTCTTTTTTCAACCTGACTAACTATGTAACTCTTAACTCCTTAAAATAAATGTTATACTGATGTTGGCCAAGAATGTTTGTGTCTAATCTGCTTGCAATGTTATGTGAAAAAGTACTAATATTTATTTTTTATTTTTTGACTCCACAGTTTCCTTCAACGCCACAGGAATGGCAGACTGTGGCTTCCCAATTTGCTCTTAGTTGGGACTTTCCTAACTGCGGAGGGGTAATCGAAAGGAAAACATGTCCACATCATCCCACCACCCCACTCAGGGTTATACTATTTTAATTATAAGGGTTTCAATAGTATTGTGTTGATGGCGGTAGTGTCGGCGACATACAAGTTTCTCTATGTGGATGTGGGGAAGAATGGCTGGATGTCGGATGGTGGAGTATTTGCCCAGACCGAGTTCTACCGACGTCTCCAGAGTGGTGGCTTGGGATTGAAACCTGCAGAAGAGAACATTGAAGGACTCCCATTTGTTTTTTTCTCTGATGAAGCATTTGGTCTGGGTGATCACCTGATGAGGCCATTCCCCCAGGGGACCCTCACCCCAAAGAAGAGGGTTTTTAATTACCAGCTGGCCAGAGCCAGAAGAGTCGTGGAGAATGCCTTTGGGATAATGTCCAGCCGGTTCCGCCTATTTCTTATGGCAATAAATATGGCGGAGTACAAACTGAACCACATAGTTCTAGCATGCTGCATACTTCACAACTTTTTTAAGAGAAAAACTCCAAATTATGTTGCCTCAGTTGGGCCTGAGGTCGGACTTCCAGAAAATACAATGACGGCCCTGGAAGCTGGTCGTCCTGGCTTGCCACCCCAAAGCGCCCGTGAAGTGCGTCAAAAATATGTAGATTATTTTACGGGTAGGGGGGCCATTACTATGCCAGCAAATTTGTAAATATTTTCGATATTAAAAAAAAAAAATATCTGATAAAATCCTAATTTTTATTTACTGCTTGTGTTTCTTTTAGCTGTCTCCTAGGTTCTACTAGTGCACTTGTAGTGCTAAGTGGTTTTTACATTATTAAATAACACCCATTGTCACTGTAAACACCAACTTAACCACTTCCCGCCCGGCCCATAGCAGATGACGGCCGGGCGGTGGTTCAGTTATCCTGACTGGGTGTCATATGACCTCCAGCACGAAAACATGCCACCGCGCGCCCGCGGCGAACGGTGGATCGGTGTGTCAGTCTGACAAACCACTACAACGATCTTGGTAAAGAGCCTTCGGCGGAGGCTCTTTACCACGTGATCAGCCGTGTCCAATCACGGCTGATCACGATGTCAATAGGAAGAACCATTGATCGGCTCTTCCTCACTCGCGTCTGACAGACGTGAGTAGAGGAGAGTTGATCGGCTCTCCTGGCAGGGGAGGTCTGCGCTGATTGTTTATCAGTGCAGCCCCCCTCAGATCACCACACTGGACCACCAGGGATCGCCACACTAGAACCACCAGGGAAGGGGCAACATGTGGATGGCCAGGTATGTACCCCATGGCGATCCACATGTTCCCAGTGTGCCCTGTCAGTGCCAATCAGTGCCCACAAATGGGCACTGATTGGCACCATTATGTTGCAGTGATGCCCAGCAATGCCACACTTAGGGGCATCAGTGCAAACAATCAGTGTCACCAGTGCCACCCATCAGTGTCCATTGGTGCCACCTGTCAGTGCCCATCCATGCCCATCAGTGCCCACCTATCAGTGCCCATCTGTGCCAACTATCAGTGCCACCCATAACTACCCATCAATGCCACCCATAAGTACCCATCAATGCCACCTACGAGTGCCCATCAGTGCCGCCCATGAGTGCCCATCGGTGCCACCTATGAGTGCCCATCAGTGCCACATACCAGTGCCACCTATCAGTGCCCATCAGTGCCATTTATCAGTGCCCATCAGTGCCGCCTATCAGTGCCCAACATCAGTGCCCATCAGTGCCACCTCATCAGTGCCACCTCATTGGTATAAAAAAGGGGTAAAAACTGCGCTCAGATAACAAAAGATAAGAAAGAACCACAAGCTGCCAGCACCCTAAAAGTCCAGTATCTGACTCCTAAGTATAATAGTAAACAAAAAACTCATCAGTGCCACCTCATTGGTGCCACCTCATTGGTGCCCATCAGTGCTGCCATATCAGTGCCTGTCATTGAAGAAGAAAACGTACTTATTTACAAAAAATGTTAACAGAAACAAAGAAAAACTTGTTTTTTTTCAAAATCTTCAGTCTTTTTTTATTTGTTGCGCAAAAAATAAAAACCGCAGAGGTGATCAAATACCACCAAAAGAAAGCTCTATTTGTGGGAACAAAATGATAAAAAATTTGTTTGGGTACAGTGTTGCATGACCGCGCAATTGTCATTCAAATGAAAGCTGAAAATTGGCCTGGGCGGGAAGGTGTCTAAGTGCCTGGTATTGAAGTGGTGAATACAAAAACTGGTATTGAGCATTGAAAGAAGACGCCACACATTGCTGAGTGTTAAACCTTTTACTCCGTGCACAATCACATGTGCGTTGTAAAACGTATTTTTTTTTTTAAATCTTGTTTTTATAAAGTTTTACCTTGAAAATATGTTTTTAGTACATAAACAGGCATTTTTCAAAACATAACATACACAACTCAGGAACTTACAAAGTTCAACATTGAAAAACTGAAGGCAATATCAGACATTATAGTGTCAAAAATGTGTTGATATTGCCTTCATCAGATGGGGTGATGTCACCTGTGTAAAAGCCAAATTTTGAAGATGCACACAAATTGGGAGTCAAAAAGGGGATTTCCCTCCTGATCCCATGCCTAATGTCAATATGTGCTATCTCCAATCATGGGGGGGATCAATGGATGTGTTTTGGGAGTGCCACCACTTCCTCTCACCTACTTGAGTTACGAAGAAGGGGTTGCACCCACAAAACGCATACATTGATATCCCCTGATGGCAGATAGCACATGTTGACACACTGTGTGCGTCTTCAAAATTTGGCTTTTAAAATGTGTCAAAAATTAGAAGAAAATGGTCCCCAAAAATAGAAAATGGTGTCATTTTGTTGTTATTTAGATTCTTGCTAGTACATCAATCATGTTCTTCAGTTTTTGTTCCATGTCATTTGTTTTTTGCTTTATGATGTCTAAATCCTGACTACAAAACATTATGTCCTGGATTAGCCTTTGTGCACTGTCACTCGTGAAATAAGGGGATTGTTCTTCCACAACATGCACATCACCTAAAATAAAAAATACACACCATGTATTATAAATATGAAGGCATACATCTATTACCTGAATCTGTGGTCTCAGACACTCACCTGTTGTGGTAACAATTTCAACCACCTCTCCTTCCTCCACATCCTTTGATTGTGGTGTCCTCTGTTCCCCTTCTTCAGGAGATGGGGTGTTCCTGGTGTCCTCAGACATCCGGAGTCTTTTCTCCCCTATGAGAATGAAGCAAAAGGTATACTTAGCACACCAATATTTAAGGCCAGAAATAGGAATATGAAACATTGCTTGGAAGTGGGGTACAATTGACTGTTTTGGCAGAGTTCCAAGCTGAAGACATGATTTTTTCCCTTACCAAAGCTGGAATACTTACCTTTTTTGGACAAGTTTCACACATGGAGACACCCCAAGTATGCACTGGAGTACCTATGTGGGACACCATAAAAAGTTTGTTCTTGTGTCCCACACTAGTGCTCCTGAGTCCAGATGTGTAAACAGCTGCTGAGTGTCCTCTCCCTACATTACACTGAATAAAGTTTGCAATTCATTCTAGTTTCAAACACATCTAGACAACAATTTCCCAAACTTCTTTTAATACAAATTAGCAAAACCAAATGTAGTTAACCCTGTATCTCCCCAAAACATTGTATTTAGTTTGCAAAAAAACAATGTTTCCTACAACTGATTAATGTGAAAGTAGCCATTTTAAACTGTACAACAGTAAAGAAAAGCACATGGAGCAGCATGCAAGTAATAATAATAATAATAATATTAATAACAATAATAATAATAATAATAGGAACACACGACAAGTACTTACTTTTTGGAAGCACTTTCTTGATCCTTCTGTACTGCTCCTGTTCCCTCAATTTCAGGTCTGACCAGCGTTTCCTTAATTGCTCCTTGGATCGTCGTGCCCCAAAATTCCTGTGCAGACTCTTCACAACTTTAAACATGATCTTGGCCTTTCTCACATTTGGGTTTAGGTAAGGTCCATACTTCCCATCATAGTCGGCCCTCTTCAAGATGTCCTCCATCTCTACAAAGGCCATATTTGAGGCCTTAAATCTCCTCCGGGATCGTGACGTTTCGGGCTCCGGCCTTTCCACCTCGTTATTGCTATTATGCACCTGCTGTGTCTCTGCCATGTTCCTCTCCCACTGCGATGAAAGAGAAGGGGCAGGGAATATTCAAGGAAGAACGTCAGGGCTGGGCAAAGCGGGCAGAGTTTCACGCATGCGCAGTGTATATAAATCTAACACACTTGTGTCCTACGTACGATCTGTGAGTGGAGGAAGTGCCGATCGTGAGAACGAAGGCAACATTTTAACTTAGGACATCAGTGGCCTATACTGATTCAAGATTGAGGCCTATATTGGGATAAGATTAGGAGGGTTTAGCCTGATATTAGTGGGTTTTTTTTTGCAGCAAATATGAAACAATTCAAAGACCTGAAATTCATGGGCCAGTTCATAGACAGATACAGGGATATGAGAAATTTGTGGGAGGTTAAAAACCCCTTATATCGAAATAAACCAGCTAGGAAGGCATTGCTGGAATTGCTGCTGCAATTTGTGAAGACGCAGGTCCCTGACGCAGACATCGAGTTTGTGGAGAAGAAAATTGGTAGCTTGAGAAGCACGTATAGGAAGGAGCTTAATAAGGTCCAGGCTTCCATGAAATCAGGAGCAGCAGCAAAGGATGTGTATGTACCCAGTCTGTGGTACTACAACAGGATGCGGTTTCTGGAAGACCAGATTGAAGCCAGGGAATCACTTTTGTACACTTCCATCCACCCTTCCCTCAACCCCAGCTGAGGCTTCCAAGGACCAACCTGGGCCTTCCATCCTGGAAGAAGTTGAGGAGCCCAGCTGGAGCCAGGTATAGTATTCTTAAACATATTTATTGTCTGAAAATTATTGTTGTTAACTAGATGTTATTATTGATAACAAATGAATGATTGAACAAAAAGTGTTTGACATATCAATAGACAGTAGGGGCCAAAAATGATTGGGACAAGAATGAAAAATGCTGGGCTCAGAATGATAGTCTTTTCTATTTATTAACATTCAATTTGCAACAGTCATGAGCTGAAAATTGTGTGTGATTTATGAACCAAAAACTATGTCCCTTTTTCATACACAGGAAGACCTCAGCCAGGATGAGGCTCTGGAATGTGGCAGACAGGAGGAGGCGGGGGTAAGTGTCAGCCAGGAGGAGGCGGGGTAAGTGTCAGCCAGGAGGTGGCCAGGCCCAGTAGCCTCACCCAATCCCAGTACCACAGCCTGGGGACCAGGGATGAGCCAAACACCCACCGGTTCACATCCACAACATGCGAACAGGCAAAAAATGCGAACAGGCAAAAAATACGCAAACACTGTTACAGTCTATGAGACACGAACATGAATAATCAAAAGTGCTCATTTTAAAGGCTTATATGCAATTTATTGTCATAAAAATTGTTTGGGGACCTGGGTCCTGTCCCAGGGGACATGTATAAATGCAAAAAAAAGTTTTAAAAATGGACGTTTTTTCAGGAGCAGTGATTTTAATAATGCTTAAAGTGAAACAATAAAAGTGTAATATTCCTTTAAATTTCATACCTGGGGGGTGTCTATAGTATGCCTGTAAAGGGGCACATATTTTACGTGTTTCGAACAGTCTGACAGCAAAATGACATTTCTAATGGAAAAAAAGTCAACTAAAACTACTATCCCTATCGCCGGCTATAATGAATTGTCGGTCCAGCAATACACATAATAGTTCATTGATAAAAATGGCATGGAATTTCCCCATAGGGGAACCCCGAACCAAAATTAAATGCGTGGGGGTCCCCCTAAATTCCATACCAGGCTCTTCAAGTCTGGTATCGATATTAAGGGGAAGCCCGCGCCAAAATTAAAAAGAGAATTGGCGTGGGGGTCCCCCTCAAACCTGGGTCTGGTATGGATTTTAAGTGGAACCCTGTGCCAAAATAAAAAAAAAATCCATACCAGACCCTTATCCGAGCATGCAACCTGGCAGGCCGCAGGAAAAGAGGGGGTATGAGAGAGTGGCCCCCCTCCTGAACCATACCAGGCCACATGCCCTCAACATTGGGAGGGTGCTTTGGGGTAGCCCCCCAAAGCACCTTGTCCCTATGTTGATGGGGAGAAGGGCCTCATCCCCACAACCCTTGCCAGGTGGTTGTGGAGGTCTGCAGGCTGGGGGCTTATCAGAATCTGGAAGCCCCCTTTAACAAGGGGACCTCCAGATCCCGCCCCTCCCTGTGTAAAATGGTAATGGGGTACAAATGTACCCCTACCATTTCACAAAAAAAGTGTCAAAAAGGTTAAAAAACACAAGAGACGGTTTTTGACTAGTCCTTTATTCATTTCTTTTTCTTCCATCTTCTTTCTTCTGGTCTCTCTTTGGTGTTCTTCTTCTTTCATCTTCTTCTTCTCCATCTTCTCCTTCCTCCGCTCTTCTCGTCCCGCATCTTCCTCCGGCTTCTTCTCCGCTCCATCCGCACCTCAGTGGGAGTCTTCCGCATTGTGATGCTTCGGTTCTTCTGACACTTCTTATATAACACTTTAAGCATTATTAAAATCACTGCTCCCGAAAAAACGGCTGTTTTTAAAATGTTTCTTTGCATTGATACATGTCCCCTGTGGCAGGACCCAGGTTCCCAAACACTTTTTATGGACAATAACTTGCATATAAGCCTTTAAAATTAGCACTTTTGATTTCTCCCATTGACTTTTAAAGGGTTTTCTGTGGCTTTTGAATTTGCTGCGAACACCCCAAATTGTTTGCTGTTTGGCGAACTGGCGAATAGCCGGTGTTCGAGTCGAACTCATGTTCGACCCAAACATAAAGCCCATCCCTACTGGGGACATATATGTCATCTGCTGCTGTTCCTGATCTCTGGGAGTCCTAGACCAGATTGTGCTCCCTATTATATGGTGGACTTCTCAGGCTAGCAATTTTTAGTTACAAAGAGTTGATGTGTGCTCTGGGGTACAAAGGCTTCGCAAATTCAAGTAGTTTCTCCAGCGTTGCCTTCCTCTTTATTTTGTTATGAGCCAGAATAAATGGAGATTTTTTTATATGAAAATACTATGTGTTTTTCTTCAAAAAAGGTTAGTTTGTTTGTTAGTAGGCAGGTACATTTCAAATATACAATGTCAAATTAACAACAACCAACCTTGAGCTTTAAAAATACAGGATAATAATGTTATCTTGACTTGACACAAAAAAATTATGTAGATCACTAGAAAATAATTTAAAAATAATCCAAAAAACAGGAGATCTTGATTAAAAAAAATAGATGACTATAAAAAACAATTCTAAACATTATTATGGAGATCTGGCTTTAAAAACATAAAAAATTATTCAGGAGATCACAAGAAATAATAAAGAAATAAGTTTGTCAGAACTCTGTGAATATCAGCAGCAAACCAAATTCATTCTTCTAGCATTCTAGGGAACAAAAGAATGCGCTGCATTAAAAGATCCAAAAATTTACAGCGTGACGAATGTGGCATCTCCATTACAAATGCTAGTTTTACCAGACCGAGCGTTTCTGTCTCATACTTGATTCTGAACATGAGTGATTTTTTGCGCATCCGAATTGCATACAAATGATCGCATTTTTGGATAGGAACTTTTTCAGACCGAAAAAATAGAGAACAGGCTCTCAATCTTTTTCTTGCTTGGAAAACTGCCAGCAAAAGTCCAATGGAGCATACACACGGTCACATTTTCCGAACAAAAGCACTCATCAGAGTTTTTCTTGCGGCATGTACACGATATTAGAGATTGTTCATCTTATTGCAGGCGTATTCATACTTTCGTCAGAAAGTTCAGGTTGGCAGTATGCATTATGTGATGCAAAGGTTACCGTTCATTGCTTCCAATGGGAGTGTTCAAGCGCCTTGGTGGGTTCCTATTTCTTGGGTAGACACTGTATAGTGGCAAGAAGAAAAGATTAGCATCTGGATGTGGGCAAATCTTGAGGTTAAAATATTTAGCAGCTGCTAAGTTTAAATGATGGGGAGACATTGGACTGGTCATTTGAGACGTGGATCAGTTCACCTCAGATGTCAAGGTTCTGCGTGCAGAAAACTTCTTGGTGGTAATCCTGAGAGCAGAGTAGCCTAATGATCTATTTGTGAAGTACCGGGTTTGAGGGCTTCGGGTAAGAGAGGAGAGAAGAGAAGATAGTTCTTTATTCTGAACCTCCATGGTGGGGTCTTCTGTGTGCAGGGGAAACCGTGGGGCTATTATTTGTGGTGTGCCTGGGTCCTGCGGATGTGTTGATTCTGAGAGAGTTGAATCTGCATCTTCGGATATGGAAATCATCCCGGACTGGTATGGCATCTGTTGAAGTGGATCTCCTGAGATGAGGTCGAAGAGTTCTATACCAGTCAGGTAGTTCAATGTGGGGTATGTGCAGTGCCTCGTAAAATGCAGTGAGATCTTCTGGTACCCCCAGGTTGGCCGTGCGAACTTGTGCTGAGGCCGAGAGGTAGAAGGAAAATTTCCAGCAGTGCTGGATCCCGTTTGCACGTAGTAGATCAAAGAGGGGGTGTAGGTCCCTTCGATTTTGGAGAGTGATGGGCGATAGGTCTTGAAAATTATTATTATTATTATTATTATTATTATTATATCTGTGCCTTAGTACATTAGGTTGCGGCGATCCCTGGACCTATGCAAGATTTCCTCTTTCAGCTTAAAATTGACCAAGCAGCACCCTATATATCTGGGAGGATCAGTGTCTCTTCCCCTGGGTCTGAGAGCTCTATGCAGGCGTTTATAGTCAATGGGGGATTTGGGGGGCCTGCCTAAAAGGTAGTTGAATATGGTTATAGTGGCCTGGGCAAGTTGGGTATGATCGATCATTTCTGGCATGCCTATTACCCATATGTTGTGTCGCTGGCCACAGTTGTCCAGGTGTTCCATGTACCTGTGCAGATCTCTGAGCTGGACATTGTTTGCTTGGGAGGATGTTTGAAGCTGGTGAATGGCAATCTCATTGCGCATTGTTGTTTCTTCTATTTCATTCATGCGTACTGCCATGAATTGGATGTCCCTCCTGAGGTCCATGTTGGCTGTCGCTAATGTGGCTTTTATATCTTCTGCCACAGATCTTAGGTCCCTGATGCTTAAGGGCTGATCAACAGCCATGTTCAGCAGTGAGGAATGTGCCTGGTGTCTGCTTGAAGGGCTGAGGCTGGAGGAGTGCGCTGTGGAGGAGTAGGCCCGAGATGAAGCCAGGGCCTCGCGTGGCTTCGTCCGGAATATCTCTGGTATGCTGAGGCTCATTTGTGAGTCTGCTCCCCTAGGGGATTGGGATGGGGATGAGTTGCCCTTCAGTTTTCCCATGTCTGTGGGGGTAGATGGCTCTGCTAAACTTATAAAAGACTCCTCTATAGACCGAAGCACAGGGATCAGATGTCCATTACAGTCCGGTTCCAAACCACGCCCCCTGGTAGGTCACTTTTTGAAGTCTTGTCCTACTCATCCAGGGAACGCCCAAACCTTGAGGTCCTGTCATGGACAGACCTTAGCTGGCGTTGTTTTGTCCCCAGTTATCCATAAAGATAAGCCCCTGGTTTCAGTTACCCTTTCTTGGGCTGAGCCGTCCGTCAAGATACAGACTCTAATCGACTCTGGGGCTATAGGCCTGTTCATTGATGCTGCCTTTGTATTGAAACACTGGATTCCACTGCAGCTGCGTGGCACTCCACTTGCCATTGAGGCTCTTGACAGGAGACCTCTACAGCCTGCTCATGTGACTCATGAGACGGTTCCATTGTCCATGGCCGTAGGGGCTCTTCACCATGATATATTACAATTCCTGGTTATTGGTTATCCTTGGTTACAGAGGCACAACCCCTCTTTTGATTGGCTCTGTGTTGAGGTTCTCTCCTGGTCACCACAATGCAGTAAGACATGCTTCCAGAAGGTAGCCAAGGTCCTGTGCACCTCATAACTCTCCTCCCTGCCGGAGGAGTACCGTGATTTTTAGTGATGTCTTTGACAAAGGTCAAGCCGGTAGTTTGCCTCCACACCGGTCCTATGATTGTGCAATTGAACTTCCACCTAGTGCCATACCCCCTCGCGGCCGGGTTTACCCTTTGTCAGTCTTGGAGGATAGGGTCATGGAGGAGTATGTTGCAGATGCACTTTCTCGAGGTTTCATCTGCAAATCCTCGTCTCCTGCTGGTGCTGGTTTCTTCTTTGTGAAGAAGAAGAGTGGTAAACTGAGACCTTGTATTGATTATAGGGGGTCTCAATTGTTTCATGATTAAGAATGCCTATCCGATTCCGTTAATTCACAAAGCTTGATTTGAGAGGGGCATACAATCTTGTGCGGATTAAGGAGGGCGATGAGTGGAAAACTGCATTTATTACAAGAACAGGCCATTATGAGTAACTTGTAATGCCTTTTGGCCTTTGTAATGCCCCAGCAGTTTTCCAGGAATTTTACGATGTCCTCTGAGATTTGTTGCAGTTATGTGTAGTGGTTTATCTCGATGATATCCTCATATTTTCCAAGTCCCTGGAGAGCCACCACACAGATGTCTGTTGTGTGCTTCAGAAACTAAGAGAGAACAATCTCTATTGTAAATTGGAGGAATGCGAATTCCAACATTAACAGGTTAAATTCCTGGGGTTACGTCATTTCCACTGCTGGTGTTTTGATGGACCCAGAGAAACTTTCAGCAGTCCTACAGTGGCTCCATTCTGTGGGTTTACATCCTCTACAGTGTTTTCCTGGCTTTACCAACAATTATCGGAAGTTTATTCGTAACTTCTCATCTCATCAAGCCCCTGACTGATATGACCAGAAAGGACGGTAACCCACAGAGTTGGTCTCCGGAGTCCATTAAGGCCTTTGAGAGTCTCAAGGCTGCCTTTGTTTCTGCTCCTGTGTTGGCACATCCTGATCCTACTTTACCTTTTATCCTTGAGGTTGATGCTTCTGAGAGTTGGAGTTGGCGCCCTTCTGTCTCAACGTCCTACCTCTGAGAGTGTTATGCATCCTTGTGGCTACTTTTCCAAGAAATTGTTACCTGCAGAGTGCAATTACAAGGTTGGTGACAGAGAGCTGTTAGCGACCATTTTAGCCCTGAAAGAATGGAGATATTTCCTCAAAGGTACCACTGTGCCGGTTCTGATTCTTACGGACCATAAGAATCTCACATTCTTGTCTTAGGCTAAATGCCTCTCTCCCAGAAGGGCACGATAGGCTCATTTCTTGTCTAGTTTCAATTACATTGTTTAATTCTTACCCGGTACTAAGAATGCAAGGGCTGACGCTTTGTCACGACAATTTTCCTCCACTTCCAAGTTGGAGTCGGTTCCGGTTCCTGTGATTTCTCCGGATCATATTTTGGCTATGGTTCACACCAATCTCACTTCTCCTTTGGGTGACAAAATTCTTGCTGCTCAGGTTCATGCTTCTCCTGAGAAACCTTATGACCGCTGCTTTGTCCCAGAGAGTCTCCGTACTGCCGTGCTCCAGACTTACCATTCTCCCAAGGCTGATGACCACCCTGGGAAGAATTAACTCTTTTAGGCCATTTCCCAACAATTCTGGTGGCCTAGTCTATGTGCTGATGTAACCGCCTTCGTAGCTGCCTGTTCCGTATGTGCTCAGCGTAAGACTCCACGACACCTTCCAGTGGGCTTCCTACAACTCATACCCAATGGAGAGAGGATCCACCTGTCTATGGATTTCATTGTGAAGTTACTAACTCCCAGGGCAACACAGTTATCCTTATGGTGGTTGACCGGTTCTCGAAAATGTCCCATTGTATTCCACTTAAGAAGTTGTCCACTTCTAAGGAACTGGCTTCCATTTTTGTTTGGGAGATCTTTCGCTTACATAGGCTACCCAAGGTGATTGTCTCGGACAGGGGTAGTCAGTGTGTGTCCCGGTTCTGGCGAGCCTTTTGTGCAGAGTTGCAAACTCAGCTTGCTTTCTCCTCTGGATATCGGCCGCAGTCTGATGGGGCTGCAGAACGAGCCAATCAGTCCTTGGAGCAATTCCTACATTGCTATTTTTCTGGCCATAACAACTGGTCAGGCCTCTTACCGTGGGCAGAGTTTGCTCACAACAGTGCCTTAAATTCTGCTTCCCGATTGTCTCCATTTATGGCGAACTATGGTTTCCAACCTTCCATGTTGCCTCACTCGTTTGTTACACAGAGTATTTCTGCATTAGGGAGCATCTCCATGATCTTCGTTCAGGAGGCTTTGCGACATGCTAAGTATAGGTACAGACTCCATGCTGACCGCAGATGCCCTGCCTCCGCCTTCCTACCAGGTCGAGGACAGGGTCTGGCTGTCATCTCGCAACCTCCGACTTTGTGTTCCCTCTCTGAAGATTGCACCTTGGTTTATTGGGCCTTTCCATATTCTTTGCAGGATTAATCCAGTTACTTACGCATCAGACCTTCCTTCTAATATTCGTATCTCAAATGTATTTCATTTTTCCTTATTAAACCCTTTGGTCTGCAACCGCTTTACCACCTTGGTGCTTCGTCCTCACCCTGTACAGGTTGAGAACCATGAGGAGTATGAAGTACAGTCCATTGTTGACTGCCGTAGGTTCCATGGGTGCATACAGTACCTGGTGCATTGGAAAGGGTAACGTCCGGAAGAACGCTCTTGGGTCTCATCCTCAAACATACATGCCCCTGTCCTCCTCCATGATTTCCATAGGAGTTTTCCCCTCAAGCCTGGTGGTCCTCCGAGGGGGAGGGGGTACTGTCAGGGCTGGGCTGGCAGGGCAGTACAAAACCCCCCCAAATGACCCCATTTTGGAAAGTAGACACCCCAAGGAAATTGCTGAGAGGCATGTTGAACCCATTGAATATTTATTTTTTTGTCCCAAGTGATTGAATAATGACAAAAAAAAAAAATTACAAAAAGTTGTCACTAAAAGATATATTGCTCACACAGGCCATGGGCCTATGTGGAATTGCACCCCAAAATACATTCAGCTGCTTCTCCTGAGTACAGGGATACCACATGTGTGGGACTTTTTGGGAGCCTAGCCGCGTACTGGGCCCCGAAAACCAATCACCGCCTTTAGGATTTCTAAGGGCGTAAATTTTTGATTTCACTCCTCACTACCTATCACAGTTTTGAAGGCCATAAAATGCCCAGATGGCACAAACCCCCCCAAATGACCCCATTTTGGAAAGTAGACACCCCAAGCTATTTGCTGAGAGGCATGCTGAGTCCATGGAATATTTTATATTTTGACACACGTTGCGGGAAAGTGACAATTTTTTTTTTTTGCACAAAGTTGTCACTAAATTATATATTGCTCACACAGGCCATGGGCATATGTGGAATTGCACCCCAAAATACATTTAGCTGCTTCTCCTGAGTATGGGGACTGAGTATGGGAAAGTCCGTGTCAGTCTCTCTGTCCTGGCCCCTCCCCTACACGTCTTCGACACAGGGATCACGTGTCATCATCATATGATGACATGTGATCCCTGATGATGACACGTGATCCCTGTGTTGAAGACGCGTAGGGGAGGGGCCAGGATGGAGAGACTGACACGGACTTTACACCAGCGCTGTCTCAGCACAGCATACCGCACCAAACTTCCACTGATTTTGCATAGAAAGCCGTTATAGTATGGTGCACTGACGCACCAGTGCCATGTGAGTACCCCGGTGTGGGGAGCGTTTTCTTTTAATAAAAGTATTTTGACTATATTACACTATATAGTTTCCTTTTCATTCTATGTATGGAGCCACATTGTTTCCAGCTGGAGGAGTGGAGCAGACACTGAGACTGAGCCCAGGGGTGGCTCCAAAGCAATTTTGGACTCAGGGTAGAAGCTGAGTCACACGCTCTGAGGTGAGCACATTAGCTTAAGGGGGTCACGAAGGAGCACAGGAGCATGTTTTGCAGCACTCAGGATATCTTCGGCATGATGTTGGATTGTTGTCACAGCTGAACACCACCTGCTTGCATTGTTTTATTATCACTGCTGGACATTATTTCCACACACTATTTAGAGTGCCAAAGAGAACTTTTTTTTTTTTCATTTAAGAAAAGCAGGTTACTGTGTATTGAGCACTAAGCACACTTTTTATGTTGATTAAGACACTATGTTAGGTGTAAAAAGCACTAATAAGCACTAATTTATGGTGTAAAAAGCACTTGTTTTTTCATACCTTGTTTATTTATTCAACATTCATATTATTTGTATTTATTATTATCGCACTAGTAAGCACAGAGTTGGTTATTATTAATTTTGTTTTTGGGGTCACCCAAGCGCAGCGCATAACTTGTAAATTTATCCTATGCACGTTATATGAAGCGTGATTAGCGCATGCAGCTGGAGGTAGCACAAGCAAGGCATAAGATCATTGTGGCTCACAGAATTTTTCCAATTTGATAAAAAATTGCATACCTGAAAAGCAAACATGATAAAACATAATAACAATAAAACATTGCAGAATAGAATACAGTAAAAAAGAGCAGAACAATAGAGAGAGAATAGAGAGAGAGAGAACAATAAAACAACAACTATTTTTTTTTATTTTATATATATATTTTTTTTTTTACACTTTTTTTTGTAACTAACTTTTATAACTGTAACCGGTTCCAGGTTCAGGTCTCCCAAAATGCGATGGCATCTTGGGACTTCCTGTGAAAGTGTGCCTAGTCTGTGCAATGCTGTACCCTACGCTAATACTCAATTAGTGAATGGTAGCGTTCAAACCATCCACCAATGCAAAGACCAGGATTGTCAGGACAGGAGGGACAATAATAGCAGGTGTCACGCCTATATCCGCGCTTGCTGCAGACACAACATCTTTTTTGGGGGGGTTCGTTGGGTAGGGGTACTCGGGAGGACATAAAGAAAATGCTTCTCATGCAGCCGACTGCATTTGGTTGGGGATGTGAATGGGGGAATTACGGGTGCTCAAAAAGGAGGGAAGGGTCAAAGGAAGGCACAAGGAAGTGACTCCCTTAGGCCCAAAAGACAGTTACTATGGATATAATGGACATTCATGGGAGAGTAGTGTTAAAAAATTTTTTAAAGTTTATTAGCATAACATATATTAAAATTGCAATGATTATTCCATCAGATATACGAATAAATACGATCCACCATACACTGAAAGATGTGCTCACCGGGTGCTGAATGCACACGATATGCACATAAGTCAGATTCACAAAATTAACAGACAGTGACAAACAAATACTCACATATAACAAACAAAGTGCAGGTGCCTAGACTCCCACAGATGCACAATGTCCCTACGACTAATCGCCACATCAAATTAACCAAAAAAGAAGGGTCTAAACTAGTAATAAAGAGGCATTGTGCATGTGTGGTCCCCCGGGGGGGGGGTTGTGAATAATCAAAAATCACTAACTAAACCGATCTAGGAGGGCCCCACTGACTGTGTCACCAACTGCTAAATAGGATCCAAATTAGAAAAATAAAAAAGTTAATGAACCTAAGATCATTGCATGCGCATGCTCCAAGCATATCAAAAAGATCCAAAGGAATCCATTTTTGCAGTGTAATGGAACATAACCAGCGGAGAAACTCTATAGGGCATATGGAGTGATAAAATCACATGAATGTTTGCTGCGGTCACCGCCACGTGTTAGTCGCAAGGTACAGCTAATTAGCTGGGGATAACTTGGTTGATATAACAAAGTCAATCATTAGGTCAGCAGGTTCTGCTCCAACATATCATAGTGTCCCAAAATCCGCTTATAACAAAGCACAACCACACAGCTAGTAATGCGAGAAGGAGAGCTGAAACTGAAATCAATAGAGTTATGTTACCACCTCTCGTTTGCAGGGGGGCCGGACAGCATCTCCTAAGTGTCACTGGTAGCCGAGTTGTACCGTGGTTAACCCGCTTGTTAGTTGGATGACTTTTGCTGTGGTTTGCTCCTATGGGGACGTGGTAGATGGCAATCCATTCCTATTGTAGACCCAGACTGCAGCTGCTGCTAATAGCGACTTGTTTGGCGGTTCCTTTAGGAAGGATGTAGTTTCTCCTGTCGGCAGCATCCCTCAACTCCCATGCTGAGGGGGAGGTAGCAGAGTGCATATCGTGGTTACGTCGACGCAGTTCGCAACGTCATTGGTTACGTAGCTTCAACTGGACGTAAAGGGGCCCGGCAGGCATCTCTCCCTCTTATTGCTCCAAGATGCCGCCGCCTCTCCTTTCTTGATTTTACCACTCTATTCAGACAGGGATGGGCTAAAGCAGAGAAACTGCTAGTTATGTCAAGCCCAGATAAAAGTCCATTTTGTATCTGACTTTGAACTATACTTTTTTCCTTTTACAGTTCTTATAATAAAGGCAGTCATATTCAAGCAGTTGTTTATAGATGTAGAGAGAAAAAAACGAAAAACAAAAAAACAATAAATATAGTCCATTTCTATCGTACATCTCTGTTGGAAATCCCTAATCCTTCTCAGTTACATCTACCGTTCATACCCTGTCTATGTTTTACTACTAATAAGGGGTTGATGTGTGAATAAACCACCTATGGTGCCTAATGTTATTAGAAGATGTGTGAGAGAGAACAGTACACATAGGTTAACGGTTCCCGTCGTCCTACTACAAAGGGGGGTTACAGGTGCTGCAGAAGTGGTGGGTTCCCAATTAGGATTGGCGAATGCAGCAGGAAGGGCATGATGGGCACGACGGGCCTGTGTTTGTCTTCTTCTTGGTGGCAGCGGGACACTACTTGTGCTTGCCACCTCACCAGCTTGAACTGCACTTATGGGACTCGCCACGTCACCAAGCGTTACTGCAGTGCTGGTTTGACTACGACCGGGGTGTACTAGGCCGCTGGTGCTTGCCAGTTCACCAAAACGCTACCAAAAAAACTGTTAGCGATCGCAGGGATCAGGCCTGACTCTGAGAACCCTGCAGTTATGCATTTAGTGTTTTGTAAGTGACAGTGATCGATCAATACTGCACTTGGGTGGGCTGGGCCGGGTGGAGGGGCAAAACGCAGGTGCTAGCAGGTATCTGGGCTGATCCCACTAACGCTGCATTTTTGGGAACCCTAAACTGCTGGGGACGCAAGTATAGATCTGATCGGATCAGATATTGATCCGTACAGATACTATACCACTAAGGGAGGCGTATGATGCGTGCGTGGGTGTTAGCAGTACTGGTGCTAATCTGACGCTGCCTGGGGCGACGCATATCACCGCCGGGTGATCAGGGGGCTAAACCTTTATTCGGTAATAAACGGCGGGTGCCCTGACACTATAAAAAATAAACGAACTAACCAGCATCACCCATAACGGTTATACGGTGATCAGTGGTGAAAGGGTTAACTAGGGGGCAATCAAGGGGTTAAAACATTTATTAGATAGTATATGGGGGTCCCTGTCACTATAAAACGCTGACGGTGAATCAAAATATTTACGTCCCGAACTAGCGTCACCAGTGACACTAATACAGCGATCAGAAAAATGATCGCTTAGTGACACTGGTGACAGGGGGTGATCAAGGGGTTAAAACTTTATTAGGGGGGTTAGGGGGGTACCCTAGACCTAAAGGAGGCTAACCCTAACACACTAACTGTCACAAACTGACACCATGCAGTAATCAAAAAAAAGAAAACTGCTTGGTGTCAGTGTGACGGGGAGGGAGGGGTGATCGGGGGGTAAAGGGGGGAGATCGGGGGGTGTAATGTGTGCCTGGCATGTTCTACTGTGTGTGTGTGTTTGATGCACTCACATTACAGTCTTCTATCCTCGGTGCCGGAACGGGAACTGCCGAGCCGAGGAGAGGTGACATCACTTCCTCCACTTCTGTTCACATTACAGAAGCCAAGGAAGTCTATCATTGGCCAGGAGCGATCGTGATGGGGGAGCCACGAATGAGTGGCCTCCCCCTCACCTTTGATCGCCTCTGACCTGAATGCGACCGCCGCTGGCACCGGGGGGGTCCGATTGGACCCCCCACCCGCGGGTAGGCAAGGACGTACATGTAAGCCCTTTTGCCTGCCCGTGCCACTCTGCCGACGTACATCGTCGTGCGGCGGTCGTCAAGTGGTTAAGTGCATTTCATGTAATCTCGTGCATTTTAGCTCCCAGTACCCTGAGTGGGAATCCATATTAAACTATTTAACCGTGCTTCACACAAATTTTTTCGATTATAACCCATAATTTTTCACTTTTCTCCCTTGCCCACTCCACTACTCATGATAGAACCACTGCATAGTAATATTTTTTAACATCGGGGGCCGCTAAACCTCCTTGTTTTTTTCCCTGTCTCAGAACTGCAAAAGAGATTCTAGGGTTTTTATTTAACCAAATAAATTTCATTAGTATAGATTTTAGCTTTTTGAAATAATAGTGCGTTAGGTCTATGGGCAACATTTGGAACTTATATGTAATCTTTGGAAGAAGAACCATCTTAACCGTGTTGATTCTCCCTATCCAAGAAAGGGATCTTAATGACATTTTTTTAATTCGGTTTTTAATTTTGTCTAATAGAGGGATATAACTTACTTTATTTTTTTTACTGTTTTTTACTGTTTTTTACTGTATATTTTTTTGAGAGAAGTCGCTAACTTAACCCCTAGATATTTTAAGCCCTCCTTCTTCCATGGAAACTGAAAATCCTTTTGTAGACTCTGTTCTTCCTGTTTAGTTATGTTTATATTTAAAATCTCTGATTTATTAAGGTTTATTTTAAAATTTGAAATTGCTCCATATTGTTTAAGGGTTTTATGTAAGTTTGGTAATGTAATCCTAGGGTTAGATATGTAAAATAATACATCATCTGCAAATGCAGCCAATTTGTGTTCTTCTTCCTCGATCTTAATACCCCTTACGTCTAAGTTAGCCTGGATCGTTGCGAGAAGTGGTTCCAAGGATAGTGCAAAAAGTAACGGGGAGACACCCCTGTCTCGTGCAGTTTTTCATTTCAAAGGGGGCAGATGACTCCCCGTTAATCTTTATAGCCTCAGTCGGATGTTTATGTAGGACTTGGATCCACTGGATCATTCTAGGCCCCAGTCCCATGAATTCCAGTATTTTTATCATGAGTCCCCAGTCTACCCTGTCAAATGCTTTTTCAGCGTATATCGACAGGAATAGACCTGGGGACCCACTTTTCTTTATTTCCTGAAGGAGGAGTAAAGTTCTCACTCTATTGTCTCTCCCCTACCTCCCCAGAATGAATTCAACCTGATTTGGGTTTGCTCATCAAATATTTTAACCTTGTAGTTAGGACTTTTGCATATAGTTTCGTGTCAGCATTTAGGAGAGAAATTGGCCTGTAACTTGAGCAGAGTGCTCTGTCCCCTCCTTCAAGATGACTGTTATTGAGGCTAACAGGGCCTCTCTACTCATGTCAAACTCAACCCCCAGTCCATTCATGTATTGACAAAGCCTTGGTATTAAAATACCCTTGGACTTTTTTAGATAATACGTTGTGAACCCGTCTGGTCCAGGGCTTTTCCCCGGGGCAGAATCCTGTAGTGTTTTATTAATTTCTTCTTCAGTAACAATCCCCTGTCACTCTCAGATATTTGGGAAAGCCCCGCTCTTGTTACAAAACTCTTCTATTTTAATTGTTTTATCTTTATTTTGTTGTCCCGTATGATTAACTGAATACAATGTTCCATAGTAACATTTAACCACTTCAGCACCCGGCCATAGACAAATTACGTCCACAGATGGGATCTCCCATCCTGGGTGGACGTCATATGATGGCCTGGGCTTCCCGGCTGCCTAGGGGGCGCGCGCGCGCCCGCCGCGTTGCTTGGGTCCCGGTGCGTGTGCCCGGCAGCCGCGATGTCCACCGGGCACCCGCGATTGCCCGTTAACCGGGCCGGACCGTGGATCTGTGTGTGTAAACACACAGATCCACGTCCTGTCAGTTGAGAGGAGACCGATCTGTGTTCCCAGTACAGCGGAACACTGATCGGTCTCCTCCCCTTGTACGTCCCCACCCCCTACAGTTAGAATCACTCCCTTAGGAAACATAATTAACCCCTTGTGTTCCTCTAGTGGTTAACCCCTTCACTGCCTGTCACATTTATACAGTAATAAATGTAATTTTATAGCATTGATCGCTGTATAAATGTGAATGGTCCCAAAAATGTGTCAAAAGTGTTCGATGTGTCCGCCTTAATGTCGCAGTCACGAAAAAAAATCGCGATCACCGCTATTACTAGTAAAAAAAAAAAAATAAATTTTTTTTTTTTAAATGCCATAAATCTATCCCGTATTTTATAGACGTTATAACTTTTGCGCAAACCAATCAATATACGCTTATTGCGATTTTTTTTACCAAAAATCTGTAGAAGAATACGTATCGGCTGAAACTGAGGAAAAAATTTGTTTTTGTTTTTTTTTTATTGGGATATTTATTATAGCAAAAAGTAAAAAATATTGTGTTTTTTTCAAAATTGTCGCTCTTCTTTTGTTTATAGCGCAAAAAATAAAAACCACAGAGGTGATCAAATACCACCAATAGAAAGCTCTATTTGTGGGGAAAAAAGGACGTCAATTTTGTTTGGGTACAACGTCGCACAACCACGCAATTGTCGTTTAAAGTGTGACAGCGCTGAAAACTAAAAATTGGTCTGAGAAGGAAGGGGGTGAAAATGCCCGGTATTGAACCGGTTAAAGATGTCTGCTATCTCTACCATTTCCCCATACCTTTTTTGGATCTTTTCTGATGTAATTTATTGATTTTTTCTTTTTTAATATCCTGGCCAGGTGTTTGCTCGTTTTATTTCCCCATTGATATCTGTCTTTTAGAATTCTATTAAATGTCTTTTTCGTGTCCTGTACCATAAGATCCTTTAATTCATCTTTAATTCTGCTACAAGTTGATGAAATGTTTCCTGATGTTTACCCTTATGTTTTTTATGTACTTGTTCTAATCTATAAATTTCATCTATTGCTGATTTCATATTTTTTATTCTTTCTTTTTTTTTCCCCGCTTCTATGGAGATAAGAATGCCCCTAATGTCCCGTGTACAAGAGAGAAGAACGTGTAGTCTTGTGTTTTAGGGTGCATAATCCTCCAAACATCTGATAGTTGGTGTTGATACATTTTCTGTTTAATCATTTTAAGTGATACGTTTCTAATCCCCTGGACACAAGACGTATCCAGGCCAGGGTAGATGCAAAAGTTCAGATTTCCCATCATTATCACAATTCCTTTCTTAAAGTCCATCAGTTTCTCCATAACCTCTTTTAGGTATTTTATTGTGTTCATGTTAGGGGCATATATGTCTGCCAATGTACATTCCATTTCCCCCAGGCAGCCCCTCAAAAAGAGGTATCTGCCTTTGGGGTCAGTCATCCTATCCCCCAATTTGAACCGTGCCCCAGCGGCAAATCCAATTGACATCCCTTTAGCTCTCTTTGTTGTCGAGTGCCATGTCGGGAAATCTTTAGAAAATAGTTTAACATTTGTGTCTTGTGATAGATGAGTCTCCTGTAAGAAAAGTACTTCTGCATCATAGGATTTTAATTCTTTCAAAAGTTTGTGTCTCTTAGTGGGAGTGTTCAATCCGCGGACGTTATATGTCAGGAATTTAATTGTTATCTACTACTAGTAAGAACCATATTTGAGAGGTACCTCTCCCCCCCACTCCCCCCTTCCCCCCTTTTTGCCCTCTTCTGACCTCTGAACCAAAAGTGAAACTAAACTCCATTTCTACCAATGGTTCTTCTGCTTGAGGTGAGGCTCTGACCATGTCCCGAATTCCCCTCCCCCCCATCACCCCCGAACATAGGGGGGGTTTGGCAGGGAATGCAGCGGAGATCCTGAAGTAGCCGTATTCAGACCCCATTTTCACCTACCCCATCCTCCCCTCCCACCCCCCCACACCATATACTCTTCCTTGATTTCCAGGAGTAATGTATCATTTTCTAAGGGACAAAAAAAATATTTAATTGTCCAACATCCTAGAAAAGACTTTCTCCCTCTGACCAAGCTGGTATCTCTGGACTTGTAAGTCTAATTTAGTACAGAAGTCCTGTAAGTCTTCCGGGAACCTCAGTCTCGAAGATCTCCCATCTTTGTAGCCTATCAGGCATGCTGGAAATCCCCAATTATACTTGATGTTTGAAGAACGCATTTGCTCTAGTAATGGTTTGAGGTGTCGTCACCTAGCAAGTGTCTCCGAGGCAAGGTCTGCAAAGATTTAAAGCTCAGCCCCTTCATATTTTATAGGTGGTCTTCCCCTCATTTTACCCAAGATTTCTACTTTTCCTCATATTTCTGGAATCTGACTAGAATGTCTCTAGGACGGTCTGCTGCTATATTTTTAGGTTTTCCTGACTCAGTGAATTCTATTGATCTTTAACCTATCATCGCCCTTATCCAACAAGGGGCTAAAAATTAATTTCATAATTTTCCTTAGGTCTTCAACGTTTTGCTCAGGAAGGGCTCGGATTCTCAGGTTTTGTCTTCGACTTTGATTTTTCCTGATCTTCCAGAGAATTTTTCTTTGATTTATTTGCGGTGTTCTTACTTGCTCTTTGAGTTTATTAAGTTCCTGAGCTTGTTTATCTGTTTGTTCTTCCATCCCTTCCACCCTAGTCAGCAGCATTCCCAGGTCTATTCGTAGTTCGGTGATTTCACCTTTCATAGAATTTTCTAGTCTCAGTAGCATCTCTGACATTTCTAGTTTTGTTGGAATTTGAGCTCCTTCGTTCTGGTCTTCCATCCTGCTTGCCTCTGGTTCGCTCTCTATACTTATATTATCTCTGGAGAGGTCAGGGGTCTCTCTTTTCTTTTCAAGTTCTCTCTTCTTATCTTTTTTTACCTGCAGTTGTTGTCTGCCAGATCCTCGGTTCTCAGGGCTTGTCTCTTTTGTCATGTATTGTTTGATAGTACTGGTGTTTGCTTTGCCCTTAGGGGATTTAAGATTGCTTCCCTTTGAGGTCCTGCCTTTCATGCTGTTTTTTTTTCGCCGTAATTTTGCGTTTCCCCAGTTTTATATATTTCAATTCTCTTATACGAGAAACGATCTGGTGGTTCGAACGTTATTATTCTCTACTTTCCTTCTGGACATCTGCCCCAGGCCGTTTGTTATACAAATTTATTTGATGAGAAGCTAAATCCACAGGCCTGCGGGAAAGCTAAAGCTGCCCAAACAAGTTACTGCAAAATGTAAAGTATTATTATGTATCAAACAGAATGGGGTTAAATCCCTCTGTATAGCTGAGGGCTTATAATTAGGTGTAGCTGATCAGACAGACAAGCCGACAAGTAGTTATGCACGGGTACAAATAATTTGGCCAGCTGGTTGTGAAGGTACTTATCGTTGAAATCCCAGATGTTAATGACTGGTGCTCCTATGTGCGGCCCAAGGGAATGCCATACAACAGGTATGTACTGGTTCCCCTAATATGTCCAGAGATGCACAAGTACATAGTTAGATCTAATTATTTTGCAGGAATTAACCAGAAAGTACTAGTCCTTAAAAATGTTGTACTGGGGAGTACAATTGCAAATGGTTAAGTCTGAATATTGTGGATATTGGTACTTTAATCAAGAAACAGGTATCTAGAATCTAGTACTAATCAGGAAAAAAAAACCCTGTATATACAAATAGAAACTGTAACCAGTCCTGTTTCCATTCAAAATGTATGCTGGGATATACAAAAGTGCTCCAGATTCCGCTGGCGTACACTGGTATTTGTGGATAAATTCAAACATTTGTTGAAGTTTATAGCCTTATGTTGATTTCTATGCAGGTGTATATAGAAGTCTGAACATCAAAGTATCCATTAGGCTAAAGGTCCTTTCAGTCAAACATGTATACAAAATTCAGGTCCATATGTGTGGCCTAGAACGTATGTTAGACAGCCGCTGTTTTGCTCTGACTTGCAGTCTATCAACTATATCTGCTTAGCTGGTACACTGATAGGCAGGTTTATGAGAATCAGGCATTCCTGTAGCCGTCCAATACATTGACAATCAGGCCCCAGCAGGGGCGGATCCAGGGGGGGCAACGGGGCAATTGCCCCCCCCCCAGAAAATAGTACTGACTCCAAGGCTTTCTCCCTCCGCCACCTCACCAGATTTGCACTACGAGGCTTCTAAATGCAGCTGCAGGGACTTTATTTCTGCTTCCCCTGGCTCTCCCAAAGTCCCAGGTGGCCTAAAATTTATTCCCTGGGCCCATCAGTTCATTTAGGGGGGGCCAGTGCCATCACTATGGGGGTCTGGAAGTGATGTGACACTGGGGCCGCTGCTACACACTGGCAGATTTGCAGCACAGCGGTGCGAGTGTCACTTCACTTCCCTGTCAGGCGGAGTGATCTCCACCCGACAGGAGCTTCCTAGTCCCGGCTGGTGTGACGTCACGATTCAGAGGTGGCAGGATTGAAGACAAGATGGACCTGTAGCCAGAGCACAGTGCACTGCAAGTAAGTAAGCACTCAGCTAAGGAATTGTTATGTTAATTAGCTACGGTGGACATTGTTATGTTAATGAGCTACGGCGAGCATTGTTATGTTAATGAGCTACGGCGGGCATTCTTGTGTTAATGAGTTAACACCTTGTGAAGAGGTTAACGCTTTGGGGGAGGGGAGGGGGGTTAAATAATTTACAATGGTAATTGTAATATGGCACATGGAGGGGGTTAATGTACTCACTGATGTATTACTGACCAGTGGCAATTAACCCCTCTGTGCAGCATTATTGACAGTGGCACTATCAATGTTAATTAACCCCTTTTATGCTACAGCATGAAGGGGTTTATAAACACTGCCACTAGTGCCACTAATGCAGCACGAAGGGGTTAATTAATTGCCACTGGTCAGTAATACATCAGTGAGTACATTAACCCCCTCCATGTGCCATATTACAATTACCAATCATCATCATTATCATCATGATAACCACACAGTACAGGTGCGTTGAGCCACAGCCCCTGTATTGTGTGATTATCATGATAATAATGATAATATAGAATGACAGAAAAATTCATCTTTAGGCTTCATTTACACAGGGCGTGCAGCAGACATGCGTCTAACATGCAGGGCTGTCTTTTTCTGGCTTGGGGATGCATTATGCATAAATTGTTACATGCATCCCAATGCCAGCATCCCATTTATTTCTACTGTGACACACAGCCGTTATATCCCAATATGTCATGCGTGTGGATCCCAGAATGCAGGCAGGGTTTATTCAAGGACCCGCACCAGCATGTCATTTTGGGATATAGCAGCTGTGTGTCTCAGTAGAAATAAATGGGATAAAACCACCCCGCTAGCGGCCAAATAGCGGGGCTAAAACGGCACTAAAAATAGCGCCGCTTTACCGCCGACGCCCGCCCCAGTGTGAAAGTAGCCTTATTTTCTGGCAGTGCCCCTCCCGAGACTAGACTCTGGATCAGCCCCTGGGCCCCAGGGGGTACATAAATAGATCCATTTATACCAATGTATCCAGATGTCTCCAAGTATATGCGAGTGTATTCTAAGCACCAGCAGATGTATAATGAAAATTGCAGTTGGGTTCAAAAGGGTATTTGTACAAGCAGGATTTTATGCAATTGAGTGCTGAAATAAACGGCATTTTCAGCTGTTACAATTATTTGTTGTTATGTACTGGGGTGTACAGGTATATACCCTAGTACTTTCAAGTGCTGTTAAAGGAGCATACAGATACATGTAGAAGTAAGTTGATAGGTGATAGTTGCAGACACAAGCAGGCTCATTTCATATGTACAAATTTATGCTGATATATACGGACCCTTGCAGATGTAAATAGGTGCTTGTAGGAGTATGCTGGAATAGGCTAATATGTGCAGGTATATGCTTTAACGATTTTTAGCACAGCTCGCAGTCTATAACTCAAAATAGGAAAGTACCTTGCTGCTTCCACTGCCGCTGTTCCGTCTTGCTTTGCATTCTGCTGCTGGCTCCAATAAAGCATTCAGCCCTCCGCTGCGTCCCTCTTAGGGCCAGACACTTCAGGGAATCCTTTCTGTGGCCCTTGTCCAGCTTCTCACGCTGCCTCCTATTCAAGCGTCCATTCAAGCTGGCACTGAAGCTGAGCCTGAGCCTGAGCCACGCTCCAATCGGGTGGTGTGGGGCGGGGGCGGGCGGGAGTAGAGGTGATAGACCCTCAGTTCTCCGCCATGATCCAGTAATCCACCTGCCTCCCGGGCTGGATGAAGGGTCTCCGGAGGATCTCTGGGGGAGTACTGGGTCTTCATCCAGGGCTCACCACTGCCTCCCACTCAGTGGTTCCACCGCGGTTTTCTCCAGATCTCCCCGTGCGCTCCATCAACAACACGATCAGGCCCCTCCCTCTGTGAGGTGCATCGCATCCTCACCCTGAATGGGGTGCACATGTCTAGTTCTAACAATGCCCTATTTTTTTCTCCATTGCCATATGCCTGCAAATAACTCTGCCATGCCTTCTGCTGGCTACTGCTGTGTGGGTATGACCCTTCAGCTCTCTATTGGGGATCTTGTTGCCATCACAACTCACTACTAAATTCTGTTACTGGAAACTGTGCAATTTAACAAGCCCTGATGGGCTAAAACCTTGGCTGGTGCCACACATTCGTGCACACAGTTCCGTCCGTGGCTACTGTGTGTAGCTACTGCATGAGCCATGCCTTTAGCAGACTAAAGGAAGATGTCATACCTTTAGCAGGCTAAGGAAGAGGTCCCAGAGGAAGAGGTCCCAGAGCAGATTAGGCAATGTAAAATAAGCCGACAAAATAACTTGATTTCAGAATATGAATAAGTGTAATGTCCCTAGTTACTAGTAGCTTCAGGGATAATCAAACTAAATTATTCTAAAGTACATTTGTACTATACTATACCTATAATTTGCTAATCACTATGAGTCTCATAGTGATTAGCAAATCACCAGTATATCTAAATGATATTTAACCACTTCCCGCCCGGCCTATAGCGGATTGACAGCCAGGCGGTGATTCTATTATCCTAACTGGGCGTCATATGATGTCCAGCAGGATAATATGCCCACAGTCTGACACACTGCATCTCAAATCGTGGTATGGAGCCTCTGACAGAGGCTCCTTACCACATGATCAGCTGTGACCAATCACAGCTGATCATTGCATGAACCAGGAAGTGCCGATAAACGTAACTTCTCAGTTCGCGCTGACAGGGAGAGGCGATCAGCAGCTCTTTCAGAGGAGGGGGTCTGTGCTGATAATCAGCCATTGATTATCAGCACAGCCCCCATCAGATGTGCCCATCAGCTTTCAATCAGTATAACGGCTGTCAGTGCCCACCACAGTGCCAACCAGTGCCCACCACTGTGCCAGTGCCCAGCAGTAACACCTGTCAGTGCCTCATCAGTACCTCATCATCAGTGCTGCCCATCAGTGCCATCTGTCAGTGCCAATCAGTGCAACCTGTCAGTGCCCATCACAGCCACCTGTCAGTGCCCACCAGTGCCAACCATCAGTGCTGCCTATCAGTACCGCCTATTGGTGCTCATCAGTGTTGCATATCAGTGCCGCCTATCAGTGCCCATCAATTCTAAATATCAGTGCCACCTTATCGGTGCCAACTCATCAGTGTCCATCAGTGCCACCTCATCGGTGCCCGTTAGTGAAGGAGAAAATCTTATAACCAAAATGAAGAAAAACTTTTTTTTTTTTTTTTTAATCTTGGTCTTTAGTTTGTTTAGCAAAAAATAAAAACCCCAGTGGTGAGCAAATACCACCAAAAGAAAGCTCGGTTTGTGGGAAGAAAATTTTAAAAAATTAGTTTGGGTGCAGTGTTGCATGACCGCGCAATTGTCATTCAAAATGCAACAGCACTGAAAGCCGAAAATTGTCCTGGGCAGGAAGGGGTGAAAGTGCCCAATATTGAAGTGGTTATAAGCAATGCCCTTTGCCCTTTTGGCAAAAAAAGAATTAAACTTAACAATGGCCATACTGTATATGATTGACACCTATTTAGGACCGTAGAGAGGACTTTGGATGACATGTACAAATGAAATAGTTGCATAACTGATGCTTAAACCTGGTGTTACATTAACCACTTACAGACCGGAAGATTTGCCTGCTTAATGATCAGGCCATTTTTTGCGACTCTGTACCCAAAAAAATCTGACGTCCTTTTTTTTTCCAAAAATAGAGCTTTCTTTTGGTGGTATTTGATCACCTCTGCGGTTTTTATTTTTTGCGCCATAAACAAAAAAAAAGTGTGACAATTTTGAAAAAAAGGTTTTACTTTTTGCTGTAATAGATATCCCCAAAAATGTATTTAAAAATCAAATTTCTTCAGTTTTGGCCAATATATATTCTTCTACATATTTTTGATAAAAAAATTGCAATAAGCTTGATTTGATTGATTGATTTTAACAAAAGTTATAGCATCTACAAACTATGGGATAGATTTATGGTATTTTTATTATTGTAAATTTTTTTACTAGTAATAGAGGTGATCAGCAATTTTTAGTGGTACTGTGACATTGCGGTGGACAGATCTGACAATTTTGACACATTTTTGGGACCATTGACATTTATACAATGATCAGTGCTAGAAAAATGCACCGATTACTGTGTAAATGTCACTGGCAAGGAGTTTTAGTTTTACTAAAGGGCGATCAAGGGGTTAAATGTGTTCCCTTGTTTGTGTTTCTAGCTATGGGGGGGTGGAACTGACTAGAGGAGAAGACCGTTTTTCCTAGCTAGCAGGAGCAGACGATCTGTCTCTCCTCACAGATCAAGGATTTGTGTGTTTACACACACACACACCTCCCTGTTCTGGCTCTCGTGCCCATGATCGTGTGTGGCCAGCGATCATCGTGACCGCTGGCCATGCACATCGGCTGCACCTGCTATAGGCACTTAAAGAGCCAGCGTACAGCTACGGCGGTTTGTGGGATCATGCCAACCTGCCGCAGTATAATGATGGCAGCTAGACGGCAAGCGGTTAAGATTGTCATAGCTTTATAGTGCTAATTATCCCCACATGTTCAAAAAACTGAGTGCAGATCTGTCCAGCTGGGGGCAGGGCGACCTCTCTTGGCTGGGTAGGACGAACTCTGTTAAAATGACCCTCCTCCCAAGGATCCTATATTTATTGCATTCACTCCCTATCCCAGTCCAGAAATTACACCTGCAAAAGTTTCAATCTCAGCCAACGAGCTTTATCTAGAGAAAAAAAGACTACCGGTGCCCGAAGAGTGTCTTGTATAGAAGACACACTCAAGGAGGCTTGGGGTTACCCAATCTTTGGAAGTATTTTCAGGCAGCCCAACACAGTTTTGTCATTTATGCTCAAGGCAATAAACCAGATTGGGTTGATATGGAGAGACAAGGGGCCCCTTCACACACCATTGACTTTTTGGTATGGGTCCCCTCTAAAAATAGACCCCTAATCCTAGCCCCCACATCTCATTCGATGACCCTATGAAACACTTGATATAAGCCTCCCTCATTGGTCTCTGGTTTCCGTCTGCTTGCAGACCTTTTTCATAACCCCCAGTTTCCTCCAGGTCAAGACATTGGGGCGTTCCAGTGGTGGAGGAATACAGGCTTGTACAGGATTGGTCACTTCATGTCCTCTATGGGTCCCTTGATGGTGAGTCGTTGTATCAGTAAGTTGGACATGCCCACTTCAGAAAGATTCCACTTACACCAAATTTGCCATTTCCTTCTTTCCATTTGGGAAATGAAGCCGGATCCACCAAAAATAATTGCATATGAAAAATGGTGTTCTGAAATCATGGATCAGAGGGGTAGTATATCATTGATATATGCTTCACTGACAGAGAACCCTGAGAAACCTTCTTATGCTCTGAGTTGGGAACAGGATATGGAGGTCAGTTGGGAGGCAGAAACCTGGTTCTTATTATTTAAAAAATGCTTCAAGGGGATAATAAATATCTCCCTTATGGAGGCTAGTATTAAAATTATCACTTGTTGGTACCCGGTTCCCTCCCGCCTGGCAAACATGTTTCCACATTCCTCACCGCTATGTTTTAGAGGATGAGGTCTTCTGGGTTCTTTCTCACCCACCTGGTGGGAGTGGCCTCATATGTGGGGTTTCTGGAATAGGATATTTTGTTTGCTGTATAAAGTAACTGGTTTAACCCTACAAAAAAACATCTGTGATGGCCTTACTGAACAGTAATGCCCCGTACACACAGTCGGATTTTCTGATAGAAAATGTCCGATCGGAGGGTGTTGTCAGACATTCCAACCGTGTGTGGGCTCCATCAGACATTTTCCATCGGATTTTCCGACACACAAAGTTTAAGAGCAGGCTATAAAATTTTCCGACAACAAAATCCGATTGCGTCAATTCCGACCGTGTGTGGCCATTTCCGACGCACAAAGTGCCACGCATGCTCAGAAGAAATTCGGAGACGGAACAGCTCAGTCTGGTAAAATTAGCGTTCGGAATGGATACAGCACTTTTGTCACGCTGCAATGTCAAAAATAGTTTAATGCAGTGCACTCTCTTCTTCTTTATAATGTGAGAAGAATGAAGTAGTTTTGCTGCTCATATTCACACAGACTTCTCACAAACTTATTTCTTTCTTATTTATTGGGATTCCCTCAATATATTTAGATTTCTCACATCTGACCAAATATTTTTTGGGTTGTTTTTAAATATTTTTTCTTTTTTTCAAGGCTGTTTTTGTATTTGTTTGGTGGTTTGTATTTTTTTCAGGGCTGTTTTTTTATTTTTTGTGGTTTGTATTTTTAAAAAGCCTGATGTTTTTTTTTTGTGTGTGTTTTACTCCATAATATTTTTGTGTGTGTTTTGTGTGTCAAGTTACCACAACACCATTGATATCTTGTATTATTGAATCTCAAGGAGATTGTTTGGTGTTGGTGTCTCTTGTTAAGTTCACATTGTATATTTGAAATGTACCTGCCTCCTCACAAACAAACTGTCCTTTTAAAAGGAAAATACACATAGGCGAGTATAATTGTAAAAAAAAATCCTTTATTAAGGGCTCACAACTAAACAAAGAGGGAGTCAACTCTGGAGAAACAGCTGAAATGGGTGAAGCCTTTGGCCCCCAGGGCACACATGGCCTGAGGAGTCCATATCTAAGGGAGTGCAGTCTGGTCCAGAAGTCCTAGAGATCATGAAAGCAGCAGATGACATCTGTGTCCCCAAGATGTGGTCATACAAGAGCCTGCATCTTTGGCCAGACCAGACTGAACCCAGGGCCATCACTCTCTGGTCTTCCTTCCACGCTGTGGCTGTGGTGGTGGAGTTGTGGCAGCAGGAGGAGGAGGAGGAGGGGCCAACTCACTCAGGTGGGTATTGGGTGTTAGTTCCCCACTCACCCCCTTACTTAGGACTTTATACAGAAGGTCCTCACATAGCTTGCGTTGACCCTCCTGCATGCCCTGCAGTTTTGTGGCAGCCATGCAGGCAAAGGCCTCTTCTAAGGCTCTGAGGGACCCAGAAGCCTCCTGAATGAGCCTGAGTGCAGAATCCTGCATGTGAGTTGTCTTCCTGGGTCTTTTGTATGGAAAGCGGAGGGGAGGAACCTGCGATTCGGTCAGGCTGCGACTGGTCCCAGGCTTCTCTTGGCTGCCACTTAGCCCGGCCTCCTCCTGGCTGCCACTAACCCCCGCCTCCTCCTGGCTGCCACATTCCACAGCCTCCTCCTGGCTGCCACATTCCATAACCTCCTCCTGGCTGAGGTCTTCCTGTGTATGAAAAAGGACATCGTTATAATTTTTTATTAATCAATCACACACAATTTTCACCTCCTGACTGTTGCAAATTGAATGTTAACAAATATAACAGACTATCCTTCTGAGCCTACCATTTTTCAGTCTTGTCCAAAATATTTTTGCCCACTACTGTCTATTGATATGTAAAACACTTTTTTCAATCAGCAATTCGTGATCAATAATAACATCTAGTAAACATCATTTATTTATTGACCAGAAATCTGTAGAACAATGCTATACCTGGCTCCATCTGGGCTCCTCCACTTCTTTCTGGCTGGAAGTCCCAGGTTTGACATCGGAAGCCTCAGCTGGGGTGGAAGATAGGGTGGAAGGAAGAGTGGAAGGAAGAGTAGAGAGGGATTACCTGACTTCAGTGTGGTCTGACAGAAATCACAGTCTCTCATAATACCACAGCCTGGGGACATAAATGTCATCTGCTGCAGCTTCGGACCTCTGGGAATCCGTGACCTTCTTGTGCTCCCTAAGATAAGTGCTCCCCAGGCCACCAATTTTGGTTTTTAAATAGTGGATGGTTGCTGTGGGGACCACCGGCTTCACCAACTCCAGCAGTTTCTCCAGCGCTGTCTGCCTCTTTTGTTTATTATTGTAATGTGGATGTCTCACCTGCCACAGACAGGGCAGCTCCCTGTATTTGTCTATGAACAGGGGGAGGAAGTTGTGGTCATTGAAGCTATCCATTTTATCTGCAAGATACAACACAAGACAAACCCTAATGTCAGCCTAAAGTCTACTAAACTTGTGCAAATACAGGCCTCAGTCTAGAAGCAGTTTAGGCCCAATGTAAAAATCTTACCTTCGCTATCACGAGTGGCGCCTCCGTTACTCCTTCCTCCGCTCACAGATCGTACGTACTACGCACGCGTGTTACGCTTTATAGACACTGGGCATGCGTGAAACTCCGCCCGCCCCTGACGTTCTTTCTAGTCTCTTCCCCGCCCCTTCTCGTTCGGCGCAGTGGGGAAGAGCACATGGCGGAGACACAGCAGGTGTCTGATAATTACACCAACGAGGAGGAGGAGGAGGAAAGCCCGGAGCCAGAAACATCCCAATCCAGAAGGAGATGATTTAAGGCATCAAATATGTCCTTTGGGGAGATGTTGGAGATGGTGGACATCCTGAAGAAGGCCGAATATGACAGGAAGTATGGACCTTACCCCAACCCCAATGTCAGAAAGGCCAAGATAATGGCGAAAGTAGTCAAGAGTCTGCAACGGAATTTCAGGGTATGGCGATCAAAAGATCAGCTCAGGAAGCGGTGGTCGGACCTCAAATTAAGAGAACACGAGCAGTACAGAAAGATCCAGAGAGTGCTGCAAAAAAGTAAGTAGTTGTGCTGTGTTCCTATTCTTTTTCTGTTTATTACGTTTGTGCTGCTCCATGTGCTTTTCTTAACTGTTATCCAGTTTAAAATGGCAACTTTTATGTTCATGGGCACATTATTCGTTCGTATTAAACATAGTTCGTTTGGCCATATGCAATTGCCATCATTTTTTGGGGCCTACTTGTGTGAAAAGAATTGGGTTGTGTAGATGTGTAGATGGTTGTGTAAATGCAAACTAGATTCTGTGTAAGGAGAGGACACTCAGCAGTTTACAAATCTGGACGCTGGAGCACTAGTGTGGGACACAAGAACACCCTTTTTATTAGGGGGTCCCACACAGGTGCTCCAGTGTATACTATAGGGGGGTTTCCATCTGTGAAGCTTGTGCAAGACAGGTAAAGTATTGAAGCTTGACAAAGGACAATAAAAATGCTACATCTTGGAACTCTGCCAAAACAGACAATTGTACCCCACTTCCAAGCAATGTTTCATATTCATATTTCTGCCATCAAATATCTGTGTGCTAAGTATACCTATTTTTTTGTACATAGGGGATAAAGGACTCGGAGGACACCCCTCATCCGAGGAGACCACAGACCCCCCACCTCTGGAAGAAGGTGAAATCCCCTAAAGCTAAGCAGAGCAGGAGGAGGAAGACGTGGTGGAAATGGTCACAACAGGTGAGTGTCTGCGACCACAGATTTATAATACATGGTGTTTTTTTTTGTTTTCTCTCTTTTTAGGTGATCGTGATGTTGTGGATCCTGATCCTTTCACCTCTGAAAGTGCCCAGATCCTGATCGGGGAGATCATGGGGTGTAATGTTGCATTGGAAAACATCAAGAAAAAACATTAATGATGTTCTTCAAAAAATAAGAACATCATTGATGTTTTAGGGAGAGTTTAAAAGCCCTCCAAATCCCTTTGTTTTTTGGTGTGCTACAATTTTTGAACATTTTTGTTCAAATATTAGAAAAGCCAAATTTTGAAGAGGCACACAGTGTGTCAACATGTGCTGTCTGCCATCACGGGAGATCAATGGACGCGTTTTGGGGGTGCAACCCCTTCCTCAGTAATAAAGTAGCTATGAGGAAGGGGTTGCACCCCCAAAACACGTCCCTTGATCCCCCATGATGGCAGGTAGCACATGTTGACATTCTTAAATTTGTGTGCATCTTCAAAATTTGGCTTTTCCTGGGGTGACTTCACCCCATCTGCTGAATGCAATATCAAACTCAGTTTGTAAATACTCATGTCTGATATTGCCTTCAAGTTCTACCAAATGTGAACTTTGTAAGTTCAAGATTTGTGTCTTTCTTGCTTGTTTTAAACATGCCTGTTTGATCTAAAATGGACATTTTTAATTTTTCTAATGTGACCCCAAAAATTTTTATACAACAAACAAGTTGGTTTGTTTTAAAAACCCTTTCTGAATGCACATGTGATTGTGCTGGTATTAAAAAGATTGTTAATCAAGATTGTGTGGATTATTGTTTCAACGTTACAAAACTTTTGTTGTGCTGTAATGGGTGTTTTCTGTGACAATGGGGGTTATTTTCTGAGGGGAAATCCACTTTGCACTACAAGGGCAGTTTCAGTGCAGTTTCAAGTGCACTTGTAGTGCAAAGTGTCTTTGCCTTTAGTAAATAACATCCAACAGTGCTTTGTAAGGTTACACAATCACGCCAATTTCAGGACTCACCACATTTCTCTCAGGGTCAGCTAAAACAAACACAAGCAGGAAATGTCACCAAACCTTGTTTTTTTGTTTTTTTTATTTTAAAAATGTTTTACACATTGTCTGGCATATTGATGGCCCCCCTACCCGCAAAGAATTCAAGGTATCTTAGCCGGACATCCCAGGCACTCAGGGGGGGCAAGCCAGGATGGCCACTTTCAAGCGCCGTCAGGGTTGGTTCATTAGGAATTCTGGCCTCAGGCCCAACTGAGCCAGCATAGTTGGCAGAATGTTTCCGTAAAAAGTTGTGTAGAACACAGCACGCCAGGATAATGTGATTCAGTTTGTACTCTGCCATATCCATTGGGTGTAAGAAATAGGCGGAACTGGCTGGCCATGATTCCAAATGTGTTCTCCACCACTCTTCTGGCTCTGGCCAGCTGGTAATTAAAAACCCTCTGGTCCGGGGTGAGGGTCCTCATCGGGAATGGCCGCTTAAGATGGTCCCCCAGCGCAAACGCTTCATCCGCAACGAAGACAAATGGGAGTCCTTCCACATTGTCTTCTGGAGGTGGCAAGTCCAAGCTGTCATTCTGGAGATGCCTGTAAAACTCTGTCTGGGCGATGACTCCACCATCCGACATCCGGCCATTCTTTCCCATGTCCACATACAGAAACTCGTAAGTAGCCGACACCACCGCCAACATCACAATACTATTGAACCCCTTGTAGTTGTAATAGTACGACCCCGAGTTGGGTGGTGGGACGATGTGGATGTGTTTCCCATCAATTGCCCCTCCGCAGTTAGGAAAGTCCCACCGCTGGGCAAAGTGGGAGGCCACAGTCTGCCATTCCTATGGCATGGAAGGAAACTGTGGAGTCAAAACAAAATCAAAAATTAGTCATTTTGCACATAAACAGGGAAAGCAGATTAGACACAAACATTCTTGGCCAACATCAAGCTAACATTTTTATGAGGGAATTTTTTAAGACCAAAGTATAAGGTACACCTATCAGATTCCCCTGGGGGGAAATCTTGGACAGGTAACCCTCTTGACTTCATTGAGAGATGAATGCCTAAATAATGGGTATTACTTTGGCCAGCCCCTCCTTAGTTACACTATTGGCAGCCCACTGGATAGGTAAGAAGTGTCATAATACAAAGATATAAATACACATTGTACACATTTGAGCACATTTGGACATTCTGCTATTACCTATCAAGATAATAATAGAATACAAAAACTTTAAACAGTACCATTTGAAAGTATACAGGCAGGCCCTTGCACTACATGTTTTGGTGAATTCATCCATAAATACCCAGAGATGGGTATAGTGTGTATGGGTTTGGCAAAGTCAGCAGATAGATGATTGAGGATAGATAGAGAATTGGTATCAGCTGACTTAGCAGTTGGGGGAAGGGAGGGTTCAAAATGATTTGGGGACACCAAAAAAAGCCTCTGGCACTCTGCCTGAATTTAAAGCACAAATCACATTTCTAAACATTTTAGAGGGTGTGTCACGTACCTTACTGTGGAGTCTGAAATGACGAGGGTGGCCTCTTGCACGGTTCCGGTCCTAACACCCCTGGAGGTGGAGACAGGGCTGCTAGGGCAACGGAAGGGTGCAGGTGCCTGTTGGCAGGATCAGGAAAACTGGAGCCTAGAGATGCTGGTGAGATGTTGATCCTGGATAGGTTCAGGAAAGTCCAACAGGAGAACTTGCAAGGTCGGGAACAAGCAGGATTCGGAAACATGCTGGCAGGAAGGTGCACAATCGATAGGCAGGTTCGTAGTCAGGAGCTAGCGGAGGTTGGCAATAGGCTGGCAGAGAGGTACAAGATTGGAAGACAGAGCCGTGGTCAGAAGTTCAAGCCGGGTTCAGTACAGGAAGCATAAGTAAACAGAGTTGCAGGGATAATCCAAAAGAGTAGTCAGGAAGGCCAAGGTTTCAGGATCAAAGTTCAATCAAACAGCAATCAAGGATACAGGAACTAGCTGAGACAATCCAGCACTGATACTAGTATGCTGATCCTTTAAATAGGGGGCCCTGTGCTGTGAATCGCTGGCTTGCGGACATGCCCACGCCAACGTGCACTCGTTCGTATGAGAGTACTAACGTGCGTGCCTGGTCCGGGGTTCACACATTCGTGCTGCACGTCTGGCTGGCGCACGGGAACAAGCATTTGTAATGGTTCTCTGACATTGCCCCCTCCTTACGGGCAGCCTCCGGATGCCCCTCTGGATCCTTCTTTCTGGATGAGAGCGATGAAAGGCTTGTATAAGCCTTGGGGCATGAAGGTTTGCTTCCGGTTCCCAGGAGTTTTCTTCTGGCCAAAACCTTTCCATTTAATTAAATATTGATTATGTCCTTGCCTTTTTCTGCAGTCCACAATGGTCTCGATCTCAAACTCCTCCTCTCCATCCACCATTATGGCCTCTGGGGGCCCTATTTCGCATCCTGGAAAGGGATTAACCACGTCAGGTTTTAACAAGGAAGTATGAAACACAGGATGTATCTTGAATGTGTCGGGAAGTTCAAGTTCATACGCCACTGAATTGATCTTTCTCTTGACTGGGAAAGGTCCCAGATATTTAGGTCCCAATTTCCTGGACGGGCAGGCCAGTTTCAGATTGACTGTTGAAAGCCACACATGGTCACCCACTTTCAAATCCAGTTCTCCTCTCCTCTTTCTGTCAAAGAATCTTTTATTAACTTCCTGTGTCCTGGCAATGGTCTCTCTCAGAACCTGGTTATTAGTAGCAAGGAAATTTAGTCTGTCCTGAACAGCTGGTAACGGAGAGTCTGGAATTAGCGTTGGCAAGAAAGAGGGATGGAACCCATAATTAGAGAAGAAGGGAGATTGGTTGGTAGCTGTATGGGTAGAGTTGTTAAATGCAAATTCCGCCAAGGGCAATAGTGAGGCCCAATCTTCCTGGGAAAAAGAGGTAAAGCATCGCAGGTATTGTTCTAGCATTTGGTTGGTATGCTCAGTCTGTCAATTGGAGTGGGGATGATACGCTGAGGAGAAATTTAGTTTGATGCCCAGTGCTTCGCACAGTGTTTTCCAAAATCTTGAAGTAAACTGCACTCCATGATCTGAAACAATGTCATTAGGGATTCCATGCAACCTCACCACTTCTTTAATAAAAACTTCAGCAGTTTCTGTTGCTGATGGGGTCCCTTTAATGGGGACAAAATTTGACATCCTGGAGAGGCGGTCCACCACTACAAAGATAGATGAAAATACTTCCGATGGAGGGAGCTCTACAATAAAATCTATCGCAATCTTATCCCAGGGTCTTTCAGGAATGGGTAGTGGTCTTAATAATCCCCATGCTTTGCTTTTGCTGTTCTTGTTTCTGAGACAAATTGAGCACGAGCCGACATATTTCCTGCAGTCCCTTGCTAAGCTGGGCCACCAAAAATGTCTCTGGACCAAATCCATGGTCTTGTGTCCCCCAAAATGGCCGGCCAGCGGGTAGTCATGGCACACTTGTAAAATAGTAGTACGCAGATTCTGTGGTACGAAAATTTTATTCCCCTGCCAATAGAGCCCATCGTCTTCTTGAAGGTTCATATCTGGAGGCAGAGAGATTCCCCTGTATGCTTGACGTATCTGTGTCATTAAATCATTTTGTGTGAGCAAAAAATTCACAGCCTGTAATATGGTATCCGTTTGAGGTGGAACCTCGATTTCCGTGAACATACGCGACAACGCGTCTGGTTTCACATTCTTGGATCCGGGCCGGAAGGTTATATGAAAACTGAAGCGAGAAAAAAAAAGAGCCCATCTTGCTTGTCTGGGTCTGAGACGTTTAGCAGTCCTGAGATACTCTAAATTTTTGTGATCTGTGAAGATCAGTATTGGGTGTGTTGCTCCCTCCAAGAGGTACCGCCACTCTTCCAGAGCCGATTTGATTACCAACAGTTCCCGGTCCCTCGGAGCGGCCCGAGGAGAAGAAGATAGAAGATGCTGCGGAGGAGATGCTGGACGAGAACGCCGGAGGAAGAACCAGAAGAGCCATAAGAACCAGAAGATGAAGGAAGATAGAAGAAAGAAGTATTTAAATAAAGGAATTGTCAAAAACTGTCTCTTGTCATTTTTAACATTTTTGACAGTTTTTTAGTGAAATGGTAGGGGTACTTTTGTACCCCCTTACCATTTCACACAGGGGGGGGCGGGATCTGGGGTCCCCTTGTTAAAGGGGGCTTCCAGATTCCGATAAGCCCCCCGCCCGCAGACCCCCACAACCACCGGCCAGGGTTGTGGGGATGAGGCCCTTGTCCTCATCAACATGGGGACAAGGTGTTTTGGGGGGCTACCCCAAAGCACCCTCCCAATGTTGAGGGCATGTGGCCTGGTGCGGTTCAGGAGGGGGGGCCGCACTCTCGTCCCCCCCTCTTTTCCTGCGGCCTGCCAGGTTGCGTGCTTGGATAAGGGTCTGGTATGGATTTTTGGGGGGACCCCACGCCGTTTTTGGTTTTTTTTGGCACGGGGTTCCCCTTAAAATCCATACCAGACCTGAAGGGTCTGTTATGGAATTTAGGGGGAACCCCACGTCATTTTTTTTTAAAATTTTGGCCGGGGTTCCCCTTAATATCCATATTTGACCTAAAGGGCCTGGTATGGAATTTAGGGGGACTCCTACGTCTTTTTTTTTTTTTTAATTTTGTTTCGGGGTTCCCCTTTGGGGAATTCCCATGCCGTTTTTATCAATGAACTTCTATGTGTATTGTCGGCAATGCAATAGCCGCGGTAGTTTTAAATGAGTTTTTTCCTTCAAAATGTCATTTTGCTGTCAGACTGTTCTAAACACAGGAAACATGCGCCCCTTTACAGGCATACTATAGACACCCCCCAGGTACGAAATTTAAAGGGATATTACACTTTTATTGTTTGACTTTAAGCATTATTAAAATCACTGCTCCTGAAAAAACGGCCGTTTTAAAAAAAAATTTTTGCATTGATCCATGTCCCCTGGGGCAGGACCCAGGTCCCCAAACATTTTTTATGACAAAAACTTGCAAATTAGCCTTTAAAATTAGCACTTTTGATTATTCATGTTCGTGTCCCATAGACTTTAACGGTGTTCGCGTGTTCGAACGAACTTTTTTCCTGTTCGCATGTCCTGGTGCGAACCGAACAGGGGGGTGTTCGGCTCATCCCTAGCCAGAATATCCCTGAGATGTTTAGAAAACAGCAGAGCAATATGGCATCGTCCCGCCACGGGCCCTCACAGACCTCAGGAACACAACTGACGGGACCCATGCCTGTACCCCTCCTATCGCCTCCTACAGTATCAGGAGACCAAGATAATCCTCCACAGTCCCACCTCAGCATACACGACCTGAGGACCAATGCCACCGACATCAAGGATACACTGTCGGCCGCCATTGCGGATCTGCGACTGAATATCCACACACTAAGTGACAGGGTACATGAAGTTGAAAGAACCGCGACACAACATGACACTGTCCTCCGCAAGGTTACAAGAAAGATTGACACACACACTCTGCAGCTGAGAGACTTGCAACGACACATTTGAAGACCTCGATTATCGCATTCGCCGTCATAACCTCAGAATCAGACGCATTCCCAAGGACATTGTTTCTGAGCACTAGGGATGAGCTTCGAGTTCGAGTCGAACTCATGTTCGACTCGAACATTGGCTGTTCGCAAGTTTGCCGAACAGCGAACAATTTGGGGCAGGGCTGGTGCTAGACTAATTTGCACCCTAGGCAAGACAAGCTACTTGCCGCCCCCCCAAAAAAAATTACATTTTTAAAATACAGGCCACTACAGTGTGGGTGAACAGGGTCTTAGGTAGAAATGCAACTGCATATGTGGTGTCACTAAAAAAATAAATGTCTCTGCATTGATAGTGTCGCTGGAAGGACAAATGCCCTTGTACTGCGCTGTAGAAGATGTTGGTGCTATATAGACATTCATATGGGATGAGTGGGGAAGGCTCCTGGTGTACTTGTACATAGCCACAGTCAGTGTTGAAACTATACTTGGTGCAGTAGAATGGGGATGGATGGTGGACAGATAAAGGGGAGCCGTTCCCACCCTTTTTTTATGCCATCCCCCTCCATGTACACACTGCTCCCCGGTCATAAATATCTCTCATGGCCTGTATGTAGGCATTTCTTTACACAGTACGGGGGGGGCAAGCAGGAAGGAACAGTACGTGGGCAAGCAGGATGGAACAGTGCAGGGGAGGCACAGTACATGAGGCAGGGGGGAATAATACATGGAGCATGGGTACAGGGGGGCCCAGTACGAGAGGGCACAGTACAGGGGGCACTGTACAGGAGGGCACAGTACAAGAGGGCACAGTACATGGGGGCACAGTACAGGGGGGCACAGTACAGAGGGGAACAGTACAGGAGGGCACAGTATAGGGGGCACAGTACAAGGGGCACAATATAGGGGGCACAGTACAGGAGGGCACAGTACAGGAGGGCACAATATAGCGGGGCACAGTACAGGGGCACCGTAAAGGAGGGCACAGTACAGGGGGCACAGTACAAGGGGCACAGTACAAGGGGCACAGTACAGGAGGGCACAGTGCAAGGGGCACAGTACAGGAGGGCACAGTGCAAGGGGCACAGTACAGGGGGCACAGTACAGGGGGCACAGTACAGGAGGGCACAGTACAAGGGGCACAGTACAGTAGGGCACAGTACAGGAGGCAAAGTACAGGGGGCACAATACAAGGGGCACAGTACAGGAGGGCACACTACAAGGGGCACAGTACAGGGGGCACAATACAAGGGGCACAGTACAGGAGGGCACAGTGCAAGGGGCACAGTACAGGGGGCACCGTACAGAGGGCACAGTACAGGAGGGCACAGTACAAGGGGCACAGTACAGTAGGGCACAGTACAGGGGGCACAGTACAGGGGGCACAATACAAGGGGCACAGTACAGGAGGGCACACTACAAGGGGCACAGTACAGGAGGGCACACTACAAGGGGCACAGTACGGAGGGCACAATACAAGGGGCACAGTACAGGAGGGCACACTACAAGGGGCACAGTACAGGGGGGGACAGTACAGAGGGCACAGTACAGGAGGTGGTACAGAGCTCGGTGACCTGGAAAGGGCATAGTATCCAGGAGTAAAGTGTCAGGCTTACCGTGACCATCTGAAGATCAAAGCCATCCACGACTCCTGTGTGTAGCTCCAGGTGATCTGACTGCTCTTCTAAGTGAAGGGGAGAGATATCTGCTCACCCTGGCCGGTATGTTCTTTGCAGGCAGTGTGGGGAGTGGACCCCTCTCTGCGTGCACTGCACTTTGAGCTGCATGGGGCAGTGGGAAAATGCCAGGCTCCAGAGATGTTTAAACACAGGGTCAACCCCGGAATGTCATCAGACGGAACTCTAAGCATGCCCCTCTCCAAGCTCAGCTGATGAAGAACGGCTGGCTGTTAAACTGTGCACGTGCAGTTTGTATTTGCCAGTGCCCAGGGGAACTGTCATTATTACTGACAGGCAGCTCCCCCCATGTTTAAAGTCTGCGGGGTGAAAGTTCAGGGGCTCTCCATGCATTAAGGCGGCCCTGCCTCCTCGGTGTCTCCTCTCCCTCCCAGTCTCTGGGTGTCTGCCTCTCTTCAGTGTCAGTCTCCAGGTCTACTGTGGGTTACACTCCCTGCTCTCCTGGCTCCTCATGCCGTTCACATCGGAACCATCCCCGGCTTGGTTCTTGGGGTACAGCTTGGGTGCTGACAGGTGCAGAGAAGGGGTGAAGCTAACTGGCAGTCTGGCACAGAACGCCTCCTTCCTTCTGCACCAAGACCTGTGCCATGTCCCCTTCCCCCGCGCCGGGACATGTATCTGCTGGCCCCTTCCCCCTCCCAGAGGAAGATGGTGTACTGGAGCTCCCTGACCCTGGAGAAGAAGAAGCTGGTGTTGGGGGAAAGCCAGCTGGAGCAATGTCTGGAGGAGAAGAGACCGACACCTTCCTCCGCACCCCGGACTATGGAAAACGAGGCACTGACAAGCTCCCGTGTAGTCTCCTTCCAGCAGAGAGTAGGGAAACCAGCGGTCGTGGCAGCGCCCTAGGCGGGAGAGCGCCCTAGGCGGCTGCCTGGTCCGCCTAGTGGTAGCACTGGCCCTGATTTGGGGTGTTCGTGGCAAATTCGAATGCCGCAGAACACCCTTTAAAGGTCTATGGGAGAAATCAAAAGTGCTAATTTTAAAGGCTTATATGCAAGTTATTGTCATAAAAAGTGTTTGGGGACCTGAGTCCTGCCCCAGGGGACATGGATCAATGCAAAAAAAAGTTTTAAAAACAGCCGTTTTTTCAGGAGCAGTGATTTTAATAATGCTTAAAGTCAAACAATAAAAGTGTAATATCCCTTTAAATTACGTACCTGGGGGGTGTCTATAGTATGCCTGTAAAGGGGCGCATGTTTCCCATGTTTAGAACAGTCTGACAGCAAAATGACATTTCGAAGGAAAAAAAACATTTAAAACTACCCGCGGCTATTGCATTGCCGACAATACACATAGAAGTTCATTGATAAAAACGGCATGGGAATTCCCCACAGGGAAACCCCGAACCAAGATTTTAAAAAAAAAATGACGTGGGAGTCCCCCTAAATTCCATACCAGGCCCTTCAGGTCTGGTATGGATATTAAGGGGAACCCCGGCCAAAATTTTTTAAAAAAATGACGTGGGGTTCCCCCTAAATTCCATACCAGACCCTTCAGGTCTGGTATGGATTTTAAGGGGAACCCCGCGCCAAAAAAAAAAAAAACAGCGTGGGGTCCCCCCAAAAATCCATACCAGACCCTTATCCGAGCACGCAACCTGGCAGGCCGCAGGAAAAGATGGGGGGACGAGAGTGCGCCCCCCCCTCCTGAACTGTACCAGGCCACATGCCCTCAACATTGGGAGGGTGCTTTGGGGTATCCCCCCAAAGCACCTTGTCCCCATATTGATGAGGACAGGGGCCTCATCAACACAACCCTGGCTGGTGGTTGTGGGGGTCTGCGGGCGGGGGGCTTATCTGAATCTGAAAGCAGCCTTTAACAAGGGGACCCCCAGATCCCGGCTCCCCCTGTGTGAAATGGTAAGGGGGTACTTACCCCCTCCTGGTCGCTCCGCACCCATGCTGGCATGGAGGGAGGCTCCCGCTGTGTGACAGCGTCTCCTCATCTGACGGTTCTTAAGTAACAGGGGGCAGGGCCACCCGGTGACCCCACCCTCCTCTGACGCATGGTGACTTGACGGGACTTCCCTGTGACGTCACGGGGAATGCCACAGAGAAGTCCCGTCATGTCCCGTGTGTCAGAGGGGGCGGGGCCACCGGGTGGCCCCGCCCCCTGTTATTTAAGAGCCGTCAAACGAGGAGACGCCGTCACACAGCGGGAGCCTCCCTCCATGCCAGCATGGGTGCGGAACGGCCCGGAGAAGAAAATGAAGAAGAGAAGAAGAGAAGAAGGAAGAAGAGAAGAAGAGAAGAAGATAAAGAGAAGAGCGGGAGCCTCCCCCCATGCCATGGGTGCGGAGCGGCCCGAGGAGAAGAAGATAGAAGATGCCATGGAGGGGATGCTGGACGAGAACGCCGGAGGAAGAACGAGAAGAGCCAGAAGAACCAGAAGAAGATGAAGGAGGATAGAAGAAAGAAGAAGCATTTAAATAAAGGAATTGTCAAAAACTGTCTCTTGTCATTTTTAACATTTTTGACAGTTTTTTAGTGAAATGGTAGGGGTAAGTACCCCCTTACCATTTCACACAGGGGGGGCCGGGATCTGGGGGTCCCCTTGTTAAAGGGGGCTTTCAGATTCCGATAAGCCCCCCGCCCGCAGACCCCCACAACCACCGGCCAGGGTTGTGGGGATGAGGCCCTTGTCCTCATCAATATGGGGACAAGGTGTTTTGGAGGGCTACCCCAAAGCACCCTCCCGATGTTGAGGGCATGTGGCCTGGTACGGTTCAGGAGGGGGGCCGCACTCTCGTCCCCCCCTCTTTTCCTGCGGCCTGCCAGGTTGCGTGCTCGGATAAGGGTCTGGTATGGATTTTTGGGGGGACCCCACGCTTTTTTTTTTTGGCGCGGTGTTCCCCTTAAAATCCATACCAGACCTGAAGGGTCTGGTATGGAATTTAGGGGGAACCCCAAGTCATTTTTTTTTTTTTTTTGGCCGGGGTTCCCCTTAATATCCATACCAGACCTAAAGGGCCTGGTATGGAATTTAGGGGGACTCCCACGTCATCTTTTTTTTAAAATTTTGGTTCGGGGTTTCCCTGTGGGGAATTCCCATGCCGTTTTTATCAATGAACTTCTATGTGTATTGTCGGCAATGCGCAATAGCCGCGGGTAGTTTTAAATGGGTTTTTTCCTTCGAAATGTCATTTTGCTGTCAGACTGTTCTAAACACGGGAAACATGCGCCCCTTTACAGGCATACTACAGACACCCCCCAGGTACGAAATTTAAAGGGATATTACACTTTTATTGTTTGACGCCTGCAGTTATTGACCTTTTCAATGGCCTGCTAAACAGACCACGTCAATCCCAAATCGAGATGGAAAGAATCCACAGGTCACAACGCCCTAAGGGCAGAGAGACAGATCCCCCGAGGGACAATATATGCTGTATTGTGGATTAGAAGTTAAAAGAAGAAATTCTGCGACAAGCGAGAGGCAAGTCACAACTTCAGCATGATGGAAAAAAAATCCAGATCTTTCAGGATTTATACAGCATTACATTACAGCACCGTAGGGACCTAAAACCTATTCTTGAGGTATTACGTGCTCACAGAATACAATATATGTGGAAGTTCCCTTTTTGCCTGTCAGCCACACACCTGGGTCGGACGGCCCTGCTGAAAGTACCTAAAGTCTTACCTCAGTTCTGTCACATCCTAGACATACCCTTGGTATGACCAACAATACCAACATTCCCAATAATGACCAACTGAGAAATGCATCCCAGCTTAGTCTCCCTATTAATTTATGGCAGCTTATGGGGTGGCGCAGACAGGGGCATGGCGCAGACATCATGGCTCTGTCCTGAGTGGCTCTGTCACGAGTGATGCGCAGTTTCACCGACGCAGTTTAACGAAAGCAGGATAACTAAAGCTGCATGAACAACAACAAGAACTCTGCTCCACTCTGCAAGATGACAAGCAAACCAGCTTTGAAATTTATTTTATATTAGGTTAGTTTCCCACTCTCTATCCACTAACATACTCCTTATTCTCTTCCTTCTCACATTGGTGTCTTCTATCCTCAAATTATCTTTACTCTACCCCTCCTCTCTTCCCTGCAGCATGCACATATCACCCTCACTCCTACCCTCTCCCTACTATGGCACCCATCATCTCCTGCATTTGCTGCAGCCACATGGTGACAATCACCAGGGCCACTAGACACGTGCGCTCATGCACATCCCACTCCCACCTTGCCTTCGTCACCCTCCTCCTTCTCCTAGTCTCAGGTGACATTTCTCCTAATCCTGGTCCGCCATTTTCCAAATGCAAGCCACCTATCCAATACCCCTCCCCCTCTGGCAACCACCGCAATCCACTCAGTTTAATTTCTATCCCCCTGCTTCATCAAAGCACCCCACCAATCTCATGTGCCCTTTGGAACGCCCGCTTCATCTGTAACAAGCTAAGATCTGTACATGACCTCTTCATCTCTCATGGCTTGAACATACTCGCCATAACAGAAACCTGGCTTCAAAATTTTGACTCAGCTTCTGCTGCTACCCTCTCCCATGGTGGTCTCCATTGGACTCACTCCCGCAGACCCAACAGACAAAAGGAGGTGGAGTTGGCTTCCTTCTTATCCCCACAAAGCACCTTCCAAGTCCTTCCTGTCCCTCTCTATCCCTCTCTTCTTTCGAGATGCACTGTATTAGTCTGTTTTCTCCCATTTCTCTGAGGATTGCAGCAATTTATAGGCCTCCAGGACTGGTATTGCGCTTTCTTGATGACTTTGCTGCCTGGCTACCCTACTTTCTCTCCTCTGAAATACCCACTATTATTCTTGGTGACTTTAACATTCCTGTCAATGTTAACAGCCCAACTACAGATAAACTTCTCGACTTAACCTCATCTTTTGACCTAACCCAATGGACACATACTTCCACTCACTCCAATGGTAATACCCTTGACCTTGTATTCTCCCATCTCTGCAACCCTGGCAACCTCACAAACACCCCCTTTCCTCTCTCTGATCACAACCTCATTACTTTCACTGTATCCTTGCCTCCAACCAACCATCCCTCCAAGCAGCAAACAATTACTTGTAGAAACCTTCGCCACTTTAACCCTTCTCTTCTCTATTCTGCTACTAACCACCTATATGACATAATCTCTCCCCTGTCTTGTCCTGACCTGGCCACCTCTGTCTACAACAGTTCACTCTCATCATCACTAGATGCACTTGCTATTCTAACCACACGCAGAATCAGGCCTCGACCGTTACAACCCTGGCAAACTGACAACACTAGAAATCTCAAGAGACATTACCGTGCTCTTGAACGACTGTGGCGTAAAACCAAATGCCTGCAAAACTTCACCCTATATAAATCTGCCCTACTAAAATACAATTCCTGCCTCCATGCTGCCAAACAAGCCTACTTTGTCTCTCTTATTAATTCCTTATCATCCAGTCCCCATCGGCTCTTCTCAACCTTTAACTCTCTATTTCGTCCCCCACCCCCTCTACCCACTAACTTACTCACTGCCAATCACTTCAAAGACAAGATCAATGCAATTTGTGAGGACATCTCCACTGTGCATACGTCTTCCCCACCCAACATACCTTGCCTAGCAGCACATTCAACACTCTCCTCTTTTGAATTGGCTACTACTGAAGTGGTTACAAAAATTTTCTCGGATGCCCACCTAACCAATTGTCCCTTGGATCCTGTTCCCTCACAACTACTACGGTCACCCTCTTCTTCTATCCTATGCTCCCTCACCCACATCTTCAATCTCTCCCTCTCTAGTGGCATCTTCCCCTCCCCTCTAAAACATGCGCAGATCACTCCCATTCTTAAAAAGCCTTTACTGGACCCTACCGACCTGAACAACTTAAGACCCATCTCATTGTTCCTATTCACCTCTAAACTTCTAGAACGCTTAGTCTACAACCGTCTTAGCTCCTTCCTCAATGAAAATAACCTTCTTGACCCCTTACAGTCTGGCTTTCGCTCGCAGCACTCCACGGAAACTGCCTTACTAAAACTCACTAACGATTTACTAACTGCTAAAACCAACAGCCAGTACTCCATACTTCTACTACTTGACCTCTCTGCGGCCTTTGATACTGTTGACCACCCGCTCCTTCTCAAGAAACTACATTCCTTTGGCCTTCGAGATTCTGCTCTATCCTGGTTCTCTGCCTATTTATCACAGCGCTCCTTTAGTGTCACCTACAACTCTGTCTCCTCCTCTCCATCGCCCCTTTCTGTGGGGGTCCCCCAAGGCTCGGTTCTTGGACCCCTTCTCTTCTCTATCTACACCTCCTCCCTTGGTCACTTAATAACTGCCCATGGCTTCCAATACCACTTATACGCTGATGACACCCAAATCTATCTGTCTACTCCTCACCTCACTCCTTCAGTCTCCTCTCGCATTACTAACTTACTAACTGACATATCAGCATGGATGTCACACCACTTCCTTAAACTAAATCTCTCTAAAACTGAGCTATTAATATTCCCCCCTGCCCGTGCCCCCCTCCATGACTTTTCCATCAAAATCAACAATGCAACCATCAGTCCCTCCCCTCACGCCAGGGTACTAGGTGTAATCCTAGACTCTGACTTGTCATTTCAGCCTCAAATCCAATCATTGTCAAAAGTTTGTAAAATTCACCTCCGTAACATCTCTAAAATTCGCCCCTTTTTAACAAATGAAACCACCAAGCTCCTCATTCACTCCCTTGTTATCTCTCGCCTTGACTATTGCAACTCCCTTCTCATTGGCTTACCTCTCCATAGGCTATCCCATCTTCAGTCTATCATGAATGCTGCTGCCAGACTTATCCACCTTACCAACCGCTCAGTGTCTGCCAACCCTCTACTCCAATCCCTACACTGGCTCCCAATCACCCAGCGAATTAAAATTCAAAATAGTAACCACAACATACAAAGCCATACACAACTCTGCCCCGAGCTACATCACCAATCTTGTCTCCAAATATCACCCAAATCGACCTCTCCGCTCTTCTCAAGACCTCTTGCTTTCAAGCTCTCTCATCTCCTCCTCCCATGCTCGTCTCCAGGATTTCTCCAGAGCCTCTCCCATCCTCTGGAACTCACTACCTCCATTTATCCGGCTACCCCCTACTCTTGCTACCTTCAGGCGATCACTGAAAACTCATCTCTTCAGGAAAGCCTATCACGTCTCCAACCAATCTCCTACCACTTCCAACAGCTCAGTCCCCACAGTTACAACCTTTTGTACCACCTGTTCCACCTTATTAGATTGTAAGCTCTTCTGAGCAGGGTCCTCTTAATCCTCTTGTATTTTATTGTATTATAACTGTATTGTCTTCCTTTTATATTGTAAAGTGCTGCGTAAACTGTTGGCGCTATATAAATCCTGTATAATAATATAATAATAAATATATATATATATATATATATATATATATATATATATATATATATATATATATATATATATATATATATATATATATATATATATATATATATGTGTTTTGTTCACAATAAGGTGGAGTCATAGCAGATAAAGATAGGTTGGGCCCCCCTTCTGTAATTTTTGTTTGAATGGAACAGACTGTTTTCTGTGGAATCTTGACAGTTTGATCAAAAATATTTTTTTACTTCATTCGGTTCTTTCCTACACTGTATCACATATGCATGGCATGCTTCATGTTTTACCTTGAGAGCTTGTTGTGATATTTCCATCATTTTATTGGTATTTTTGCAATTACAAATATTAGACTTTAGTAGCTCAATCTTATTTTTAAGAGAGTTAATTGTGGTTACTTTAGAACAGACATTCTGCGCTGTAATCTTAGATCGCTTTTTATGGAATTTGCAGCCAGAGTGGAACCTGATGCTATTTGCCTATGACTAGTAACTGCAGGGCCATGTCTATTGATCTTATCTTTGGAGACATTATAATTGCCTCTCTCTATTTAAAAAGGTGGCCTTTTATCTTGCACCATGAGTGCCGGTTCATACTTGTGCGATGCGGAAACCCAGCGAATCCACTGCGGGTTCCCGCATTGCATCCGACTACCATGGTAGTTCACACTGCCATATGCGAACTGCTGGGAGTGTCAATACATTGTTACTGACACCCCAATTGCAAACTGTCAGTTCGGACATGAATCAGATCACATGGGTGTGAACACCCATTCAATCTGATTCTGGTGCGGACCAAAAAGAGGGTCCTGAGCGAGTTTAGTCTGAATGCGATGCGATTTTAGCCCTACTGTCACATACTAGACTGGAGGCTGAAGTGACGAGAGGGCTCCCCTTACGGCTGAGTTAAGAGTACCTCTGGAGTTGGTGACAGAGAATGCTATGCCCAGAGATGCACGGGTTGCCTGCAGATGAAATTGTCTGATGGTTCCAGATGCGGAAAAACCCTGGAGCAGAGAAGGTGGTCACAGCCAATGGTTCTCTGGGGATACTGGTGGATCTTGACAGATAGGTAAGCAGAAAGCAATGTCAGAAGCCAGGCCGAGGGTCAAACACCAGAAGTCAGTCAGGAGAAAAGGCAGGAAGCGCAGTCTAGATAAAGCTGGGGTCAAACACAGGATGTCAATCTGGAACAGGCAGAAGCAGGTCCGTGAAGCAAGCTGCGTTCAGAGCCAGGAGAGAAGCCAGAGCAAGTCAGGGGTAAGCCGTGTCAGTAACAGGTAATCAAACAGGAGCACACGACACAGGATACAAGGCTGACGAGAATCCAGCAATTTGTGAGAGCCACTGGTGTCCTTACAGGCCAGTAAACACTGGTAATTAGCACATTTTGCGTACACATGTTTGCCGTTGGGTGCTGATCACTCATGCATGAATTAGTCCGGCCATATTGGATATTGGCATATCTGCCAGTTCTTCTCAGGAATCTTCCCTGACACATACTATCTGTATGGCTGAAATCGCATTGCACGGACATTGCATGTGATTTGCACTGCAGTGCGGTGCGAATCACATGCAATCTCGCACCATGCAGCAGTGTGCATCGGCACTGACTTGTTAAATAGGTATTGTTTGTATTCTTACGATGTTCCTCGGATTTTAATGAATGGATATGAATCTTTAGGAGAATCCATAAAAAATCCACATTTCATTTTAAATTTAGGCTGGGCATTAGATATTAGAAGGCCATAGCCTGTTTGTATAAAGAAGTGGATTCTCATTATTTCCTACTTTGTTCTATATATTGCCTTAAAGCCAATGTCAAAGGGATGTAATATGTTTAGCAAATCATCTACAATTCCATTTTAGTTCACTCTTCTCTCTATTTTGGTCTGGTAAGTAAAATCTTGTATCTAATTCAACTATTAAAAGTAAAACTTTTATCTGGTCACTTGAGTTGGTAACTCCTAGTAATTTACATTGTTGTAAGTAGGGATGAGCCGAACAGCCCCCCTGAACACCAGAACATGCGAACAGGAAAAAAGTTTGTTCGAACACGCAAACACCGTTAAAGTCTATGGGACACGAACATGAATAATCAAAAGTGCTAATTTTAAAGGCTTATAGGCAAGTTATTGTCATAAAAAGTGTTTGGGGACCCGGGTCCTGCCCCAGGGGACATGGATCAATGCAAAAAAAAGTTTTAAAAACGTCCGTTTTTTCAGGAGCAGTGATTTTAATAATGCTTATAGTCAAACAATAAAAGTGTAATATCCCTTTAAATTTCGTAGCTGGGGGGTGTCTATAGTATGCCTGTAAAGGGGCGCATGTTTCCCGTGTTTAGAACAGTCTGACAGCAAAATGACATTTCGAAGGAAAAAACCCATTTAAAACTACTCGCGGCTATTGCATTGCCGACAATACACATAGAAGTTCATTGATAAAAAAGGCATGGGAATTCCTCACAGGGGAACCCCGAACCAAAATTTAAAAAAAAGACGTGGGAGTCCACCTAAATTCCATACCAGGCCCTTCAGGTCTGGTATGGATATTAAGGGGAACCCCGTCCAAAATTTAAAAAAAAAACGGTGTGGGGTCCCCCCAAAAATCCATACCAGACCCTTATCCGAGCACGCAACCTGGCAGGCCGCAGGAAAAGAGGGGGGGACGAGAGTGCGTCCCCCCTCCTGAACCATACCAGGCCACATGCCCTCAACATTGGGAGGGTGCTTTGGGGTAGCCCCCCAAAACACCTTGTCCCCATGTTGATGAGGACAAGGGCCTCATCCCCACAACCCTGGCCGGTGGTTGTGGGGGTCTGCGGGCGGAGGCTTATCGGAATTTGGAAGCCTCCTTTAACAAGGGGACCCCCAGATCCCGGCCCTCCCCCTGTGTGAAATGGTAAGGGGGTACTTACCCCTACCATTTCACTAAAAAACTGTCAAAAATGTTTAAAATGACAAGAGACAGTTTTTGACAATTCCTTTATTTAAATGCTTCTTCTTTCTTCTATCTTCCTTCATCTTCTTCTTCTGGTTCTTCTGGCTCTTCTAGTTCTTCCTCCGGCGTTCTCGTCCAGCATCTCCTCCGCGGCGTCTTCTATCTTCTTCTCCTCGGGCAGCTCTGCACCCATGGCATGGGGGGAGGCTCCCGCTCTTCTCTTCTTCTTTTTTTCTCTTCTTCATTTTCTTCTCCGGGCCGCTCCGCACCCATGCTGGCATGGAGGGAGGCTCCCGCTGTGTGACGGCGTCTCCTAGTCTGATGGTTCTTAAATAACGGGGGGTGGGGCCACCCGGTGACCCTGCCCCCCTCTGACGCATGGTGACTTGAGGGGACTTCCCTGTGACGTCATGGGGAATGCCACAGGGAAGTCCCGTCATGTCCCGTGCGTCAGAGGGGGACGGGGTCACCGGGTGGCCCCGCCCCCCCGTTATTTAAGAACCGTCAGACGAGGAGACGCCATCACACAGCGGGAGCCTCCCTCCATGCCAGCATGGATGCGGAGCGGCCCGGAGAAGAAAATGAAGAAGAGAAGAAGGAAGAAGAGAAGAAGATGAAGAAGAAGATGAAGAGAAGAGCGGGAACCTCCCCCATGCCATGGGTGCGGAGCGGCCCGAGGAGAAGAAGATAGAAGATGCCACGGAGGAGATGCTGGACGAGAACGCTGGAGGAAGAACCAGAAGATGAAGGAAGATAGAAGAAAGAAGAAGCATTTAAATAAAGGAATTGTCAAAAACTGTCTCTTGTCATTTTTAACAGTTTTTTAGTGAAATGGTAGGGGTAAGTACCCCCTTACCATTTCACACAGGGGGGGGCCGGGATCTTCGGGTCCCCTTGTTAAAGGGGGCTTCCAGATTCCGATAAGCCCCCCGCCCGCAGACCCCACAACCACCGGCCAGGGTTGTGGGGATGAGGCCCTTGTCCTCATCAACATACCCCAAAAGCACCCTCCCAATGTTGAGGGCATGTGGCCTGGTACGGTTCAGGAGGGGGGGCCGCACTCTCGTCCCCCCTCTTTTCCTGCGGCCTTCCAGGTTGTGTGCTCGGATAAGGGTCTGGTATGGTTTTTTGGGGGGACCCCACTCCATTTTTTTTTTTTTTTGGCGCGGGGTTCCCCTTAAAATCCATACCAGACCTGAAGGGTCTGGTATGGAATTTAGGGGGAACCCCACGTCATTTTTTTTTTTAATTTTGGACGGGGTTCCCCTTAATATCCATACCAGACCTGAAGGGCCTGGTATGGAATTTAGGTGGACTCCCACGTCTTTTTTTTAAATTTTGGTTCGGGGTTCCCCTGTGAGGAATTCCCATGCCTTTTTTATCAATGAACTTCTATGTGTATTGTCGGCAATGCAATAGCCGCGAGTAGTTTTAAATGGGTTTTTTCCTTCGAAATGTCATTTTGCTGTCAGACTGTTCTAAACACGAGAAACATGCGCCCCTTTACAGGCATACTATAGACACCCCCCAGCTATAAAATTTAAAGGGATATTACACTTTTATTGTTTGACTTTAAGCATTATTAAAATCACTGCTCCTGAAAAAACGGCCGTTCTTAAAACTTTTTTTTGCATTGATCCATGTCCCCTGGGGCAGGACCCGGGTCCCCAAACACTTTTTATGACAAAAATTTGCATATAAGCCTTTAAAATTAGCACTTTTGATTTCTCCCATAGACTTTTAAAGGGTGTTCCGCGGCATTCTAATTTGCCGCGAACACGCCAAATTGTTCGCTGTTCGGCGAACTTGCGAACAGCCAATGTTCGAATCGAACATGAGTTCGACTCGAACTCTAAGCTCATCCCTAGTTGTAAGACATTGGGGGTTATTTACTAAAGGCAACTCCACTTTGCACTACAAGTGCACTGCAGGTGCACTTAAAAGTGCAGTCGCTGTAGATCTGAGGGGGACATGCAGGAAAAAAAAAAAAAACAGCATTTTTGCTTGTAAATGGATGATAAAATCTGCAGAGCCTCCCCTCATTTCAGATCTTTCCCTCAGATCTACAGCCTCTGCACTTCCAAGTGCACTTGTAGTGCAAAGTGGACTTGCCTCTATTAAATCAACCCTATTGTTGTCCGCATGAAATGTTATGTGCACTCCTGGCAGTAGTTTACCAATATTATTAACTACAAGTGGCACATTTTCTAAAGACTGCCTGTGCTCACTATGCATCTTTTGTGCTGCACGATCAACTCCTGTTGATCTGCATACATGCCCTTCATCAGATGCAGGAAACCTTTTTTTTTTTAATAGACTGCTTCTTTGTGCATATAAATATTGGGCAACAGATCTTTTCATCTTATTCTCACGGATCTGGACTCCTCATGTACAGATTCTATATTATATTTCACTTTTGTGTTCCTTAATATATTGCCAATAGGCTCATATTGATTACAAACTCCATCACACAGCTATTTGTTATAGCCTATTTCTATATCAAGCATATAGAGCACCCAATGTTCATTCTTAGCATTAAAACAAAAACTCTTCTTTAGTGTGCCATGTGAATATTGCAACTACTTAAAATATTGCTGAAAGAGACCACCACATTTGTGTCCAAGGATTGGTTGCCATCTGTTAGCTAGGTTATGTGTATAATGTGAATACACTTACATAATTGTAGAAGTATTTACATATTCACAGCTGGATCTAAGGCTTCTTACACAAAAAAGGTAATTCCATCTGCAATACACATTTATTGATAGGGTTAAATAATATATACAACTTACACACTAAACAGTATACAACTAAATGTACAGTATTATTCCCCTGGGTTACATGATATTTACAAATTACACACAAAGCCATATTTACAGTACAATGTACAATGCAAGTATGAAGTTAGTTTACCTCTCAATTTCAGGTCTGCTCATGCTGACTGCTGTGCGTCCAAGGACAAAAGGGGCTCCACAGCTTGGTAGTGGGGATGGGCCGAACACCCCCCTGTTCAGCAGAACATGCGAACAGGCAAAACATTAGTTTGAACATCGTTAAAGTCTATGTGACACGGACGTAAAAAATCAAAAGTGCTAATTTTAAGGGTTAATATGCAAGTTATTGTCATAAAAAGCATTGGGGGACCTGAGTCCTGCCCCAGGGGACATGTATCAATGCAAAAAAAGTTTAAAAACAGCCGTTTTTTTGGGAGCAGTGATTTTAATAATGCTTAAAGTGAAACAATAAAAGTGAAATATTCCTTTAAATTTCATACCTGGGGTGTCTATAGTATGCCTGTAAAGTGGCACATGTTTCCCATGTTTACAACAGTCCGAGAGCAAAATGACATTTCTAAAGCAGCAGCTAAAATGAATTGTCGGGTCTCTGCAATACTCATAAAAGTCATTGAAAAAACAGGCCTGGGGTTCCCCCACAGTGCATTACCAGGCCCTTTGGGTCTGGTATGAATATTAAGGGAAACCCCGAACCAAAATTAAAAAAAAAAAATGCGTGGGGGTCCCCCCAAATTCCATACCAGGCCCTTCAGGTCTGGTATGGATATTAAGGAGAACCCCGTGCCAAAATTTAAAAAAAAATGGTGTGGGGGTCCCCCTCAAAATCTATACCAGAGCTGAAGGGTCTGGTATGGATTTTAAGGGGGACCCCATGCCAAAATTTAAAAAGAAAATGGCGTGGTGGTCCCCCTAAAAATCCATGCCAGACCCTTATCCGAACACGCAACCTGGCAGACCGCAGGAAAAGAGGGGGGCGAGAGAGTGGCCCCCCTCCTGAACCATGCCAGGCCACATGCCCTCAACATGGGGAGGATGTCCCCATGTTGATGCGGACAAGGGCCTCATCCTCACAACCCTTGCCCAGTGGTTGTGGGGGTCTGCGGGCGGGGGGCTTATCGGAATCTGGAAGACCCCTTTAACAAGGGGACCCCCAGATCCCACCCCCCGTGTGAAATGTTAAGGGGTACAAATTTACCCCCTACCATTTCACAAAAAAAGTGTCAAAAATGTTAAAAAAGACAAGAGGCGGTTTTTGACAATTCCTTTATTAATGTCTTCTTCTGGTCTTCTTCCATCTTGTTCTTCCCCCGATTCTTCCTCTTCTTGCTCCAATCTTCTGCTTCTTCCTTCGGTCTTCTTGTCCGCATCTTCCTCCAGCTTCCTCTTCCCCGTTTCATTCTTCGGATGATCCGCATCCATGGGAGGTTCCCACTGTGTGACGCTTCTGTTCTGCTGACAGTTCTTATATAACTAAGGGCGGGGCCACTCAGTGACCCCACCCCCCTCTGACGCATGGGACTTCACAGGGACTTTCCTATGGCTTTCCCTGTGATGTTAGAGGGGGGCGGGAAGTGGGGGAAGAAAACTGAATGAAGACCAGAAGAAGATGGAAGAATAAGCAGGGAAAGAAGAAGACATTATTAAAGGAATTCTCAAAAACTGTCTCTTGTCTTTTTTAACATTTTTGACACTTTTTTAATAAAATGGTAGGGGTACATTTGTACCCCATTACCATTTCACACAGGGGGGCTGGGATCTGGGGGTCCCTTTGTTGAAGGGGGCTTCCAGATTCCGATAAGCCCCCCGCCTGCAGACTCCCACAACCATAGGGCAAGGGTTGTGGGGATGAGGCCCTTGTTCCCATCAACATGGGGACATCCTCCCCATGTTGAGGGCATGTGGCCTGGTATGGTTCAGAGAGGAGGGCGCTCTCTTGCCCCCCCTCTTTTCCTGCGGCCTGCCAGGTTGAGTGCTTGGATAAGGGTCTGGTATGGAGTTTTAGGATTTTTAGGGGGACCCCCACGCCATTTTTAAAAAAAATTTTGGTGCGGGGTTCCCCTTAATATCCATACTAGAGCGGAAGGGCTTGGTATGGAATTTGGGGGGACCCCTACGGTAAAGCACTGTGGAGGAATCCCAGGCCCTTTTTTTCAATGACTTTTATGAGTATTGCAGAGACCAGGTAATTCATTATAGCTGCAGGCGCTACCACTAGTACTTTTAAATGACTTTCTTTTTTTTTTTAGAAATGTCATTTTGCTCTCGGACTGTTGTAAACACAGGAAACATGCGCCACTTTTCAGGCATACTATAGACACCCCCAGGTCTGAAATTTAAAGGAATATTTCACTTTTATTGTTTCACTTTAAGGATTATTAAAATCACTGCTCTTGAAAAAACTGACATTTTTTCAAACTTTTTTTTGCATTGATACATGTCCCCTGGGGACCCAGGTCCCCAAACACTTTTTATGACAATAACTTGCATATAAGCCTTTAAAATTAGCACTTTTGATTTCTCCCATAGACTTTTAAAGGATATTCTGTAGCTTTCGAATTTGCCGCGAACACCCCAAATTGTTCGCCATTCGGCGAACAGCCAATGTTCGAGTCGAACTTATGTTCGACCCGAACAGGCAGCCCATCCCTACTTGGTAGCAATTCATTAAATCACCCTCCCCTCTTTGTATGGTGGCTAATATAATGCCCTCTAATTGGTCATTGTACCTAGCGCAGCCTGATTGGAGGATTCAAAGGAGGCAGCTGTTTACAGCATATGTGAGATGTGATAGGAAAAAATAAATAATGGCCAGACCTTTGAAATAGAAACATGTTTACAGTACCAACAAGAAGCTAAGACTGGTATAATGTTGAAAGGTACTAAACGATTTAAATATATTCCCATATAGCTAGAATATATTTTACAACTGTTAATGGAGATTTCAGATCAACTCATTATCTAACAGTTACCCAAATTATCCCTAATTTCCACATCTGCAATCATCTCTATATTTCTTGAAATTTTGGAGATCCAACAGAGCATTCAATATTTTAGAAGTCATCCATAATAATATTAGCCATTTGTGCGTGTGTGTGTGTGTATATGTATGTATATATGTATGTATGTGTGCATTATTTATATATATATATATATATATATATATATATATATATATATATATATATATATATAATATATATATTTGATGGACCTTGTTTTTGATCTGAAAAGATCACAGGTTCAGTTTTTAATTAGGTATGCCTCGGTAAGTTTAATGAAGGTAATTGACAAGATACAGTATTTCACTTAAGTGCCAGTTAATTAATTTTTACTATTGATGTTTCCACTATGCTGGTTTGCTTGAGGCGTTTGCTAAGAGATTAAAAGGTTAATTCAGTGAAATCTTTGTTTTCTTGGGTCGAAAAGCAACATACAGCAAGGAAAAAATAAATTAACTTGTTAAAAAGCTCAAGAAAATTACTTGCACAATATTTTTGTGTGTGTTTGTGCTCTAACAAACTATAGCATGTTCTGTAAAGGAAAGAAATGGTGATTGCACTATTCAATAACACTGTATGGGGGCACACTAATTGGATAATATAAACATAAAATTAAGTATTTTTTAAAGCTGTTTCTTGGTTTAGCCTAGGGTCTCCTACCCTGTTATTATAACGGAGTCTCAGGTAGTATTAACATACTGTTATTCTAAAGGAGTTTTTGTGTTAGTACAGTATGCTGCAGAGAAGGGCTGCTGCTCTTTAAATTGAAGCATCAGTCTCTCTGCCGCGGTCTGACATGTCTCCTGCTTTGTTAGAGCTGGAGCTCTGCAATCAGCAAAACTCATGCTGGTTTTGTTATTTTATCCTTTAATGGGCTATTCGTTTTTTTATCACTGGAGTTCTACTTTAACACACATGCCCAACTTTCACAAAGGCAAATACTGTACATATTGCCTTAAAAAGCATCTTCCAATAACAATATTTATCTTACAATGTATACTCTTCATGAGATCCAGTCCAAAAAATATTTTTTTCTAACATTATGTTTATTTGAATAGTATGCAGTAGGTTCAGAAAAAAAGCAGAGCATGCACGTATAATAAAACAAACTTTATATAAAAATGTTATACAAGAGGCGCATGCGCGGAGGCACCTAAGATGGACGCCTAGTCCGGGAGCTCCGTCCCGCCTCAGCAGACCGGACAGAATAGCGGCACTTAAACCGGCGATCGAACATCGGCACAACCCCACACGGTCTCCTGAATCCCCGGGGACTTCCCCGATGTACGCGGGAGCGGTAAGAAGGAACCTGAAGCCGGCTTTTGAAGCCGTTTTACCGCTGGCCGAGACGGCCAAGATGGCGACCGCTCCTCACAGCTCTGCGGCCTATAAGCCATATCCCTCATCCGAAGCATCCCCCTCCCTGCTTCAGCCAAAGTCTCTTGAGGGTAATATTCCCTCGAACCCAGCCTCTCCAGCATCCACTGCATCCCTCCTAGACCACAACCAAGCAGGACTGGGACTCTCTCCGATGGATGCAGGTCCTCCCCAGTCTCACCAGCTAATACAGCAGGGGGATCCAGGCCTGCTCCAGCCGGTCTCAGTGGCAGACTTATACACAAAGTTTGCAGAACTACTAGACAGAGGCCTTCATAATACTGCACACAAAATCACAAGTGACATTAAAGCAGATCTTCAGAACATAGGCTATCGCATGGAAATCATTGAATCTAACCTGGAATCCACTATTTCCAGAACAAACCAAAATACTGCCTGTATCCAGACCTTGCAGGAACAACTAGAAACTGCCAATGCTAAAATTGATGACCTTGAAAACCGTAATCGAAGGTACAATTTTAGGGTCAGGGGGCTCCCTGAATCCTACAAGGACATCCCTGAAACTATAAAATCATTCATACAGGGATTGCTTCCAGATACTCCACAGCACAAACTTGAACTGGATCGAGCCCACAGAGCTCTCAGGCCCCCCAGAGCAGACGGTCTCCCCCGTGACGTAGTGGTAAAACCGCACTTCTTCTCCATCAAAGAAGAGGTTATGAGGAAATCAAGATCCATGTCTGAAATAGTCTATCAAGGGCACCGTTTGCAAATATTTGCTGACCTCTCACACTCAACTATACAAAAAAGGAGAACCCTTAAACCACTCCTTCAAATCCTGATGGATAGAGAAATCAAATACTGGTGGCTTTTCCCATTTCAACTTAAACTGCTCCACAAAGGCAAGGCGTATACCTTCGGATCCCTACAGGAAGGAGAAAAGCTTTTCCTGCAATTAGGCCTCATCAACCAGGACCCGACTGCACGCCAAACAGGATCTCAGCCCAACTCAGCAAAGAGACATCTGCCCACGAGTCCTCTGAATCCGATTTGGGAGAAGACGAGAACCAAGAAGTCCAAGGAAACTAACCCTCCATGACTCTCAGTCCTCTATTTGCCCACGGCGTATCTTTCCTTTGAGGTCCACTGACCCTGTTTTTTCTTTTTTTTTTTCTCCCCCCTTCAGATGCTGGCTGTGGGGTGGGAACCTCCACGTGTGTGACCCCTGAGATGAGTGTCAAATTGGAACACCCTCACGCCTCTCTTGAGGCGATCTCAGGGGACTCAACTCTCGGAGACGCTGTTACATCCCATTTCTCCTGATACATGGCCTCAGTACTATTTCACCATAGCTTTTTGCCGGTTCAAGTGGGGAGGAGGGACGGCAAGTAAACGTCTATCCAGGTTGCTCCTGGGAACTTCCCTATATCAGCTATGCTGACTGTGGGGGATCCCCCAGTAGTGCTTCTCCCCGGCTGGATGAGGCGTAATCCCTGATATCCCTTGTTACTCCAGGTTCATTCACACAATTTTAATATTTGTTTATTAGATATTTTCATAGTTTTTTGGTCAGTACACTTTCTCCCCCGGGCTTCTCTTCATGCGAAAGCTTATTTTTCTGGGGGTTAAAGTGTATCTGTAGGTTCAAGTGCCTTCTTCAAGATTGATATTCTAATTACCCTATTAGGCGGTCCCTCTGCTGGGGTGGTGTTCATGCCCCCCTTTCTGTCTAGTGGATTTGGTACCCCAAATGCCATTGGACAGGGTAAATCCCTACCCCTTGGAGGGATTCTTTTGTGACTCACACCTTCTGCTGGAGGACACTGTCCCCTCCATTCTCCGGGGATTTCCCTTGCTCCCCGTCTCTCCTCCTTGTCTTTTCTTTCCCCTTCTCCACACTTACACTAACATACTTTTTACCACAGGAGTCGACTGGGGAGTACACCTCGAACATCATCTGATGCTCTCACCATGCTCGGCCTGTCGTTTGAGATGCTTGGGACCTTGTGGATACCAGTTGGTGAGTGCTGTGAATTGCCCAGCTTTGCTCCTACCTCTGCTCGATGGCTGATGACACACCAGTTAATACACCCCTTAAAATAGTGTCCCATAATGCTCAAGGTCTGAACTCCCCATCCAAGAGGTGCAAGGTCTTCCAATACTTACATTCCTAAAAAGCTGACGTGATCCTTATGCAGGAAACTCACTTTCCCAGAAGTTTCAACCCCTCCTTTATCCACTCCAAATTCCCATTCTTCAAACTTGCCAATGCTGAGAATAAAATGAAGGGGGTGGGTATCTTCATTTCCAAAAAATGCAAATTTTCACCCAAATCTGAGTTCAGGGACCCTGATGGGCGCTTTGTCCTCTTGGTTGGGGACTTAGATGACCGTCTATACTCTCTAATCTCGTATTATGCCCCCAACAGAGGCCAGTATGCCTTCTTTCAAACTATGTTTGCAACACTAGCGCCTCTATTGGAGGGCACAGTGATCTACGGAGGCGATTCTAACTTGGCCTTTGACCAGGGTCTGGACAAGTCTCGACCCCCAGGCAAACGCCTCACTAGACCGACGAAACAGAGTCTACGCATAGCTAATCTTATCTTTCAGCAGGGCCTCATTGACATATGGAGGGAAGTGAATCCTACGCTGAGAGACTTCACGCATTTCTCCAACCCCCATAGGTCTTTTGCGAGAATCGACCACATCCTTATAACCTCTGCATCCGTTCCACTAGCACACAAGGCACATATCAAAGATGTAGTCTGGTCGGACCACTCGTTGGTAATCCTTGTACTTCAGCGCCCCGGAGGACATAAACCTGTCCGGCGGTGGAGGCTCAACGAATCCCTCTTGAGTGATCCGATAAGAACTAAAACAATCGAAACTCACATACGCAACTATTTTCTCAATAATGATACACCAGATACTAGTCCCTCTTGCCTCTGGGCGGCCCACAAGGCAGTAATAAGAGGTCATCTGATCCAACTAGCCTCTCAAATTAATAAGGAAAACAAATCTGACATTGAAAAGCTGAATAGGGAATACACAGCCTTGTTGAAGCGACACAAAGCAGATCTAAATGCTGTTCCTATCTCTCAGCTAGACGCAGCACGCACGGCCTTAAATCTCGCCTTAACTACCAAGGCTGAAAAATGGCTTCGGTGGAACAGAAACAGATTTTATAGTAACGCCGATCGAATAGGTCCTATGCTTGCAAGCAAATTATCCCCGAAATTTAGATCTCCGGCCTTACCAAAGATCAGGATTCATGGTGGCACTTTGTCCCAAAACCCTCAACGGATCATGTGGGAATTCCAAACCTTTTATAAAACCTTATACAGTAGTGGAAACAGCCCTTCTCCAGAGGCAATGGACCTCTTCCTAAATAATTTACAGATCCCTAAACTAGAAACAAGACACCGCCAGAAACTAGAATCCCCTATTTCAGCTGAGGAAATTTGCACGGTCATTAAAAACCTGAAATCACAGTCGGCCCCTGGCCCTGATGGTTTCTCCGTACCATATTACAAGTCATTCTCCACTTTGCTCGCCCCTTATATGGCTAGATTCTTCAATGCTCTTAGGACGGGGGAGACTCTCGACACCTCACTTAACACAGCCTACATCACGGTCCTCCCTATGCCAGATAAAGACACAAGCTCGGTCAGCAACTATAGACCAATATCGCTCATTAACAATGATTTGAAGATCCTGACTAAGATCCTTGCAGACCGCCTAGCCTCCTTCATTAGCTTATACATTAATAAAGACCAGGTGGGCTTCATACCGGGGAGGCAGGGTCCCGATCAAATTCGCAGAGCAATTGATATAGTATCCCTTTTTAATTTAAACTGGGATGGGGGCCCATCCAGACAGGGTTGCTTACTCTCTCTGGACCTACAAAAAGCGTTTGACGCTGTCCAATGGCCCTACATATTCCATTTGCTTAAAAAATGGGAATTTGGGGACTCGTTTCTCAATATCATTCACGCACTGTACTCAACTCCCTCAGCTCAGGTACGTCTGCAAGGGTTTTACTCGGACTCCTTCCCCATATTGAGAGGTACAAGACAGGGGTGCCCACTCTCCCCGTTGATCTTCGCCATAGCGATCGAGTCTCTTGCAATAGCCATCAGAAACAACCCGAACATTCAAGGTGTTCAAAGTGGTTCCCGGTGCCATAAATGCGCATTATTTGCGGATGACATCTTACTATTTGTATCATCCCCGCTAACTTCGCTTCCCAATATATGCAGTCTCCTAGATGACTTTGGACGGATCTCGGGCCTCAAGGTCAACTACGACAAATCCCAGGCGCTAAATATTAATATTCCAGAACCTCTCCTGACCAGACTCAGGGATAGCTTCCGGTTCTCGTGGAGTGACTCCTCCATCCCTTACTTAGGGATTCGGCTAACTCCTAAAACTGAACTCCTGTATCAGGCTAACTTTCCTCCTCTCTACAAAAAACTGGAGGAGGACCTCTCGCGTTGGTCCAGGCTGTCCCTGATAATACCCACCTAAAACGCTTCCAAGCCAACATCGTTAAATACATATGGGGTAAAGGGGGTCACAGATTCTCCAAAGCGATCCTGTTTAGACCTAGGTCAGAAGGCGGCATGGGATTACCGAACCTAATCTGGTACTTACAAGCAGCACAATTGGCCCAGCTATCCACGGACTACTCTAGATGGGAACAACCTGACTGGGTTCACATAGAGAGACAAGCAGTCCCCCTCCACACCCTAGACTTCCTCCTTTGGAGCCCAAGAAAACTCAGACCCTCCATTCTTTCCCCAACGTTGTTGCATTCCTTTGCATTGTGGGACAGATTGAAAAGCAACGAAAGATTAACATCCCCCATGGCACCATTACAGCACTTATTTAACAATCCCGAATTCCCCCCAGGTCTCAACATTTCTGACTTTAAATGGTGGCTCGATAAAGGGATGTACAGAATAGGACACTTCCTTAGACCATTAGGCCCAATCTCTAAAGCTTTTTGTGTCAGCAATCTAGATATGCCACAATCTGAACTCTTTAGATTCTCCCAAATATCAAGCTACTTACACAATAAGTGTAGATCACTCCCGAATGGAACCCAAATGACTCCTTATGAACAATGGTGTGGCCTGGCCAGCGAGCAGAGGGGTGGCATTTCGGTGATTTACAAAGCCTTATCCTCTGCGCAATCCAAGGCATCTTACATGCTAGCCTGGGAGGAAGATCTATCTCAAAGCTGGCAACTGGAAACCTGGCATAGGAACTTTTCCCAACCTTACAAAGGCATCCTGAACTCTGGGCTAGTGGAGAGCAGCCTGAAAGTACTAACCAGATGGTACCTGGTTCCCTCCAAATTAGCTCGCTTTTACCCTTCAGCATCCCCCCTCTGTTATCGGGGATGTGGCCTTAAGGGTGATATGTTCCATACATGGTGGACCTGTCCCAGAATCAGACAATTCTGGCACAAGATTTTCACTTGGATTAGTAGAATTGCCGAAAGGCCTATCCAAATGTCTCCTCTAGTGGCATTCCTCAATTTCCCAGTAAGAGAAGTTTCCAGGATCACACAACGCCTCATCTTCTTTATCATCCTAGGAGCCAAGCTCACCCTAGCTAAAGCCTGGAAAAAAACGACAGTATCCACACTCTTAGCCAAAAGAAAGATTTCCTGGATTATGAACCAAGAAAAAATGGCAAGTGTGATCCTGGAACGCTCAGCCAAATTCCAACAAATTTGGGAACCTTGGGCGAAGTACATTGGGGTCTCGCTTTGACTCTTCCCCTAGAGCTATTACACATCGACATTTCTCTCCTCCCCAGTCGACTCCAACGCATCTTTCTCTACCCTCATCTCCTCTACCCCTTCTCTCTACAACCTCCCTTTTTCTTTTTCTCTATACTTCTCTCCTCCCTTTCTCACCTCACTTTCCCTCTTTATTGATGGTATTAGGCTTTGACCTGTGCTCGAAGGATCATAACCTGGCCTCGGACGGGGATCCTCCTGAGTCGGTCCCCGTTCCTTGCCCAAACCAGAACAACCTTATTGGCGCCCTGACTCCCAGTTTTCTATTTCATTTGTTTCTATATTTACCTTCTCAGATGCTATTGATAAACAGTTTCTGACGTTACTAGTTTAATTTACGTAGACACCGAATCGGTTCGGTCATGTACTGCGGTGAACATGGATTTGATAGCCTAGGTCGTCATCACCGCCCTTCCACATAGGTATTTGACACTTTGCTTTTTCTAGTGAGAAAGATGTTGGGGGAGGAGGGGTCCCGCCACAGTGTGTACCCAATTGGGGTGGCGGGCCTCTCCCTCCCAATATCGCATACAAACTAATCTAAATCTGATTTATAGCTCTCCTATGTTCACCTTGCTCAAAGTAAATGACTGAGTTTGTTCATTTTATACTACACTGTTCTGTATACCAAAGCCTTATTAAGTTGTTCATAATATGACCGTGATGGTCATCTGTATTTTACTGTCTCAAAAGTTTTTGTAATGACATGTAATGTTTTCCCTATGTCCCCTCTCCCTTCTCTTTTGAAAATAAAAAAATATTGAAACGAAAATGTTATACAATTTGCAAATTTGATGCACAACTTGCTACCTTTAAATGTGAAAATATTTTTAAGCAATTAGTATTTTTTTTCCAAAAATAATTCATAATTCATTATAAATTAACTAGCGCATATTATCTGGCATGCAAAATGGTTTTGCAAAATGTTTTTTAAGCTCAATGTTTAAAAAAATGTTTGTTAGCTTTTAGTTAACAAAAGGATTGTGTGGCAATTGTAGTATCACTTACATCTTCTTCCAATGACTCTGTTACAAGACAGGACATCATTTAAAGGCCTAGTTAAAAGAAGACAAAGAGCAAGCTAGAGTATTGTTGCTTTGCATATGTTCGTTACATAATGGCCAACAGTTGGATAACATATAGAAATTAAACATAATTGCATGTGTTTTTTAAAATATAGAGTTTGCTAATTTTTTGGAGTAATCTGAGGACATTGAGTGAATTATTTACAAAATCTTCTGATTAAACTTTTCTTCCTGGCTTCTTGTTAGATGGCCAGAGAGGTGAATTGTGTGCAGAACCACTTGATAATAGCTTTCTTTGTTGTCCTATGGATAAATGGGATAAACAATATAATATGGGGTAGAGGGTAGTCTGCAAATGGTAATTAATTAACTGTATTAAAAGGTATCTACTTAGGGGTTAGGATTCAACATGTTTTGCTACAATGATAAATTTGATGGAATTTATTTTTGTTTGCATAGTATCAGATAATGCCTCCGACGATGTGTGCATGAGCAGACCCATCAGAGCCATTTTTAGATGGGGGGCATTTCTCGATAGAACACCGGTATTACAATGGCAAGTGGACTAAAAATATTGTCCAGTTTTTGAGAGGCGCATGCGCGGCAGCACCTAACATGGACGCTTAGTCCGGGAGCTCCGTTCCGCCCCAGCAGCATCGGCCGCATTGCGCACAGACCGAACGGTCTAAACAGTCTGGATCTCCCCCCACGAGCTGCGGAACCCCCAGGGACCCCCCCCCGATGTACTCCGAGGCCGTGAGACGTAACCTCCGGCCAGAATTTGAAACGACACAGACCCGGCCCGGAACGGCCAAGATGGCGACGGCTCCTCACTGTGTTGCCTCAGTGAGTCACACTGACATGCAGGACGCAGCCTCACCCTCCCTACTGCCACAAGACATGGCTGTGCAACACCAGCGTACTGACCCCACATCTCCTGCTTCCACTGAGTCCCTCCTGGGATGCTCACTGGCTGGCCTGGACTTCTCCCCCATGGCAGCAGGCCCTCCCCAGACACTCCAGCTACTACAGACCGGGGATTCAGGCCCACTACAGCCGGTGGATGTAGCTGATTTGTTTAACAAGTTTGCATTGCTACTTGACAGGGGCCTCATCAACACAGCCAACAAGATAACGAATGACATTAAAGCAGATCTCCAAAACATTGGAACTCGCATGGAAATTATAGAATCTCACCTGGAAGCCACCACCTCCAGAACTAACCAAAACACTGCCTGCATACAGATTTTACAAGATCAGCTGGAGACAGCGCACGCTAAAATCGACGACCTTGAGAACAGAAACCGCAGGTACAATTTCAGGCTAAGGGGACTACCCGAATCTTACAAAGACATACCTGAAACCGTCAAAGCGTTCATCAAGGACATTCTTCCTGACACTCCACAACACAGATTGGAGCTAGATCGGGCCCACAGAGCTCTCAAACCACCTAGAGCTGATGGCCTCCCCCGTGACATTGTGGTCAAACCACATTTCTACTCCGTCAAAGAGGAGGTGATGCGGAAATCTAGGTCTCTACCCAAAATTGTTTTCCAGGGTCACCAATTGCAGATCTTCGCTGACCTGTCCCCCTCTACCATCCAAAAGAGGAGAGCTTTAAAACCATTGCTCCAAATACTTATGGATAAAGAAATTAAATACTGGTGGCTCTTCCCGTTCCAGCTAAAATTCCTTTGGAAAGGCAAATCGTTCACCTTCGGCTCGCTTCAAGAGGGAGAAAAACTCTTGCTCCACTTAGGCCTAATCAGCTTGGACTCACACCTTCAGCCATCTGGAGGCCCTGCAAACTCCGCCAAAAGACACCTCCCTACCAGCCCTCTGACTCCAATGTGGGAATCGGCAAGATTTAAGAAACCTAAAGAAGCTGTTCCGCCATGAACCCTATGTCGCTACGGACACTAACATTTTCACCTTCCTCCCGGGACTTACTGTCTTATGCCAATGATAATTTAGGGAGAATACCGCCATGTGCTGCCTACTCATTAGATAAGTCACCTTTAGTGTCACATGGCGCTTCTCATGAGATGGCCTCACATGAGCCTGCACCCGGGAATGAGAATTCCTCCGGACAAAACACTCATCGTGCACTGGGGTCGCACACGCCCTCCCCTCCTCACCCTCCTTGGTGGTGAGTAGTGAAGAGGACGTGGGGAGTGATCCTTGGATCACCTAAGCGGCCTGTCCTACAGGTCTTCTCTATCCCGACATTTCCCCTGACACGGGGGCCCTCGCCCTTTTTTTTTTTTTTTTTTTTTTAATATATTTATATATCTCTCCAGTGCAGTAAATTTTTCATTTTCCTCAGCCCCTTCCTATTGGCTTAATTTCCCTTTATGGATCCAGCTCTCCTATTTTTTATATCTTAAGTATAAGATTGTTCGCCGACTAGCCTTAATAAGTGCTCAGGTTATGTGTGCCATCACCTCCTAACCTCAGCTACCTGACTCACTAGTCTTAAATATACCGAAGGGCCCAGAGCCCACAATAGGCGTACGTTTTTAGTTCTTATTTTTTCAATGGTTTGGTAAACATAGTTTTAGCGGCCTTCCTGCTGGGGTGGTGTTCATGCACCCCCTCTTGTCTGGTGGATCGAGTTCCTCCATCCTCTGGACAAGTTTGGTCCCTGTCAGTTAGAGGGACTCTAACATTCACTTTGCCCCTAGATGGAGGTTTCTGTCACCTCCTCTCTACGGAAGACTCCCTTGTCTTCCGCCTTTCTTTTCTCCACTAATCTTCTCTCTCTCTCCCTAGGCAGTCTCTTCTCGGAGGTCGATTGGGGGGAAGCTCATGGATACTACCTGACGCCCACTGAAGCTCCACATTGGCATGTGATCCGTCTTGGTCATCGAGGAAACTTGATGGTAAGTGCTGCTGGGTTGCCTGATCGTCACCCCCCTCTGCTCAATGGCTGATAGTCTTGCAGTAAAAACACCCCTCAAGGTTGTGACTCATAATGTACAGGGCCTAAATTCCCCCATCAAACGGCGCAAAGTCTTTCAATATATGCACACCCAAAAGGTTGACGTTTTACTATTACAGGAGACTCACTTCCCAATAAATTATCGCCCATCCTTCATACACCCCAACTTCCCCTCCTTTTTCTTAGCTAACGCTGAAAATAAAACTAGAGGTGTTGGCATCTTCTTTTCTAAAAGATGCAAATTCACCTTAAAATCAGAACATAAAGACCCAGAAGGCAGGTACTTACTTCTAGTAGGGGACTTAGACGGACTTTCGTACACATTCATTTCTTACTATGCCCCTAATAGGGGTCAATTAGTCTTTTTTCAACACATGTTAACAAAACTGTCCCCACTCTTAGAAGGTACGGTGATTTTTGGAGGAGACTCCAATACTGCGTTCGACCAGGGGCTGGACAAGTCCAGACCTCCCGGAAGACGTCAAATTAGACCCACCAAACAAAGCCTCCGAATAGCCAAATTGCTTTTCCAACACGGTCTCATCGATATATGGAGGGAAGTAAATCCTACTGCTCAGGATTTCACTCACTTCTCCAGCCCCCACGGTTCGTTCGCAAGGATAGACCATATTCTCCTTTCATCAACCTCTGTTCCTTTAACGATCAAGGCACTTATCAGGGATGTGGTCTGGTCAGATCACTCCTTGGTGATCCTAACTCTCAATCGTCCGGAGGGAAAGAACCCAGATAGACGATGGAGACTAAATGAATCCATACTGAGCGACCCACTCAGAGCAAAGGAAATCGATAGGCATATACAAAATTATTTTCTTATCAACGACACACCTGATGTTGGCCCCTCTTGTTTATGGGCTGCTCACAAAGCAGTGCTCAGAGGGCACCTAATCCAAATAGCTTCCCAGATCAATAAGTCCAATAAAGCTGAAATCGAAAAGCTTGACAGGGAATTTTCAATTTTGGCTAAAAAACATAAGACGGATCCAAGATCAGTTCCCATTCCTAAACTAGATGCTGCCAGGATGGCACTAAACCTGGCTCTCACGACTAGGGCTGAAAAATGGATTCGGTGGAATAGAAATAGGTTCTATTGTCAAGGCGATAAGATAGGATCAATGTTAGCTCACAGGCTGTCACCACAATTTAGATCTCCGGCCCTCCCTAAAATTAGAATCCAAGGAGGTACCCTATCACAAAATCCCCATCGTATTATGGGAGAATTTCAAAATTTCTACAAATCTTTATATAGCTGTGACCAGGGTCCATCTCAGCAGGCGATAGATAATTTTCTAAATGATATTCACATACCTACTTTAAAAGATAATCACCGCCAAAAACTGGATGCCCCGATATCTGCGGAAGAAGTTTGCATGGTCATAAAGAATTTGAAATCACATTCTGCACCTGGCCCTGATGGCTTCTCGGTCCCCTATTATAAATCGTTTTCTAACACGCTAGCTCCCTATATGGCCCGCTTCTTTAATGCCCTTAGACAGGGGGGACAATTAGATTCCTCACTCAACATGGCCCACATCACAGTCATTCCCAAACCCAATAAAGACACTAGCTCGGTTAGTAACTATAGGCCAATTTCCCTTATTAATAACGACCTTAAGATACTGACCAAAATCCTTGCAGACCGCCTGGCTTCCTTTATTAGTTTATATGTTCATAAGGACCAAGTGGGGTTCATCCCCGGGAGACAAGGCCCTGATCAAACACGACGTGCGATAGATCTAATCTCCCTCCTTAACTCTAACTGGGATAAGAGCTCTCCCATACAGGGTTGCCTGTTATCCCTAGATCTCCAAAAGGCCTTTGATTCTGTTCACTGGACGTATTTATTCAATATCCTACGACGTTGGGGCTTTGGTGACTCTTTCCTAAATGTCATGCATGCTTTATATTCTTATCCCTCTGCTCAGGTGCGTCTGCAAGGATTTTACTCTGAGTCTTTCCCCATCTCCAGAGGCACGAGACAGGGCTGTCCCCTCTCCCCACTGCTCTTCGCCATAGTAATTGAGTCACTTGCAATAGCCATCAGATCCAACCCAAATATCCAGGGCATCCAATGTGGCCCCCACCACCACAAATGTGCATTATTTGCAGATGACATCCTACTTTTTGTTTCGTCCCCCCTAACCTCACTTCCCAATATTTGTCGCCTCCTGGATGACTTTGGAACGATCACAGGCCTAAAAGTGAACTATAACAAATCACACGCTCTCAACATTAACATTCCTGATCCACTCCTTGCCAGACTCAGGGAGAGCTTCCGGTTCACTTGGAATGACTCATACATTACCTACCTGGGGATTAAATTAACCCCCAAAATCGAGCTCCTCTACCAAGCGAACTACCCTCAGCTATACAAAAAATTAGAGGAAGACTTGACAAGATGGTCCGGGCTCTCTCTCTCCTGGCTTGGCAAAATTAACTCAATTAAAATGACCCTCCTTCCACGCATTTTATATTATTTTCGAGCCCTTCCAATCCCCATTGATAAAGTACGTTTAAAACAATTTCAAGCTAAAATCATCCATTTTGTCTGGGGTAAAGGAGGACATAGATTCTCCAAATCTATCCTGTTCAGATCTAGGAAGGAAGGGGGGCTGGGCCTCCCCAACCTACTCTGGTACTTCCAGGCTGCCCATCTAGCACAGATCTCGGTGGTTTACTCACATTGGGAACGTCCGGACTGGATAAATATTGAGAGACAGGCAGTACCCCTCCATACTTTAGACTATCTTATGTGGTGCCCCAAAAACCTGAGACCTCCAATCATGGCCCCTACGCTTTCACATTCATTAGCCCTTTGGGATACCTTAAGGAAAAACTCTCAGCTCTCCTCACCCATAGAACCTCTTAAACACATCTTTCAAAACTCTGAATTCCCACCGGGTCTTAACATCAGGTCCTTTAAATGGTGGCTTGACAAAGGCCTCTACAGAATCGGACACTTTCTCCGACCTCTGGGCCCTATCACTAAAGCTTATTGCATAAGTAATTTAGAAATGCCTGCCTCAGAATTCTTTCGATTCGCTCAAATCTCCAGCTTCTTACAGAAAAAGTGCAAAACACTCCCGAATGGCCCCCTAATCACTGCATACGAATCATGGTGCGGCCAGGCCGATGAGCAGAGGGGGGGCATATCGGTGGTTTATAGGGCAATCTCATCAGCACAAGCTAAGACATCATACATGCTTCAATGGGAAGAGGACCTAACACTCCACTGGAAAATTGACACCTGGCACCGAAATTTTTCTCGCTCCTTTAAAGGCATTCTTAACTCCAACATTATGGAAGCTAGTGTAAAAGTTTTAACCAGATGGTATTTAGTCCCCTCAAAACTGGCAGCTATTTTCCCCTCCACGTCTCCTCTTTGCTTCAGAGGCTGCGATTTACGAGGGGATATGCTCCATATCTGGTGGGGTTGTCCCAGAATACGCCAGTTTTGGCACAAGATATTTAGTTGGATCAACAAAATTACCTCACTATCTATTCAAATGTCGCCTCTCATTGCGCTCCTAAACTCCCCAGTACAGGGGGCACCCAAGAGTTCCCAACGCCTCATCTATTTCATTCTTCTGGGCGCAAAACTCACACTGGCCAGGGCTTGGAAACAACCTTCCGTTTCCACCCGCTTGGCCAAAAGAAAGATATCCTGGATTATGAATCAAGAAAAAATGGCTAGTGTCATACTGGATTGCTCGGACAAATTCAAACTCACATGGGAACCTTGGGCAACCTTTGTGGGCGTTACTCTCATTTGATAACCTCCGGATATACAGTGGTGCTGCTGTGTCCCCCCCAGTCGACCTCCACTCGCTTCCTCTCTTTCCCTGCCCTTATCTTATCTCTTTCTTTCTTTCTCTCTTCCTTTTCCACTTTCCTCAGGAATGCTCTTTAATCACTTCTCTTCTCTTCAATGTATCTCTCCAGAGACGGGACCCAACACCCCTTTGAGTTGGGATCCCTTCTCAAACTGGTTCCTCATGCATAACCTCTAAGGTTTTACAGACAAACATTTCGTTCCTACATTCGTTTATACAAACAATCATTCGAGGTATTAGATATTGCTTCTTCGAGTTAAACCTAGGGTATCTCTAGTTCACCATGAGTTCTCTAGTAAAGAGGCAGGATTTTTTCTTTTTTGACTGTTTTTAAAATGGTTCTCGTTAGATTTTTTATGAGCCGCAGATAGAGCCTCGGTGTGCTAGAAGAGAGGGGTCGCAGAAGACGGAGCCTCAGCCACAGCATGTTCCCTATCGGGGTGGCGGAGCGTTCCCCTCTGTTGAGTCCTCCAGTCTCTGAATTCTAGGCCGACCCTACCTGCATACAGAGCTATGTTTGAATACTGTTTCTTTTTTTGTTTCTTTTTTTTTTCAAATTAAAGCCTTTCAGCACATGATAATCTTCCTGTATGTGAAACGCTAGTTTATCCTTGTTGGAACTATCTGACCTTTATTGAAACTTCAGTATTTCCTACGGAATGTAGACCAATGATGTATCTATGCATATGATGTATTCTTCATATTTCAAAATAAAATATATTGAAACGAAAAAATATTGTCCAGTTTTAATTCTTTCCTACTGTAACATTAAAGTGTTTTGTCTGTGTCCTCTTTGGAAGCATCCAATCAATTCATGACATGATAGCAAATGTGGGAAAACTTATCCAATAAGGACACAAACAGCAATACAACCCCAATAGGTAACTTTGAACTTCCTGAGTATATCCAAGCTGTATACAATGTTTTTTTCAGCAAAGTTAAAGGCGATGTTGACAAAGAAATACTACAGGGTTGTAAGTTCTGAATTAAGGTAAGAAATATACACTTATTCCAAACAAGAAGGTAGACTCTCATCTGAGTGTGTTTTTTCAACCACACATTTAAAGTCTCTTAATGTGCTTTTTACTTTGCTTGGATAAAACACAGAAAATTCTGTTGATAGAAATAATGGTTCATAGAATAAATAATTAATTTTATTTGCAGAAAACATAACCACAATAATAATAGATGATAATTAGCTAGTGCTACTAATATTACTGTGTAATACCAATACCAATTTCAAAGTTAACCACTTCAGCCCCGGAAGATTTTACCCGGAAGATTTTACCCCCTTCCTGACCAGAGCACTTTTTGCGATTCGGCACTGCGTCGTTTGAACTGACAATTGCACCGTCATGCGACATTGCACCTAACAAAATTGAGGTCCTTTTTTCCCAACAAATAGAGCTTTCTTTTGGTGGTATTTGATCACCTCTGCAGTTTTTATTTTTTGCGCTATAAACAAAAAGAGTGACAATTTTGAAAAAAAACACAATATTTTTACTTTTTACTGTAATAAAGATCCCCCAAAAATATATAAAAAAAACTATTTTTTTTTATCTCAGTTTAGGCCAATATGTATTCTTCTACATATTTTTGGTAAAAAAATTGCAATAAGCGTATATTGATTGGTTTGTGCAAAAGTTATAGCCACTACAGAATAGGGGATAGTTTTATGGCATTTTTGCTATTATTTTTTTTTTTTTTCACTAGTAATGGCGGAGATTTTTTTTTTTATCTGTGTTTATCTGTGAAAAAAAAGGTAAATTTGAAAAAGACATAAAAACAAATTCCGAATACGAATCCTGAATACTCATTGAATAAATCAACTCAATTTAACTAAACTTAATAACTAGATTCATGAATCTAAATGAAACAAAACACATTTTTTCATCATGCACATGTCTATTAAATAGGTTGGTGAAAACAATAGACATGTGCATTCGTTTTTGTCCGAATGCATCTTCGTCCGAATTTCAGGTATTTTCGTTATCATTTTAACAAACGATAACGAAAGTGCAGAATCCGAAAAACGAAAGATCCGACATAAACAAATGCTTTATTTTCATTTTCGTTGCTACAACAGTTCGATATAGATAGGAGATTCGACATGATGATGACAATAACAATCTGTGTCCATCAAACCTGTGGTCGAATGTGCCTAACCTTAACTTTATTAGTCCAAGATTATTCTACATAGAGAGAAAAGATTTGACGTAGGGGAGAAAAGATTCGATGTAGGGGAGAAAAGATTTGACGTAGGGGAGAAAAGATAAATAAAAATAATGATGATGATGAATGTTATTGGCTGATTGTAACCAAAGAGGAGGAGCAGTAAAATAACTAGAACTAAGTACACACGTACTTTGGCTTATGATGTCTGTTGAAAGTTCTAAGAAGATTCGACGAAGTAGGTAAACTATACGGCGTCGTACAGTTTAGCTGCTCCGTCGAATCTTCTTTGAACATTCAACAGACACTATAAGTCTTCAATGACAGATTCAACCTTAATTTAGATTTTCGGACTAATGCAATTTTTAACGAAAAACGAAATAAATAAAAACAAATTTCGGGAGTAACTAAATAAATTTATTTTTCGGACGAAAACGAAATTCCGAAATAAAATATTTCAGTGTGCACATGTCTAGAAAACAACAGTTAAATACACACATTAAAATCTAGTTTTGTAATGAACAATGCTCCTAGATGGGAGGATATTTTGGATTTAACCACTTGCCGACCGCCTACCGCATATATACTGCGGCAGAATGGCACGGGCAGGCAGAATCACGTACCCGTACGTGATCTGCCTTCCGCGGGCGGGGGGTCCGATCGGACCCCCCCCCGGTGCCAGCGGCGGTCGGCTTTGACTGGGAGCGTCGGGAGGCGAGGGGGAGACCATCCGATCGTGGCCCCCCCCTCGCGATCGCTCCCAGCCAATGGGAATCCTCCTCTGCCTGTGTGCAGTTTCACACAGGCAGAGGATGTGATGTCATCTCTCCTCGGTCTGGCAGTTTCCGTTCCAGCGCCGAGGAGAGAAGACAAGTGAGTGCACACAACACACACACACACAGTAGAACATGCCAGGCATACTTTACACCCCCGATCCCCCCCTGATCGCCCCCCGATCCCCCCCCAATCACCCCCCCCTGTCACAAACTGACATTAGCAGTATTTTTTTTTTTTTTTCTGATTACTGCATAGTGTCAGTTTGTGACAGTTACAGTGTTAGGGCAGTGAGTATTACCCCCCTTTAGGTCTAGGATACCCCCCTAACCCCCCCTAATAAAGTTTTAACCCCTTGATCACCCCCCCTCACCAGTGTCGCTAAGCGATCATTTTTCTGATCGCTGTATTAGTGTCGCTGGTGACGGTAGTTAGGGACGTATATATTTAGGTTCGCCGTCAGTGTTTTATAGCGACAGGGACCCCCATATACTAACTAATAAATGTTTTAACCCCTTGATTGCCCCCTAGTTAACCCTTTCACCACTGATCACCGTATAACTGTTACGGGTGACGCTGGTTAGTTCGTTTATTTTTTATAGTGTCAGGGCACCCGCCGTTTATTACTGAATAAAGGTTTAGCCCCCTGATCGCCCGGCGGTGATATGCGTCGCCCCAGGCAGCGTCAGATTAGCGCCAGTACCGCTAACACCTACGCACGCAGCATACGCCTCCCTTAGTGGTATAGTATCTGTACGGATCAATATCTGATCCAATCAGATCTATACTAGCGTCCCCAGCAGTTTAGGGTTCCCGAAAACGCAGTGTTAGCGGGATCAGCCCAGATACCCGCTAGCACCTGCGTTTTGCCCCTCCGCCCGGCCCAGCCCACCCAAGTGCAGTATCGATCGATCACTGTCACTTACAAAACACTAAACGCATAACTGCAGCGTTCGCAGAGTCAGGCCTGATCCCTGCGATCGCTAACAGTTTTTTTGGTAGCGTTTTGGTGAACTGGCAAGCACCAGCCCCAGGCAGCGTCAGATTAGCGCCAGTACCGCTAACACCCACGCACGCACCGTACACCTCCCTTACTGGTATAGTATCTGATCGGATCAATATCTGATCCGATCAGATCTATACTAGCGTCCCCAGCAGTTTAGGGTTCCCAAACACGCAGTGTTAGCGGGATCAGCCCAGATACCTGCTAGCACCTGCGTTTTTCCCGTCCGCCCGGCCCAGCCCAGCCCACCCAAGTGCAGTATCAATTGATCACTGTCACTTACAAAACACTAAACGCATAACTGCAGCGTTCGCAGAGTCAGGCCTGATCCCTGCGATCGCTAACAGTTTTTTTGGTAGCGTTTTGGTGAACTGGCAAGCACCAGCCCCAGGCAGCGTCAGATTAGCGCCAGTACCGCTAACACCCACGCACGCAGCATACGCCTCACTTAGTGGTATAGTATCTGAACGGATCAATATCTGATCCGATCAGATCTATACTAGCGTCCCCAGCAGTTTAGGGTTCCCAAACACGCAGTGTTAGCGGGATCAGCCCAGATACCTGCTAGCACCTGCGTTTTGCCCCTCCGCCCGGCCCAGCCCACCCAAGTGCAGTATCGATCGATCACTATCACTTACAAAACACTAAACGCATAACTGCAGCGTTCGCAGAGTCAGGCCTGATCCCTGCAATCGCTAACAGTTTTTTTGGTAGTGTTTTGGTGAACTGGCAAGCACCAGCGGCGTAGTACACCCCGGTCGTGGTCAAACCAGCACTGCAGTAACACTTGGTGACGTGGCGAGTCCCATAAGTGCAGTTCAAGCTGGTGAGGTGGCAAGCACAAGTAGTGTCCCGCTGCCACCAAAAAGACAAACACAGGCCCGTCGTGCCCATAATGCCCTTCCTGCTGCATTCGCCAATCCTAATTGGGAACCCACCGCTTCTGCAGCGCCCGTACTTCCCCCATTCACATCCCCAACCAAATGCAGTCGGCTGCATGAGAGGCATTTTCTTTATGTCCTCCCGAGTACCCCTACCCAGCGAACCCCCCCAAAAAAGATGTTGTGTCTGCAGCAAGCGCGGATATAGGTGTGACACCCGCTATTATTGTCCCTCCTGTCCTGACAATCCTGGTCTTTGCATTGGTGAATGTTTTGAACGCTACCATTCACTAGTTGACTATTAGCGTAGGGTACAGCATTGCACAGACTAGGCACACATTCACAGGGTCTCCCAAATGCCATCGCATTTTGAGAGACCCGAACCTGGAACCGGTTACAGTTATAAAAGTTACAGTTACAAAAAAAAAGTGTAAAAAAAAAAAAAAAACACATACAAAAATATAAAATAAAAAAAAAATAGTTGTCGTTTTATTGTTCTCTCTCTCTATTCTCTCTCTCTATTGTTCTGCTCTTTTTTACTGTATTCTATTCTGCAATGTTTTATTGTTATTATGTTTTATCATGTTTGCTTTTCAGGTATGCAATTTTTTATACCTTACCGTTTACTGTGCTTTATTGTTAACCATTTTTTTGTCTTCAGGTACGCCATTCACGACTTTGAGTGGTTATACCAGAATGATGCCTGCAGGTTTAGGTATCATCTTGCTATCATTCTTTTCAGCCAGCGGTTGGCTTTCATGTAAAAGCAATCCTAGTGGCTAATTAGCCTCTAGACTGCTTTTACAAGCAGTGGGAGGGAATGCCCCCCCCCCAACGTCTTCCGTGTTTTTCTCTGGCTCTCCTGTCTCAACAGGGAACCTGAGAATGCAGCCGGTGATTCAGCCAGCTGACCATAGAGCTGATCAGAGACCAGAGTGGCTCCAAACATCTCTATGACCTAAAAAAACGGAAGCTACGAGCATTTTATGACTTAGATTTCGCCGGATGTAAACAGCGCCATTGGGAAATTGGGAAAGCATTTTATGACACCGATCTTGGTGTGGTCAGATGCTTTGAGGGCAGAGGAGAAATCTAGGGTCTAATAGACCCCAATTTTTGCAAAAAAGAGTACCTGTCACTACCTATTGCTATCATAGGGGATATTTACATTCCCTGAGATAACAATAAAAATGATTTAAAAAAAAAATGAAAGGAACAGTTTAAAAATAAGATAAAAAAATAATAATAATAAAAAAAAAAAAAAAAAAAAAAAAAAAAAAAGCACCCCTGTCCCCCCTGCTCTCGCGCTAAGGCGAACGCAAGCGTCGATCTGGCGTCAAATGTAAACAGCAATTGCACCATGCATGTGAGGTGTCACCGCGAAGGTCAGATCGAGGGCAGTAAGTTTAGCAGTAGACCTCCTCTGTAAATCTAAAGTGGTAACCTGTAAAGGCTTTTAAAGGCTTTTAAAAATGTATTTAGTTTGTCGCCACTGCACGTTTGTGCGCAATTTTAAAGCATGTCATGTTTGGTATCCATGTACTCGGCCTAAGATCATCTTTTTTATTTCATCAAACATTTGGGCAATATAGTGTGTTTTAGTGCATTAAAAAAGTGTGTTTTTTCCCCAAAAAATGCGTTTGAAAAATCGCTGCGCAAATACTGTGTGAAAAAAAAAAATGAAACACCCACCATTTTAATATGTAGGGCATTTGCTTTAAAAAAAATATATAATGTTTGGGGGTTCAAAGTAATTTTCTTGCAAAAAAAAATTATTTTTTTATGTAAACAATAAGTGTCAGAAAGGGCTTTGTCTTCAAGTGGTTAGAAGAGTGGGTGATGTGTGACATAAGCTTCTAGATGTTGTGCATAAAATGCCAGGACAGTTCAAACCCCCCCCAAATGACCCCATTTTGGAAAGTAGACACCCCAAGCTATTTGCTGAGAGTCATGTTGAGTCCATGGAATAATTTATATTGTGACACAAGTTGCGGGAAAGAGACAATTTTTTATTTTTTTTATTTTTTTTTGCGCAAAGTTGTCACTAAATGATATATTGCTCAAACATGCCATGGGAATATGTGAAATTACACCCCAAAATACATTCTGTTGCTTCTCCTGAGTACGGGGATACCACATGTGTGGGACTTTTTGGGAGCCTAGCCGCGTACGGGACCCCGAAAACCAAGCACCGCCTTCAGGCTTTCTAAGGCCGTAAATTTTTGATTTCACTCTTCACTGCCTATCACAGTTTCGGAGGCCATGGAATGCCCAGGTGGCACAAAACCCCCCCAAATGACCCCATTTTGGAAAGTAGACACCCCAAGCTATTTGATGAGAGGTATAGTGAGTATTTTGCAGACCTCACTTTTTGTCACAAAGTTTTGAAAATTGAAAAAAGAAAAAAAAAAATGTTTTTTCTCGTCTTTCTTTATTTTCAAAAACAAATGAGAGCTGCAAAATACTCACCATGCCTCTCAGCAAATAGCTTGGGGTGTCTACTTTCCAAAATGGGGTCATTTGGGGGGGGTTTGTGCCACCTGGGCATTCCATGGCCTCCGAAACTGTGATAGGCAGTGAGGAGTAAAATCAAAAATGTACGCCCTTAGAAATCCTGAAGGCAGTGATTGGTTTTCGGGGTCCCGTAAGCGGCTAGGCTCCCAAAAAGTCCCACACATGTGGTATCCCCATACTCAGAAGAAGCAGCTAAATGTATTTTGGGGTGCAATTCCACATATGCCCATGGCCTGTGTGAGCAATATATCATTTAGTGACAACTTTGTGCAAAAAAAAAAAAAATTGTCACTTTCCTGCAACTTGTGTGAAAATATAAAACATTCCATGGACTCAACATGCCTCAAAGCAAATAGCTTGGGGTGTCTACTTTCCAAAATGGGGTCATTTGGGGGGGTTTTATGTCATCTGGGCATTTTATGGCCTTCAAAACTGTGATAGGTAGTGAGGAGTAAAATCAAAAATGTACGCCCTTAGAAATCCTAAAGGCGGTGCTTGGTTTTCGGGGCCCCGTACGTGGCTAGGCTCCCAAAAAGTCCCACACATGTGGTATCCCCGTACTCAGGAGAAGCAGCTAAATGTATTTTGGGGTGCAATTCCACATATGCCCATGGCCTGTGTGAGCAATATATCATTTAGTGACAACTTTTTGTAATTTTTTTTTTTTTTTTTGTCATTATTCAATCACTTGGGACAAAAAAAATGAATATTCAATGGGCTCAACATGCCTCTCAGCAAATTCCTTGGGGTGTCTACTTTCCAAAATGGGGTCATTTGTGGGGGTTTTGTACTGCCCTGCCATTTTAGCACCTCAAGAAACGACATAGGCAGTCATAAATTAAAGGCTGTGTAAATTCCAGAAAATGTACCCTAGTTTGTAGACGCTATAACTTTTGCGCAAACCAATAAATATACACTTATTGACATTTTTTTTACCAAAGACATGTGGCCAAATACATTTTGGCCTAAATGTATGACTAAAATTGAGTTTATTGGATTTTTTTTAGAACAAAAAGTAGAAAATATCATTTTTTTTCAAAATTTTCGGTCTTTTTCCGTGTATAGCGCAAAAAATAAAAACGGCAGAGGTGATCAAATACCATCAAAAGAAAGCTCTATTTGTGGGAAGAAAAGGATGCAAATTTCGTTTGGGTACAGCATTGCATGACCGCGCAATTAGCAGTTAAAGCGACACAGTGCCGAATTGTAAAAAGTGCTCTGGTCAGGAAGGGGGTAAAACCTTCCGGGGCTGAAGTGGTTAAAGCTGAACTCCATGGAGGTATAAAGGACACAAATTAATGCAGCTTTGTATTCAGTAGTACATTTTAAATGTATATTTAAATAAAAGCCATGTAAGTACCAGGATATGATTTTGTATCAGCTTTTTACAATGCCCTGTACAACAGCACTCTTACTTGGACAGGGTGAAAAATCACAAGAAGGCAATCAGTTGTGTTTTAATGATAATGTGTTAACAAGGAACATGATGATAGGATGTGAGAACAGGGTAATAGAGATGATCTCATTAGTGTGCTGCTTCTCTTTTAGAAATCAAATATTCCACGCTTAGGATCAGTAATAACAAGGAACTGCAGCCCCCCAAGCAGAATGGAAACACCGAAGTGAAATCCACATAACCAAAATGTTCTAAAAGGGGAATGGCGCTGTTCACAGATAATGGAAAAATCAAAAAACACAAAGCACAACCCACCAGAAAATGGAAAGAGAAAATGTGAATAAAAAATGTGAAAAAACAATGAACAAAAAATGTGCAGTGTGCACCAAAGTCCACAGCAACCTATGTGAGAGAATCTAACTAAAATCCTGTCCATTAATCCATTACGTATATTACATAGGGTGTGAATATGCAAGTCACTACCATAAGTGAAAAAATGCAAAATCATACATAGTACAAGATGGATAAAAGTGACATAAAAAGTAATATCAGCATTTAAAAATCCCACTCACGTGCCCAATATCATTAACAGTACATAAAAGATACATGTAAATGGGCCAAATAAACATCTGTGATCTTCCTGATATGAATAGAAAAAAATGTAAATAAAAATGTATATTGGAGGTGAATTAATCAAAAAATGAGAATAATAAATATGTGCAATCAAACAAGTTATAAATAAATTGGTGTATGTGATGCAATCAAAATCGTCCAATATAAATTGTCCAATGAAGGTATATCAGACAAGTATGTAATCCCCAACGAATTTCAATGTTAGTGTGTCCGTGTCTGGCAGGCCCCCTCTTGTGCCCTCACTCATCAGAAAGCCCAACCCCTGCAGGGGTGAAGGGCATAAATCAATCCTATGGCCGGAATCCTGGAGACCCGGAATCCCCCCCTCAGGTTCAGCGAGCCCCTTCCAACTGGATCCACGTTGTTCTTTACATAAGTATCCACCGGAACAAAATATGTGTGGAGAAACAAGGAATCCTCATAGTGTAAGTCCGTTTAGAATTAGGAGTTTATTGTTCAAAAGATGATTTTTAAGTTTAAAAACGGGAGCTGACAGTGCTCTCTTAGCAAAACAGAAGTGAATAGTGTCTAGGTAGCGAGGTGACGGCGTGTGTTCCACCAGCCTGGCTATCGAAACCGGAAGTGCAGAGTCAGAACGTAGAAGCGACGCGTGCGTACCGTATGACCACGCCTTACGCGTTTCATCATCAAGACGTCATCTGAGGCGCGGCCATCTTGGTACACCACACGTCTTAAATAGTACAAGGAGGCGCCGCAGTGTCCAATCACAGAAGGCTAATGGTGACGTCCCATCCACCCAGCGGGGAAGGAATGTAATGGCTAAAGGGGAGGGAGGAAAAACAACCCAATGTAGATAAAGTAAAGCATCCCCTGGTGGAGAACAGTGAAATAGCAAAGTCGGGCGCCTCCGTATAATAATAATACAATTTCTAAAACATAATGGTAAGCCACAATACAGCAGGGACATGCGGGCGAAAATTGACCCAATACATAATGCCCACTATATAACTGATGGCAATATAAAAAATATTTAATACCAATCTAAAAATAAAAATGTAAAAATATAACAATTATAAAAATTATTAAAAATTATTTTGAACATTGAAAACCTGGTAAATGTAAAAAATCCTTTTAAAATTGCACAAAAAAAAGTGATATCAGAAATAAAAAGTGAAAATTGGTAATGGATAAAGAATATCCATACCGGTATAAAGTCAGGAAAATGATGTAGCACCTGGAACTACCAACATGGTTTATATACATATGTGCTCTCATTATTGCACCCACCAGCATCAATGCAAGAGTAAATGCTGTGCTAGTACCTGAAAATATTTCATATCCCTATTACCAAGGTAAAATTCATCAAGGGTCCAGTGTGCAAAAAAAGGGTAAGTATGGGGGGACTAGTGTCATCAATTTGTAAATATATAAGTAAGATATGAAATGTGGAATCAAGAATAAATATAAAGAGGGGGCGTGGCGTCCGAGCCCATAGATGGCCGCTTAGCGTCTGAGCTCCACCACCTCGCCGGGGAAATCCGTCTCCATCGGAGCATCTGGACGAATCATACTCCTCCATCCGCCACCCCGGAGCTCAATACACCTCCAGTGATGCCGCGGAGAAGAAAAGAACCGCCGCCACAGCTCCGCAAGCTGCCGGGGTACTTCACCTCAGCGCGGCCTAGCCAAAATGGCGCCCAGACGAAGCGCGGATCAAAACAGGCCTCATCCACGGCCTATTCTCCTGGTCTGAGCGGCACCGATCCAGGACATCCACACAGCGGATAGTCCTCAGCGGCATCCACACCGACTACCAGAAGCCCTGCCAAATCTAGACAGAGGACATCCTCTCCTCAGGTTACTAGGCCGCTGCATGACATGGAGGTAAGCGCTCACACTACCTCACAGTCACAGGCCTCAGCAGCCCCTGATCCCATAGAGGGATTTCCTACATCTGGGCAGCCAGTCTCTGACACTGTCCTCAAGGAGATGCTAATGTCACTGAGATCATCTCTGCATCAGGACATGCTGCAAACAGTGCAAAAATGTCAGGCAGAAGTGCATTCACTAGGTGAAAGGGTAAATCAGATTGAGATTACTCTAGATTCACATGCATCCTCTTTCAATGCAATGGTGGATGCTCATGCTATCCAGTCAGATGAAGTCTCCTGGATCAAAGACAAATTATCTGACCTCAAGGACAGATCCAGAAGGAACAACCTAAAAGTAAGAGGCATTCCTGAATCCATCCCTGCACTACAACTACCACAATATGTCCAAGAGTTATTCACGGCACTGCTCCCTGCAATGTCTGCGTTGGAGCTCACAGTGGATAGGGTGCACAAAATACCTAAACCATCCTTTTTACCAGATGATGTACCCAGGGATGTTCTATTAAGGCTCCACTTTTATAAAGCAAAAGAAGCCATATTGGCCTCCTTCCGCAACCCTGATCAGCGCCCACCTAAATATGCCACTCTTCAGCTACTCCCTGATCTGTCTAGACATACCCTTCAAAAACGCTGCAATCTAGCTACCATTACTAAAGCGCTACGCAACCATCGCATACTTCACAGATGGAAGTATCCTGCTGCGCTCTCAATCACTCATAACGGTGTGACCACCACGGTCTCCACTATGGAGGAAGGCCTGCACATCCTCAGACAGTGGGGCATACTGTCAGAGACCTGTCCGTCTCCCATACCAGTCGACCCTCCTTCACACATACAGGTAGACTGGCAGGTGGTGAAACGAAAGAAGAGTGATAAAAAACCGGCTCCAATACCGGATTGCTCCTAAGTGACCCATTCAATTCTTATACCCGCAATCCCCCGGCGAAGGCATACTTGGAAATATTTCCAATACCCCTCAAACCTACTGAACAGTGCTTATGGATCACGAATCCCCCTGCGGATTCTCCTATCACCCTGTAACTTTTCTTTTTTCTCCTTTTCGTTTGTTCTGTTGCTTGTTTTGCATAGTTTTTATGGATCAACCACCATCTACAGAGCTGTACCCATATATGCTCTTATGGAAAGGATCATACCAACCCTGCGACCCGCCTATCCATCCTGAAGGACACTTCAGATGCAAAGCCATCCTGGAAAAGAAATCATCTATCAAGCGTTAATACTACTCCACTTCGTCATACAGCATACCCTCCTATATACACGATGCCAGTTAAAATACTATCCATCAATGCCCATGGTTTAAATCACCCAGCCAAGAGAGCATCTCTTTGGAAAGACGCTGACTCTTCCCAATGCGATATTCTGTGCATTCAAGAAACACACTTCCATCACGCAACACCACCAAAATGCTCTCACAGAAATTTTCAACACTACTTTTTCTCCAATATGAATGCGAAAAAAAGAGGGGTCATGGTAGCTATCAAAGACTCTATATCATTTCACCTTCATTCCGAAATATCCGATATAGCAGGCAGATACCTTATTATTATTTGTGATATAAATTCTACCCGCTATACTCTTGTGAATGTATATGTTCCCAATACCAAACAAATTAATTTCCTGAACAGGTTGATGAAGAAACTGAAAAGAATCCAACAAGGTTCCCTTATATTTTGTGGAGACTTCAACATTACTCCTGATCCCAGCATGGATTCTACCTCGACTTACTCAAAAAAATCTCCTTCTCTGAATTTTTTCCTCAGATCGCATGATCTATTCGATAGCTGGCGCTGTAAACATGCTAATGAACGGGACTTCACATTTTACTCTCACAGGCATTGCACTTATTCGAGGATCGATCTGGTCCTAATGGACAAATGGTTGCTTCAAAAAGTGATCGATATTAAAATAAATAATATTACTTGGTCAGATCACGCTTCTATCCTCTTAACACTAGGAGACAATTATCCTACTAATGGGGCATTCATATGGCGCGCAAGCCCTCAAGTAATACAATCCACAACCACTAAGAAATCGCTAGAAAACCATTTGTCTGATTACTTCCAGATCAATTCCTCTTCCACAAATGATCCGTATGTGCTTTGGAATGCCCACAAGGCATACATTAGAGGCATATTTATTCAACTGTCTACAAAGCTTAAAAAACAGAAGCAGCAGCGGCTTGATACTCTTTACGCAGATATCAAAGCTCTAGAAGTTATAGACAAAAAAACCCCTACAAGCCAGGTTAGCAAAAAACTGACAGACCTGCGACACGCTCTCAGGTTAGAATTACTTCATTCCTTTGAACAAAAGGAACGACGGCTAAAAATGTTTTTCTATTCGACCAGCAACAAAGCTGGCAAAGCACTGGCCCGTAAACTACGAGGCCAACGCTTCAAGACTAAAATACCTTTCCTCATTAGCCCTACTTCCAAACAAAAAGTATTTGACCCCCAAGGCATTGCTAATGCATTTAGCGAATACTACGGGTCCCTATACAACCTTAATCATGACAATCATATTGTTCAGCCATCACAAAGAACTATAAATGAATTTTTAGAAAATATTAATCTACCCAAACTCTCCACTTCTCAAATTCAAGCCTTGAATTCCCCTTTCTCGCTATCTGAACTACTGACAGTAATTGACACTCTTCCTATCAATAAATCTCCAGGACCAGATGGTTTGACAGGGGAATATTATAAGACTTTTAAACACTATTTAGGACCGCACCTTCTAAAGGTATTTAAGGCTGCTGCTGCTTCGTCTTCTTTCCCACCTGAAATGTTAGAAGCATTAATAGTCACGTTGCCTAAACCAGGGAAGACACCGGATGTACCTCAAAACTTTAGACCGATATCCTTATTGAATACTGATCTCAAGCTTTATGCCAAAATGATAGCACTGAGGTTTATTGACATCCTCCCCACTATAATCACCAAAGGTAGGCAAACATCTGATGCTACCAGAAGACTAATAGATGTGATTCATACAGCCAGGAAACATGGGACGCCTTCTCTGCTTCTTGCTTTGGATGCAGAGAAGGCATTTGACAGAGTGCACTGGACATATCTCTCAACCACTTTGGAAAAACTTGGTTTTGCAGGTCACATATTGTCTGCAATACTATCTTTATATACCTCACCATCAGCTAGGGTATACACCTCTGGTATGCTATCTAAACCTTTCAAGATCACAAATGGTACCCGCCAGGGCTGTCCATTATCCCCTCTTATTTTCAACCTCTTAATGGAGCCCCTTGCAGCCAGCATAAGACAAAACCCTAATATACAAGGTTTTACTTTCAATAACCGTAAACACGTCATAAGTCTCTTTGCTGACGACGTGATCCTCATGTTAACTAATCCGGTGTCTTCCCTACAACATGTATCCCAACTTTTACATGACTATGGTAAGGTATCATATTACAAGGTGAACGAAACCAAATCTTACATATTGGATCTTGGAGTAGCAACATCAGATAAAACAATTTTGCAAAACAAATACCCATACGTATGGGACTCACAAGAAATAACTTACTTGAGGATTAAACTAACATCCTACCCCTCACAATTATTTCACGCTAATTACCTTCCGTTAATACGTACATTGCAAATAGGTCTCCAATCCCTTAGCAAACACACATTGTCATGGTCAGGCAGGCTGGCTGCCTTCAAAATGCAAATTCTGCCACAAATACTATATATATTTCGCACAGTTCCCATCCCTGTCCCACGACAACACTTTCATACCTTACAATCCATACTTTCTAGATATTTATGGGATGGCAAAAAAGCCAGAAGCGCTCTAACCAAACTCTGTAAAACAAAAACAGCAGGAGGGGTTGGTCTCCCAATTTTTGCTGACTACCATCTAGCTGCAATCCTAGCACAACTAAGAGGGTGGTTCCCCCATCCCCAACAGCCTCTTTGGTGTTCTATTGAACAAACTAACATACCAGGAGGAAGCATCTATGATTACTTGTTAGCTTCTATGCACCTACAGTCTAAACCCTCTGACATCTCTCTCCCGACTCTAGCAACACTAAACTCATGGAAAACACTGATAACAACTAAATCCAGATCCTCTCCTACTATATCCTTGTCGATCCCTCTGTCAACATTGGCTTTATTGATCCTAGACATACCCTTGAATAGATGGACAGCGAAGGGAATACAATGGATTTCGGACTTACATTCCGACACTAAAGTCAGTTCGTTTGACACTCTACAAACGACTTATAATCTGCCTTCTTCAGAATGTTTTCAACATTTTAGAATTGCTACTTACCTCAAAAAACATAACGTCAACTATAAGTTATTCTGGCAAATTCACGTATATCTCACAGCCAAAGTTCCTCGCAAAGGAGGTATATCGTTATTTTACACTTATCTCCATGACAAAAACATATTCAACAAAACAAATTCCATGCTAGCATGGGAAAGAAATCTTAAGGATACCTTTTCCCCACAACAATGGCACAAAGCAATACAATATATCCACTCGGCTACCAATAGCACCAACCTATGGGAACTCTCACATAAGATCATACAGCGTTGGTATTTAACACCATAAATTCAATTGCTCCACACCCTCCACCTGTTGGAGAAATTGTGGGCAAACTGGCACTATCTATCACATCCTATGGGGATGTACACACCTGACGTCATATTGGTCTCACATCCTCACAATCCTACATCAAATAACAAATTTAACTATACGGAATCCTTCATCCTTAGCTATCCTAAACATAGGTATAGAAGACATCCCACCACTACATTGACAATTTACTGTTCACTTATTCCTAGTGGCCAAACTAGTAATACTAAGAAAATGGAGATCGCTGCACCCTCCAGACATAAAAGAGGTGATAACTACATTGTCTTTGCATTACACTTACGAAAAGATGCTAGCATCCATCCGACGCATTTTTTCTACGCTGGCAAGGTTGGATAAAGTGGTATGATAATTATCATAAATGATTGACACCACATCTGCTGATTTTTATTTTTTCTTAAAAAACACCCATGACCATCCCTTTCCATATGGCTTCTGAAATGATCCTGTATTATATACACTTTAGCTCCTTTTACTAGTTTCTAACTATACGCTGTTGTTACAAGAACGCTAACAGATATAACCTGGTTAATACTGCTGTTAACACAGAGGTATGCAGAGGCTGTGCCTCAGTCAAGCCACAGTAAGCTCCCATATGGGGTGGCTGGCGGGGGCATATAGCCCCTCCTGCCTCGTCTTATTCCTCTCATCTCAGGGAATTGTATTAAGAATGTACAGATGTAAATAACTGTTAGCATCTATGGTTTATATTTTGATGTACAATATCTACTGTTATGTGCCAACATGGTGTATATCTTTGTAAACTGACAAAACTTGAATAAAAACTATTTAAAAAAAAAAAAAAAAGAATAAATATAAAAATAAGAGTGGAAATAAAAAGAAAAAGAAAAAAGAAAAAGAAAAGAAAAAAAATGGGAATGTGCCAAGATAAAACATGAACTAATGTGGTGTTTCAGTACTATAATAATGTATATACAACAAAGTGTGGAGAAAAACTCCCATATAATATCATATGGAAAAAATAAGCCCATGTATCTAAAGGTACATGACTCAGACAAAGGACATCAACATCCCCCACACCAACCAATGTGGGAGGTGGTAAAACCCCCCTGTCCAATGTAGGGACCATGGTCTTCACTTTATACAAGGGTTTTATCATCCCCGGGGGCAGACCACATCTCAATATGAAGGAGAACCCCATTTTTAACTCTATGTGTAACCAAAACCGATACCTGTTGTTAAAAGGGCATACACTAATGTTCCATAAAAAGACAAGTAATTAGAAGTTAGATAAAAAAACAATTTAAATCAATATCCACATTAAGACTTCTAGGGACCAGGCTGTCCAATAAATATATCCATCTGGTCTCGTTTTGGGATATCAGTTTTTTTCCTACTACCCCCCCTCCAATTTTCCTTAATGGTATCAATGCCATAAAAAATCAGGCCAGATGGATCTCTATGGTGGTGTTCATCAAAATGTCTGGAGAGGTTATGCTTAGGAAACCCCTTCCTGATGTTATTAATGTGTTCTCTGATGCATACACACAAAGGTCTCGTAGTCCTGCCCACATATTGTAGTCGGCAAGGACATTCGATGACATAGGTCACATGCGTGGTGTTACAAGTAATTAATTCTCTAATATCATATTTCTTGCCATTTCTTGAGTGGAATGAAAGTCTCTTATTCGGTTGTTTCCTGCTAACCCGACAGGCCAGGCATTTGCGGCATCTGAAAAAACCTCTCATGTCAGAGAATAATTTGATGTTTTTCGGGGGATCAATCACATTATGGACTAGGTGATTTCTCAGGGTAGGTGCCCTTCTGTAGATAAAACAAGGTTTTTTGGTGAGGATTTTACCCAAGGTTCTATCTGATTTTAAAATGGGCCAATATTTCCTCACTATGTGCTCTATAGTCCGATATTGGTTGTTAAAACCGGTGATAAAAGCAACATCACCTGGAGATTGTTTATTGGTATTGTTATTCCTAATTGTAACTAGAGAATCTCTATCCATAGTCTGTATCTCCTTTTTTAACTTCAATAAGGTGTCCACATGATAGCCTTTATCCACAAACTTGTTAATTAGCATATCCGCTTGACTAATATAGTCATCAATATTGCGGCAGTTCCTCCTTATTCTCAACAGTTGTCCTTTCGGGATGTTTTCTTTCCACTTAGGGTGGTGGCAGCTGGAGATGGGTATATACCCGTTGCGGTCTGTGGTTTTGAAGTGCGTTTTCGTGAGTAATTCATCTCCTTCTTTGAAGATCCGTAGATCTAGGTATTCTATCGCCTTAATGTCTGATTTTCCAGTAAAAGAGATCCCATATACATTGTGGTTCAGTTCTTGCAGAAAATCCTGGAATGAATCTGAGTTACCTTCCCACAGTATAATGATATCATTGATGTATCGGCGGTAAAACCTGATTTGAGGACGTCTGGTGCCATATATATAGTGTTCTTCCATCATATCCATAAATAAGTTTGCTACACTTGGGGCGTACTTGGCACCCATGGCTACGCCTTTTTTCTGAACGTAAAATTCTTGTTTATACCAAAAATAGTTATTCTCCATAGCCAATTCTAGCCCTTCCAAAATATATTTAATTTGTTCATGTCTCAACTTAGATTTGTCAAATAAGGCCTTCTCAACACCTTTTAATCCATCCTTCTGGGAGATGCTCGTATATAGCGAGTTTACATCTATTGTTACTAGTAAACATTGGTCACCCCCTGAGACAGTTCTCAACTCCCTAATCAACTGGGCACTATCCCTAAGATATGATTTACCCTCCACCACTAAGGGTTTCAGAAATTGGTCAATATACTCTCCTAACCTAGAAAATAATGAATCCATGCCACTAATAATTGGCCTGCCCGGTGGTTTATTCAACCGTTTATGTATTTTAGGGAGATAGTATATGACCGGGGTTTTGGTGGACTCTGGAATTAAATATTGAGCTTCTTTTTTATTTAAAATCCCTACCTCTACCCATTTTTTGACATATTTTTTCAGTTTCTTCAAGTATTGTGCCTTGGGGTTACGTTTCAATTTTTTGTAGGTGTTCTCGACTCTCAATAGATTCTCCAGCTCTTCTTCGTATTCCACTTTCTTCAATATAACTAATTCTCCACCCTTGTCGGCGGGTCTTATCACCACTTGTTTTTTATTTCCAATTTCCTTTATTGCTTTCCAAACGTGTGCGTTTCTCGACTTCTTCTTTTTAATCTTGCTCAGATCATTTTCCACCATACGTTTTGAAGGCTCCTATGCACTGGTCCCCTGGAACTTTGGGATTAAAAATCGAGTTGTTTCTGAGATTGGTGTGGGTGTAAATTTCAGGTTCTGACATAGATATGACTTTCTTATTAAGGGCATAGTGCTTCTTTATTTTCAGTTTCCTGATGAATTTCTGTAGGTTATTGAATACTTCGAATTTGTCAATCCCCTTATCCGGTGCATATTTCAACCCAAGGTCTAATACTCTCAGTTCATCATTAGAGAAAATGGCTTCACTCAGGTTGAAGATTCCCTGGCCTAATATTCCCTTCTCCTTTTTCTTCCTCCCTCCTCGTTTTCCTCTTGTCTGTTTCTTTTGTTGTCTCTGTATGTGTACTCCGGTTCCCTCTCTGAATTCCTGCTTTCTCCATTCTTTATATTCCTCCATGGATATGGTGGGAATGGATAACTGGGGTACCCATTCCTCCTCTGTACCCTGTTCGTACCCATAGTGAAATCCTCTCCTCTTCGAGGGTTGTGGAAATCTAACTGTGTTCCTCTCCACCTTGGGCGCCGATACTGTACTTTCGCATTCCATCTCCCAGGTGGTCTGTCTCTCGGTCTCCCCTGGAAAAAATCCCTTTCTCTTCCATTGTCTCTCCTGTATCCAGATGACCACTGTGAGGTATAAGGTCTTTCTTCTCTGATGGGAGAGAATCTATTAAACGTAGGTACATTGTACCGTGGGGTTGCTGGAGACCTTCCATAATGGGGTTCATAATGGTCCTCCCTCCTGTTGCCTGCTCGACCACGTGCATAATTAGGTGTTCTGGGTGCTTCAACATTCCTCATGGTGGGTAGATGTTCAAACCTAGTCTGTGGGAGGGTGTTCTGGTTAGGCACCCCCATCTCAGCATTATCTTCACTAGGATTATCATCCAATGAGATCTCATCATGATCTGCGTCAATGACCTCATTCTCTATCTGCCATTTATAAACCCTCCTATTGGTGTAATCCAGAACATCTCTTTTAAACTTTTTTTGTGTCTTGGCTTGGATCTCCAGGTCATATTTTTTATGGTATCCTGTAACTCCCTCTCCTTGATTTTATATTAATTTTGGTTGCTATATGGCTGTAGGAGAGATTTAATTTCATTGATGTTAGCTTCAATCCCTCGAAGCTTCAATTGTCTTCTTTTGACTATATTCCCAAGCAATTCTTTCTCGCATTTGGAGAAAAAAGCAAACTAATCTTCCATAAGGGTGGCATCATTAAGGCCATCGTTAGGGTTCATGTCCCACCTTAACCTCCTAGGTGTCATGTTTTCCCCAATATAGGTCTCTAAGGTGGCAACATCCCACCAAACCCTGAGCTGTTTCTCTAGGGTATGCCTGAGCTGTTTAAATAGGCCATTCATATCTTGTGTATTATTAACTTGTTCTTGGCTGAAAATCCCTGAGAGATCAATACTTCGATTTGCTACATAGCCAAAAATGTCCATAGCTGCAGAATTAATGGGTGCACCAAAAAAGGTACCGAAGAAGATAGAAATCAAATATTCCGCGCTTAGGATCAGTAATAACAAGGAACTGCAGCCCCCCAAGCAGAATGGAAACACCGAAGTGAAATCCACATAACCAAAATGTTCTAATAGGGGAATGGCGCTGTTCACAGATAATGGAAAAATCAAAAAACACAAAGCACAACCCACCAGAAAATGGGAAAGAGAAAATGTGAATAAAAAATGTGAAAAAAACAATGAACAATAAATGTGCAGTGTGCACCAAAGTCCACAGCAACCTATGTGAGAGAATCTAACTAAAATCCTGTAAATTAATCCATTACGTATATTACATAGGGTGTGAGTATGCAAGTCACTACCATAAGTGAAAAAATGCAAAATCATACATAGTACAAGATGGATAAAAGTGACATAAAAAGTAATATCAGCATTTAAAAATCCCACTCACGTGCCCAATATCATAAACAGTACATAAAAGATACATGTAAATGGGCCAAATAAACATCTGTGATCTTCCTGATATGAATAGAAAAAAATGTAAATAAAAATGTATATTGGAGGTGAATTAATCAAAAAATGAGAATAATAAATATGTGCAATCAAACAAGTTATAAATAAATTGGTGTATGTGATGCAATCAAAATCGTCCAAAATAAATTGTCCAATGAAGGTATATCAGACAAGTATGTAATCCCCAACTAATTTCAATGTTAGTGTGTCCGTGTCTGGCAGGCCCCCTCTTGTGCCCTCACTCACCAGAAAGCCCAACCCCTGCCTCCCTCCTCCACTTCAGCAGCAGCTCACACGGCAGAGGACAATAATGAGAGACTTCAGAATTCTAAGTTAGAGCCATCAGCCTCCTCCACGAGGTCAGTCTCAGCGTCCGACACAGGCACCGGGGAATCCCAGTCTGCTACGCATCCCCTATCAGGAGAACCCATTAGAACGGAAACTGCTGCCCTCCTCTCTGCCTTCAGAATGGATTTTGAATCCTGGGCAAGCAAAATGGAAGATTCCCTCCACGTGGAGCTGAACGCCCTGAGGCAACAAGTCACAGCTAACGAGGATGCAGTATCAGTCTTAACCACGGCTCAGGATGACCACGAGGCACGTATAACAGCCCTTGAATCCTCATCCACGACACATCTTAGGCGCATATGCCACCAGCAACTCTGCATAGAAGACAGCGAAAATCGCAGTCGCAGAAATAACATTAGACTGCAAGGCATACCGGAGGCAACATCTGGAGCAGAATTGAAACCCACTGTGATAACTATCCTCAATAAAGCACTGGGAAGAGAGGCAACATCACCAATTGAACTGGATCGTGTTCACAGGGTAGGAGGGCCAGGGGGGGCCCGAGATGGTCGCCCCCGCGATGTTCTATGTCGGGTCCACTATTACACTTTAAAAAAGAGATCATGCGAAAGGCATGGAACTTGGGTCCTGTTGACTTCTTTGGTGCCCCTATTCACCTATACCCTGACTTATCTCGCAATACGCTGTATATGCGTAGAGTGGTGCGCCCTCTACTTGACCTTATACGGCAAGCTGGAGCTACCTATACATGGGGTCACCCCTTTAGCATCAAGGTGACACGGGGCGGCAACAGGTTTACGCTCTCTGATCCAGACCAACTGCCCGACTTTTTCCTCTTTATCGAACACTATCCAGTAGAAGTTTTGAACTGGTTAGACCCTCCAGAGGATAGATCAGGTCAGGTGGGACTTGGTCCACTTCCACAGCGCCGCAGATGTCCTAGGTCTAGATCAGTTTCTTCTGGCCCAGGGATAAGAAGACCTACTTCTCCAGAAGATTAACTCAACAGTTAATTAGAGACTGATGGCTTGTTTTGTCTCCACTCTTTCTTTCCCTGCTCTTTGCCAATCTACTAATTGGCTGGGGTTCGGGTGAGAACATAGATTGAAGTCAATCTTATGCCTCTCATTATGAAGAGCGTCAGATAATGCAAATGTATACCAATGCTATGTTTTTGTGTTTTTCTTTTTTCCTTTTTATCTGTTGTTTTTCTAAAGATGTTTTGCATTGTCTCAGATTGATTCCTCTCACCTTCCCATGATGATATATGCAGTGGGGGATGTGTGGTGGGGGTGGGGGGATACCTCCCTGGGGGGGGGTTGGCACCCGGTTTTACTCAGTCTCTGCTACAGAGAATACAGGGTTTAAAGGAAGCTACATATGAAGCAGAGGATTGCCCCCATGGGGGGGGGTCCCCCACTCTCCCTACCCTCCATATACCCACCCTATTGTTTTGGCGCAGTAACTTTCTTTATATACATAAGACAATGTAATAGTTTTATATATACCTCAGGGTTAATTATTTAAATCCAATGCACACACTTGGTTGATTGTTATCACTTGTTGTGGTTAAGCTGCCTTATGCCCCACACTCATTTTAAATATCAAGTGTGCCACACATACTACTTGCATGCCTGGTATGCTGTCGGTATCACGGCTCAGACCCATTCATCTCGACTTTTCCCCCGCAATAGGGCAGGCACGGTTTGTGCCTAAAACGTGAATTTTCACGCAGCGTTCTGCGTTCGCGGACACATTAGTTTTCCAGACACATCTTTTTAGGTGTCTTCTCATTTATATCTTATTTCTTCCATTATCCTCACGCTCCTTTCATTTTTCTTCCTCCCCTCCCTCTCTTCCCCCCCTTTGTTTGTTTATCTTTTTCTTCATCTCTTCTTTCTTTTTCTTTCCTTTTCTGCTCCCTATACCTTTCCTCCATATCTGAATACCTTCTCCCCTTTACAGCTTTTGGCACTCCAGCAGGGCTCACACGGTGACTTTGCGCCCACACCTGAAACTTTGTTCGTATAATGTAAACGGACTTAACGTAGCGTCGAAACGTGGGCAAATTCTATATCAGATGCACAAAAGACAGGTCAGCATACTCTTGCTGCAGGAGACCCACTTCCATTCTGACTCCACTCCTTCCTGCTCCAATAGATATTTCAATAGATGGATACACAGTACCAACCCGACACAAAAATCTAAAGGAGTATCTATTGCGTTTTTATAAAACACTCCCTATTGAGCTGCTTGATCAGGTGACGGACCCCCAAGGCAGGTATGTCTTTGTGAAAATTTCACTATGGGGGACTAAATTTACAATAGCCAACGTATACTTGTCTAACACACACCAAGTCCCATCAGCCTTGCAATACCTAAAGATCTTGGCGGGTTTCACGGAGGGCAAGCTCATACTCGGAGGGGACTTCAATACTCCCCTGGATCCACTTTTGGATTCATCGACATCCCGTTCATCTATATCCTTTCCAAAAATACGGGCCTTAAAACGTGCCATCTACAATATGCATCTCGTTGACGTATGGCAAATACTGTATCCGGACTCACGAAACTACACACACTTCTCCAACGTTCACCAATCATACAGTCGTTTAGATTATTTTTTAGTCGAGCACGGCTGCTTAGATTGGTCCCCCAATTGTGAAATAGACCCTATGGTTTGGTCCGACCACTCACCCATATTCCTGACGCTTACAATCCCCTCTACTCCAATAAAAGAATGGACATGGAGGTTAAATGACTCTCTCTTGACTGAACCAGGGTTTGAAACACAGATAGCAGAGACGATATCAAACTTTTTCACAGACCACACATCTGATGACACCTCACCACCCATTAAATGGGAAGCATTGAAGGCGGTATTACGGGGTAGGTTTATTCAGATGGGTGCTCGCATGAAAAAAGAACATTCAGCTGCAATAGTTACGGCAGTACACAAGCTAAGGACACTAGAAACTACTCATAAACGTTCCCCGACGGTTGAACTGCTTACGGAGGTTTCTTCCGCTCGCACTCAGCTTAGAGAGTTATATGAGGCATCAGCCCGCACGTTTGCGAACAAACTAGCCTTTCATCAATACAAATTTAGAGATAAATGTGGTAGATCCCTGGCTCGCACCCTTCACACCAAACAACCTAACACCTTTATACCTCATATACGGGACAGCTCTGGGAAAACTGTCTCATCACCTTCCGAGATGGGACAGGTGTTCCGGGACTTTTATCAATCCCTATATAATATACCTGCAGCGAGCTCCACTGAACCTCCCTTCACTACAGCGGAAACACAAGCCTTATACATCGAGCAAACTGCATTACCCACTCTAGATGGCGAGACGATAGAGGACCTTGAGGCCCCGATTTCGGAGGACGAGGTTGCCCGCGACATTGCTTCTACCCCATCTGGTAAAAGTCCGGGTCCTGGTGGCTTTACTCCAAAATTCTACAAACAATTTGCTACTCTTCTTACTCCCTTCTTGACAAAAGTATTTAACTCCATCTCTGAATGATCAGTGTTCCCGCCACAAACCTTAGAGGCACATATTACCCTCATCCCCAAACCAGACAAAGACCTGAATGTTTGCGCTAATTACCGACCTATTTCGCTAATACGAGTAGATCTAAAGGTGTACGCAAAAAATGTAGCTAATAGGTTGCAACCATTGTTACCCCGCTTAATACACCTAGATAAGGTTGGCTTTGTGAGTGGAAGGGAGTCGCGTGACAACACCCTAAAAACACTCCTCATTGCGGATTACGCTCGGGCCCACAATATCCCATTGTGCCTTCTCACAGTCGATGCGGAAAAAGCCTTTGACCGTGTCGACTGGCAATTTCTCCGCTTATCATTACAACAACTAGGTCTAGGCCAAAACATGATCTCCAGAATAATGTCCCTCTACACATCTCCTTCCGCTAAGATTAGACTAAACGGCTCCCTATCCCCTAAATTTACTATACACAATGGAACGCGGCAGGGGTGCCCCTTGTCCCCCATTCTTTATGTGATTGTCATGGAACACCTAGCCATTGCCCTTAGAAACAATACGGCCATACATGGTGTTAGAATAGGCCAACTACACACTAAAATTGCCCTATTTGCTGATGATCTACTCATATTTGTAACCCAACCACAAGTTTCTCTACCCTCCATTATGCAGGAGTTTCAGAGGTATGGAGAGGTTAGTAACTTTAAAGTTAATCTAAATAAGTCAAAAATCCTCAACATTTCACTCCCAACAGCGGCTCTACAACAGCTCACGACTTCCTTCCCTTTTAAGACAAGCTCCACATCTATCCGCTATCTAGGAATCCATATTCCAACAGTCGCATCCCAACTATTCTCCAGCAACTTCACCCCTTTACTTACTAGAACTCAAGCGGATCTGACCACATATGCCTCTAAACAGCTCTCCTGGCTGGGTAGGGTGAATGTCTTGAAGATGGATGTTCTCCCTCGATTCCTATACCTTTTCCAGACCATTCCTATCTATATCCCCACCTCGTTCTTCAAAAGGCTCCGTCAGATCTTTTCTAAATTTATATGGCAGGGACGTCGCCCCAGGATAAAACATGACACAATGATTCTCCCGAAGGTCAGGGAGGTGCGGGGGTCCCAGATGCCTCTATATACCATAAGGCAGCGGTACTCGTGCGTATAGTGGATTGGTTCCACCACTCTTCCTCCAAACTTTGGGTTCAACTAGAGAAATATCTTAATGAGGGTGATCTTTGCACCCTGCCGTGGACCCCTACGGCTGGGCGTGGGGATGGCTTATTCTCCACTGCTCTTACTCATCAAACTCTCCAGATTTGGGACCGCATGATCTCAGCGAGTAAATTGTCTAAAATCCAGGGCCCAATGACCCCTCTCTTTGGGCTTTCCCCCCAGCAGCGAATAAGTTAAGATTTGGACCCTGGAGTAGGGATAGCCATAGACTTTTAGCACAGGTCTTATGCGCTGACCCATCTTTGAGAACGGACATACCCTCTCGGACGGAATTAGGGACCTCAATAATGTGGTTACAAAGGGGTCAAATAATGTCATGCATACGCACTTTCTCCTCCATCTCAGAGATACTGGCCGACCCATCAGACTTTGACGAACTGCTTTTACAACCAGACCCACCAATACATGTAGTATCACTGTTGTATTCCCTACTACTGAATGAATATGCCCCTGACCTTCCAACATATACACAGAAATGGGAAGCGGAGCTGCAACACTCCATCTCCCCCACTGATTGGCAAAAAAGCTTTATCCTAACGCATAGGATTTCCCTGGCAACCAAGAACCAAGAAAAAGGGTTTAAATTATTAACGAGGTGGTACAGATACCCAGTAGATATTAAAAGGTTTAACCCCTCTTTGACAGACGTGTGTTGGAGATGCCTGTCCTCTAGCGGGACAATGCTTCACATCTGGTGGGCTTGCCCTCCAATCTGGAAACTATGGCAAAAGGTCTTTGATCTTTACAGCAGGCTGATGGCGACATCAATCAAACCCACACCAGAGATAGCCCTATTATCTATACTCCCAGGCCCCCTCAAGTCGATTAAAAAAGATGTACTGCGCCACTTTCTGGCAGCAGTTAGGACAGTGATCCCCCGGCATTGGAAAATGACAGATGTGCCTTCTTTGGGAGAATGGGCGGTTGAAGTGGACCAGATAAGAGATCTGGAGCGCCTGTTGGCGGAGGAAGAGGGAAAGGAGGAGCAGTTTACCGCCACCTGGGCCTCATGGTCCATGTTTCGCTATTCTGATGAGTTTTCCCTATGGGTCAGAGATATCCCACCCTTACCCGCCGATTAGCCATGCTGGAGTGCCTAGTGCCTCAGGTACCATCCCTCACTTCTTCTCACGATCTTATTTCTGACTTTTTCTGTTTCCCCTTTGTTAAGTACTGAACCGACCACTCACATATATAGTTAAAGATCATATCTTTGGAATAGTTAAATGATTTGATTATCTATAATAGGTGAATAGAAGATTTCTACAGCATTCTAATTTGTTGAGAGGGAACCCTCAGATAACACCAACCCGCGAAACTACAAGGCTCATTATATGTTGGCTTCCACCCGCATATTATTCTTCTCTTATAATAAAGATTTCAATATACAATATGATATACCAGTAGTTCACCGAAAGCTGTATGTTAAAATGATCACTCCTGTTTATACATGGGTAAAGTACACCTCACTAATCTATGTATACTATATGTGATGTTTTACTGTAAAGAACTGTATTTTTCTGTTATATTCTTTGTGTTCTTACTTTTGAAAATAAACTAAGATTGAAAAGAACATTCTGCTTCTCTTTTAATTCATAGGGTGATGGAGAAACAAGACCTAGTGGTATTACATAACCACTATATAGAAAAACCAGGTCTTCTGCCCAGCCTTAACTGGCAGTGCTGTAAGATCTGTGTAAACCTCAGAACTCATTTGACCAAAGTGCAACTCTTTTGGCAAGATCCATCTCCCATTTCATCTGTGTATTTAGCTGTTTGCCTGGAATTTGGCTTTCCATGAATAGATGGGCAGCATGCAAGTTACGTAGCTAGCATGCTTGCTTTGAGCTTTATGGTCCTGGGCTTGGATCTCACTAAAAATGGTACCTGCAGGAAGTATTGCTCTCAGGTTGAGTAAGTGTAGCTGAGAAAATAGACTCTTCCTTTAGATGGCAGGTACTACTGTAAATGCCTCTATGTATGATTAACATTGTATATTGGGTTAAAACTCTATAAATATGAAAATAAATAAAAAGGGATGTTATCTTAGCATGTATCAAGGAAAATAGGCTACAACTAAAATGTACATTCCAGTATAGAATTAATATTTAAACATATAAAAGATTATTTAGCAAGAAGAACCACTCAAATGTTGATGGTGGGATGAGATTTCATAGTGCTTCATGTGGCGTGATTGACTCCTATTCATGAATTTACATATCGTGAATAAACTAGTGAAGAGCATCTGTCTTTGTCTACAAAGTAATACCTGGCTTAAAAACATCAGCTGTCAAAGTCCAATCTTAATATGCAATTTTAGAGAGCTTTTCACAAAAACCTATAATCAAATTTCCATTTGTGCAGTATAGTTTAAATGGGGAACTGTGAATGTTCATTCTCTTTCTTTTCTTGCAAGCGAAGAGTGTCATCAGGCCATTACATTGGAATATGCTTTTAGATCTCCTTCCACTTTGAAATTCTAATTCATTGACATTACACTAGGCTGAAATTAAAAAGAACAAATTATGGTCTAAAGCTGTACTAATGTTCTGCTGCTGAAATTTTCCTACTGTTATATTGTTTAGTATTACAAACATGCTACTGCTGACATATTTGATTATCTTTAAATTAGTAAATATTGTAATTAAAAGGGCTTTTCTGCTTTCAAAAAGAATGTAAAGAAACCTTTCTATCCACTTGTTGGCCAGATGTGGAGTATCACTGATTTTTGTTACATTTAAACTCAACACAATACTTCCAATGGAAAAATTGGCAAATGGGGTAGAACAGTGTTATAAGACAAAGTGTTGATCGTATGTTCAATATACTTAGATACACACACACACACACACACACACACTATATTGCATAGAATATTGGGAGTAAAGTGACAATGTAGCGCTACTGAGGGATGTGAAATTATTCACAAAATGAAAACTCCAAACAAATCTAATAAAACAAAAAATAAATCAACGAAACTGGATGTGACCCAGTAAATGTGTGTGATATAAAGTCCACAGAGGTGTAAAGTGGTGTGTTCTTCCAGGGAAGGTAATCTCAATCATAGAAAAATAATGTGAGGCTTGTCTGTAGTCATTTTCAGTGACACTCCAGAGGTAAATGAATACTCTTACCAGCTATGATGGACCCCAAATGTTGTACGGCAAAGGGGTCAAAAAGGCTTGGGATCCTATGCAGTATGGATCAGATGCTGCTCAGCTACTGGACACAGACGAGAGGAACCAGTTCGAAGTGATGTCCTCAACTCTCGGTCGGTGGAATCTCCAGGTACTCTCCAGCCAGATAGCCGTCTCCCAAACTGTTCCCACATAGGCTCCAAGAAATGGTCATGTAAAAACAAGGGAAGGAGGAGGACTCCAATGGTGCAGGTCAAACCAGAATGGTTTTTAATAATAAAAGGTCAGTAACAGACACTGGTACAAAAAAAGTGATCACAAAAAAGGGCTGATAAAAAATGAAGGCAATGTGGGATACAAGGAATGCTAGCCGTAGCCTATGTAATTACATTGTAGCAAAGTGTAATTTCTTCAATGTAAAAAGTAGTGAGTGTACAGCTTGGCCAGTCCATCACCTTTACCCTCACCCCCTTGCGACCTCATACTGTGACTCAGCCACTCCATGCACTTTATTCCTTTTGGATGCTGCTACTGGTTAATCTAATTTCATCCCATTGGTTTAGAATATAATATATAGAGGTGTTACTTGAGTCCTTGAGGCCATGCACTAATATGATGTGTTTTTGTTTTATGTTTTGTAAAATATGATTTTAACTTTATCCAATTAAAATTCCAATTTTTATCTTGTATGTATGTGCCTATAAAGTCAATTTCTGCAAATATTGTTTTTTTTTGTTTTTTCTGATCTATATAGGGATGTTGGCATATTGTTACTAGTGTGTCCACAGTGTCACCCTGTGAGGATGCACGTTAAATTTCTCTAAAACTGTCTACAAATTTATACTGTTATATAAGCTGTGCACTCACTACTTTACAATGTAGCAAAGTGTCATTTCAATGTTGTCACATGAAAAGATATATTAAAATATTCACAAAAAGGTGAGGGATGTACTCACTTTTGTGAGATAGTGTGTGTGTGTGTGTGCGTGTGTGTGTGTATGTGTATAATTCACATTTTCTCAACCCAGCTATTTTTCCACTATTAACCGCCTGTCCTGGCCTTTGCATTTCTAAATATAAGACCTTTAAAAACAACTTTCAAAGGGCAACTACAAGCTAATATTACATCATATTAAAAAAAGATCATAAAATTAACCAATAAATTATTTTCAGATAAATTAAACACTAAAAAAAGGAACACATAATTAATTACATTTTATTAACATTCCAGCCCATCTGCCAAGAGCTGATTAAAAAGCTATTTTAGGTGCCTGATCTTTTATTGCACTACTGGACCTTCAAATAACTTAGTTACAGTCTGGATGACATAACTGACTACAGGAAATATGTTAAGTTTAAAATTGGTCATCTTGCAATTATACCATTGTGAAATACGAAGAAGCATATAGTTCTTCTAATCGACTTTAACTTCTTACCACAATAGGATATTCTTGCTCTTAAAAGTTGAATATGTTCAATAAATTATATGACTATAATAATAAACCTCCTACTCAGACTAATGTGAGTGTCAGTAAGAAACTACACATCCCATGTTAGGTACACCAGGATTAAGTGACATCCTCTAAATACAATTATTTATACACAAATAATTGCTCATATAAGCAACATGCAAACAGGCACATTTACAGATACACCTGTCAAAACTGGCTGTACTAACTAGGAGAAGATTGCATCTCTTGTACACATAGTACATGTTCTCACGTCGAAGGAGGAAATGCTGCAAGCAAAAATTAAATGAATTGCACTGCTAAGCATTGGACAGGTAAAAGTACCAATGTGCATGAATACACAAAAACATTTTAGTTTTCGATAGAGATGGCAAAAGTTAAAACCTCTCTCAGGTTGTCAGGTCTTGGATTGGAAGAAAGAAATTCTAATAGTGGCAAAGACAACAAAAAAAATACTGATGTTCTATCAATTCTAAACCCTTTTTTATGAAGGTCTCTATTAGGGATGAGCTGAACACCCCCCGGTTCGGTTCGCAGCAGAACATGCGAACCGCCAAAAAATTTGTTCAAACACCATTAAAGTCTATGGGACATGAACGTGAAAAATCAAAAGTGCTAATTTTAAGGGTTAATATGCAAATTATTGTCATAAAAAGTGATGGGGGGATGAGTCCTGCCCCAGGGGACATGTATCAAAGCAAAAAAAAGTTTTAAAAAAGTCAGTTTTTCGGAAGCAGCTATTTTAATAATGTTTAAAGTGAAACAATAAAAGTGAAATATTCCTTTAAATTTTGTACCTGGGGGTGTCTATAGTATGCCTGTAAAGTGGCACATTTTTCCCATGTTTAGAACAGTCCTTGCACAAAATGACATTTCTAAAGGAAAAAAGTCATTTAAAACTACTAGCGGCTACAATGAATTGTCGGGTCTTGGCAATACAGATAAAAGTCATTGAAAAAAATGGCATGAAATCCCCCCCAGTCCATTACCAGGCCCTTAGGGTCTGGTATGAATATTAAGGGGAACCCCGAACCAAAATTTAAAAAAAACAGCGTAGGGTTCCCCCTCAAAATCCATACCAGACCCTTCAGGTCTGGTATGTATTTTAAGGGAAACCCCATGCCAAATTTAAAAGAAAAATGACATGTGGGTCCCCCCAAAAATCCATACCAGACCCTTATCCGAGCACGCAAGCTAGCAGGCCGCAGGAAAAGAGGGAGGATGAGAGAGCGCCCCCCTCCTGAACCGTACCAGGCCACATTCCCTCAACATGGGGAGGGTGCTTTGGGGTAGCCCCCCAAAGCACCTTGTCCCCATGTTGATGGGGACAAGGGCCTCATCCCCACAACCCTTGCCCAGTGGTTGTGGGAATCTGCAGGCGGGGGGCTTATCAGAATCTGGAAGCCCCCTTTAACAAGGGGACCCCTAGATCCCGCCCCCTCATTTGAAATGGTATCGGGTACATTGTACCCCTACCATTTCACAAAAAAGTCTCAAAATGTTAAAAAAATGCAATATACACCTCGGGACAAGTCCTTTATTAAAAAATAAAAAAATAAAAATGTCCCACAAAGTCTATTCATCTTCTTCCCTCACTCTGCTGACGGACCAAAAAAATAAATAAAAAAGATCCGAGGGGCGTGGCCTGACCTGGCATGAGGAAAGTCGCTTGATTCCAGAGCTCCTGCCGCCACAGGGAACAACTGATTGATACCGAAGGTATTTACTCCACAAACTTTGCCAGACTATGGGGACGGCTTCCCGAACATCATCTGCCTCTCGTTCCCGCTCACCCCGGGCTCTCTCAGGGTCCCAGAGCCATAATATCCCGGAGATGTTCCGGAACACCAGGGGCAATATGGCGTCCTCTCAGCACGGGCCCTCCCGCTCCCAAGCACAGCCGTTACCACTACTCAACCCGCCTCTAACAACCTCCCCTCATATTACCCCTCATGAAGGAGGGATATGCCTTGAACCTGGGCTTCAAACATCGATTTGCCTACAGGATCTCCGCTCCATTGCGGACGAAATTAAGGAGACCCTGGCCGCAGCCATCTCAGAGCTGAGGCTCGACCTGCGCGACCTCACTGACAGGGTGACCGAAGTGGAGAGAGTGACAGACCGACATGACACAGCCCTTCGCTCTACCGCCTCATCCATCGACTCCCATACGCTGCAAATGCGGGACATGCAAAGGCACATCGAGGACCTCGACAACCGCGGCAGGCGCCACAACCTCAGGATCCACGGTATGCCCGAAGCAATAGAAGGCGATCAAATCACCTCTGCTATCACTGCTCTCTTTAACAACCTCCTCCGCAGGCCTCCTCAGACCCCCATTCTCATGGACAGAATCCACCGTGCACTGCGCCCTAAAGGCAGGGAGACTGATCCCCCACGCGATATCATTTGCTGCTTGGTGGACTTTAAAATAAAAGAGGAAATACTCAAGCAAGCAAGAGGTCAACAGCAAATCCTCTATGGCAGCGCTTCCATACAAATCTACCAGGATTTGTCGGGCATCACACTGCAGCACAGACGAGACCTCAAGCCCCTACTGGACATCCTGAGGGAGAGGAACATTCCTTATAAATGGAAGTTTCCATTCTGCCTGTCCGCATCCACTTAGGGACGCACTGCCCTCCTAAAGGTACCCGAGGACCTGCCACATTTTTGTGACCTGCTTGGCATACCACTGACGCCGGTTCCGAACTGGTACGCTCCTTTCCGCCCTCAGAGCTCCAGCAACGTTACAGGGCGGGAATCTCCCATGGAGACCCAGACCTCCAGATTCCGCAGGAGACGCTCTCCTTCCGCACATAGATATCGGGCCGATCACCGCGGCTACAGGGATCCAGTCTCTCCTGAATCCCCTCGGTCCAGGAGAGCCCGCCGAGGCCGCTGAAAAGGGCGTACTGTGCACCTTCTTATTACCTCAGTTGGCCCCGTTGGGCCCCTTTGAAAGGCACACCGCATAATGCCCTCTAACGTAGGGCTGATAATCTTGAAGTTTCTACAGATTCAGCGAACTTTTACTTTTATTTTTCACATCGCATTACACCAAGTTGATTTTTTGCAACAACAGCAGTTTTGAGGGGAAGTTCCAGACCCCCCAGGTCATATTTCTCCATACGGCTTCCCAGTTAAGCCCAGGTTGACTGACTGCACCCTCTCTCATAAATGACTTGAACTACCATGACACTACAGCGTGACTCCCTTAACGGAGGCTTTCTCCCTTGGGCTGCGCACCTCGCTTTCTCCTTGGTATCTGCCCAGCAACAACCCCCCAGCCCTCTACTACAACTACCATAATTCCAGAGGACTTACAACCACACCCCCCGCAGAGATGACGTCAGGACGGGCGCCGCTCTCCTCCTCCTGAACCGACACCGGACTCCATACAGCGCCGCAATACATCCGCACTGACGTAGCAGACAATATCAACTGCGAGATCCGCCTCCTCCCTTCACACCGCAAATGGACGAATCCTGCAGTAACGACACACCATGACCAACAAAGAAAAACAAGCTAAACTATCTACGTTTGAACTATGTACACCGCAACCGGACATCAGACTGTAATCCGGGTAGGAGGCACTTTAGACAAATCGGTCCACTCTTACCCCAGATTGTTTTACTGCACGGATCGGCGGACAAGGTACACGCAGTGAGGTACACCCGTAGCCTGCATGTGACACTACACACCACCCGGGTGCCTCGTCCTCTCTGCCTCACTATGTTAGTATTTATAGCTCAGGATGCTCTCTTATGTATTCTTACTAGCTTTGATTCATTACTTTGGTACTATGTTTAGCTCTGCTATCACTAGACTCTGGCAGCACTAATGTTTATGATGTTTAAAATGATAAGACACCTCTGCTGATTTACAGGGCCTCTTCCTCTAGCTTCCAATGACGTTCTTCGCACCCATACCAAAGTAATGCTTATTATTTTTCTCGTGACACCGGCCCTCCCTCCAAGCATTGACGCTCGGCACGCCCGTCACCCCCGAACTCACCAGGGAGGCTACCGTGCTAAGCACCAATTCAATACTCCCAGGCTGGGAGGGATAGCTGATCTCATTAGACCTTACCCACTTGTCCAACCACACACTCCCATACTACATAGTCTATGCATCCATGCTTCAGCCGCTACTACTCCATCATACATGTTCCACTCACACCTTCTGCCATACGAATCTCTATCCTGTGGCGGCGGATTATAGAATCCACTTTTATTTTTATTTAATTCATAGTTTTAGTTTCAATAGTGCTTTATTGTGCGCTCTCCTCACCGTCTTGTGTTAGACCAACCCCCACACAACTACGGGCCAGAGCGTAGTACCTTCATAAGGTGCACGTACTCTGACCTTGTATTGTACTCGACCGATACCCAATTCCTCTGAGGTTTGTGGACACCCCTCTCCACACCTCTTCGGTTTCCCACCAGTGACTGACGCGTCACAACCCCTTCACCGGCCCGACGGAGGCTTCCCTATCCCCATTTCCCCACATCCTCACCCCCCAACTACACGATGGTTAACACAAATACCATCAATTCCCAGAATACAGATGCACAACCTTCAACGAACTCCATCAAATTCTGCTCGCTCAACATTAGGGCGCTCAACACTCCTGAAAAGAGGTCCAAACTCTTATACTGCTTACGCCAATCAAAGACCCAGATAGCACTAATACAAGAGACACACTTCCGAACTGATGCGATCCCCAAACTAACGGACCACTACTTCCCTACACTATTTCATTCTTCCAACGATGAAGCAAAATCAAAGGGCGTATCTATTTTGGTCTCTAAAAAATGCCCATTCTCGGTTTCCGCAGTCCAAAGAGACCCACAGGGCAGATTTCTCTTCCTTAAGGGTTCCATCTACGTTAAACAACTCACGATCGCCAACATATACGCACCCAACACCAAGCAAGTATCCTTCTTCCGCTCCACACTCCAACATCTTACTAGCTTCCAAACTGGCACACTGATTGTTGGCGGCGACTTTAATGTCGCTCTCAACCCCTCCATGGACACCTCAAGCGGTACCTCATCCTTGACATACAGCTCACTCAAAGCTATTAAACTTCAACTAAACACTTTACTGCTTCACGACACGAGGCGCACATTGAATCCCAAAGTGAAGGACTTCACCTTCTTTTCAACCCCACACAGTAAATACAGTAGACTAGACCACTTCTTTCTATCCCAGAACGATTTGACCAATCTTACCAAAGCTTCTATTGACCCATCCATACTCTCTGACCACAACCCCATATCAATGACCCTTCTTATACCCGCAGCACGTCCCAAGAATCACATCTGGCGACTAGATAGTTCCCTTTTGACAGACCCAGTCAACACACAACGGGTGACCAACTGTCTCTCAAACTTTTTCACTGAAAACTCATCTGAAACCACTGCACCATCAGTCATCTGGGCCGCACACAAATGCGTTGTACAGGGTGAATTGATAGCCGTAGCCACACAAAGGAACAAATGCAGAAATGCTCGTATCCTTGAACTGACTACACGCATTCGCACGTTGGAACAGGCACATAAGGCATCTCTAGCGACATCATCTCTGGCTGATCTCACAAAGGCAAGAGGGGAACTCCTAGAGATGCTCAACAGCACTCTAAAACGCAAATTTGCACTAACGCAAAAACTTTATTATGAATTCAGCAACAAAGCAGGAAAACTCCTAGCCCGAGCTCTCCAATCCAAGAGGGCGGCCCAGACAATCCATAAAATACGCTGTCCATCAGGTGATGCAGTGGTTTCTAACAAAGAAATCTCAGACCAATTTGTACAATACTTTTCTAAACTCTATAACCTCCCAACTACACACACCCTTGCAAATCACACGAACCGTTCGACCGCTATCTCAGACTTCTTAGCGCAATACAGCCCCACTCCCCTCTCCCTAGAAGACTCCCAAAGTCTAGACCAGCCTCTCTCTACAGATTAAATCCTTTTCGCACTAAAACAAATGAAAACGGGCAAGAGCCCCGGCCCGGACAGACTATCGGTCAGTTACTACAAAACGTTCCCGACTTTACTGATCCCAAACCTCACCAAAGCCTTCAACAATCTTACCCCCGACTCACCAACCCACAAGGATATTCTGGAAGCACACGTTACCCTCATCCCCAAACCTGGCAAGGACCCCACGTTGGTATCAAACTATCGCCCAATATCCTTGCTCAATGTGGACGTAAAACTATACGCCAAAACCTTAGCGAATCGCATTTTACCTCTCATCCCGAACCTCATATCGCTAGACCAAGCTGGCTTTGTCCCGGGCAGAGAGGCCCGGGACAAAACCACGAAGGCGCTGAACATTCATCACTGGCTCTCCACTACCTCCACCCAGGGATTCTTCCTTTCCCTTGATGCGGAGAAGGCGTTTGACAGGGTGGCATGGGATTATATGGAAGCCTCGTTACGGACGATAGGCCTTCCACCCCGCATGCTACAGATGATCATGGCCCTATACTCACTTCCCACGGCAAAAATCAGAATTAATGGTACCCTGTCAGACGCCTTCTCTGTCACCAACGGAACCCGACAGGGTTGTCCCCTATCCCCCTTAGTTTTTATCTTGACCATGGAACCCCTACTTCGAAGACTCAGAGACAATCCCTCCATTAAAGGCATAGAAATCAATCGCAAGCAATACAAAATGGCCGCCTACGCCGATGATATTTTACTATTCCTAACCGAACCCATCACCACCATCCCCAACTTGCTGGCTGACTTCTCACATTTTCAAGCTATTTCCAATCTAAAAATTAATTTTGAAAAATCCAAAGCCCTCAATATCACCCTGCCCAATGCCATGGTATCCCAATGTAAACTGAATTTTCCTTTTGGTTGGGAAAAACAGGCCATATCCTATCTAGGAATTAAGATCCCTGCAAACTTAAAGGACCTCTATGCGAGCAATTTTACACCAGCGCTCACATCAATACAAGGTGATCTGCAGAAGTGGCATTTGGGATCTTTTTCCTGGATGGGTAGAATCGCCATTATCAAGATGAATGTCCTACCCAGACTCCTCTACCTCCTTCAGGCCGTACCCATCAAATTACCGCCCTCCTTCTTCAAATCATATAAACATATGTGCAGACTCTTCATTTGGGCTTCTAAAACCCCACGTCTCTGCTGGGATAGGCTGACCTTACCTAAACCTTTGGGAGGCTTAGGGCTCCCAAATATTCAAAAATACTACTGGGCTTGCCACCTAACCAGGGCAGTAGCCTGGCATATACACCGCCCCGCGAAGGACTGGATTTCTGTAGAAGACTCCTTTGCCAGCTTACCAATTAGGAACACACCATGGATAGGAATTACATCTACCCCCAAAGAATACATAGCACACCCCCTCATCGGGGCCACGCTCGCCATATTTAAAATAGCTAGCAAAACACTCGCACCCCTTCCACTGGTCCCATGACGCCCCTGGACAACAATCCGGAATTTCCACCCGGGCTCACACTCAAGGACCCAACTCTTGATGCACGTGCTTTCAACGCCAGAGCACAAAGATTCTTCCGCAATGGCTCCCTCTTACCATACAACAAACTCTTAACCTCCATCCCAGACTACAATATCCCTTTTTTCAAACATCTCCAAATACGACACTTTTTCTCTTCCCACAAACAAACTACTCATTGGCATAAAGATCACTCACCCTTTGAACTTATCTGCTCTAGTACGGAACCTCAGAGCCATTTAATCTCCTCCATCTATTCTTTACTACACTCGAACTATACAATTGAGGACAGACTGGTTCGTCAATGGGAGTCAGACCTTTCTTTAGATCTCACTCCCACTGAATGGGACCATATCTTCACCCTCCTACATAAAGGCTCAATCAACGTCACGACCCAGGAAAACAGATACAAACTGTTTTCAAAATGGTATAGGACCCCAGACAAAGTGCACCATTTCCACCCGACGGTACCCCCAACCTGCTGGAGATGCAACAAAGCGCGCGGCACCCTTCTCCACATTTGGTGGGACTGCCCCATCATCCAACCTTTCTGGCGGGAAATCCACCACTTAATTTCACATATCACCACCTATACACCAGCCTTCTCTCCCGCACAATATCTCTTACACCACACCACGGCCCCATTGGGTTCCTATAAAAAATCACTCACACTACATCTTATCAACGCTGCCAGCCTCTGCATCCCACTCCTTTGGAGATCCACTGCCCCCCCTACGATAAAAGACTGGATCAGTCGAGTAGACAGAATCGCAGACATGGAAAACCTCATTAGCCAGGCCCAGGACAACCCGTCCAAATTCCACAACACATGGGCATGCTGGCTCCACTACAAACAATCCACGATTCAGAATACACCTCCCAAAACCTCAACACCTCAACCATAAGAACTGGACACCCAAAAACACAACTCTCTAGTCTACCAACTACTGGAAACCCCAGGCCAATCGCTCTTAGAATGAAACCTACTGACCCCAGGTGGGCCTCCAAACACACTCCCTACATCCATTGCAGTTTAATACTCTAGGCACCACTGCACCCTCCGGTTGCAAAGTAGAGACACACTTTGATTACGTCACTGTAACCCCCCCCTCCCTCCCATCACCCCCTCTCCCTCCCCCCTCCCATCACCCCCCTCCCCCACTTCACCTTCTTCCGTCGTTTAAACATTCACTTTTTGATACTCCCTAACGAAACTGATTACTCAACCTCAAAGCACCGCTCCATGCCCGACCTAAATTAAAATGCACCTGGTCACCCTCCCATCCACAGCAAGTTCCCTCACAAGGGGTGGATGGTTCTTGGGAAAACCACGGCAGTGTATATCTTGTATGATATGGACGACTACCTAACGACACTACTCAAATTTACACCTATACGTATGTGCTCTTCCCATGAGGAGACACAGGCACCTCCTGATTTCGATGTTAGGCAACTTTGCCTTATTATTGTCTATCTTTTTCATTTCTGTACAATGCAATTGCAATATGTATGTTTGATTATACCCTGTATTCTTGCAAATTTTCAATAAACTTTTTTGAAAAAAAAAAAAAAGATCCGCCTCCATGGGAGGCACCCACCATATCTTTTATAACTGAGGGTTGGGCCACATGATGACATACCCGGGTGACCATGCCCCCCTCTGACGCACGGGAACTTCCCAATGGCTTCCCCGTGGTGTCAGAGGGGGGCAGGGCCACTCGTTTACTGTCAACTGCAAGAATGCGTCATACAGCAGGTGCCTCCCATGGAGGCGGATCTTTTTTATTTTTTTTTCGGTCCGTCGGTGGAGCGAGAGAAGAAGATGAATGGACTTTGTGGGACATTTTTATTTTTTTTTATTTTTTAATAAAGGACTTGTCCCAAGGTGTGTCTTGTGGTTTTTTTTAAGATTTTGACACTTCTTTTTTACAATGTACCCATTAGCAATTCAAACAGGGGGGCCTGGGATCTGGGGGTCCCCTTGTTAAAGGGGGCTTCTAGATTCCGATAAGCCCCCGCCAACAGACACCCACAACCACCGTGCAAGGGTTGTGGAGATGAGGCCCTTGTCCCCATCAACATGGGGACAAGGTGATTTGGGGATCTAACCCAAAGTACCCTCCCCATGTTGAGGGCATGTGGCCTGGTATGGTTCAGGAGGGGGGGTGCTCTCTCATCCCCCCTCTTTTCCTCCGGCCTGCCAGGTTGTGTGCTCGGATAGGGGTCTGGTATGGATTTTTGGGGGGACCCCACGCCATTTTTTTAAAAATTTTGGTGCAGGGTTTCCCTTAAAATCTATACCAGATCTGATAGGTCTGGTATGGATTTTGGAGGGGAACCCCTACGACATTTAAAAAAAAAATTGGCGCAGGGTTGGTGCGGGGTTTCCCTTAATATCCATACCACACCTGAAGGGCCTGGTATGGAATTTGGGGGGACCCCCACGCAATTTTTTTTTAACTTTGGTTCAGGGTTCCCCTTAATATTCATACCAGACCCAAAGGGCCTGGTAATGGACTGGGGGGAATCCCATGCCATTTTTTTCAATGACTTTTATCTGTATTGCCGGGACCCGTCAATTCATTATAGCCGCGAGTACTTTTAAATTACTTTTTTTCCTTTTAGAAAGGTCATTTTGTGCAGGGACTGTTGAAAACACGGGGAAAATGTTCCACTTTACAGGCATACTATAGACACCCCCCAGGTGCAAAATTTAAAGGAATATTTCACTTTTATTGTTTCACTTTAAGCTTTATTAAAATCACTGCTCCCAATAAAGCTGCTGTGGTACTTTTCTGATGTTAATTCTTCTTGTAAATGTGCTGTGCAAAATTCATGAAGCATCTATGGCATTTTGGTCCTGACAGCAATGCATCTGGCAAATTCAGGTAGCTCTAAAATGCCTCACATTTTAGTGTGTGTGTGTGTTTTTTTTTTTTTAAATATGTTTGTTATTGTTGAATTGATTACATTTTCATACAAAAAAATATGAAAGTATTACAAACTTGAAGGCATGTATCATGTATCCATGAAGGCTTCAAGACAGATAACATAGCCTTCACAGACTAGAACAAAAGTAACAGTAATAAAACAATCAGCCTTGATAGCATGGCTAAAGTCAGAATAATCATAGTTAACTGATAATAGCACTTCTGGTGTAACAAGAGTAACTAAGAAATTGCACCAAAGAAACAACCTGAGGATTGGAAGCGAGTATACATTCTAACTGGATAAGGGAAGAGAGACTATTAGGGTTATTAACAAGTACACACTTCAACTCAAATAGGGCAAAAAAGAACAAATGGAGTACATGGAATGCTAGGGGGGGACAAGTGGATTCTGGTGTTCAGGGGTATCTTGGATCCTGAGTTTACCCAGAGTATTGGTAAGATCCGCACGCAAGTACTAGTCCGTATATTGGAAGGGTGTCATATGTTGAGAGATCTCTTCTGGAAAAAAGGAGTGCTTCATATAATGTCGTAGGTGAAAATGTAGCGCTAATAAAAACTGTGTAAAACAGCTAGGTAGACCAAAATGTAAAAAATGAGGAAGCATATAAATATACATATGCAAAATATGATTGACAAGCAAACAAGTCCCAATGAGTGATAAATCGAAAATGAGTCAATGAAAAAAGAGTGGTGTATACACCACAAATAAAGAGAGGTGTACATCAAGTTGAAGACATCTTTGTGCAGGCAGTCAGGAACACCAGGTGTGATATTAACAGCAGGCATCACAGAAGAGAAATAATAAATGGGTATTCTTACTGGAACCAATGGATCTGGATGTCAGTGACACCAGATCAAACAGGCATGAACAGGAACAGCTTTAAGCATCCAGAGATGGTCAGCAAGTAAACTGGAACAGTCACAGGTATGATCGAGAGTCAGCTCTTCTCCAATGGAATCACCACAGGGGAATCAGCCCTTGGGCCAATGATGACCGGATGGATGGAATAAGCATATTCATGGTGAAGGAATAAAGGAATTTCCGACCAACTTTGTGTGACCGTGTGTATGCAAGACAAGTTTGAGCCAACATTCGTCAGAAAAAATCAGATGGATTTTGTTGTCGGAATGTCCAACCGTATGAACAGGGCATAAGTCATTGAAATGTTTTATCGCCAAATATATACATTTTTAAAAAAATTTTTGATGCCCCTGTAGAAGTCCTATTAGGACGTAACGCATAGGGCTTTGCTTTCTGGCTCTCCACATTGCTTTTTTAACTGTGATCACAATTTTATGTCATTATACGCTGGTTTTATGAAAATAAATACCCGATTTCATCAAGATCTTTTTTTATGATTATTTAAAAATTATTTTCTAGTGATCTCCATATTTTTTTTTGTTTCAAATTTAGAGAACTTAGCTGCATTTCTCTGGGATATTGAGCCCTTTCGCATTTAGGGATGTCACTTTCAGCATGTAGTTAGTAACTAGTGTCGTGTCCTTCCCCTCCTTTGGTATAACTGTAATGTGTGTGTCAGGTCAATACTCACCGAGGCCGAGATGCCGAGAGCGGCTTGCCCTTACGACCACGTGCACCCGAACCCCTGAGAGTGGGACAGGGGATCGGAAGCACGCGGAGGCACGGGTCTCCGGTAAACTGTAGGAGGACTCAGGATGGCTTGGATGAAGGGAAGTCTCCTGAAGGAGTGCCTGGAGGTGCAAAGGGCAAAGTTTAAGAGATATCAGACTGGTGATTAGGAAGTCCTTATAACTGAGGGGATCAAGGGGGTGGCAGCCCCGTGGGAAGTATGGTTGGAGACACAGGCAGAGGACAGGAAATCCAACAGGTCTGGAGTGATCCTTTAACAGGCAGGAGGTCAGGGTATCCAGCAAGCAGAGAGTGGTCATTTATCCAGGCAGAAGGTCAGGGTATCCAGCAAGCAGAGAGTGGTCGTTTATCCAGGCAGAAGGTCAGGGTATCCAGCAAGCAAAGGGTGGTCGTTTATTCAGGCAGAAGGTCAGGGTATCCAGCAAGCAAAGAGTGGTCGTTTATTCAGGCAGAGGGTCGGTTTCACAAGAGACAGTAAGCAGGAGTTCAAACACAGGCGGGGGTAAGCTGACAACAAACCAGCAACCCGACTGGGTGCTGGTGTCGTCTAAAGTAACCTCCCAGTGAGCGCGTCAGCGTGACGCGCTACCGGGCACCCGCACGGGCGACGGCGCGTACACGCGGGCTGCCGTGCACCCGCGCGCGCCGCACCATCAGGCCGCGCACGGGTGCACGTCTCAACAACAACCCCCTGCGCATGCGCCCTGCAGCCCGGCGAACGGAGGTGACTTGTCCTCCGTGACAGTGCCCCCCTCCTAAGGGCGGACACCGGACGCCCAGGCTAGTCATCAACTCTGGATGGTCTTGATGAAAGGTTTGAATCAAGCGAGGGGCATGTAGGTTCTTCGCAGGTTCCCATGAATTGTCTTCAGGTGGGTATCCCTTCCATTGGATCAGGTACTGTAGTTGTCTGCCCCTCCTTCTACAACCCAAGATAGCCTCCACCTCGAACTCATTCTCACCGTCCACCCTGATTGGTGGGGGAGGAACCTCTCCTCTTTCTGGAAATGGACTGGGTACAACAGGCTTCAATAAAGATACATGAAAGACAGGATGGATCCTGTACGTTTTAGGCAGGGCTAACTCCATGCCCACGGGATTGATGATCCTTTTGATAGGGAAAGGACCAATAAATTTAGGTCCTAGTTTTCGGGATGGCAACTGTAGCTTGAGATTAGAGGTGGACAACCAAACCTCTTCCCCTATGTTAAATGTTGGATTCTCCTTCCTGCCTCGGTCATACTGCTCCTTGTAGGCCCTTTGAGCTTTCTGTAACATGCTTTGGATTTCCTGGAAGTTGGTTTGTAATGATATTATTCTGTCCTGTACTGCAGGAACTGTTACCTCAGGAGTGTCCTTAGTCAGGAACGTGGGATGAAACCCGCAGTTGGCCCAAAAGGGCGTTTGGTTGGTAGCCGCGTGAACTGAGTTATTATACGCAAATTCTGCGTATGGAAGAAGTTTTGCCCAATCATCCTGAGATCCTGAACAGAAGCAATGGAGATACTGCTCCAAAGTTTGATTTATCCTCTCCGTTTGGCCATTGCTCTGAGGGTGATAGGCTGATGAGAGGCATACTTTAATATCCAGGGCCTTACAAAGTTCCTTCCAGAATTTGGACGTGAATTGCACGCCTCTGTCAGACACTATATTCTTTGGTACCCCGTGAAGCCTTATGACCTCTTTCAGAAAAACGTTGGCTGTTTCTACTGCGGAAGGAGTACCTATCATAGGTAGGAAGTGGGCCATTTTGGACAGACGGTCGACCACAACGAAAATGGTAGTGTAGCCTTCTGAGGCTGGCAGATCCACAATGAAATCCATAGACACGTCGGACCATGGTCGTTCTGGAATAGGTAGTGGTCTAAGTAAACCCCAGGATCTGGTGTTCTGGCCCTTGTTGCGTTGACAACGGAGACAAGAGGCCACATATTCACTGCAATCCCGTCTCCAACCCGGCCACCAGAAAGAGCGGGAGATCAGGTCAGCTGTCTTCCTAACTCTGAAGTGGCCGGCCAATTTATGGTCGTGGCACATCTTGAGATCAGTTAACCGGTTTTGTTGGGGCACAAAAATTTTGCCCCGGACCCAAAAGAGACCTTCGTCTTTCCTCAGGTATTGTACCTCCGGATCGGTACATGTATTGGATGATCTCTTGATCGAAGACATCAGGTCTGTCTGTGTCAACCCAAGAAAATTGTGAGGTGCAAGAATTGTACTTGGTTCTGAAGTCTGGAGTTCTGCTGAGAACATCCGGGAAAGGGCGTCTGCTTTTCCATTCTTTATGCCAGGTCTGTAGGAGATATGGAAATTGAAGCGCGAAAAGAACAGGGCCCAACGAGCTTGTCTGGGTTTGAGGCGTTTTGCTGTTCGGAGGTACTCAAGATTCTTGTGATCTGTGAAAATCATCACTGGATGAAGTGCCCCCTCAAGTAAGTACCTCCATTCTTCCAGGGCAAATTTTATGGCCAACAGCTCCCTGTCACCTACGTCGTAGTTTAATTCTGCCGCAATGAGTTTCCGAGAAGCAAATGCAACTGGATGTAAGATGGCCTTGGGTCCCTGTCTCTGAGAAAGGATTGCCCCTGTGGCTATTTCTGATGCATCCACTTCCAATACGAACGGATGGGAAGGATCAGGATGCCGGAGAATAGGAGCGGAACTGAACAGATCATTTAGCTTCATGAAAGCTTCCTGTGCTGCTTGGGACCACTGGAATGATCCGTGCCGGCGTGTTAACTGAGTGATGGGTGCCACTATGGTAGAGAATCCGACAATGAACTTCCGATAGAAGTTAGCGAATCCTATAAAGCGTTGAACCCCTTTTTTATCAGAAGGAGCTGGCCACTCCTGAATAGCCTGTATCTTTTGAGGATCCATCTCTACTCCATTTGCCGAAATGATGAACCCTAAAAATTGCACAACTGATCTTTCAAATTCACACTTTTCCATTTTTAGGTAAAGCTTGTGCTGTCTCAAAATGGTCAGAACTGTTTTGACGTGATCCCTGTGCAGTTCCAGTGTAGAAGAAAAAATTAAGATATCATCCAGGTAGACTACGAGGAAGTCATCTAGGTATTTGCGGAAAATGTCATTCACCAGGTGTTGGAACGTAGCCGGAGCGTTGCAGAGCCCAAAGGGCATCACCAAGTATTCAAAGTGCCCGAACCTCGATCTGAAAGCTGTCTTCCACTCATCTCCAGCTCTGATTCGGATAAGATTGTATGCCCCTCGGAGATCCAATTTGGAGAAGATTCTGGCTGACCTAAAGCGTTGGAATAACTCTGGAATGAGCGGCAACGGATACCGATTTTTGATAGTAATGTTATTCAACTGCCGGTAATCCACACAGGGCCTAAGGGAACCGTCCTTCTTGCCAACAAAGAAGATACCTGCTCCGGCAGGTGAAGATGAGGAATGGATGAACCCCTTTTTCAGGCTCTCATCTATATATTGTTTGAGAGCCTCCAGCTCTGTTTCGGAAAGAGGAAAGATAGGCCCAAAAGGGATTTCTGATCCTGGCAATAGGTCGATTGGGCAGTCGTATGGTCGATGAGGTGGGAGACAATCGGCCATTTGTTTGCTGAAGACTTCCTGGAACTCGTGATACTCCTGGGGGACATGCTGGAGGTTAACCGAAGGAGCCGAGATTGTAGCACAGATCTTGGATCTCTGAGGGCGGCAGTGCTGAGAGCAGTAGGAGGAAGGAAATGAGACCATCTTCGAACTCCATTGGATAAGAGGGTCATGGGCTTGTAGCCAAGGTAAACCTAGAATGACTGGGAACATGGGAGAGTGGATAAGGTCTAGGCGCAGAAGTTCTTGGTGTCCCGAATCGGTGGTGGCTAGAATAGGTTGAGTCTCCTGGGTGATTAGGCCTGAACTGGGAAGGGACCCATCCGCCAAGTGGACTTGTAAGTGTTGCGTTTTAGGTTGTAAAGGCACATGCAAGGTTCGGGCCAGGGCAGCGTCCATAAAGCAGCTACATGCACCTGAGTCAATGATCGCCGGCAGGCGGGATTCCCCTTCCGGTAGCTGTAACGAGATAAACAACATCACGTAAGACTTAGAGGTATTGGTATCTTGGTAAGTCATTGTTTTGGGTTGAAAAGACTTACTAGGCCTTATCGGGCAGTTGCGCAGGAAGTGGCCGGCACCCCCGCAATAGAGACACAAGTTGGACTGCCGTCTACGTTGTCTCTCTTCTGAGGTTAGCGGTGGTCGTACTAAACCCAGCTGCATCGGTTCGGAATCGGGAAGTGCAGTAGACCCAGCTGCAATGGGTGAAGACACTGGAATGGGTTGGAGTCTTGGAGTTGCCCATGCTGGGCGAGGATTTTGGAATCGCTCTGACCGACGTTCCCTCAAGCGCCGATCTAATTTGGTAGCTGCCTGAATTAACTCCTCCAAAGATGTGGGGGTCTCCATCCTGGCTAACTCATCCTTGAGGAGCTCTGACAGACCTTGGCGGTACTGGTAGCGTAAGGCTGGCTCATTCCAGTTAGTGTCGGCCGCTTATTTGCGGAATTCCACCGTGTAATCCTCAATTGGTCTCCTTCCCTGGACTAGATGGTGCAAGATAGCTTCGGCGGTGGCCATACGCTGTGGGTCGTCATACAGCTGAGCCATACTTTCAAAGAATGTATCAATGGTATTAAGCACCGGACTCCCTGACTCCATCAGGCCGTGTGCCCAGGCCTGGGGTTCCTCTGACAGCAAGGAAATCGCAAAACCCACCTTGACCACTTCTGATGCGAAGGTTCGGGGTTGCAACGCGAAGTAAAGGGTGCATGCATTCTTAAAGCCCTGAACTTCTTACGGTCCCCTGAGAACCGTTCCGGAGTGGGGACCCTAGGTTCCGGAAGTGCCATTACTACTGTAGGGCTGGCAGTGGCCTGAGGGAGGGGGCATTCATTGCTAGGTGCAGGAGCTGCGGCGGCAGGGGGGAGTGCCCCCGTCAGTTGTTGGAGGCAGGTATCCACTTGTGTGTATCCCTCTTGTAGCCTCTGTACTGAATCGGCCAAGGCGGAGACTTGTTGGCATAGGATCTCCAAGGGAGATCGCGCTCTGTCGGCCTCGGACATCTGGCTGGTTTGTACTGTCAGGTCAATACTCACCGAGGCCGAGATGCCGAGAGCGGCTTGCCCTTACGACCACGCGCACCCAAACCCCCGACAGGGGGACAGGGGATCGGAAGCACGCGGAGGCACGGGTCTCCGGTAAACTGTAGGAGGACTCAGGATGGCTTGGATGACGGGAAGTCTCCTGAAGGAGTGCCTGGAGGTGCAAAGGGCAAAGGTTAAGAGATATCAGACTGGTGATTAGGAAGTCCTTATAACTGAGGGGATCAAGGGGGTGGCAGCCCCGTGGGAAGTATGGTTGGAGACACAGGCAGAGGACAGGAAATCCAACAGGTCTGGAGTGATCCTTTAACAGGCAGGAGGTCAGGGTATCCAGCAAGCAGAGAGTGGTCGTTTATCCAGGCAGAAGGTCAGGGTATCCAGCAAGCAGAGAGTGGTCGTTTATCCAGGCAGAAGGTCAGGGTATCCAGCAAGCAAAGGGTGGTCGTTTATTCAGGCAGAAGGTCAGGGTATCAAGCAAGCAAAGAGTGGTCGTTTATTCAGGCAGAGGGTCGGTTTCACAAGAGACAGTAAGCAGGAGTTCAAACACAGGCGGGGGTAAGCTGACGACAAACCAGCAACCCGACTGGGTGCTGGTGTCGTCTAAAGTAACCTCCCAGTGAGCGCGTCAGCGTGACGCGCTACCGGGCACCCGCACGGGCGACGGCGCGCACACGCGGGCCGCCGTGCACCCACGCGCGCCGCACCATTAGGCCGCGCACGGGTGCACGTCTCAACAACAACCCCCTGCGCATGCACCCTGCAGCCCGGCGAACGGAGGTGACTTGTCCTCCGTGACAGTGTGCTTCAAGAAGTCTGTGGAAGGGAAGCGTGGAGGAAGAGAGGGAGTTAAAGGCCTTGAGGAAGAGGCCAGTAAGTACCTCTGTGAAGGTTTTAAAATAAGCATCTGTTAATCCATCTGGGCCTGGGTTTTTTCCTGCTTTTAGTTGTTTGATTTCATTTTTTAGTATGTCTTCGGAAATGGGATTCTCTAATTTGCGTGCATCTTCTCTGTCAATGGGTTTAGTGCAGTGTTCTTTTAAGAAGTTTTTGATAAGGGAGCGTCTAGTGTTGTTTGTAACGGGGCCGTCTGATTGCGTATTGAGATTGTACAGAGTGGAATAGTATGCCTCAAATTGGGAAGCTATATCTGTGGCCGTGACTTTTAGCCTTTCTTGGCAATCATTGATAGTATGGATGTTGGTGCGAGCTTTGTTCATTTGAATGGCTTTGGCTAGGTATTTGCCTCTTTTGTTCCCAAATTCATAGAATAATTTCTGTTGTAGAATAAATTTACGTTTTGTTTTGTGAAATAACTATGCAAGTATGAGTTCTCTGGTTTGTGTGAGGTCCTGGTATGTCTGTTGAGCTTGAGTTTGTTTTTGAGCTAGCTCTAGAGTTTTAATCTTTTGAATCAGGTTTGTGATTTTGGCTTGGTGGGACTTTTTCCACAAAGTCTTTAGGGCAATGAATTTTCCCCTTAGGACGTATTTGTGGGCCTCCTATTGTGTTAGTGGGGCTGTTTCTCCATTTTCGTTGTCTAGAAAGAAATCATATATGGCTTGCCTAATGTTTTTCATGTCCTCTTCCAAGGTCAATAGAGTTGAGTCTAAGTGCCAAATCTTCAAAACGGTATTGTCACGTACCTTACGGCGGAGTCTGAATGGAGGCTGGGGCACAGAAGGGTGCAGGTGCCCGCGGCTGGAAGCTGGAACGTGGAGATTCAGGATTCTCTAGGAGAAGATGAGAAGGTTGATCACCAGAACTGCTCAGTAGAAGCCAGGCAGGTAGGTATGGCTTCAAAGACAATTGCAATGTCAGGACAGGCAAGGGTTGGCAACTGGTTGGCAGCAAGGTATCCACACAGCAGGCAAGTTCGTAGTCAGGGTCAGGCAGAGGTTGGCAACGGGCGGGCAGCGAGGTACAAAGTCAGGAAGCAGAGCCGTAGTAGAGAGTCTAAGCCGGGGTCGGTATTATCAGCAAAGGTAGGTAGCAGACAAGGGAGATCCAAGAGAGTAGTCAGGAAGCCGGGTAGTCAGGAGCAAGGTAACAGGTCACACAGGAATCAAGAACTCAGGAACTAGCTGAAGACGATCCAGCACTAGTGTCAGGCAAGGACCTTGTTTATATATGGTGCTGAGCGCCAGGATTGGTGGACGTGCACGTGCGTACATGAGGACGTACACCCGCTCGTATGGGTGTGCGGGTGCGTGTACACATTCGTACGGGTGCGTGGGTGTGCACGTTCGATCTGGAACTCAATCCCCTCTTGCGGGGACACCGCGCATGGCCGTTAGTCACTGCTGCATGGAGACGGAAGCTAGTACTGTGAGTTCTCTGACATTGCCCCCTCCTTAAGGGCAGCCTCCGGATGCCTCTTGAAACTGAACCCTCTGAGCAGGAGCAGTGAAAAGCCTGTATGAGTCTCTAAGCATGGAGATTTGTTTCGGGTTCCCAGGAATTCTCCTCTGGGCCAAAGCATCTCCACTTGATTAAATATTGATTTTGCCCTTGCCGTTTCCTATAGTCCAACATGGCTTCAACCTCAAATTCTTCTTCCCCATCCACAATTATAGCTTCAGTGGGTCCTACCTCCCGATCCGGAAAGAAATTTGGTACAGTGACCTTAAGTAGTGAAACATGGAAAACAGGGTGGATCCTGAATGAATTTGGGAGTTCAAGTTCATATGCGACTGGATTAATTCTCTTCTTGACTGGGAAGGGCCCTAAGTATCTGGGTCCCAGTTTCTTAGAAGGGCATGCCAATTTCAGGTTTGTAGTAGCCAGCCATACACTGTCACCAACCTTTAAATCCAATTCTCCTCTTTTTTTCTTGTCGAATAATTTTTTATTATCTTCCTGAGCCTTAGAGTTTTTTTAAGCAACCGATTGTTTGCGACAAAGAAGTTTAGTCTGTCCTGGACAGTGGGTACAGGAGAGTCTGTTATGAGTACTGGCAAAAAGGAGGGATGAAACCCGTAGTTGGAGAAGAATGGTGACTGGTTTGTAGTAGAGTGTGTAGAATTGTTGAATGCGAATTCCGCCAAGGGCAGTAATGAGGCCCAATCCTCCTGAGAAAAAGAAGAAAAGCAACGTAGGTACTGTTCCAATGTTTGATTAGTGCGTTCAGTCTGCCCGTTGGTCTGGGGGTGATATGTTGAAAAAAAGCTAAGTTTGATGCCTACTGCCTCACACAATGATTTCCTAAATTTTGATGCGAATTGTACTCCACGATCAGAAACAATTGGGAATTCCGTGAAGTTTAATGATTTCCTTAATAAAAATTCTGACAGTCTCGGTTGCCGACGGGGTCCCTTTCTTGGGAATAAAATGTGCCATTTTGGAAAAAAGGTCAACTACCACGAAGACAGATGAAAATCCCTCAGACGGAGGAAGCTCAACAATGAAGTCCATTGCAATTTTATCCCAAGGTCTTTCAGAGATGGGCAATGGTCTCAATAGAAAAAACATACAAAAAAACAAGGAAAAGGAATTCCCCCAAAGAAGGCAAGAAATCCAAACACAATCTGCCAAAAAACACTATGTTTATTAAACTACAAAAACACCACACAATTATATTACAAAAATGGGCAATATAGGGAGATTGTCAAATGACCAAATTAAAATTGATAACGTTATCATTAAAAACACCGGAGCCGCGGCCAAGCATACCCCATACATACACCAATCACAGCAACAATTCCTACTGAGTTGGCCAATATCGTGTAAGAGGAGACCTCAAATCAGTCCAAATAGGGAAGGTTTGGTTGTATGGGAGTATGGGTGGATGAATGGATGAAAAATGGAAAATAAGGGGATATTTTGGCATCACATAGAGACTAGTGGCAGTCCGGGAACAGGTCCCATGATGTGGGTAAAGCAGTTGTATTGGTCGGCAGTGGCTACTGAAGGTAAAATAAAACTCAGGATATGCAAACAGGGCAGTGGTATTTGTAGAGAGCAGCAGGGGGAGCAAGACCGACACAGACTGTGTAAACTTATATAATGGAGTGACACTTCTCTCACCGAGTAGATCAACAGCTCATGAAGTCGCAAGCTCTACCCCAGATGATGTGGATATCAGACCAGACTGCATTTGCATTTTCCGTCAGGTAAGAAAGTCCCGCTCTGTTGGCGCCTTCAGAAAGGAGATGGTAGCCGGCCGTCAGCTGTTAATCCCAATCATCCATTCAAATTCACCATGAACTCGCGGCTCCGAGGACGTCAGCACGTCACCTCGGAGCCGCGAGTTCATGGTGAATTTGAATGGATGATCGGGATTAACAGCTGACGGCCGGCTACCATCTCCTTTCTGAAGGCGCCAACAGAGCGGGACTTTCTTACCTGACGGAAAATGCAAATGCAGTCTGGTCTGATATCCACATCATCTGGGGTAGAGCTTGCGACTTCATGAGCTGTTGATCTACTCGGTGAGAGAAGTGTCACTCCATTATATAAGTTTACACAGTCTGTGTCGGTCTTGCTCCCCCTGCTGCTCTCTACAAATACCACTGCCCTGTTTGCATATCCTGAGTTTTATTTTACCTTCAGTAGCCACTGCCGACCAATACAACTGCTTTACCCACATCATGGGACCTGTTCCCGGACTGCCACTAGTCTCTATGTGATGCCAAAATATCCCCTTATTTTCCATTTTTCATCCATTCATCCACCCATACTCCCATACAACCAAACCTTCCCTATTTGGACTGATTTGAGGTCTCCTCTTACACGATATTGGCCAACTCAGTAGGAATTGTTGCTGTGATTGGTGTATGTATGGGGTATGCTTGGCCGCGGCTCCGGTGTTTTTAATGATAACGTTATCAATTTTAATTTGGTCATTTGACAATCTCCCTATATTGCCCGTTTTTGTAATATAATTGTGTGGTGTTTTTGTAGTTTAATAAACATAGTGTTTTTTGGCAGATTGTGTTTGGATTTCTTGCCTTCTTTGGGGGAATTCCTTTTCCTTGTTTTTTTGTATGTGTTTTAAGGCAATCCAAACTGCATCCACCTATCTCTTTGGATGAATATCTGAGCCTACTATTTATTATTACAGTATTTTTGGTTGATCCAGGCATACCTCCCCCTTTTCAATGGTCTCAATAGTCCCCATGCTTAATTTTTGCTACTTTTATTCCTGAGACAAGTCAAGCAAGAATTTACTTTCTACAGTCTTTTGCAAAGTTGGGCCACCAAAAATGCCTTTGAATTAGATCCATGGTCTTGTGACCTCCAAAGTGGCCTGCTAAGGGATAGTCATGGCAGACCTGCAGGGTGGAAGTACGTAAATCTTGAGGGACAAAAATTTTATTTCCTCGCCAGAAGAGCCCGTCTTTTTCTTGGAGATTAGTTCCTGGGGGTATTGATGTCCTTAGAGGTGCAAGACGGATTTGTGATATAAAGCTAGATTGAGCTAATAAGAAATTTCCAGCTTGCAGGATTGTATCTGGTGGTGAAGAAACCTCAGCCTCTGTGAACATGCGGGACAACGCATCGGGTTTGATGTTTTTTGACCCTGGCCGGTAGGTAAGGTGGATATTGAAATGAGAAAAGAAGAGAGCCCATCTTGCCTGTCTGGGTCTGAGACGCTTGGCTGCCCTGAGATACTCTAATGCCGCGTACACACGAGCAGACTTTACGGCAGACTTTGCTCAGCTCCTTGTGCCGGACTTAAAAAAGGGACGGACTTGGACAAACACGATCACTGCAAAAGTCCGCTGGTTTGGAATGCGGTGACGTACAGTACGTACGACGGGACTATAAAAAGGAAGTTCACCAGGCGTATGCGCGGCAGCTCCGAAGATGGCCGCCGGCTGCTAGAGCTCCGTCACACCACGGCCCTGCTTTAACCACCGGAGCGAACGGAGCAATCCCAGAACCGCACAGCTGGGATATACTAGCGGGGGAAACCCCCAGGCATTGACAGATCATAACGGCGCATGTCCGGCGGTGTCTGAAGGGTCAGATGAAGGCGTCCTGCATCCAGGCCAGTTATGCCAAGATGGTGGCCGCCCCACGAGGCACGCTCAGCACAGACAGCACAGATGTCTCCATTGCTGACCAGGACAATCAGCCTCCTCTGTCACAAGGTATGGACTTTCCACCCCTGCCTCTGGCCACATCTCCTTCATCAACAGAGTCCCTTTTAGGCAGGTTATGCCCAGGCCTCCCATCCACTCCTATGACGGACCCTCATACAGGACTTCTATTATCCATTTCAGAGACAGCTGCAGCCATTCCTGCTCCCCCAGACTTTCCCTCAATGATGGAGGCATTCTCCCAGCTACTCTCCAAAAGTTTAGCCCTAAATGCATCCCAAATTACAGCATCTATCCATGCAGATCCACAACAAATAGGGCAAAGAATAGACACTATTGAAAAGAAAGCGGATCAGGCTGTGTCACGCATAAATCAAAACTCAGCAAGGATTCAGGATATGCAGGAACAATTGGAAACAGCGTTTGCAAAAATCGATGACCTCGAGAATAGGTTGCGACGCTATAACTTTCGCATTTGCGGGCTCCCTGAATCTGAAAAAGAGGTACACAATTGTGTGAAAACCCTGCTGCGGAATCTCATTCCCGATATTACAGAGAATCGCCTGGAACTAGATAGAGCTCACAGGGCTCCGCAACCCCCTCGCTCGGATGGACTCCCTGGAGACATTATCGTTGAACCCCATTTTTACTCTGTGAAAGAGGAAGTGATGAGAAGATCCAGGGGCATTGACAACCTTAACTTGCTGGGTCAAAAGATCCAGATCTTCGCGGACTTGTCACCATACACAGTTCAAAAGCGTCGCTCCCTCAAGCCCTTGCTACAACTGCTGATGGAAAAGAAAATAACGTACCGATGGTCTTTCCCTCTACGTCTGAATTTCTCCTACAGAAACAAAAACTATGGCTTCTCTTCCTTCCCAGAGGGAGAACACCTTCTACTTCGTCTGGGTCTGATCCCCCTTGAACCATCTCCCTCTCAGAACAGCAGGAGCTCCACCTCATCTACGAAACGACCTCCGCCTGCAAGCCTGTTACAACCTACTTGGCTGAAGCAAAGCTCGAAGCAGTCAAAAGAAAATATTCCCCCATGACGTTTCACATTAGCCAAGGATCAGGGCCCTGATCCGGACTTCTCTTCTCACTTTTTTCTTTAATTTTTAATTTTTTATTTTTTTCATTCTCGGTAATGCAGAGTCTCTCATGGCTCTCCAGTGGCCCCATCTTGGAGTTCTCCCGCATTGAGGGTTTGACTTGGTCTCATTTAAAGTGTATGTCTTTATACAGGTTCTCCTAGGCCAAAGATATACAGGGCTCACATTTGGATTGGGCTGGGGCAGAGAGAATTGGATTATTTTGCCTAATTACCTCCGGGTCTCGTTGAAGGTTCTGGTTATGTTACAAATCTCATCTCAGGGAATTTTTAAGGCTCTGTATATAATCTCACCAACACTTATACTATGTGGATAATGTTTTGATATCCTGATCAGTGTTAAGTAAGGTATAGAACTATTGTCCCAGCTCACGGATTACACTGGACCGCCCTGCAGGACCCGGGCCCAGGCGATGCAGTGTAACCTACCACTTTCTCATATAGGATGGCAGAATTTATAATTCTTTAATTTATGCTCATCCCGAAGTTACGTGTTTACTGGTCTTCCTGGGCCCCGGGGAAGGGGGGGAGGGGGTCCCAGGGAGAGAGTAGGACTTAGTAAGTAGCGCCCGGCTTTTGGCAGTTTGCCTCGGCTTCTTTCTAATAGCTGGAATGCTCGGTTCTTGTATGTTTAGTTAGACTTTTTACAGTCTCCAGTTGAGTTCTTCTTTAGGTGGCGGGGCCGCGGTGCTGCAAATGCACCTCAAGTGGAAACCTAGTGCACTACTAGTACATTCAGTTTCTTGATCGGCAGTCCTACTATTCCAGCCTGCCCTGGGGTATGGGGGGGATCTGGGGATCCCCGGGTTATTTTCATACGATTTATTTACATGCAGACTTGTTTATGGTTTCAGTCTAATGCAATCAATGTCGTCTCTTCTTTCTTCTCTTTCTTTCTTTTTCTCTCCTTCCCTTCTTATCTCCACATGGGTTGGTCTGGTGGTGACCTCCGTCGCTGGCTTTTACTCCCGGGACGCGCGTTCTCGGCATTCTCCAGTCTCCGGAATCCACGAATCTCCCCTTCTCACTGGTCAGGTAAGGCCACTCTAACAAATAGGATCACACCTCACACACGGTATGCCTGAACAATCAACAATTTCCTAAACCCTGAAAATTATATCGCATAACACACAGGGTCTGAACTCCCCCATTAAGAGGAGAAAATTATTCCAACTCTATCAGTCTATGCATGTGGATATTCTCCTCTTGCAAGAGACTCACTTTCCCGCTTCTTATAACACCACTTTTCTTCACCAGCGTTTTTCCCAAATTTTTTTATCCTCAGCTCCCAATAAAACAAAAGGGGTAGCAATATGCTTCGCGAAACACATTAACCTATCTCAACCAGAAACGGTAGTTGACCCCCAAGGTCGTTTTCTGTTGGTCTCTGGGAATATAGATGGGGAACTGTATACCTGTATATCATACTATACACCTAACAAAGGACAGAGAGTTTTTTTTGAAACACTACTCCATAATCTTGGGCCGCACCTAAAGGGCACAATCTTTATGGGAGGGGACTCTAACATAGCGTTTGACTTTTCCCTGGATAAATCCGGTTCGGGGGTGTCAAAACCTAAACGTCCTTCCAAACAGAGTCTCCGAATAGCGAGGCTACTTCAGGAGGCGGGATTGATAGACACCTGGAGGGAACTGAACCCTCGAGCTAGAGAATACACACACTTCTTGGCTCCCCATGGATCTTATGCCAGGATAGACCACATCTTCACGCGCCCACAGTAATCCCTTTACTTGTAAAATCCCAGATAGTTGATACCCCTCTATCGGACCATTCTATGGTCACTTTGTCGGCCCGGAGAACCGCGGGCCATAGTGATAGACCACGTTGGCGTGTACAGGAATCAATTCTTAGTGACCCTATTCTAGCCTCTAGCATAGAAGTTGCAATTCAGGAATACAGCAGTCTAAACACTACGCCGGAATTATCCCCTACAACGGTTTGGGCGGTGCATAAGTCGGTGATAAGGGGTAAACGAATTCAATTGGCAGCTCAACTAAAGGCAGAGCAGACTTGTTAAAACTAACAGCAGACTTTCAATCCCTATCAAAAGCACACAAACTTCATCCCACTCCTGTCTCACTAGCCAACCTAGACAAAGCTAGGGCCCAGCTCAATCTGTCCCTCACTACAGCAGCAGAAAAGCACCTCAGTTGGACTGGGGCGCGATTTTACACCCAGAAAGACAGGATGGGATCGAAACTGGCGGTTAATCTTACCCCTAAACCACGCCAGCCTTTTCTAAAATTAGATTTTAAAAGGGAGACCTATCTCAGAATCCCACAAAAATTATGGAGGAGTGTTATCGATTCTATTCGGATCTGTACCATCTGCATAGTACCTCATCTGGGAAATCCAAAAATAGTTTTCTTGATTCATTAAGTTTACCAACAGTGACTACAGTGCATAAGGACCTGTTAGACAGCCCGTTCTCACCATCTGAGGTCCTAGACACAATCAAATCTTTGAAAACTGGCTCCTCTCCTGGTCCAGACGGGTTCTCTACTGGTTATTATAAAAAATTTGGCACTACATTAGCGCCTCACCTCTCAAAGTTCTTTAACTCTCTCAGGAAAGGTGCCCCGTTGGGAACAGATTTAAACACTGCGTATATATCGGTAATTCTTAAGCCAGGAAAAGACACAAGTGAAATAGGGAACTATCGGCCTATATCGTTAATTAATAACGACATCAAAATTATGACCAAGATCTTAGGGAATAGGCTAGCGAGTTTCATACCCTCCTATATTAACAGAGATAAGGTGGGATTTATTCCAGGGACCCGACCAGATCAGACGGTCCATTGATGTAATTTCCCTCCTTAAGTCTCCATGGGATGGGAACCCGTCACAAAATGGTTTCTTACTGTCAATTGACCTACACAAGGCTTTTGACTCCATAGACTGGGGTTATTTGTCTGAGATTTTGAGAAGATGGGGCTTGGGTCCTCACTTTATGCACTTAATTTACGCCATGTATTCCACCCCCACTGCTCAGGTGAGATTAATGGGTAGATACTCAGAATCATTTACAATAGGTAGGGGGACTAGACAGGGTTGTCCCCTTTCCCCACTCCTCTTTGCCATAGCCATTGAAACCCTAGCTATCGCTATTAGATCTAACCCAGGTATTAAAGGGGTTACCTGCGGAGACAGGATACACAAGTGTGCCTTATACGCGGATGACCTTCTACTCTACATAACTTCTCTGCTAATTTCAATACCAGTTTTACTTGGCGTGCTGAACTCTTTTAGTAGTATATCGGGATTGAAGGTCAATATGCCCAAATCCACAGCCCTAAATGTCTCCTTACCTATCAGACTCCTACTTACCAGACCGGTGAGTCTGCTTGGGCAGAGAGTAGGCTCCCTTACGCGTCCGACTCGCGGCCCCTGGTAAGGTAACAGGAAGCACAGGAGTGCAGAGTGGTATGAGAGCCTGAGAACTAGAGTCCAGATGCTGGTGGAATAACAGTCTATGAACAGCAGGTACAGGCTGGAACACAGGCGATGAGACTGAGCAGGATGGTCAGGAGACAGGCTGGGTTCGGCAACAGACTGGCAGCAAGGTACAATAGGAGCAGGCAGAAGCGGAGTCAAACAGGCCAAGGTCAGGTACAGGCAGCAACAAGGGGAATCCAAGGGAAACAGGAACTATGGCACAGGAAGCTGATGATCAGGCAGCACTGAACAGAGTGCCTGACAAACTTAAATAGGCCGACTTGCTCACAGGCACGCCCTCTGGTGGCCAATCCCATGACCAGCAAGGTGAGCTCTCTGACATTACCGCCCGAAACACTTTCACAGCTCTCAAATAACTTCACAGATACACTTAACACCGGATATTAAGGATCTATTTAAAGCCAACTATCCCCCACTGATCGCAAAGTGTAAGGGAGATCTTCAATATTGGTCAAGATGTGGTCTGTCCTGGCTGGGAAGGGTGCATGCCGTGAAGATGACTCTCCTACCTTGCCTCCTATATTTATTTTGTTCACTGCCAATCCCCCTCCCGAAGAGCTTCTTAGGGAAATTTCAATCTGAAATAATTCTCTTTGTTTGGGGTAACAAGGGGTATAGATGTCCATCTAAAATACTTACACACCTGAAGTCTCAGGGAAGACTGGGATTACCGGACCTCTGGGGATACTATCAGGCAGCTCAGTTGTCCCAGATATCGATAGCCTTCACTAGGGGCCCAAAACCAGAATGGCTCTCTATGAAACGGTGGGCAACACCCCTCAACGCCATTGATTTCCTTTTATGATGTAATCCCAAACAAAGGCCGGCTATAATGGCACCTACCCTATCACACTCCATCTCCTTAAGCACTAAGCTATTCAAAAACTCCTCTCTCATATCTCCTCTAAAGCCTTTATCACACATTTTCCATAACCCTAGGTTTCCTCCAGGATTAAATATTCAGGCCTTCCGATGGTGGACAGATAAAGGTCTCTACCGGATAGGCCACTTCTTTTCCCAAACTGGTCCCCTTACTTTATCACACTGTATTCACAAGCTTGAAATGCCCTAATCGGAACGATTTAGATTCACACAATTATCTCACTTTCTTAATAACATTTGGATCACTAGACCTGAACCTCCCACATTTACCCCCTATGAGTGCTGGGTCTCCAACATCTCAGAGCAGAAGGGGGGCATCTCCCTAATATACAACGCGTTACAGATGAGACTGGACAAGCCGAGTTAAGCAAGAGCCTGGGAGGAGGACTTAGGTGGAACATGGTCGCCGACGGTTTGGTTCAGGTCCTGGACTAGTTACTTTAAAGGTATCTGTAACATTTCCCTTATCGAAGCTAATATAAAGGTTATGTCCAGATGGTACTATGTCCCCTCTAAACTAGCTTTGATCGATCCTGGGACTTCTCCTTTGTGCTTCAGGGGTTGCGGGCTAGTTGGTTCTATGATACATATTTGGTGGACCTGCCCTCGCATCAGACCTTTCTGGCGGAAAATCTTTTGTATAATTAGCAAATTAGTGAAGATGCCAGTTGGACCCAGCTCCTACATAGCCTTATTCAACCACACCATCCCAGATTTACCTAAACATCTACAGGTCCTCGCTTTCTTTGTAATATTAGGAGTAAAAATCACGATAGCAAAGGCCTGGAAAAAACCAAAGGTGGCTCTTCAGCCTTGTAAAAGGAAGGTTTCTTGGATAATGACTCAGGAAAAAATAGTGGCTAAGCTTAATGACAATATGGAAAAATTCTATGCAATATGGGAACATTGGGCCAAGTTCTGTAATATAGCCTTTCCATACTCTAAGCTGATCAACTCTCAACTCTCCACTCTTCTTTTCTCTGCTCCCCCTTTCCTTCACTCTTTCTGTCTTCTCTCTGGTCTTTCTTAGCCTCTTAGGCTCTTTCTGAAAAACTTAGCCCTCTCCATCCCATCGGATGGGTTGATCCAGGATAAGAGGGTATGGGACGTCTGGGGGATATCTCCACCGCTAGTTACTTTGGATTTTCTCCTACTCAGGAGCCTGAAGGAAGTGGGCACCAATATTGTGTCCTTCCTCTAGGAATTCCCATTACTGGAGACAGCGAGGGCTGCTGGGAGGTCCCTCATCACATCTACAGTAAGATCCCATGGGGGTAGTGTGTGTGGGCTCCGGCAGATCCTGGCGGACTCTCCTTCAAAACAAAATTTACTTATACCTGGTATTTTCCTAAAATGGTGGGGAGTCCTTCTGACTATCCTGACCTGTACACTAGGTCCAGATTTATGATTTCTGGGATTACTGTTCGGTAACATTTTAATATTTTCCTTATTATATATTTCGGTTGATTATTACCCTTCTCCAGCTTTTAAATGTTGTGCTATCTTACCGAATCTTCAGTTTTATCCTTACTGTTATGATCGACTGAAAAGTTTTAGTCAGCAATAGCATGTAGCTATTTCAGGACTTTATTGTATTCTGAAGTACGCAACTGTATGTTTTTCTTTTTTTCTTACTTCTTTATTTGTGAAAATTTTCAATAAAAAACATTTAAACTTAAAAAAAAAAAAAAAAAAGGAAGTTCAAGCCCCACTACGGCACCCTTTGGGCTCCTTCTGCTAATCTCGTGTTTATCTCGTGTTAGTAGAAGTTTGGTTAGAGACGATTCACGCTTTTCACACTTCAGCTTATTTTGATAGTTTTCTGCGGTTCAGTTTGTGCTTGTGAGGTTTGTATCTGCTTTTTAGTGCGTGTTGGTCAGTTCGTAACCTGCCTGGCAGGGCGTTCTGGTCTGCTCATTCCTGATTTTCAGGTCGTTCTTTATAGGCCTTGCTGTTCTTCAGTGCGTTTGTTATAAGTTTGTTTATTTGACCAGCCGACCATTTTGAAGCCATGTCGTGTGGACGTACTCGTTCTCGGGTTCATGCTGCGTGGGGACTTGGTGTTGGGGTTAATACTTTGACCCGAGTCCAGTCCATGAACAGGGCGAGGAGGAGTTCATGGATGAAGAATTGGTTGCGCCAGCGTGACCAATTCTCGCATATGCCTTTGCTCCGTGAGCTCCATGAGAATAATCCTGAGGATTTCAGGAATTATCTCCGGATGAAGGAACCCATTTTTGAGCATATGCTGGCTATGCTGACCCCCTATATCAGCAGGCAGGATACCTGCATGAGGCAAGCCATCAGTGCGGAGCAGAGGCTAGTTGCCACTTTACGTTACTTGGCGACTGGGAGAAGTCTTCAGGACTTGAAGTTCTCGACAGGCATCTCCCCCCAGGCTCTGGGGATAATAATCCCAGAGACTTGTTCTGCCATCATTCAGGTCCTGCAGAAGGACTATATGAATGTAATTTTTATCATTTAACATTACATGATATGTATTAAATGTTTGCTAATGTATAGTCTAAATGTCCTCCTTACCTATTTGCCATGCTTAGAATATGCTGTGAATGTCCCCTTTATCTTCATGCATGCCTGTTTTTGGACATTAATCATTTATTGCCCTACATGCATATTTACATCCAATAACCTCCCCACCATGCAATCCTGGGTCCATTTATATCTCTAGCCTATAGTCCCTTGAACAATGTATATTGCCAGCTCCATTGTACTGTTTGACCCTCCCCCACCCCCTCAAATGTTTGAAACTGTCAGGTGTGTTTTTGACCCTAATTAGTACCCCTCCCCCACCACCTCAAATGTTTGAAACTGTCAGGTGTGTTTTTGACCCTAATTAGAACCCCTTCCCCACCACCTCAAATGTTTGAAACTGTCAGGTGTGTTTTTGACCCTAATTAATACCCCTCCCCCACCCCCTCAAATGTTTGAAACTGTCAGGTGTGTTTTTGACCCTAATTAGAACCCCTCCCCCACCACCACAAATGTTTGAAAATGTCAGGTGTGTTTTTGACCCTAATTAGAACCCCTCCCCCACATCCTCAAATGTTTGAAACTGTCAGGTGTGTTTTTGACCCTAATTAGAACCCCTCCCCCACCCCCTCAAATGTTTGAAACTGTCAGGTGTGTTTTTGACCCTAATTAGTACCTCTCACCCACACCCTCAAATGTTTGAAACTGTCAGGTGTGTTTTTGACCCTAATTAGAACCCCTCCCCCACCCCCTCAAATGTTTGAAACTGTCAGGTGTGTTTTTGACCCTAATTAGAATCCCTCCTCCACCACCTCAAATGTTTGAAACTGTCAGGTGTGTTTATTAACCTAATTAGTACCCCTCCCCCCACATTCAAATTGATCAATGGGCCATCAGAGGGGGTGATTAATCTTATAAGTGGGCCTTATGTTTTTTATAATTAAAATTACAAACACACATATTAATAATGTTTGACTGCTGTTGTTCACTAATGTTTTTGTGTAATCTGATATCCAAGTTGTTTAAAAGTACTTATCTTAATTTTTTTTTTTTTTCACTCCACAGTTTCCTTCCAGTATACAGGAATGGCAGACTGTGGCCTCCCAGTTCACTGATCGTTGGGACTTTCCCAACTGTCTAGGGGCGATTGACGGGAAGCATGTCCGCATTGTGCCACCACCGCATTCGGGGTCTTATTTCTATAACTACAAGGGGTTCCATAGTGTAGTTTTGATGGCGGTGGTCTCGGCACATTTGGACTTTCTGTTTGTGGATGTGGGGAAGAACGGCCGGATGTCTGACGGAGGAGTGTTTGCACAGACCGAGCTGTGCCAGCGTCTCCAGACTGGTGGCCTGGGATTGCCACATGATGACCAGAATGTGGATGGACTCCCCTCAGTTTTTATCGCTGATGAAGCGTTTGCTCTCGGTGAGCACTTGATAAGGCCGTTCCCCCACTCACCCCTGAGAGGAGGGTATTTAATTACTGGCTGGCCAGAGCAAGAAGAGTTGATGAGAATGCCTTTGGGATTCTGGCCAGCCGGTTCCATTTGTTCTTTTCAGCCATTAATCTGGCAGACTATAAAATTAATCACATCATACTGGCTTGCTGCATACTCCATAACTTTTTACGAAGACATTTGGCTACATATATTACCTCTGTTGGGCCTGAGGCCAGACTTGTACAAGATCCAACACTGACAGGCCTGGAAATTGGCCGTATTGGCTTGGCCCCCAAACCGCACATCAAGTGCGTGAGCGATATGTGAATTATTTTAATGGTCGGGGGGCCATTGCTATTCAGCAAGAGCTTTCATTTTTACAAAAAATTAAAAAAATACATTTTGGATAAAATATCTTGTTTTTCTTCTTGTTTGCATTTAGTTTGGTCTGTCTCCTAGTGCACTTGTAGTAGTGGCAAGTGCATTTACCTTTAGTTAATAAGGCCCTTTGTCACTGTAACCACACAAAAATTAGCAAAACATATTATTGAGAAATAATCAGCCACACACATTGAAGTAGTAAAAACATTTTACTGTGTGCACATTGAAAGGTGAATTTTTTGAAACATTTTTTTTTGTTTTTTTTGTTTTTGTTTTTTTCTGTATTTTTTTTTTTTGTTTTTTTAATTTTTTTTTTTTTTAGCAAAAAATATTTTTTATTTTTTTAAAGGTTATTAAAGGCATATTTTAACAAAAATAGACCTTGTTTCAAATATTAAAATTCACAACAGTGTTTTGAAAAACATACAAAAAAATAAAAGAACTTACAAAGTTCAACATTTTAATAACGGTGCTGGTGATGTCACCCTTGTAAATCGTTAATTTTTAAGATGCCCAAATTTGAGCAGTAAAAAAGTGTCAAGTCAACATGTGCTATCTCCCATCATGGGGGAGCAATGTACGTGTTTTGTGTGTGCAATCCCTTTGCTCCTCTCACCACAACAAAATTTGGAGGATGAAGGGGTTGCAAACACAAAACAAGTACATTGATATCCCCTGATGGAAGATAGCACATGATGACACACAGTGTGCATCATCAAAAATATTTTTGAATGAAAAAAAAACAACAAAATTGGAAGAAAAAACAAACTTCACAAGGAAATGAAGAACATGATTGATGTTTTTAGGCAAAACGTTATTATATTCTGCCCAAAACATCAATCATGTTCTTCATTTCCTGTTGCATGGAGTCCAGGCGAAGTTTCACGCTGTGAATTTGGTCACGCATTTGATCAATTTGGCCATTCCACAACATTATCTGGCCAATCAGTCTTTGGGCACTGTCTGTGCTGAATGGTTTTGCCGCTTGGCCTTCCACAACCAGAAGCTCACCTAAAATGTGTGTATAAAAAAATGTGTTAAAATATGCACGCCTAAATACATTACCTTAAGCTGGGGTGTCAGTCACTCACTTGGTGGGGTTGAAAGCTTGCACACTTCCTCCACCTCTCCTTCCTCCAGCTCGTCAGGTGGGTGTGGTCTTGGGCTGGGGCTTGGGGTATCTTCAGCCTCAGGCTGGTGACTTGGGGGGGTCCTGGGATCCTTGGACTGTTGTCTGAGTCTTTTCTCCCCTATGATAATTCAACAAAAGGTATTGTTAAAACACAGTGATATTTTATATTTTTCTAAATAATATGAAACTTTGGTTATGAGTTGTGTACAATTGCCTTTTTTTGTCCTCAAAAATTTGGAAGACAGGATGAACATTCCCTCTGAACAACAATTCTAAACAATACACATTTTCATGCAAGTTTCACAGATGCAGACACTTCAATGATCTCCTATGTGTATTACCCCTCAAAAATTTAGTTATGGTCACATAGTACACTAGTGCTCGTGAGTCCAGATGTGGAACCAGCTGCTGTGTCCTGTCCTTACATTACACTGAATCATTTTTGAAGAAGCATTATATTTTTCAACACATCTATACCACATCAACAAATTTTGGGAATACGACAAATTCTCAATACCTAAATGTATGTCCAACCCTGTACCATCGTATTTGGCGAAAAAATAACGTCATTTTCTAAAGTATCATATGTATTTTACAAAGAACGGTGTTTACGAACGATGCTGTATAAACGAAAAAAATACGGATCAGCATGCAGGTTAAGTATCTCAATAGGAACACACAACAAGTACTTACTTTTTTTAAGCAGCTTCTTTATTCGCCAATATTGTTCTGGCTCCCTACTTTTGATGTCAGACCACCGCTTCCTCAATTGTTCTTTAGACCATTTAGTGCCAAATCTAGCTTCTAGAGCGGTGACAACTGAGGACATTATTTTGTCCTTACGCATATTCGGTCGTGTGCACGGTCCTTTTTTGCCTTCGTAGTCCTCCCTTCTCAATATGGACACCATCTCCACCATCTCTTCAAAAGCCATGTTGGTGGCCTTATATCTCCTCCTGGATGTGGATGGTTGTGGCTGCGGGCTTTCCTCTGCGCTACTTCCAGTTAATCTCTCCGCCATCTTTCTCTATCTACTCCCACTGCGCAACGAAGAGTGAAGGGGCGGGGATAAATCGCACTAAAGAACGTCAGGGGCGAGCGACGCAGGCGGAGCATGACACATGCGCAGTGTATATAAAGCTATTACGATGGCCTATGTATGTCCGTGTGGAAGTAGCGAGCGTCAGAAACGAAGGTAAGATTAAACGTGGGTGTGTGTGTGTGTGTGTGTATATGTGTCCCCTAGATTCTTCACCAAAAAATCCTGGGAGTTCTGACTGACATTACAGTTTTGATCTTGTGTCTTGTCTTTCAGCAACAATGAATCCCTTTAAAGAGGCAGATTTTTTGTCGAGATTTATCGACTTATATCAGGAAAACAAAAACCTGTGGAAGGTCAAACACCCACTATATTTCAATCAAGCTGTAAGGAAGGCAACACTGGGCACACTTTTAGAATTTGTGAAGACTCGAGTCCCCCAGGCAGACCTCAAGTTTGTGGACAAGAAAATTGGTATCTTGCGAAACATGTATAAGCGGGAACACAATAAAATCCAGGAGTCGCTCAGATCCGGAGCAGCAGCCGACCAAGTTTATGTACCCAAGTTGTGGTACTACCACAAAATGCGATTCCTGGATGACCAGACAGAAGCCAGGCAATCACTTTCGACCCTTCCCCCCACCCTTCCCTCCAGCCTTCCCCTCACTCTTCCCTCCAGCCTTCCATCCACCTCCACCCAAGCTGAGGAGTCCCAGGAAGAACTGGGCCTTTTCATCCTTGATGAAGTGGATGCGCCCAGCTTCAGCCAGGTATCCTTTTTTGTGGAATTTGTGATTGTGTAAATGTTATTAATGATGTTAACGTCTCAAATTTTTAAGTGCTTCAGAAAAAATGACTTCATCACAAATATTAATATGTAGACATATCACTAGACAGTAGTGGCCCAAAATATACTCCAGATATTGTTGATCAGCTGGAATAATGGTGGTGTCAAATAGATAGCCTTTACTATTGGTGGAGAATTATATTTGCAAGTCATGAGCTGAAAATTGTGTGTGATTGCATAACACAAAATTACAAGTATGTCCCTTTTTTTGACACAGGATTACCTCACCAGGAGGAGGCCTTGACCAGTGGGAGAGAGGAGGAGGCCTTGCCCAGTGGAAGAGAGGAGGAGGCTGTGGCTGGGCCGAGTAGAAGCCACACGGAGTGTCAGGTGCCTCCCCTCCGCATTCTCACCAAAAGACCCAGGAGAATGACCCAAACTGAGGAGGAATCCCTAGCCCTCATACGTGAAGCAAGCCAAATCCTGAGTACACCACCCAATGCAGAGGAGGCGTATGGGACCTATATAGCCAGCAGATTGCTGGAATTGGAAAAGGGGCAATGCCTCCTCTGTGAGGGTTTGATTTTTCAGGCCTATCAGAAGGGCTTGAGAGGGGAGCTTACTGCTACAACGTATCTTGTCCTAAAACTTGATGTGTGTCCTGGGGGACGAAAGGCTTCACAGATTCTAAAAGTGTCTCCAGTGTTGCCTTCCTAATTTTTTGTTAACCAAAATAAATTGATTTTTTTGTTACCTTACATTATTGACTATGTGTTTTGATTACAAAATGACATTTTGTTTGGGAGTAGGCAGGTACAGGTCAAAAAGACTATGGGGTTGATTTAATAAAAGCAAATAGACTGTGCACTTTGCAGAGGGCAGTTGCCCTCTGCAAGTGCAATTGCTCCAGAGCTTAGAAAATGAGGTAAGGCTTGACTTTGCAAAGAGTACCCAATCCTGTGCAAGGAAAATTAAAAAAACTGCATTTTTGCTTGCACATGATTGGATGGTGGAAGTCAGCAGAGCTTCTGCTCATTTACTAAGCTCTGGAGCAACTGTTCTTTCAGAGGGCAACTGCACTTTGCAAAGTGCACAGTCTTTTTCCCTTTAGTAAATCAACCCCTATGTGTGTTTTTGCCAAAAGGCTAAATCATTTCTAAAATCAAGTGCAAAATACTAGTGAAAAGTGCACTTTAGAAATTGCACAGCAAGTGCACTTGTTGGAAGTGCAGTCGCTGTAAATCTGAGGGGAAGAGCTGAAATGAGGGGAAGCTCTGCTGATTTTATCATACAATCATGTGCAAGAAAAAGTTTTTTTTTTTTGGGGTTCCTTGCATGTGCCCCTCGGATCCACAGCGAAGGCACTTCAAAATGCTCTTTCTGTGCAATTCCAAGTACAATTTACACTTGTAGTGAAAAATGAATTTGCCTTTGGAAAATAAACCCCCCTATGTCTAATTAACAAGGGACACCAACCTCATTAAGGTTCATTAAAACAACACAAAATATTAAGGTTATTGTGGTAACTTGAAACTACAAAAATACAATAAAAAAAAATGTATAATTTAGCACACATTGTAAAATAGATAGTGTTGAAATCAATAAAAAAAAGATGAGTCCAAAATCTAATTTAATACTTTATTTATGGAGATACGGCTTTTTAAAAATATCATATTAGTCATGGCATGAGGATAAATCATGAAGAAAGTAGTTTGTGTATGAATATAAAGCAGAAAAACAACTTCATTCCTCTCGCATTATAAAGAAAAAAAAGCGCTGTATTAAAAGATCACAGAAGAGGAATGTGCTAGCTTCAATACGAAGACTAGTTTTACCAGACCGAGCGCTTCCGTCTTGTAATTGCTTCAGAGCATGCGTCAGTTTGAGTTAGTCGGACTAGCACACAGACGACGTTTGTCCGCTAGAAAGAAGAGTCCGTCGGATAGGTTTAAAACATGTTTCAAATCTAAGTCCGTCCAAGTTTTGAGCAAACAAACTCCGCTGGAGCCCACACACGATTGAATTGTCCAACGTGATCCTGTACGCCAGACCAAGTCTGCCGTAAAGTCCGCTCGTGTGTACGCGGCATAAGTTCTCATGATCTGTGAAGATCAATATTGGGTGCGCTGCTCCCTCCAGGAGATACCGCCACTCTTCCAAGGCCGCTTTTATCGCCAAGAGCTCTCGGTCCCCAACGTCATAATTCCTCTCTGATATACCCAATTTCTTAGAAAAGAAGGCCACAGGGTGCATTAAGGCCTTGGGTCCTTGGGACAGGATGGCCCCCACAGCACTTTCTGATGCATCCACTTCCAGGGTATAAGGCAAGGCAGGATCAGGGTGTTTCAACACCGGGGCGGAGGTAAATAACTCTTTTAATTTGTCAAATGCAGCTTGGGCTGCTGTGGTCCATTGAAAAACGGCTTTGCTTCCTTGTGAGCTGTGTGATGGGTGCTATAATACTGGAGAAATTTTTTATAAATTTTCTGTAAAAATTAGAGAATCCAATAAAACGTTGCACTCCTTTTTTATCAGTTGGAGGTGGCCAGGACATGATGGCTGAGACCTTCTGAGGATCCATTGCCACACCTACAGTTGATATTACCAAGCTGAGAAAGTGAATGGTCTGGTGCTCAAACTCACATTTCTTGGCTTTGGCAAAAAGTCAGTTTTGTCTTACTATATAAAGAACTTGTCTCACATGGTCATGATGTGCTTCTAGGGAGGTTGATCAGAATATCATTCAAGTAGACAATTGCGAATGAGTCCAAAAAATCTCTGAAAATGTTGTTTACAAAATGTTGGAACGTAGCCGGTGTATTACAGAGTCCAAATAGCATAACTAGGTACTCGAAGTGGCCGAAGCGTGTCCGGAAAGCCGTCTTCCACTCGTCCCCCTCACAGATTCTAATCAAATTATAGGCACCCCGCAGATCCAGCTTTGTGAATATCCGTGCCGAGCGAAGTCTCTGAAACAGTTCTGGGATCAATGGGAGAGGATAGCGATTCCTAACTGTTATTTTATTTAAATCTCTGTAGTCCACACATGGACGGAGGGAATGATCTTTCTTCTCAACGAAGAATATTCCAGCACCGGCTGGAGAAGAGGAATGTTGGATGAAACCTTTCTTGAGGTTTTCGTCAATGTATTCCTTAACCAGTTTCCGACCGCCTCACAACGATATACTTTGGCAGAATGGCATGGGCAGGCAGAATCACGTACCTGCCGGTGCCCGAGGCAGTCGGCATTTCTCCCCCGGTGATTGGAGGTGAGGGGGGAGGCCATCCATTCATGGCCACCCCCTCCAATTGCTCCCAGCCAATGGAATCATTCCTCTGATGCTGTATAGTAAACAGCAGCAGAGGAAATTATGTCATCTCTCCTCGGCTTGGTATTTTCCACAACACACACAATAGTGAGTATTTTACAGACCTCACCTTTTGTCACAAAGTTTTGAAAATTGAAAAAAATATTTTTTTTTCTTGTCTTTCTTCATTTTCAAAAACAAACGAGAGCTGAAAAATACTCACCATGCCTCTCAGCAAATAGCTTGGGGTGTCTACTTTCCAAAATGGGGTCATTTGGGGGGGGGGGTTGTGCCACCTGGGCATTCTATGGCCTGAGAAACTGTGATAGGCAGTGAAGAGTGAAATCAAAAATTTACGCCCTTAGAAATCCTGAAGGCGATGATTGGTTTTCGGGGCCCCGTACGCAGCTAGGCTCCCAAAAAGCCCCACACATGTGGTATCCCCATACTCAGGAGAAGCAGCTAAATGTATTTTGGGGTGCAATTCCACATATGCCCATGGCCTGTGTGAGCAATATATCAGTTAGTGACAACTTTGTGCAAAAAAAAAAATTTGTCTCTTTCCTGCAACTTGTGTCAAAATATAAAATATTCCATGGACTCAACATGACTCTCAGCAAATAGATTGGGGTGTCTATTTTCCAAAATGGGGTCATTTGGGGGAGGGGGGGTTTGTGCCATCTGGGCATCTTATGGCCTTCAAAACTGTGATAGGTAGTGAGGAGTGAAATAAAAAATTTACGCCCTTAGAAATCCTGAAGGCAGTGATTGGTTTTCGGGGCCCAGTACGCGGCTAGGCTCCCAAAATGTCCCACACATGTGGTATCCCCTTACTCAGGAGAAGCAGCTGAATGTATTTTGGGGTGCAATTCCACATATGCCCATGGCCTGTGTGAGCAATATATCATTTAGTGACAACTTTTTGTACATTTTTTTTTTTGTCATTATTCAATCACTTGGGACAAAAAAAATGAATATTCAATGGGCTCAACATGCCTCTCAGCAATTTCCTTGGAGTGTCTACTTTCCAAAATGGGGTCATTTGGGGGGGTTGTACTGCCCTGCCATTTTAGCACCTCAAGAAATGACATAGGCAGTCATAAACTAAAAGCTGTGTAAATTCCAGAAAATGTACCCTAGTTTGTAGACGCTATATCTTTTGGGCAAACCAATAAATATACGCTTATTGACATTTTTTTTACCAAAGACATGTGGCCGAATACATTTTGGCCTAAATGTATGACTAAAATTGAGTTGGATTTTTTTTATAACAAAAAGTAGAAAATATCATTTTTTTTTCAAAATTTTCGGCCTTTTTCCGTTTATAGCGCAAAAAATAAAAACCGCAGAGGTGATCAAATACCATCAAAAGAAAGCTCAATTTGTGGGAAGAAAAGGATGCAAATTTCGTTTCGTGGGTACAGCATTACATGACCACGCAATTAGCAGTTAAAGCGACGCAGTGCCAATTTGTAAAAAGTGCTCTGGTCAGGAAGGGGGTAAATCCTTCCGGGGCTGAAGTGGACCAAAAGTTCAGGTTCCGACAGAGGAAAGATCCTTCCAAACGGAATTTCTGCTCCAGGTAAAAGTTTGATTGGGCAATCATAAACCCGGTGGGGAGGAAGAGTGTCCGCTTTCTGTTTCTCAAACACATCCAGGAAGCTATGGTACACAGACGGGACCAGTTCTTGAGATTCTGATGCAGATTTTAAACAACCGATGACTGGGGTCGTATGGTGGATGACCTTGAGGCAGTTCTGGAGTAAATAGATATACTGGAAGACTACTTCACCCGTAACCCATTTGATTTGAGGATTATGGGCTTGCAGCCACGACATTCCCAGAATGATTGGAAATAATGGTGAAGAGATGACGTCCAGACATAGTAATTCCTGATGGTTGGGTAGTATGTTGGCAGGCAGTGGTTGAGTCTCATGAGTAATAGGCCCGGATTTAATATTTGACCCATCTGCTAGCCGTATGGAGAGTTGTTGTTTCTTGGGTGTTAACGGAATGTGATGTTGCAGGGCAAAGGCACGATCCACGAAGCAGCTGCGGGCGCCAGAATCAATTATGGCCCGGACCCGGAGTGTTCCTTCTGGAAGCTGCAAGGAAACAGGGACAGCAATGTGAGCGGATCTTGTTACAGGTATTGGGGCTGAAGCAGGAAGTACAGCTGGCAGGCATTCTTGAAGGCACGGAACTTACTGCGATCTCCCGAAAACCTCTCTGGAGTGGGAACTCGAGGTTCTGGGGGTGGCACCATTATTGCGGATGCTGATGCTGAGGCCACTGAGCCGGGAAGCCGAGATGCGGTAGCCGCCTGGTGAGTTGAGGGATTTGGAGAAAATGATTCCACTCTTTGCTCAAGTTGCCGGTAGCCATCTTGTAGGCCCTGGACTGCCTGGGTAAGGGCCGAAATTTGTTGGCACAGAGCGTCCAGAGGTGAGGTCCCCCTTTCAGACTCCATCTTGGCTGGATCGTACTGTCACGTACCTTACAGCGGAGTCTGAATGCTGAGGGAGGCCTCTCGCATGGTTCCGGTCCCAACACCCCTGGTAGTGAGGACAGGGAGTGCTGGGGCACAGAAGGGTGCAGGTGCCCGCGGCTGGAAGCTGGAACATGGAGATTCAGGATCCTCTAGGAGAAGATGAGAATACTGATCACCAGAACTGCTCAGTAGAAGCCAGGCAGGTAGGTATGGCTTCAAGGACAATTGCAATGTCAGGACAGGCAAGGGTTGGCAACTGGTTGGCAGCAAGGTATCCACACAGCAGGCAAGTTCGTAGTCAAGGTCAGGCAGACAAGGGAGATCCAAGAGAGTAGTCAGGAAGCCGGGTAGTCAGGAGCAAGGTAACAGGTCACACAGGAATCAAGAACTCAGGAACTAGCTGAAGACGATCCAGCACTAGTGTCAGGCAAGGACCTTGTTTATATATGGCGCTGAGCGCCAGGATTGGTGGACGTGCACGTGCGTACGTGAGGATGTACACCCGCTCGTATGGGTGCGTATACATATTTGTACGTGTGCGTGGGTGTGCACGTTTGATCTGGAACTCGATCCCCTCTTGCGGGGACACCACGCATGGCCGTTAGTCACTGCTGCACGGAGACGGAAGCTAGTACTGTGAGTTCTCTGACAGGCATGGTGGTCTGGGAAGGTTAACGTCATTGTGATTGGGTGATGGTCAGATAGGAGCATTGGTTCAATTGTTGCATGGGAAAGGAAGGTCGTCTGGGAAAGGAAGAGATAGTTTATTCTGGAATATTTGTTATGAGGGGCGGAAAAGAACGTATAGTCCTTTTCATTTGGATGGAGAGTGCGCCATGTGTCATGTAAGAGTAGCTCTTGAAATTGCAGTTTGATTTGGGGTAGGGTTCTATAGAGCACCAATGTGGTGCCTGATGAGGTGTCTAATAGTGGGTATAGAGCAACAAAAAAGCTCCCCCCTGAGTATGGTTAGTCCAACAGAAAAACCTGTCAGGAGTTGGGAGATCTGTCTAAAGAAGCTAGATTGTGCAGAGTTAGGGCTGTAGAGATTGCCCAGGGTTACAGGTCGGCCTTAAATCCTGCCTTTTAAAAAGATGTATCGGCCTTCCTTTTCAATAAGCGAGTCAGTGAGTTCCCTGTTCAGGTTTTTGGGGATCAGAATTGAAACTCCTTTAGTTTTTGCCTGTAGGTTAGTAGAATGGTAGGAATTTGGGAACCAGTAGTTTGTGAGCTTGGGAATCTTGTCTGTGCGGAAATGTGTTTCCTGTAGGAAGACAATGTTGGTTTTAAGTTTGTGCATCTGAGAGAAAACTTGGCTGCGTTTCTCTGAAATATTAAGCCCTTTTGCATTTAGGGATGTCACTTTCAGCATGGTATGTTTAGCGGTAGGTTTTGTGTGTGACATAATGTTTGGGGGGGTGAGGCTTTGAATAAGTAAGAGTGACTGAGGTTTTCGTCTATATACACATCTAAGTGTGGTAAAGGGTGGGTTGTGAAGATATTGGTATCCCAGGGAGATAGGGCTGAGATAGTGATATTAGGGTGGCAGAGACTGAGGAGGAGGGGGGTGGGGAAGGGGAAGAGGAGAAAAAATAAAGAGAGTAGGTGTGGGTGAGAAAGAAAGATGGAGAGGTGGAAGGGGGGGGTAGAGAGGGTATGGAGGGAAATGGGGGGGACTACTGAGGACCTCTGAACTTGTATAAATTGGATCTCTGGGGTGTGTGGCCGAACTCCAGTTGGCCTGTAAGTGGGTTTCCGAGAGCCGATTGTAAAGAAGGACCGGCTTTACTCACCCGAATGTATGCTCGCCGTAAAAGCGATGAAGTAGGAGACGTAATGCAGGTGGGGTGTAGGGATCGGCCTCACATGCCAGAGGTCCACCGAGGTTCTTCTCTTTAGCTGCTTAAGAAAAATAACATTAATGATAAAGAAATACAAAAAAATAAAGGAAACATTATAAAGAACAAAATAAAGAAAAATCTTGCGAGCCACAATAATCCAATGCTCAATGTGCATAAAACGTGAAACTCAGAAAATAAAACATATAAAAATATATATATATATATATATATATATATATATATATATATATATATATATATATAAATATATCTAGCAGCAAACGCAGTGCAAAAAGTGTAGATAAGAGATGTTTGAGCTGCGCTTGATAATCTATTATAAATGGTGTCAAAAATCATTAATAAATAAATATCAAATAAATGACAAAATGAATACAACTTTCCACATAAGAACTTCCTATGTATAGTGTGCGCATTAACTTCTACATTGTGCATACATATCAAACAATTAAAGTGCAATGTGCATATACAATAACGCCAAAGCAAACTCAATCCAATGATGTATTAGACAACA